>CM034155.1:531758927-532358927 GCA_019776745.2 Taxus chinensis | reverse complement strand
CTCTTAGGTCTAGGATTTAGATTGTTCCTCAATAGTCCTGAAGCAGACCTCGTTCCACTTAACATCGTAAAGTGTCCTGAAGAGATCAAAGAAAACAATCTGAGCACATAACATACAACAGAATGCAGGCACGATCCTTCAAGAAGATAACATAATTTGTAAACATACAAGAGTTCAGTCCATTATGTCTTTAAACCTATGAATGTCAGTTTACCATTCAAATTAGGTAAGAGGATTTAAAACATACCTTGGATCAATGGAATTGGTCCAAGTATGTGATAATAAATAGAGATAAGTTTGCAACCATCATTACCAGATTACAACTTATCTATCCCAAACAAAAATGGATTCTTTGAAAGCAATTTTTTTTAACCAAATGAATCCAAGAGCAGAATGACTTATCCTTGGCAAGCATGATTTCCAACAATCAAAGGAACACACCTTATCAAGAAAACTCACATGTCAACACTTGCAATGCAAAAGAGGAAATATAATAATTTGTCAAAGGTATTACATGGAGAATTCCTAAAACATCATATGGGGTCGGTGGTTATTACTAGAACATGGGTTAGAATATAACCAATGAAGAAATCCAATGTGTGGTTGTTCTGAGACTTTGACATGCATTAAAATTAATCATTATTCTTACCTTGTTGTATCTAATTTTCAATTGATTAAATATTTTGGTAGACCATGTAATTAAAACTTGTGGAAAGTTCTTTCATCTAACCATGAAGCAATAATCAATACCCTAAAAATTAGATCAGACCCAGATCGTTCATTAGATTGAATTTGTATAATGGCACATAAGTGTTATAGTTTGTAACTTAATTTTGTTGAATTCCTAAGTTTTGTGTGTTTGAGTAATTTTACCTTTAATTTTGTTTATTTAAATCATTACTAATGTTATTGATGCAGGTTAGCAGTACCAAACAAGCTTCAAACTTCACATGGTAAGCACCATTAATAAAGAATTTCTATTTTTGAAGCAAAGTGGAGCCTTTATTTTAGGATATTTGGTTGCAATCCTCTATTTACTTGATCTTACTATATTAGTAGATGTATACTCATCATATATTTATATAAACAAGATGGAGCATGAGAGAGAGCATTGGGGAAGGGAAGAGAGTTTGAGATAGAGAGGGAGGGAGAGAGAGGGAAGTGAGAGTGACTAGAAGAGAGGAGGGAAGAGAGAGGGAGAGGGAGAGGGAGTGGGAGTGGGAAGGAAGAGTAAGTGAGAACGAGAGTAAAGAGAGGATGGAAGAAGGAGAGATCATATTGTATGAAAATTTTCTATTTTACATTCTATGTAAAAAGAACACATTCTCATTTCACCACCTATATCATATGAAATTTCTCATTTTAACATTCTTTTTGTCTCTTACATATTCTCATTTTTCTGCCTATATTGAATGGGGGAGAGAGAGAATGGAACAGGGAGGGAGACCATATTGTATGAAAATTCTTTTTTTCAACATCTTTTTAACAAGAAAACATTCTCATTTCACCACCTATATTGTATTAAAAAAATTTAAACAATTTTAATCTCTAACACTCATGTTAATAGAATTTTTTTTCCACATCTCATTTTCCACCACTACAAACAAACAAGTGAGGGATGGGAGAAATCGAGAGAGAATTTAATAGGTGGGCCATATGGACATGTGTAACTTTAGACAAGACATTCCTAGACACCATAGTTTGCTAGTTATCACTAGTCCAAATTTGACTACTTTTTACTCCTAGGGAGCTTAAGAGACATTTCCAAACCAATATAGTCCAGAAGGGCCGAGATGGTTTGTCAACGAAAAGACATCGCCAATATCATCTAACATCTCACCCAGACATGTGGGAAAATTCATTTTAGTGCCACAAGGTGTCAATTGAAAAATATATCCATATATTCCTTGACATTAATGTTAATTGATTTTTTTTTGTAAGCTCAGACGAGACATTCCCAGGCACCACAGTTTGCTAGCTATCACAAGTTAATGTTTGACAACTTTTTTCTCTCGAGTCGCATAAGAGACATTGTAGGACCAATGTAGCCTGGAAGGATTGGGATAGTTGGGTAGTGGAATGACATCACCGAAGTGTCTAACAACCTAATCAGATATGTGGGAACCAACAATTCAATACCACAAGGTTTCGATTAAAAAATATCACCCTATATGCCTTGAAACTTGTTAGGAAATTTAAGTGATGAATAGAGTTTCAAATTATAAATCAAAATAAAAATTTCCAAATATTATAGTTTATGAAGTGCAGTAATTAAAATCATAGATTTGGAATTTTATAATGCAAAATGTAAACACCATTAAAAAAAGGTAAATGAGGAAAGATATAAATGGGAAAACCCGTGGAAGGTAAAAAACCCCACTAAAAATCAATTATCTTTATTGAGAACTAAATTTCACCCAACACTCCCACTATTTCACATATCCATTGCAGTTAAACCTTCAAGAAGGGATTAAAAAATACCTCATGCATACACTCATGATTTTTACATCATTCACATCATGTATTTATAATCATCTCTCACATATTTCTCACATTAATATGTTACACTTGGTATTTTTCATATCATCATTATAACCGATCTCTAATGATATCACCTCATTTTATACAAGGTGGGTGACTTGTTTCAGGTCACTCTTATATTTTAGAGCACTACCGATAGTAGTAGTGGATCCATAATTCTTATATTTTAAATATAATTTATAAACCAAAAATATACAATCTTTTGCAGGTTTCTTAAATAAGTAGTTTCCCGCATAATATTATAAACCCAACAAAATTGATGTTAATCGAAGGTTTGTGCAAATTTTCATTCACTTTCATTATCAAAAAAGTAAGTGAGAGATCGGAAAAACCAAGAAATGATTTTGTATGCAGATTAGATATGCATTTGTAGGTTTAGACGAGACATTCCCATGCACCATGGTTTTCTCGTTATTGACTGTCAAATTTTGACAAATGTTTTCTCTCAGGGAACTTAAAGACATTGCTAGAGTGGTATAGCCCAAAATGATTGAGATAGTTGGGTTGTTAAAAGACACCACCGATAGTGTCTAATATATCACCCAGATGTGTGGAAGCTATCCGTTTGGTGCCACAAGGTGTGGATTGTAAAATATTTCCCTAGATACCCTGACACTAATGTTGATTGAAGATTTTTTCCACATTTCATTTGTCTCCACTGTGAAAAAATGAGCAATAAATGGGGAGAAAGCAAGAGGATTTTTTAATTAAGCTAAAATCTTAACTATAGATTTAGAAAAGACATTCCTAGGCACCACGGTTGGCTAGTTATCACCCATAATAGTTTGACATTGTTTTGCTCTTATGATTCTTAAGAGGCATCAGTGAACCAGTGTAGTCCGGAAGGACTAGGATTATAGGGTAGTGGAACTACACCACTGATGTTGTTTTACATCCCACTCAGATATGTGTGAATAATCAGTTTTTTTTTCCATGAGGTGTTAATTGCAAAATATCATCCTAGATTCCCCGACATTGATGTTAATTGTAAGTATTTACCATGTTTCATTCACCACTATCACAAACCAAAAAAGCAATATATTGGATAAATGAGGAGAGGATTTTGTAGGTAGAATAAGTGCACATCCATAGGTTCAAATGAGACATTCTCAGGAACCACAATTTTTTAGTTATCAATCGTCAAAGTTTGACATATTTTTGATCTCAGAGTGCTTAAGAGGCATATCCAAACTTGATGTAGGAACATCATCGAATTGACATCAAACATGGGAATTGCCAACTTTTCATTAATGCAATAAGTATGTTAGATTGAAGTAAGGTCCTAAGAGAGGGAGTTAGGTGGTCCAGTGGTGTGAAATTCAAATTGTATTCTTCCCTCCAAGTGTGAAATGTAAACTTTGAAAGTTTCTGAAAAAGGAAAATTTCTTGTAAGTGATAGATATGAAGGTTCAAATATGTAATAGGTATTTACCTATGTGAAATAGGGTCTTAGAGTTGGGAATAACGTCTAGATAATATGGTGACCCAATTAGCTATGTATGGGACTTCATAATGAGTCATGGAAAATTAGTTAGGGTTTAAGAGTATGAGATGATGAGATCAAAAAGAGGAAGTTGGTTTGAATGGGATTCATTTATGGGGATCCTCGAGGAGGAGGAGAAGAGAATGAAGAAAAAGAGATACATTTTGTTATAGATAAGTTTTAAAATAAATGTAATGGTACTCTGTTTTGGTGATGAAAATTTGTATTGAAATGTTTGTCTTGTAAATTTCCTTGCCTTCAGTATTGAAATTATCTTAATTATAATGATAACAGGAAACGTGTTTCAGAGGTTAGAAACTTTTAACAAAGTTTTAAAAAATCTCCATGCAAGATTTATTACAAGTAAGAATGCTTACAAAACATTGTGATTGAGTTGTATTAGGTAAAATTGTGTGAAGCCCATTGTTTGATTCAAAAGGATGCAAGATATTCGTTATGAGGTGTCTTAGGGTTTTTATAAATAATTCATACCAAGATAATAGTGAATTTGATCATTAAAAACTCTAAACACCTATATAGTTTGTGTATTTTCTTTGAATATGTGTGTGAATTGGCATACAATGATCTTAGTGTACCAAGGTTTGAAATGTACTAAACACCTTTGGAAGTTGTGAATGTGGTGATAAGGAACTTAAGACTGAAGTAAATCCATGACAAGGATCACCCTTGAGCAAAGAAAGAAATATTTCATAACAACTTAGTATTGTCATGGTAACTCAGTCCCATTGT
The DNA here is from genome assembly GCA_019776745.2 of Taxus chinensis. Lineage (NCBI taxonomy): Eukaryota > Viridiplantae > Streptophyta > Pinopsida > Cupressales > Taxaceae > Taxus > Taxus chinensis. Next base: position 532,354,153 of record CM034155.1, on the reverse strand, counting down.
CACCTACAAGAAAGAGATAAGAAAAATCAATTAAGGAGAAAGTTTTAGAATCTCTACACCATACTAGTAAGTTAATCATGAAGCTCATGCTGAAATAGACCTTTGGTTCAAATATTAATTCTCGAGAGTGATTTTTGAAATTTGTGTAAGCATTATAAGCTTCTCGAGCTTTCCTAAGATGCACACTCCATTTTTGGCTAGGCCACAAGGTTTGGGATAGCAAACGAGAGAATTTTAGCATGAAATTTGAAATAATCCATCTTCATGAAGCTCCCTTACTATTAGAAGAAGAGTTAGAGAGTTTTAAAGATGGAATAATGAATTATTCTTACCAGTTCAAGACTGAGACATAAAACACAGTTAAAGACCTAAGTACTAGGACCTATTAACAAGGGAAGCCCTATTTTTCTTTGGAGTTAAACCTCACAACTTCACAGTCCTCAAGAACTCAATAATGGGTGATGGAAATTTCTAAGATTTAATCCTGGAAGTGTGAGTATTGGAAGTTATTAGATATTTTAGTCTATACCAGACCTAGTAAGACCTTGGAAGCAAAATTGCAAAGTGTGAAGAACTAGGAGTTGAACTAAGAATTGAGTTTTCAAAATTTTCAAGCATGATGGGGATGGAAAGGATGGACTAATGGATCTATTTAGACATTTTGGTATCCTTAGAACCCTAGGTCCATGGTTGGTAGAGGTTACATTGCCTTAAGGGCTTGAAGATAGTTTGGCCTAAAGTGGTAGAGGTGAATGTTTTTTATTTCCTTGAATGCATGAAAAGATGAATCTAACAATGTTGTAAGGTGAAGTAGAAGGAGATCCTACAAAGGAAGCACTAAAGGAGAAAAGGAGAAAAAATTGCATGTTGAGAAGGAAGGAAGCTAGTCAAGAAATACTATAAGGCAAAATTGGACAAGAATTTGTCATAGTTCAAGGTGATGGTTGGTATAACTCTTGTTTGAGGTTTTTCTACGGGAAAAAGTAGGAGAATACTCTTGTGAAGGCTAATAACATGTCAAGATAGTTATTTGGGCTCAAGAGCTAGTAAGTAAGTATGAAGGTCAAGACAAGAGAGGTAAGCACCAAGAAGGAAAATATTATGGGTGATGAGTTTGAAGGTTGAAATATTATTATGAAAGTGCTAGGAAATTGTGTAAATTGGGAAGGAAGTCAGCTCAACCTCTTAGTGTCAAAATAAGTCAAAAATAGCTAGTTTAGCCATTTGTAGGCATGAGAAAGATCTTGATGCTATAGAGTTTGATAAGGTTATTGATTAGTCCTGTTGAATAACTTGAAATAATGATGAATGGTATATTTTTATTGCATCAGAACCAGTGTATCCTAGAAGGAACGTGATGGTTTGGAAGTGGAACAACATGACCAATAATATCTGACAACCCACTTGGACATGTGGGAACCATCAATTTAATGTCACAATGTAATAATTGAAAAATATCCAACTAGATTCCCTGATACTGGTGTTAATTGAAGGATTTTACAATGTTTCATTTTCCCCCACCGTAAAAAACAAGTGAGGGATGGTAGAAACCAAGAGAGACATTTTTAGGTTTACAATATTCACATCTGTATGTTTAGACGAGACATTACTAGGCTCCATAGTTTTGTAGTTATCACCAATCAAATTTTGACAACTTTTGTCTCTCAACGTGCTTAAGAGACATTGTTGGGTCGGTGTATCCTAGAAGGACAAGAACAGTTGGGTAGAAAAGAGAAACCACCAATAGTGTTTAATATCCCACTCAAATGTGTGAGAACCATCGATTTGGTGAAACCAATTTTAATTGAAGGGTTTTTCCACGTTTCATTCACCACCACTGTGAAAAAATGAGCAAGATATTGGAAAAACATAGAGAGGATTTTATAGGAGGACCATATGTGCATCTGTAGGTTTAGACGATACATTCCTAGGCACCATGGTTTTTTAATTATCACCCATTAAGGTTTGAAAACGTTTTTCTCTTAGGGAGCTTAAGAGACATCACCAAACTAGTGTATCCCAGAATGACCAATACAATTGGGAAGTTGAATGAAACATTCGCTAGTTTCTACCAGCCCACCCGTACATGTGGGAATAATCGTTTTGGTGCCACGAGGTGTCAATTAAAAAATATCAATCTAAATGCTTTGACACTTATGTTAATTTAATTTTTTCCACATTTCATTCACATCCACCATGAACAAACGAGCAAGAGATGGGAGAAATTAAGATAGGATTTTATAGACAAACCAAATGCACATCTATTGATTCATACAAGACATTCTCAGGCACAATGGTTTTCTAGTTATCATTCGTCAAAGTTTGACAACTTTTTTCTCTCATGGCACTTAAGTGACATCGTCATATCGTTGTATCCTTGAAGGATTGGTGCGATTGGGTAGTGAGGACAAAATACCGAATAGTGGTCTAACAACCTACTCAGACAAATGGTGGGGTTTTTTTTTTGGGAACCATTGTTTGGGTGTTAAAATATCACTCTATATGCCCTCATACTGATGTTAATTGGTGTTTTTTACCACTTTTCAATTACCGCCACCGCTAACAAATGATTTAGAGATGGGATAAACTGAGATAGGATTTTTTAGACAAACCAGATGTGCATCTGTATTTCAAATAAGACATTACCATGTACCATAGTTTTCTAGTTATCACCCATCATAGTTTAAAACCTTTTTCACTCAAGGTGCATAAGAGAGATCGTCGAACCGATGTATCCTAGAAGGATAGAGACCGTTGAGCAACATAAAAACACCACCAATGGTATGTAATAACCCACCTAGATATGTGGGTACTATTGATTATAAGTGACATCAACATATTGGTGTATCTCGGAAGGATTTGTAAAATTGAGTAGTGGAATGACACTACCAATAGCGTCTAATATCCCACTCAGATGTGTGGGAACCATAAGTATGGTTCCATGCTCTCCCCCCCCCCTTCCCCCTCTCCCCTTCTTCCCCTCCCTTCCTCCCCCCCCCCCTCTCCTCCCCCTCCCTCCTCAAGCCCCCCCCTTTCCCCTCCCTCTCCCCTCTTCCTTCCCCCCCCCTCCCCCTTCCTCCTTCTTCCTCCCCCCCCTCCCCCCCTTCCCTCCCCCCCCCCCCCCTCCCTCCCTTTTTTCTTCTCCCCCTCCCCCCCCCCCCTTCTCCTCCCTCCCCTCCCCTTCTCTCCCTTTCTCCCCCTTTTTCTTTGACCCCCCCTTCCCCCCCCCTCCTCCTCCCTTTCCCCCCCCCCCCCCTCTCCCTCCCTTTCCCCCTTCCTCCCTCTCCCCCCTCCCCCCCTTTCCCCCCCCCCCCCCCCCCCTCCTTTCCCCCTCCCCCCCCCCTCCGTTTTCTCCCCCCCCTCCCCCTCTTTTTCCCCCTTTTTCCCCCCCTCTCCCTCCTTCCCTTCTCCTTTTCCTCCTCCCTCCCCCCCCCCCCCCTTAATCCCCTTCCTCCTTTTTCTTCCCCCCCCGATCTCCCCTCCAAATCTCTCTCCTCCTCCCCTGTCTTTCCCCCCTTTTTCCTCCTCCTCCCCCCCCCCCCCCCTCCTCCTCCCTTTTCCCTTCCCCCCCTTTCTCCCCCCCCCCCCCTCCCCTCCCCTCCTCTTCCCCCCCCCTCTCCCTTCCTTCCCCCTTTCCCCCCCCCCCTTCCCTTTTCCCCCCCCCTCCCCCCCCCCCCCCCCCCCCCCCCCCCCTCCCCCCCCCCCCCCCCCCCCTCCCCTCCTCTTCCCCCCCCCCCCCCTTTCCCCCCTCTCCCCCCCTTTCCCTTTTCCCCCCTTTCCCTCCCCCTTTTTCCCCCCCCCCCCTTCCCCCCCTCCACCCCCCCCTCCCCCCCCTTCCCCCCCCCTCCCCCCCCCCCCCCCCTCCCCCCCCCTTCCCTCTCTCCCCCCCCCTTCTCCCTCCCTCTCTCTTCCCTTCCCCCCCCCCCTTCTCCTTTTCCCCCCTCCCCCCCCCTCCCCCCCTCAGAATTCCCCCCCCCTTCCCTTTTCCCCCGTTTTTTTTTCCCTCCCCCCCCCCCTTCTCCCCCCCCCTCAGGCTTCCTCTTTTCCTCTCCCCCCTCTCCCCCCCCCCTTCCCTTTCTGTTTTTTCCCCCCCCTTTCCCCCCCTTTTCCTTACACAGTCCCCTTCTTTCCCCCTCCCCCCTTTTCCCCCTTATCTAATCCCCAACATTCCCCCTTCTTTAACCTCCCCCTTCCCCCCTTTCCCCCCCCCCCTTTTCCCCCCCCTTTCCCCTCCCCCCCCCTGTTTCCAAGTTTCCCCAACAAATCTTTTGAAGATCTTGGAAATATTCATCCAAATCTCCCTTCTTTCCCCCTCCCCCCTCCCCCTTCCCCCCCCCCCTTCCCCCCTCTACCCCCCCTTTTCCCCCCCTTTTCCCCCTTTCTAAAATCCCCCTTCCTCCCCAAGGTTCCTCCCCTTGTCCTCCCTCCCCTCTTTTTTTCCACCCCCTTCCCCCCCCCCCCCCCCCCCCCCCTGCCCCCTCCTTGGATGCCCCCCCCCCCCCTCCCTGGCCATTTCTTTCCCCCCCCCCCCCCCTCCTCTCATTTCCCCCTTAATCTTCCTCTCCCCTTTCCCCCCCTCCCCCTCTCCCCTCCTCCCCTCCTCCCCCATCTTCCATTTTGAAGGTTAAATTCCCCCCCCCCCCCTTTCCCATTCCCCTTTTCTCCTCCCCCCCCTCCTCCCCCCTTCCTTTTTCCCCCCCCTTCAAGGGCCCCCCCCCCCCTTCTTTCTCTTTTTCTTTCTCCTCCTTCCTCCTTCCCCTCCCTTTCCTTTTCTCCTTCATTCCCCCCTTCCCTCTCCCCCTTCTTTTTTGACCCCCCCCCCCCCCCCCCCCCCCCTTCCCCCCCCCCCCCCCCCCCCCCCCCCCTCCCCCTTTCCCCCCCTTCCCCCCACTCTCCCCCCCCCCCCTTCCCCCCCCCCTTTCCTTTCCCCCCCCTCCCCCCCCCCTTTTTCCCCCCCCCCTCCCCCCCCCTCCCCCCTTTTTTCCCCCCCCCCCCTTCCCCCCCCCCCCCTCCCTCCCCTTTTCCCCCCCCCTCCCCCCCTTTTTTCCTCCCTTTCTCCCCCTCCCCCCTCTTCCTCCCCCCCCCTTTCCCCCCTTTCCCTCCTTCCTTTCTTCCTTTTTTCCTTTCCCCCCCCCCTCCCCCCCTCCCCTTTTTCCCCTCCCTCCCCCCCCCCTCCTTTCCTTTCCCTCTTCTCCCTTCCCCCTCCCCCCCCCCCTTTCCCCCTTTTTTTCCTCCTCCCTTTTTCCCCCCCCCCCCCCTCCCTTTTTCCCCCCTCCCCCCCTTTCTCCTCCCCCCCCCCCCCCCCTTTTCCCCCCCCTTCCCCCCTTCCCCCCCCCCCCCCCTCCCTTCCCCCTTCTTCCCCCCCCCTCCCCCCCCTCCTCCCCCCCCCTTTTTCCCCCCCCCCCTTTCCCCCCCCCCCCCCCTTCCCCTCCCTCCCTTCCCCCCCTCCCCCCCCCTTCCCCTCCCCCCCCCCCCCCCCCCCTCTCCCTCCCCTCCCTCCCCCCCCCCCCCCCCCCCCCCCCCCTCCCCTTTTTCTTCCCCCCCCTCCTCCTCCCCCCCCCCCCCCCCCCCCAATTTTTTTCCCCCCCCCCTCCCCCCCCCCCCCCTTTTTTTTTTTTTCTTTTCCCCCCCCCCCCCCCCCCCCCCCCCCCCCCCCCCCCCCCCCCCCCCCCCCCCCCCCCTTTCCTCCCCCCCCCCCCCTTTCCCCCCCCCCCCCCCCCCCCCCTTTCCCCCCCCCCCCCCCCCCCCCCCCCTTTCCCCCCCCCCTTCCCCCCCCCCCCCCCCCCCCTTCCCCCCCCCCCCCCCCCCCCTCTTCCTCCCCCCCCCCCCCCCCCCCCCCCTTCCCCCCCCCCCCCCCCCTCCCCCCCCAACTTCCCCCCTTTCCCCCCCCCCCCCCCCCCCCCCCCCCCTTTCCCCCCCCTTTCCTCCCCCCCCCCCCCCCCCCCTTTTTTCCCCCCCCCTTTTTTTCCCCCCCCCCCCCCCTCCCCCCCCCCCCCCCCCCCCCCCCCCCCCCCCCCCCCCCTCCCCCCCCTCTCTCCCTCCCCCCCTCTTCCTCTTCCCCCCCCCCCCCCCCCCCCCCCCCCCCCCCCCCCCCCCCCCCTTTTTTCCCCCTCCTCCCCCCCCCTCCCCCTCCCCCCCCCTTTTCCCCCTTTCCCCCCCCCCCCCCCCCCCCCCCCCCCCCCCTCCCCCCCCCCCTTTCCCCCCCCCCTCCTTTCCCCCCCCCTCCCCCCTTCCCCCCCTTCCCCCCCCCCCCCTCCCCTTCCCCCCTCCCCCCCCCCCCCCCCCCCTTTCCCCCCCCCTTCCCCCCCCCCCCCCCCCCCTTTTTTCCCCCCCCCCCCCCTCCCCCCCCCTTCTTCTTCCCCCTCCTTTCCCCCCCCCCCCCCTAAAATTCCCCCCCCTCCCCTTTTCCTTCCCCCCCCCCTCCCCCCCCCCCCCCCCCCCTTTTCCCCCCCTCCCCTTCCCCCCTCCCCCCCCCCCCCTCCCCCCCCCCTTTTTTTCCCCCCCCCCCCCCCTTTCCCCCCCCCCCCCTCCCCCCCTCCCCTTCCCCCTTTCCCCCTCCCCCCCCCCCCCCCCCCCCCCCCCCCCTTTTCCCCCCCCCCCCCCCCCCCCCCCCTCCCCCCCCCCCCCCTTTTCCCCCCCCCCCCCCCCCCCCCCCCCCCCCCCCCCCCCCCCCCCCCCCCCCCCCCCCCCCCCCCCCCCCCCCTTCCCCCCCCCCCTCCCCCCCCCCCCCCCCCCCCCCCCCCCCCCCCCCCCCCCCCCCCCCCCCCCCCCCCCCTTCCCCTTCCCCCCCCCCTCCCCCCCCCCCCCCCCCCCCCCCCCTCCCCCCCCCTTTTTTCCCCCCCCCCCCCCCCCCCCCCCCCCCCCCCCCCCCCCCCCCCCTTTTCCCCCCCCCCCCCCCCCCCCCCCCCCCCCCCCCCCCCCCCCCCCTCCCCCTCCCCCCCCCCCTCCTTCCCCCCCCCCCCCCCCCCCCCCCCCCTTCCCCTTTCCCTTCCCCCCCCCCCCCCCCCCCCCCCCCCCCTTTTCCCCCCCCCTCCCCCCCCCCCCCCCTCCCCCCCCCCCCCTTTCTTTTCCCCCCCCCCCCCCCCCCCCCCCCCCCCCCCCTTCCCCCCCCCCCCTCCCCCCCCCCCCCCCCCCCCCCCCCCCTTTTTTTCCCCTCCCCCCCCCCCCCCCCCCCCCCCCCTTCTTTCCCTATTTCCCCCCCCCCCTTCTCCCTCCCCCCCCCCCCCCCCCTCTCCCCCCCCCCCCCCCCCCCCCCTTTCCCCCCCTCCCCCCCCCCCCCCCCCCCCCCCCCCCCCCCCCCCCCCCCCCTCCCCCCCCCCCCCCCCCCCCCCCCCCCCCCCCCCCCCCCCCCCTTTCCCCCCCCCTTCCCCCTTCCCCCCCCCCCCCCCCCCCCCCCCCCCCCCCCCCCCCTCCCCCCCCCCCCTTTTCCCCCCCCCCCCCCCCCCTTTCCCCCTTCCCCCCCTCCCTTCTTTTTCTCCCCCCCCCCCCCCCCCCCCCCCCCCCCCCCCCCCCCCCCTCCCCCCCCCCCCTTCCCCCCCTCCCCCCTTTTCTCCCCCCCCCCTTCTCCCCCCTCCCCCCCCCCCCCTTCTTCCCCCCCCCCCCCCCCCCCCCCCCCCCCCCCCCCCCCTCCCCCCCCCCCCCCCCCCCCCCCCCCTTTCCCTCCCCCCCCCCCCTTTTTTTTCCCCCCTTCCCCCCCCCCCCTTCTCCCTCTCCCCCCCCCCCTTTCCCCCTCCCCCCCCCCCCCCCCCCCCCCCCCTTCCCCCTTTTTTCCCCCCCCCCCCCCCCCCCCCCCCTTTTTTCCCCCCCCCCTCCCCCATTTTTTTCTTCCCCCTCCCCCCCCCCCCCCCCCCCCCCCCCCCCCCCCCCCCCTCTCCCCCCCCCCCCCTTTCCCCCCCCCTTTTTCCTCCTCCTCTCCCTTTCCCCCCCCCCCCCCCCCCCCCCCTAATAATTCTTTCCCCCCCCCCCCCTTTCCCCTCCCTTCCCCCCCCCCTTCTTCCCCCCCCCCCCCCCCCCTCCCTTTTCCTTCCCCCCCCCCCCCCCTTTTCCCCCCCCCCCCTTCCCCCCCCCCTCCCCCCCCCTCTCTCTTTCCCCCCCTTCCCCCCAAATCCTTTTCCTTCCCCCCCCCTTCCCCCCTCCCCCTTCCCCCCCCCCCCCCCCCCCCCTCCCCCCCCCTTTTTTCCCCCCCCCCTTTCCCCCCCTCCCCCTTCCCCCCCCCCTTTTTTCCCCCCCCCCCCTTTTTTTCCCTCTCTTTCCCTCCCCCCCTTTCCCCCCTCCCCCCCTCCCCTCTCCTCCCTCTTTCCCCCCCCTTATCCCCCCCCTAAAGCCCTTTCCCCCCCCTCCCCCCCCCCCCCCCCCCCCCCCCCCCTTCCCCCCCCCCCCCCTTCCCCCCCCCCCCCCCCCCCCCCCCCCCCTTTTTCCCCCCCCCCCTTTCCCCCCCTCCCTTCCCCCCCCCCCCTCCCCCCCCCCCCCCCCCTCCCCTCCCCCCTCCCCCCTTCCCCCCCCTTTTTCCTATCCCCCCCCCCCCCCTCCCCCCTCCCCCCTACTTCCCCCTCCCCCCCCCCCCCCCTCTCCCCCCCCCCCCCCCCTTCCCCCCCCCCCCCCCCCCCCCCCTTTCCCCCCCCCCTCCCCCTTCCCCCCTTTTTCCCCCCCCCTTTTTTCCCCCCCTTTTTCCCTTTTTCCCCCCCCCCCCTTCCTTCCCCCCCCCCCCCCCCCCCCTCCCCCCCCCCTTTTCTCCCCCCCCCCCCCCTCCCCCCTCCCCCCCCCCTCCCCATTCCCCCCCCCCCCCCCCCCCCTTTTTTTCCCCCTTTCCCCCCCCTTTTTCCCCTCCTCCCCCCTCCCCCCCTCCCCCCCCCCCCCCCCCCTCCTCTCCCCCCCCCCTTTTTCCCCCCCCCCTCCCCCCCCCCCCCCCCCCCCCCCCCCCCCTTCCCTTTATTTTTCCCCCTTCCCCTCCCTTCCCTTTCCCCCCCCCCCCCCCCCTTCCCCCCCTCCCCCCCCCTTTTCTCCCTTCCCCCCCCCCACCCCCCTTCTTTCCTTCCCCCCCCTCCCCCCCTCTCCTCCTCCTTTTCCCCCCCCCTCCCCCCCCCCCCCCCCTTCCCCTTCCCCCCCCCCCCCCCCCCCCCCTTTTCCCCTCCCCTTCCCCCCCCCCCCCTAAAATTTCCCCCTTCCCCCCCCCCCCCTTTTTCCCCCCCCCCCCCCCCCCCTCCCCCCCCCCCTCCCCCCCCCCTTCCCTCCCCCTTTCCCCCCCCCCCCCTTCTTCCCCCCCCCATTTTCCTCCCTTTTTCCCCCCCTTTTCTCCCCCTATCTTTCCCCTCCCCCCCCCCCCCCATTTTCTCAACCGGTTCTCCCCCTTTTTCCCCCCCCCCCCCCCCCCCCCCCCCCCCCCCCCCCTCCCCCCCCCCCCCCTCCCCCCCTCCCCCCCTTTCCCCCCCCCCCCCCCCCCCCCATTTTTCCCCCCCCCCCCCCCCCCTTCTCTCTCCCCCCCCCCCCCCCCCCCCCTTTTTCCCCTCCCCCCCCCCCCCCCCCCCCCCCCCCCCCTAACTTCTTTACCCCCCCTCCCCCCCCCTTCCCCCCCCCCCCCCCCCCCCCCCTTTCCCCCCCCCCCCTTTCTCCCTTTCCCTTTTCCCCCCCCCCCCCCCCCCCCCCCCCTCCCCCCTTCCCCCCCCCCCCCTCCCCCCCCCCCCCCCCCCTTCCCCCTTCCCCCCTTTCCCTTTCCCCCTCCCCCCCCCCCCCCCCTTTTCCCCCCCCCCCCCTTTCCCCCCCCCCCTCCCCCCCCCCCCCCCCCCCCCCCCTCCCTCCCCCCCCCCCCCCTTTTCCCCCCCCCCCCCCCCCCCCCCCCCCCCCCCCTTTTTCCCCCCCTTCCCCCCCCCCCCCCCCCCCTTCCCCCCCCCCCCCCCCTTCCTTCCCCTTCCCCCCCCCCCCCCCCCCCCCCCCCCTCCCCCTCCCCCTTTCTCTTCCTCCCCCCCCCCCCCCTTCCCCCCCCCCCCTCCCCTCCCTCCCCCCTTCCCCCCCCCCCCCCCCCCCCCCCCCCCCCCCCTTTTTTTCCCCCCCTCTCTCCCCCCCCCCCCCCCCCCCCCCCCCCCCCCCCCCCCCCCCCTCCCCCCCCCCTTCCCCCCCCTCCCCCCCCCTTCCCCCTTTTCCTTCCCCCCCCTTCCCTCCCCCCCCCCCTTCCCCCCTCCCCTTTCCCTCCCCCCCTTTTCCCCCCCCCTCCCTCTCCCCTTCCTTTTCCCCCCCCCCCCCCCCCCCCCTCCCCCCCCCCCCCCCCCCCCCCCCCCCCCCCCCTTTCCCCCCCTTCCCCCCCCAAATCCCCCCCCCCCCCCCCCCCTCCCCCCCCCCCCCCTCCCCCCCCCCCTTCCCCCCCCCCCCCCCCCCCCCCCCCCCCCCCCCCCCCCCCCCCCCCCTTTTTTCCCCCCCCCCCCCCCCCCCCCCCCCTTCCCCCCCCCCCCCCCCCCCCCCCCCCCCCCCCCCCCCCCCCCCCCCCCCCCCCTTTTCCCCCCCCTTCCCCCCCCCCTTTTTCCCCCCCCCCCCCCTTTTTTTTCCCCCCTTCCCCCCCCCCCCCCCCCCCCCCCCCCCCCCCCCCCCCTTTCCCCCCCCCCCCCCCCCCCCCCCCCCCCCCCCCCCCCCCCCCCCCCCCCTTTCCCCCCCCCCCCCCCCCCTTTTCCCCCCTTCCCCCCCCCCCCCCCCCCCCCCCCCCCCCCCCCCCCCCCCCCCCCCCCCCCCCCCCCCCCCCCCCCCCCCTTTCATCCCCCCCCCCCCTCCTCCTTCCCCCCCTCCCCCCCCCCCCCCCCCCCCTTTCCCCCCCCCCCCCCCCCCCCCCCCCCCCTTTCCCCCTTAAAGAAATTTTCCCCCTTCCCCAATTTCTTCCCCCCCCCCCCCTCTTTCCCCCCCCCCTTCCCCCCCCTTTTTCTCCCTTCCCCTTTCCCCCCCCCCTCCCCCCCCCCTTTCCCCATTCCCCCCCTCCTCCCCCCCCCCCCCCCCCCCCCCCCCCCCCCCCCCCTTTTCTTCTCCCCTCCCCTTTCCCTTTCCCCCCCCCCTCTTACCCCCTCCCCCCTTTCCCCCCCCCCCCCCCCCCCCCCCCCTTTTCCCCCCCCCCCCCCCCCCCCCCCCCCTTCCCCCCTTTCCCCCCTCCCCCTCCCCCCCCCCCCTTTTTCCCCCCCCCCCCCTTCCCTCTCCCCCCCCCCCCTCTTTCCCCCCCCCCCCCCCCCCCCCCTCCCCCCCCCCCCCTCCCTCCCCCCTTTCCCCCCCCCCCCCCCCCCCCCCCCCCCTTTTTTTCCCCCCCCCCCCCCCCCTCTCCCCCCCCCTTTCCCCTCCCCCCCCCCCCTTTCTCCCCCCCCCCCCCCCCCCCCCCTCCCTTTCTCCCCCTCTCCCCCCCCTTCCCCTCTTTTTTTTTCCCCCCCCCCCTCCCCCCTCCCCCCCCCCTCCCCCCTCCCTTTTTTTCCCCTCCCCCCCCCCCCCCCCCCCCCCTTTCCCCCCTCTCCCTAAATTTTCCCCCCCTTTTCCCCCTTTCCCCCCCCCCCCCCCCTCCCTTTTCCCTCCCCCTTCCCCCCCCCTCCCTACTTTCCCTCCTCCCCCTTCCCCATCCCCCCCTTTCCCCCCTTTTTTTCCCCCCTTTTCTCCCCCCCCCCCACTTTTTCCCCCCCTTTTTCCCCCCCCCCCTCTCCTTTCCTCCCCCCCCCCCCCCCCCTCCCCCCCCCCCCCCCCCCCCCCCCTCCCCCCCTCCTTCCTTCCCCCCTCCCCCCCTTTCCCCCCCCCTTCCCCTCCCCCCCCCCCCCCCCCCCCCCCCCCCTTTTTCCCCCCCATTCCCTCCCCATTCCCCCCCCCCCCCTTTTCCCTCCCCCCCCTTCCCCCCTCCCCCTTTTTCCCCCCCCCCTTTTCTCCCCCCCCCCCCCCTTCCCTCCCCCCCCTTTCCCCCTTCCCTTCCCTTCCCTCCCTCCCCCGTTTTCCCCCCCCCCCTTTCCCCCCTCCCTCTAATTTCCCCCCCCCCCCCCCCCCCCCCCTCTCCTCCTCCCCCTTCTCCCCCCTCCCTTCCCCCCCCCCCCCCTTTCTCCCCCTTTCCCCCCCCCCCTCTCCCTCCTTCCCCTCTCCCCCTTTTCTCCCCCCCTCCCTTCCCCCCTCCCCCCCCCCCCCCCTTTTTCCTCTTCCCCCTTTTTTTTTCCCTCCGTCCCTCCCTCATCCCCTCCCTCCCCTCCCCTCCCTTCCCTCCCCCCTCCCCCCCCTCCCCCCCTTTCCCCTCTTTTTTCCCCCCCCCTCCCTCCCCCTTTCCCTCCCCTTTTTTCCCCCCCTTTTCCCCTCCCCCCCCCTCCCTCCCCCCAGTTTTTCTTCCCCCCCCTTCCCCTTCTCCCCCCTCCCCACCCCCCCCCCCGAAATTTCTCCCCCCCCCCCCTCCCCCTTTTTTTTCCCGAGGAACCCCCCCCCCCTTTTTTCCCCCAATGTTTTACCTCCCCCCCCCCCCTTTTGTTCCTCCCTCCCCCTTTTCCCCCCTTCCCCCTCCCCCCCTTTCCCTCCCCCTTTTTGAAATTCCCTCCTTTCCCTCCCCCCCATCCCCTTTCCTTCCCCTCTCCCCATCTAAACCCCCCCCCCCTTCTCCCTTTTTTTTCCCCTTCCCCCCCCCCCTTTTCCTTTCCCCATCCCCCCCTTCCCCCCCCCCCCCCTTGCCCCTCCCCTTCCCTCTTCCCCTGGGGATTGTGGAGATCCCTTTTGCAAGTTTTTCCCTTTACCTTCCCCCCCCTCCCTTTTTCCCCCCCCCCCCCTATCCCCCTATTTTCCCTCCCCATCCCCCTTCCTCCCCCTCCTCCCCCCCTTGAGGAGGGAAAAACCTTTCTGTCCCTTCCCCTCCCCTTCCCTACCCTTCCCCTTCCCCCCTACCCCCCCCTCCCCCCTCCCCCTCCCTAAAAATTCCCCCCTCCTTTCCCCCCTCCCCCCCCATTTTTTTAAGATCCTCTCCTTCTTAAAAACCATCTTTCGCCCCCCCCCTTCTTCCCCCCCCCTCCTCCCCCCTCATCCCCCCTTCTTATAAGAAGGAATCCCCCCCCTTTTCCCCCCCCCCTCTAAATTTCCCCCCCTCCCCCCCCCTCCCCCCCCCCCCCCTCTCAATCCCCCCCTCTCTTTCCCCCCCTTCCCCGGGATTTCCCTTTTTCCCCCTTTTTTTTCCCCCCCCCCCCCCCCCCTCTCCCTCCCCCCCCCCTCCCCTGGGTTCCTCCCCCTCATGAAGAACCATCCCTCCCTTCCCTCCCCTCCCCCTATCCCCCCCTTTAAATATCCTTCTTATTTCCTCTTATCCCTTTCCCTTCCCTCCCCCCCCCCCCTTTCCCCCCCCTCCCCCCCCCCCCCAAAATCCCCCCCCCCCCTTTCCCTTCCCCCCAGATCCTCCCCCTTTCCCCCCCCCCCCCTGGGACCCTCCCTTTTCCCTCCCCCCCTTTCATGTCCCCCCCCATCCTTTTCTCCCCCCCCCCTGGAGGGGGATCCCCCCTCCCTCCCCCCTCGGTGGTTTCCCCCCCCCCCTCCCCCTATACCCCCCCCCCCCCCTCCCCCTCCCCTTAAAAACCCCCCTTTTCCCCCCCCCCCTTTTCCCGGTCTTTTCTCCCCTATTATCCCCTTCCCCTTTTTTAAAAAAGACCCCCCTCCCTCCCCCCTCCTCCATAAAGCCATTCTCCTTTCCTTTTTCCCCCTTCCATCCCCCGAAGGGGGGAAAGGGGGGGATTTCCCCCCCCTCCCCCCCTCCCCCTTTTTTCTAAAAAAAAAAGGACCCTTTTCCTTCCCCTTCCCCCCCCCCCTTCCCTTCCCCCCCCCCCTCCCCCCCTTGGGAAGGGGGAAAATTGCAAAAAGGTGGAGGGGGGGGAAAAAAAAAAAAAAAGGGGGAAAATTTTTCCCCCCTTCCTCCCCCTTTCCTCCCCTCCCCCCTTCCCTCCATCCTTTTTTCCTTTTCCTCCCCCTTTTATCGACCTCTCCCATTTTTCCCCCCTCCCCTCTTCCCCCCCCCTCCCCCCCCCTTCCCCCCTCTAAATTCCCCCTCCCCCCCAGTCTTTCCCTGTTCTTTTCCCTCCCCCCCCCCCCCCCCCTCCTCCCCCACTCCTTTCCTTTTCCCCCCCCCTTTTTCCCCCCTATCCTACCCCCCCTAAGGGGGAAAAAAATCTTCCCCCCCCCCCCCCCTCCTTTTCCCCACCCCCCCCCCCCCCCTACATTTTCTTAGTTTCCCCCTCCCCCCCCCCCCCCTCCCCCCCCCTCCCCCCTCCCCCCCCCCCCCCTCTCCCTCCTTTTTTTCCCCCCCCCCCCCCCCCGGAAAATTTCCTCCCCCCCCCCCTTACCTCTCCCCCCCCTCCCTTTTCCCCTCTTCCCCTTATCCCCTTCCCCCCCTTTCCCCCCTTCCTTTTCCCCCCCCCTTCCCTTTCCCCCCCCCCCCCTTTTTTCCCTTTTCCCAAGGCCCCCCCTTTTTTCCCCCCAAAGGAGATATGCCCCCCCCCCCCTCAAGAAATTTCCCCCTCCTTCCCCCTCCCCCTCCTTTAATTTCCCCTCCCCCTCAATCCCCTCCTTTTCCCCTCCTTCCCCCCCCTTCCCCCCCCCCCCCCCCCCCAAAAACTTCCCTCCCCCCCCCCCCAGTTTTCTCCCCCCTCCCCCCCCTCCCCTTCCCCATTTTCCCCTTTTTTAATTCCCCTTTGAAAAAAATCCCCCCCATGGAATCCCTTCCTCCCCCCCCCCCTCTTCCCCTCCCTAGATCCCTTCCCCCTTCTCCTCCCCACCCCCCCCCCCCCTCCCCCCCCCCCCCTCCCCCCCCCCCCCCCTTTTTCCCCCCCCCCCTTTTTTCTCCCTCTTTTCCCCTTCCCCCTTTTTTGATAATTCCCTTTTTTCTTCCCTTTCCCCCCTCTTCCCCCTTTACTTTTTTCTCCCCCTTAATCCCCCCTCCCCTTCAAATTTTTCCTTTTCTTTCCCCCCCCCCCCCCCCTCCATTCTCCCCTCCAAATCCTTCCATAAGTTTTTCCTTTCCCCCCTCCCCCCTTCCCTTTTTGCTCCCCCCTCTCCTCCCCCCCCCCCCCTTTTCCCCTTTCCTAGGGGAAAACCTCCCCCCTTCCCTCCTTCCCCTTCCTTTATCCCCCTTCCCCTTTTTTTCCCCCCCCCCTCCTTTTTTTCCCCCCCTTCTTTCCCTTTTCTCCCCCCCTCACCCAATTGCCCCCCTTTCTTTTCTTCCCCCCCCCCCCCTTTCCTCTTTTCCTTTTAACCCTCCCCCCTTTCTATTTTTCTTTCCCTCCCCCCCTTTCTCTAGGTTTTCCCAAAAATCCTTTTTTCATTCTCCCCCCCCCCTCCCCCAACTCTAGAGTCTTTCCAAAACCTTCCCCCCCCTACCCCCCCCTCCCTCCTCCCTCCCCCCCCTTCCCCTCCCCTTTTTCCCCCTTCCCCCCCTCCCTGTCCTTCCCCTCCCCCCCCCCCCCCCCCCCCCCCCCCCCCCCCCCCCCCCCCCTTTTCCCCCCCCCCCCCCCGTTTCCCCCAATGTCCCCCTTCTCCTCTCCCTCCCCTCCCCCATTTCCTCCCCCCCCCCAAAATTTCCCCCCCCTGTTCCCCCCCCCCCTCCCTTCCCTTTCTCCCCCCTCCTCCCCCCCCCCTTTTTCCCCCCCCCCCCTCCCCCCCCTATTACTTTCCCCTTCCCCCCCCTCCCTCCTCCCTTCCCTCCCTTTCGCCCCCCCCATCCCCTTCCTTCCCCCCCCCTCCCTCCCCCCCCCCTCTCCCATTCCCCCCCTCTCCCCTCCCCTTTTCCCCCCTTTTTCCCCTCCCCTCCCCTTTTTTTCCTTTCCCTCTCCCCCTTTCCCCCTCTCCCCTTTAGTTCTTTTCCCCCCCCTTTTTTCCCCCCTTTCCCCCCTTTTCCTCCTTCCCCCTCCTTAATTCCCCCCCTTCTCCCTCCCCCTCCAACTTTCCTCCCCCATGGATCTCCCCCCCCCCCCTTCCCCCCCCTTTTCCCCCCCTCCCCCCTCCCCCCCCCTCCTCCCCCCCCCCCCCTCCCCCCCCCTAGTACTCCCCCCCCCCCTTTTCCCTCTCCCCCCTTTATTTTTTCCCCCCTTTTCCCCAATTCCCTCCCCCCTTTTTCCCCCTTCCTCCCCCCTTCTTCCTTCCCTCCCCCCCCCATTTTTCTTAAAATTCCGTCCCCCTTTTTCCCCCCATACACCCCTTTTCCCTTTTTTTTCCTCCCCCCCCCTCCCTTTCCCTCCCCCTTTTCTCCTACTTTTTTTCCCCCCCCCCCCCTTTTCCCCCCCCTTCCCTCCCCTTTAACCTCCCTTTTCCCCCCCCTCATCAACTAATCCCCCCCCCCCCCCCCCATTTTTTCCCCCCCCCCTTCCCCCCCCCTTTTCCCTCCCTCCCCTCTTCCCCCCCCCTCTTCATTAATTTCCCCCTCCCCTTGCCCCCCCCCCCCCTCCCTCCCCCCTCCCCTCCCTCCGACCCCTCAAGGTCCCTCTTCTCCCCCCCCCCTCCCCCCTCCCCTCCCCCCCCCCCCTTTTCCCCCCCCTTTCCCCCCCCCCCAAAAACCTCCTCTTCCCCCCCCCCCCCTTCCCCCCCCCCCTTTTTTCCCTCCCTCCTCCCCCCCCTTTTTTCCTCCCTTTCCCCCCCCCCTCCTTCCCCCCCCTTTCCCCCCCCCCCCCCCCCTTCCCTCCCCCTTTTTTTTTCCTTCCTCAATCTCCCCCTTCTTCCCCCCCCCCTCTCCCCCCCCCTCCCCCTCCCCCCCCCCCCCTTTTCCTCCCTTTCCCCCCTCCCCTCCTCCCTTTCCCCCCCCCCCCCCTCCTCCTTTCCCCCTCCCCTCCCCGTTCCCCCCCCCCCCCCCCCTTTTCCCCCCCTTTTTCCCCCCCCCCTCCCTCCCCCCCCTCCTTTCCCTTCCCCCCCCCCCCCCCCCTTCCTCCCCCTTTTTCTTCCCCTCTCCTCCCTCCCCCTCTCTCCCCCCCCCCCCCCCCCCCCCCCCCCCCCCCCCCCCCTCCCCCCCCCTTCCCCCTCTTTCCCCCCCCCCCCCCCCCCCCCCCCCCCCTCCTCCCCCCTCTCATGCTTCCCCCCCCCTTCCCCCCCCCCCCCCCCCCCCCCTCCTCCCCCCCCTCCCTTCCCCCCCCCCCTCTTCCTTTCCCCTCCCCCCCCCCCCCCCCCCCCCCCCCCCCCCCCCCCCCCCCTTCTCCCTCCCCCTCCTCCCTCTCCCCCCCCCCCCCCCCTTCTCTCCCCCCCCTTCCCCCCCCTCCCCCCCCCTCCCCCCCCCCCCCCCCCCCCCCCTTTTCCCCCTTTCCTTCCTTTTTTTTCCCCTTCCCCTCCCTCCCCCCCCCCCCTTCCCCCCCCTCCCCTCCCCCCCCCCCCCCCTCCTCCCCCTTTTCCTTCCTCCCCCCCCCCCCCCCCTCCCCCCCTTTCTCCCCCCCCCTCCCCTTCCCCCCTCCCTCCCCCCCCCTTTTTCCCCCCCCCTCTCCCTTTCCCCCCCCCCCCCCCCCCTTCCCTTCCTTCCCTCTTTCCCCCCCCCTCTCCTTTCCCCCCCCCTCCCCCTCCCCCCTCTCCCCCCCCTCTTCTCTCCTCCCCCCTCCCCCCCCCCCCCCCCCCCCCCCCCCCCCCCCCCCTTCCCCCCTTCCCCCCTTCCCTCCCCCTTCCCCCCCCCCTTCCCCCCTTTTTTTCCTTCCTTCCCCCTTTCTTCCCCCCTCCTCTTTTCCCCCCTCTTCCCCTTTTCCCCTCCCCCCTCCCCCTCCCCCCCCCCCCCCCCTCCCCTTTCTCTCCCTTACCCCTCTCCCTTCCCTCCCCCCTCCCCCTCCCCCTCTTCCCTCCCCTTTTCTTCCCCCCCTCCCTTCATTCCCCTCTCCCCCCCCTTCCCCCCTCCCCCCCTCCCTCCCTCCCCCCCTCCTCCCCCCCCCCCTCTTCCCCCCCCCTCCCCCCCCCTCCCCCTCTTCCCCCTTCCCCTCCCCTTCCCCTCTTCCCCCCCCTCCATCGTCCTCCCCCCCTTTCTCCCCCACACCTACCTTTTCCCATTTCTCCCTCCCCCTCTCCCTCTTCCCCCCCCCCTTCCCCTCCCCCCCTCTCTCCCCTCCCTCCCCCCCCCCCCCCCAAAATCTCCAAAATCCTCCTCTCCCCCTTCCCCCTCTCCTCCCTCTCCCACCTTTCCTCCCCAGTTCCCCCCTTTCCCCCCCATCCCTCCCCCCCCCCCCTCCCCCTTTTTCCCCTTCCCCCCCCCCTTCCTCCCTCCCTCTCCCCTCGCCCTCCCCCCCCCATCCCCCCCCTCCTCCCCCACCCCCTCCCCTCCCCCCCCCCCCCCCTCCCCCCCCTCTCCCTTAGGTCCGCCCCCCTCCTTCCTTCTCCCCCCCCTCCCATCCTTCCCTTTCCCCCCCCCCTCCCCCCTCCCCCCTCCCCCCCCCTCCACTCTTCCCCTTTTCCCCCTTCCCCCTTCACCCTCCCCCTCCCCCCCCCCTCCCTCCCCCCCTTCTTCTCCTTCCCCCTCCTCCCCTTTCCCCCCTCTTCTCCCTCCCCCTTCCCCCCCCCTCCCCCTCCCCCCAACCCCCCCTCTCCCCCCCCCCCCCCTTCTCCATCCTCCCTTCCCCCCACCCCCCACCTTGTTATTCTCCCTCCCCCTCTCTGTCTTCTTCCTTTCCCTCCCCAATCCTCCCCCCCCCCTTCTCCTCCCCCCCTCTCCCCCTCCCTCCCCCTCCTCCTCTTCCAACTTCCCTCCCCCCCCCCTGCCTACACCCTCCCCCCCTCCTCTCACTCCCCCCCCCCTCTCTCCTTTTATGAGCCTTTTCCCCCCTCCCTGGATCCCCCCCCCTCTCCCCCCCCCCCCCTCTCCCTCTTTCCATTCCCCTCCCCCCCATTTGTCCTTTCCCTTTCCCTTTCCCCCCCCCACCTCCCCCCCCCCCTATCTTTCCCATTTTCCCCTCCCCCCTTTTTTCCCCCCCTTCACTCTTCCTTCCCCCATTGAAACCTCTCCCTTTCAAGATTTCACCCCTTTCCCCCCCCCCTTGAAACTCTAACACTAATGTTTTCCCCCCCCCCTCCCTCCCAAGATCCCCCCCCCTCCTTGATATCGGGATATCCCCCCCTATTTTAATATAAAATGGTTCCCCCCCCCCTATTTTCCCCCCCCCCCCATGCTCCCTCCCCCCTTCCCCCCCTCCCCCCTTGGTTGAATTGTTTGTAGATTTCCAAATATTTTTTTTCCCCTTTCCCCCCCTACTTTATCCCCCCCATGGCAATCATAGATGAAATTAATCACCCCGCTTCCCCCTCCCTGTATTTTACTCCCCCCCCCCCTCTTCCCCCCTCTTCTTTTCCCTTTCCACCCCCCTCTAACCATTGTTTCCCCCCTTTTTTTTCCCCCTCAGAAAATTAGAGTACCAGGTTTCCCCCTTAGAATAGTTCTTTTTTGGGAGTTCCTTTTTTTCCCCCCCCCTCCCCCCATTTGAGAAAGACCTTGTCCTGATCTTCCCCCCATCCCCCCCCCCTCCCCGTTGTTTCCCCCCTTAAAATAAATCTTGAAAAGTGGTATAGTTCACTTCCCCCCCCCCCCCTTCCTTTTTTCCCTCCCCCTCTCTTCCTTTTCCTAATTTTTCTTTTTTCCCCCTCCGATTTCCTCCTCCCTCTCTCGCTCCCTTCCTCCTTCCTCCCATGTTCCTTCCCTCTTTTTTTTTTCCCTCCCCTCTCCTCCCCCCTCCTCCCTTTTTTTCTTCTCCCTCAATCTCCTTCTCCCCTCCCTCTTTCCATCTCTCTCCCTGATTCTTTCCCCCCTCCTCCCTTCCCCCCCCCCCCCCCCCTCCCCTTCCCTCCCTCCCCTCCCCTTCCCCCCCTCCTCTCTCCCTCTCCCCTCTTCGTCCCTTTACTTCCCCTCCCTCCCCCCCCGACCCCCCCTCTCCTTTCCCCCTCCCCCTCTCCCCCCTCCCCCCCCCTCCATTCCCCTCTCCCCCTCCCCCTTCCTTTTCCTTCCCCTCCTTTTCCCCCCTCCCCTCCCCTCTTTCCCCCCCCTCCCCCCCCTCCCCCCCTCTCCCCTTCCTCTATTTCCCCCCCCCTTTTCCCCCTCCCCCTCTCCCCCCCCCCCCCTTTTCCCCTCCCCCCCCCTTTTCTTCCCATCCCCCCCTCTCCCTCCTCCTCTCTCTGGTCCCCCCCCTCCCCCCCCAGTCCCTCCCTCTCTCCCCCTTCTCCTCCCCCCTTCCCCCCTCCCCTCCCTTTTCCCCCCCCCCCCCTCCCTCTGTTTCCTCTCCTTCCCCATCCATCGCCCCAAACTCCCTCCCCTTCCCCCCTCTGTTATCTCTTTTCCCTCCCCCCCTCCCTCTCCTCTTTCCCCCCCCTTTCCCCTTTCATTCTCCCCCCGCTCCCTTTCCCCAAAATTTCCCCCCCCCTCCTCTCTTTTTCAAATCTCTTCTTCACCCTCCCTCGATCCTCCCCTCTCCCCTTTCCCCCTCTCTCCCTCCCCCCTCCCCCCCCCCCCTCCCTCTCTCCTCCCCTCTCTCCCCCCCCCTCCCCTCCCCTCCTTTCTCCCTCCCCTCCTTTTTCCCCCCTCCCCCCTCCCCCTCCCTCCCCCCTCTCCCCATCTCCCCCTCCTTCCCCCCCCGCCCTCCCCCCTCCCGTTTCTCTCCCTCCCCCCCCCCCCCACCCTCTCCATATTCCTCTTCCCCCCCCCCCCTCCCCCCTCCCCCTCCCCCCCCCCCCCCCTCCTCCCCCCCCCCCCCCCCCTCTCTCCCTCCCTCTTTTTCTTGCTTTTTCCTTCCTCCCCTCCCCCTCCCCCTCCCCCTCCCTCCTCCCCCTCTCTCTCTCCCTCCGCTCCCCCTCCCCCGCTCTCTCTCTCCCTCTACTCTTCCTCTCCCTCCCCTAATAAAATTTTTTTGCTTAAAAAATATATAAATATTGTTTTATACTAAAAATAAATATATATTCAAAAATCAAAATTTATATATACACTTGTTTTCTAATACTACACTTTGACATTTTTGCTTTGCCATTGTACAAATAAAACATTTATTTAAAATACGCATATATTACACGCTTTGTCATTTTTGGTTAACAATAATATTACATTGAAACTTAAATATATTAACATAAATTAACAAGAGTATTTATGTTTACAAACTTAAATATATTCACATAAATTAATAAGAATATTTACTTTTACACAATAGTATTAATCTTATGTTAATATAAATTAGCATTGCACAAATATAACTTATATTCCATGTAAATAAAAAATAATATGCATGACACACCTTGAAGTTGAATATTTTTAAACAAAAATTATTCATAATTGTTCAAATTAAATTTTATATACTTAAATAACTATAATAGTATTAATCTTATGTTAATATAAAAAATATAAATTAGCATTGCACAAATGTAACTTATATTCCATGTAAATAATAAATAATATGCATGACACACCCTTTTTTTAATTAAAGTTCAATATTTTTAAACAAAAATTATTCATAATTGATCAAATTAAATTTTATATACTTAAATAACTACATTATTATTTATATCTACAATTAAATGAAATTTATATTCCATTTAAATAAAGAACAATATATTTTAAAAACATCATTTTATAATTAAATATTCATAATAATTTAAATATTAAACTAAATAACTACATTATTTCACTTCTTTATTGTGTCCTCAATCCAATACAATATTGAGTTAAAAAAACAAACTTCTTTCAATTCTTTATACTTTATACTTTTAGTAATTGATTTAAAATTTAATTTATAAAATTTTCATCACAAGCAATAGTCTTAAATCCAACAAACCAAAAATCTATTCAGTTTAACAATAACACCAAGCATATTCATAATTCAGTTAGTAAATATCTAATTCCCCAAGGGCCCAATCCTGTTGTCTCCAACCTTTAAAAAATCCTACTGATATTCCCAACCTTTACAAACTGCTTAAAACTACAAATAAAATCCCAGAAGATAGCAATCTCAAAAATTTAACAAAAAAAAAGCTAATTTAACTACTGTAAGTATGTAACAGTGACATGTGTTCTCTCAGAGGGAAATATGTCAGATAAAAATTGTGTCAGAAAACACTAATCATACATCATATAAACAGATTTCAAGAAAAGGCGTTAGGAATCAAAACACACCCATTTGCTTTGGTTTTGGTTTACTTTTTTAAAGGCATCGTTAGGAAATTAGATCTTAACATGAAAATCATGACTGGGTAGGTAATTCATTCACAGTAAAAGAACTTGGTGATATTTAAGCAAAAAAAATTCTGTTGTTTTATTTCTCGAAAATAATGTGAAATAAGATACATTTACAAGATTCTAAAGAACTAAAAAGGAATTGCATTAAACACATTTATATCCAATGCAAACCAACACACTTCCAGGCTCTAAAGCTGGCAAAAAGAACAACATATCCCAGGGATCTAAAATAGGAAGAGTTTACATAACAATATGCATGTCAAAGCAATTTATTTTCTCTAGACGGATTTCTATAGGATAATGTTTACATCAAACAAGAGAAAATGCAAATGCAATTATTCATTCATAGTAAAAGAACTTGGTGATATTTAAGCAAAAGAAATTCTATTGTTTTATTTCTCGAAAATAATGTGAAATAAGATACATTTACAAGATTCTAAAGAACTAAAAAGGAATTGCATTAAACATGTTTATATCCAATGCAGACCAACACACTTCCAGGCTCCAAAGCTGGCAAAAAGAACAACATATCCTAGGGATCTAAATTTGGAAGAGTTTACATAACAATATGCGTGTCAAAGCAATTTATTTTCTCCAGACGGCTTTCTATAGGATAATGTTTACCTCAAACAAGAGCAAATGCAAATGCAACAATGCATCATGTTCTCAATGTATCCAACATACATTTCAAACTATAAGCAACATGAAGGAACATAACAGTGCACATTGACACACATGAACATGAAAATAATAAAAAGGAGTCATATTTGTTTGTTTTTTAATAACTAGTGGTAAAAAAAAACACTTATATAAATTTGGTACACCAGAATAACATCAAATAACAACGGTACAAAAGTTAAGTAAACAATGATATATCTATGAAGATAAACGCAACATCATTTTCTCTTTTCCATGTACCATGGACCCTAACCAACACAATTGAATCAAAAAAATAGAAACATATATGAATGTTATTATTTCTTGGCCCAAATAATTTCCAGTGATAAAAGCTAAATCTCAAACCAAAGGCCATAAAAAAATAGGAAATTGGCATCACGACTAGGTAGGTAATTCATTCACAGTAAAAGCAGTTCGTGATAAATTTACACGACACTTATCTCTTAACAAAACAAAATCTTGGGACAATCCTCATGTAAGCATATATCTTTATTAAGCTGAAACGTACCCTTATTAATATGCAAGTTCTCACTGTCTACACATTAAAAATAGACTACACAAATAGAGAGTGAAATGAGTACTTAGATATTACAGGTGAAACAACTTGTAAGCAAAAATATGTTTGATGTACTCACACTCTTCTCCGTTTCTCCTCTTAACAAATTAATAACCATATGTTATTAATGGATGAATCAGGGAAAGATTATACATCCATTGTTCCCTGATGATTCTCATAAAACAACAAAAATTCCTTACAGTTAAACCACATCCACAAAAACTAAAGCAGAGTAGAAAATTATAAACAGCAGAATACATCACGCTGCTTGGTATTTGATCCATATTATAGGAGAGGGTGTAGTTTACTAGTTCAGGTCTCTACAAGCAAACATTATCAAATGGGTCATTTACTTGTACTTACTAATTAAAAGCCCTCTATTAACAACAACAAAAAAAACCAAAACAAGGTAAATGATTAACAACAAAAAACTTCAAAACAAGGTAGATGATTAACAGAAAACGTCATGTCGGTACCTTGATATTTGGTCCTTATTGCAGAGGGAATAGTTTATTTGGTCCTTATTATACATCCATTATGTTTTTTTAAGATTAAAAATTAGGAAATTTCAGAAAAAACCTTAATAATAATAATTATAAAGGGCCAGGGAATAGAATATCCCCCGAACCACGAAACTTCATTTTCAGTGTATTCCTCGAAGAGCTCCATTTGCACAACTGGCTAAGTTTTTGTTGACCTCACATTCATAATAAGCATTTTTTTTATAGTTTAAAAGCAGCATTGAAGTACATTATTAGCTTAATGTCTAAACCCTAAAATCTTCAGCTTTATTTTAGAAGACTTGTGAGTAAATATCTCAAGAAATCTCCTTAATATTTTGTGTGTGCACATAAGGATGCAACCAAGATCTTAGATTTAATTGAAATATAAACGGTCCTTTGGGTTATGGGCAGATTTTAAATAGAAATACTTTTAAAAACATACTAGTAAAAAATTTACCATAAACAATGTTCAACTAGTCAAAAACATCACAAAATCCTTATAGTTTAACCACATCCACAAAAACCAAAGCAGAGTATCTGCTTAACAATATAAAACATCATACTGCTTGGAATTTGATCCATATTATTGGAGAGGGTGTACCATATTAGTTCAGGTATCTACAGGAAAACATTATCAAATGGATCCTTTACTATTACTAAATAAAGCCCTGTTAACAACCAAACAAACAAAACACAGTAGATGATTAACAATAGTAGACGTTACTAAATAAAAGCCCTCTGTTAATCAAGATGCATCCAAGATATTAGATAATGGGGAGCTAAACAGTGCTTTCCAAACAAGGTTTTTGAACATATACTCGTAAAAAAACCAAAAAACAATGAACCCTAAACCATATCCACAAAAAAACCAAAACAGGATAGATGATTAACAACAGAAAACGTCATGTCCAAATCTCAGTTTAAAAATACATGGCCAGTCGGAGCAGAGGTTTAATATATCAAGCGAAAAAATCCATCTAAATTAATCACATTCGAGTAAAAACCTGTCGAAAATGATCATAAGATCCGACCAGGTCCAGGTGACAGGTAACCGGGTAACTAAGTTTACCCTACAGGTGGCCCATAACCTTATTAAAAGGGTAAAAAATTACAATAATATCCTGAATAAAGTGATGGTTATCATATAAAAGTCAGATTATATAAATGTGAAATCTAATGCACAAAGAAATAAATAAATAATGTGAAAGTTTGCACTGAAAGTGGGGCAGTACCTTGACCAAGATAGCAGTAAAAAAAAATACATACTGAATATTATGGATGTCAACAAACAAAACAAAAATACGCAAATTCAAAACCTGGTAAAGTATCCCTCAGCGGAGAAATCCATATTTGAACCCAGAAAGGCTAATAAACCTTAATAAATCCATGTCTGAACCTACGTAGGCCATTAATATATATATTTGAACCCTAAATAAATTTTTATAAACCGCCCAGATCTGAATCCTGAGTTGGATCAAAGTAAACTAGTACGTGTTGCTAAATAAAAACTAATAGCCCTTAAATCTCTGGGGAAGTTTAAAACTTATTTAATCCTAGACTCGTCTACAAAGTTACCTGCATTATTGAACTTATACGAAATTTATAAACCCTAATTTTCAAGGGGGAAATGTACTTTTATTAGGAAATTCCTAGACTCATCTACATTCAACATTGAACAAACACAGCCAACCTATAATCATCTACATCATGAATCGTAGTAAAACATGAATAAAGATTGAACAAAAAAATGGTTTCAAAATGATGTAATCGTAATTTGAATTATTATGGAAAAAAGAAGCACTCAAATCTGCATATTCGGTAGGAAATAATCTTACTCTCTTAAAGCAAGAGATCCATCACCTCCTCTGTTCCTGTCTCTGTCTTGTGTTGCGCTACTTTTTCTCCTCAAATAGAATACAAATAACTATTGGTAAATATACGGCAAAAGCTACTCAAGCCTCCAATAAATACAGATAAAATGACTCACAACAAATCAATAAACAAAAAAAACAACTTGAAACATGCATAGATCAGGAACAGAAAACACGCACACAGACTTCGAAAATGAAAAGAATGCAAATCCAAACAAAAAAATGACAGACTTAAAAAACGCACAGCATTGGCAGCAGACCCCCAAATCTACATAAGAAAATGGAAATGACACAAAATAGTATCAGAGATGGTTGTATGCTATGTTATGCTATGCTAACAGCTCTTACACTATGCTAAGCTTTTTTCCCTGAATAGTCACACCTATGCCTACGCTAATCTTAACAAACAGTCACCTACAGGTGTCTTCCACGTGCCCAGCACTCATGTGCCCGTTCCTTCCAACGGATATTTTAGAATCCTCTAGATGGTAAAGCTTCTAGGGTAGGTATTTTGAAATGAGTCTGTTTCACACGCAATAAAAGAAAAACTTTAAAATAGATGATTGTTGTGCCCTTTTTACTCGAACTTTCATAGGGAGTCTTTAAAACAATTGAACAAATTTAGATATGGCCATGTAGATTCTTAATAGTCCGAATTGTATGCGGGTTGTGTAATGGAGACGCCGAAGGTGAAGTTCAATATGTAGGAGTGAAAAATACATGGGAAAAAAAAGGTGGTACAAAAATTGAAAAAGGAGCAGGACAAATAATAGGGCAGGGCATGGGAGAATAGTAGGGGGATTTATGTTGGGATTGATCATGCGAAGGAAAACCATGCAGAAAAGGAATTTCTAAGGAGAAATATAATTTTAAAATGTCTTAGAATGAGAGCTTTAGAAAAAGGTTCGGACATCCATCAAAAACATTGAAAATGTATCCGAATTGCGGAAGTATACACAAGGGAAGTCAACTATTTTATAGAACACCTGAAGGAGATGTGATCTTGCAGAACATACTATGACCATGTAAGCTTCATATTTCTTTTATTAGCGTGTAGCCATATAAGTTTAGTGGATGAGGGTTGTAAATACTTCAATGACATGAGGTTGCAATTTATGTTCTTCTATTGAACATCTATGCAAAAGTCTGCAATGTGGGGTGATGTTCAGATGGTAAGGATGTTGATGAAGGAATATAGAGGAATTAAAAAGATACATGGATATAGTGGATAGGTGCAAAAGAATCAAGTATTTCTAATACATAGGAATACCTGAAAGCCAATTGTGTGAAGGAAATGCACGCTTTAGTGTATAAGAGTGAATATATAAAAAGGAAAGGAGGAAAGATCGATTATTGTATCTGAAGAAAGATGCTATTATTGAAGCACGAGAAAAAGAGAGTTGTATTTAGTAAAGATAGAAGGAGGAAAGGGGGGAACCATAAAATATTTGAGAATCGTTGAATTCTTGAAACATTTCTGAATGTAAGAAATATAATTTTTTATCTGTGAATTTAAGACTTATCTTGTTCTTTAGCTTTATAAGTGATAAGTAGATTTTATTTGTTGGATCGAAAGTTTCGGAATGATACTAAGTATGATTTTAATGTTGTTGAGTGAAAATTTCTCTCTGATTTACAAGGATGGATTTTCAATAATAAAACAAATAAAGTATATTGTCTAATGTCGAGGTGTCAAAGAGATTCTTTGTTTTCTTCATTTAAAAATATCGTGTACTTACTCTAGCTTATTTTCTTCAACCAACTTGCGCACGATAGTAGTAATGTTGTTGTTACTAGAATTTGCTTGACCGTTTCCCTAAGGATAATTTTTCTATCGAACAATTTCTTAACCTTGCATTGGTGTTCCTCGATCATGTTCGCTACTTGACTTCTCTGTTCTTCAAGCTTGCTTAGGAAGCAACTTCTCATAATTTAAGATATGATGTACTTACTCTAGGTTGAAGTAGTTGATTTCTTGCCAATTTTATCAGTGGAACTTTTAAAGAAAATAATCATCAGCCATTTATAAATTGAAAAGTTTTGAACTTCAAACATTTTACATCTAAATGTGTTCTCACCCTCCTTGCAAAGTCCATAAAATAAATAGAGACGATACAGATTCCCACTTATACCCACAATAAAAAAGACCATAACTAACTACATCACATTCACATACAGAAATGGAAAGTATTCAAAGATCTGTATAACATATAGAAGATTCGTAACAATTTGTTAGAACAATAATATTAAGTGATCATAATATTTATTTTATAATTAAATAATATAGAATATATGTAATTCTTTATTATTTAATATAAACTATATATTAGGTTATTAGTTATTTATTAACTAAATATTAAATCGGGGACATATTATATGTAATTTCAGGTTTAAAACAGGGAGCAAAAGTATTGGTGCCAAAGCGGGTTAAAGTATTGGTAAAATAATTTAATTAATCCTAAAGTCATGTATTAATGTTTTTGGAGATATGTGTGTGCGGGTGAAAAGGTAAGGATTTATTACTATATAAAATAATTTCCATTTTTTATATAGTTTCAAATGTTTGGAGGTTAAATATTTCAAAGGTAAATTCAGAGACAAGTTTCCTAAAAATTTGGAGATTTGTGTGTGGGTGAAATGGTTTCCTAGAGATTTCAATTTATTTCATTGGATCGGTGAAATTACTTGTCCCCTCTGTAAAATTCCATATTTCTTGTATTCTCGTGTGAAGTCATGTCCCCTTGTACCTTTTAAAATAAATGGGTTGTGTTTCAACTGTAAAAACTATAGTCTAAAAACTATAACATAAATACCTATGTGTATTCTAATATTACCAATTGCATGCAGGTTGTGTAATGGATTCAAAAATAAAGCATGCAAAAAAAGAAATTGACGTTACACATAGGCAAACTTTCCTTCAAATTCTTGAAACATTTGTGAATGTAAGAAATATAATTTTTCATATGTGAATTTAATACTTATCATGTTCTTTATCTTTATAGGTGATAAGTAGATTTTATATGTTGGATTGAAATTTTTGGACTGATACATATGATTTTTATGTTGTTGAGTGCAAATTTCTCTCTGATTTACAAGGATGGATTCTCACTAATAAAACAATCAAAGTATATTGTGTAATGTCAAGGTGTTAAAGAGATTCTTTGTTTTTTTATTTAAAAATATCATGTACTTACTTGAGGTTGAAGTAGATTTTCATAATTTAAGATATGATGTACTTACTCTAGGTGGAATCAATTGATTCCTTGCCAATTTTTTCCGTGGAATTTGTAAATAAATTAATCATCAGCCATATATAAATTAAAAAAATTTGACCTTAAAACATTTTAGATCCAAACGTGTTCTCACCCTCCTTACAAAGTCCAGAAAACAAATAGAGACTATACAGATTCCCACTTATACCCACAATAAAAAAGACAATTCCTAGCTACATCACATTCACATACGGAAATGGCAAGCACTCAAAGATCTGCGTAGCATATAGAAGATTCGTAAAAATAGGAGGCCACAAATTTACAAGAACATAGAGTGAGTTTACTAGTAAAAGATAATATGTGGGTAAGAACTCTACTTGAGTGTAACATACACAATTGTCTTCAACTTTAAAATTACTTGCCAACACTTATGTGATATTAGATGGTCAATTACTAAGAGACATTTATTTTTCATTTTAAGGAAGAACATTAGTCACGATATATTTTGTAAAACATTTAATTTTGGTTGGAGCTAGTGAAAAATCTTACATTAAAGAGTTGAGTGCATTTATGTGCATCCAACACTAAAAGGGTCATCAAGAGCATATATATCTACATCTTAGTAGATATAATCAACAAATTGTATTCTTTTCTTTTGTCCAATCTTTGTCTAATCTTTGTCTAATCCTCAAGAATAAACAATTGCAATTCCTTATTCAAAGTACAGGCTTCAAGAACATTTTCATACTTGCTTCTATCCATCATTTTCCTGAAAAGTATACTATCTTCATTTTTTCCAGTTTGAATTCATGTAGTGTGTGGAACATAATATTTGGTACCTCTCATCTTCTCAATCCCTGCTATCTTGGGTTTTTCACCCAAAATACAGGACAAAATGTGCTTTGTTTTCCTGAACTAACTGACCCACAAATTGTAACTTTTATTCCTTGTGTTACATGCAAATTTATCCCTCTTAATGTTGATATTTATGAAAGATGATCCCATGAAAACACTACATATTTGATCTCAATTGCAATGTCATTTTAATAACCCTTGGGTGCCTTTTTTATTGCATTGGATTGAAGCTCTTCTTTCTGTAAAATGTGGAAATTTTTACTAGTGCCACCTTCATTTGAGAAAGCACAGAAACTAATTCTAGGATATTATGGATAGAGGCCTAAAGTATCATGAAAGTTTTCAAATCAGAAAGAATGAACACTTGTCATTAGAGGGATCCCCATTAGCACACATGAACTAAAGGTAACAATAGCCACAAACTGATTAACTAAAAATGGAAATTTTATGTTATGGTAGTTAATCTAATCTAGGAGGACATATAACACAGTAAATAATAGTATGTAAAGCATCATGTAAATGAAATAAGTAATTAAACTAGTGGAATAAAACCCTAATGATCAAGAAAGAGTGAGGAAGTGACCTAGTTGATTAGATGAAGTAATGAGACTGTGTCGCAGAGATGATTGTGAAAATAGGATGCATGAACGACTATTTTGGAGCCCCAAAAAAGATAGATCTGGATTGTATCTCAAGATTGGGGCACCTGGAAAGGAATTGGGGTGATCTAGTGTGAAAACTAGGTTCCCTGGTCTGTGTAGGTAGATGATTTTGAAACCCTCATTGTTGATCGCATTAAGTTTGTTGCTTCGCTTCAGATATCGTTGTTGCTCCAAGACGAATAAAAAACCTGCAAAACCTTAACAAGTATCAATTCCCTAAAAAAGAAGAATTCATATGAGTAGGTCAAACTGACCTTAGCTACCATAATGGTGGACTTACTAACTAAGAGTTACACTACATTCCAAACCCAAATGTACTTCTATGTGTGTGTGTATACCCTAGGTTTCTCTTGTGTCAGTCGCACTTTTCGTAATAACGAGCTAACTACGTGTAAGAAAATGTAATAAATTGGTGCATGGAATAGAATGAATCCTCCCCCTATGATGTGTGTGATGTAGATGACCCAAGCTTTGTCCCTTGTGATGGAGATATATGGATGGAATGATCTCTAATGCAATAGATGGATATAACTCTAGGTGGAGGGATAGTTCTTGGTCCCTCATTATGGTCTCATAACTTTATATGTATAGGGTTATCTTGATATAATTTCATAATTAACCCCGAAAAGGCCAACCACAAGAAAATTCAAATGTTAAAATGGTCATAAAGAGCCCAAAAAGTGGCGAGAAAGAGGGAAAAGGATTAGGGCACCCCGGGTGCCCCAGTCAAGGCTGAAATGATGGGAAATGATGGAAATTGACTGGGCATGTGTTCGTTTAAGATCGGAAATGATGCCGAAAATAAATTGAAATATGGCCAAAGGATTGGGGTTAATACTTTCTTCACTCAAGAACCTTCTAAATAGTAGTATGAGACCAGGACTAAAATAATTATATTTTTTCACAATGGGCTTTATACTGCCCAACTGTAGTTGGATTCTGGAGAATAGATTGCAATTTTGCAATCTATAAATCGGTCCTCTCAAACAAATTAGGACCGGAAGAAGCCATGACTGTAAAAAAATGAAAGTAAAATTCAATTAATAGTACTTTTAATGAAATTTTTTTCCTAAGATATTCTCCAATTTTAATGAAAATAGAAATATGATTTTAAAGCTTCAATGCAAATAATTTAGAAAATAAGAAATTACATATATCTTCTATAAGTCACTCAGAATTGAACCTAAATCCAAAAACATAATTTAGGGTACAAGCATAATTGGCAAGCATAATTGACCCTAAATTTTCAAACCTCTACGTCGGAATTATAAATGGATCATGTAACAATTTACGATCATTCATCTCCTCAATACAATGTACAATAGGCTCCACCATATCCATATAAAATTTTAATATGGGATCCACCTTATTTACAAAAAATTATAGGTTGGGCACTAAAATTTTGTACAATCAAACACATTGTAACATTACTCAACCTTAAGGACCATACAAGGGATACCATAATTATAATTAGGGCTAGAACACTCCATAGATGTCAAGTGTAATGTGTAACATGGGGATACCAAGGTGGTTACTAGTAAATAATAATAGAGTCTCGACCCCATATGTTGTGGTTATATACCTTTATTTAAAGACAAATCACATTTTACAATTTTTCCCATCTAATCAAATGCAAGAAACATATTGCACATATCGTAGAGTTCCTACACAACTTCACACATAAGACTATCCCACATCGGAGATAATGTGTAAGGATAAGTAATTACGTAATGTCATAATGGTTAATATGGTACCTAGTGAAGATATAAATTTGTAATCCATCACCATATCAGAAATTGTAGGGAATAAGCATTAGGAACCATGTAGATATAATTGAGTAACTTTTGTGTAATACTTGGAAAATTCCTCGTAATACACAATCAAATAAACCATTCTTAGAAAAATATTTAAAATATGGAATAGATTCCCTACCAAGCCAGAAAAATGATAGTTTTATAAGTTTACACATACATACAAGGATTACACCCATCCCAATGAGGATATCCATATTCCGTTAGAGATATCTTCATCCATTAGTGGGGATTATGATGTGTTTTTAAATAATTGGATGCACATATATCATGAAATCAAACTAATGAGAATGTTACAAATGGAAGAAAGATTAAAATTACAATATTTTTTTACACCTAATTAGGATACTTTCCTAATAAATTTTGGTGCATGATGTGGTTTTTATGACAAATTGTTTGTTCTCAGCCCAGATCTAGGGCAAACAATAAGAAAATTTCTAGTTGGTGGAATTTGATAAAACTTGATGGGAACAAACTATGATTTGAGAAAGGGGAACTCTCAAACTAAAAGGAACATGTAATTTGGTGTACCATGGATTGGATGAACCCATCACTGAAATGAAGATACAAATATGAATAGTATTGAAGTTTTGAGGCAAGCATCTCTTTAGGTATAGTCCATGTGGACCTGAGATATACTCTATACATATCAGTATGAATTCCATTATTTATCTCTCTTAAAGAGGAGCATCCACATGAAAGTTATGCCTAGGGGGTAGTATTTAAATATCAAGACCAATAAGGCAAAGCAATGAGGATGTTCTCACGTACCAACACGAATCAACCCTTGTGTGTTGAGTCTACTCCATAGATGTTTTGAAAGCAGGTCATTGATACCTAAGGCAACCACTCTAGGAGTTACCCAAATGCCTTAGTCTTTGGATCATAACTGTTGCGTGAAATATCAATGAAGTAATGAGTAGTGTTGTGCCAAATTCTATAAGGATGATGGCATGAGAGCTTGATCTCTTGGCATGAATATGTCTGGACAACATTATGATCATCATTCTCTATTTTTTTCGGTCTCAACTTGAAGGTATAATCCCTAAGTCTTAAAGCCACACAAGAGGGCAAGTGTGACCAATAATTAAAAGAAGCAGGTCTTCATCTTAATGTCTTGAAAACATCATTTTTTAAAGTATGGTGAGAGTTGCAAATCCCATTTTCAATCTTGAATCTATACATGGAATCGAGCTAACACATGTTCTAGAGAAGAGAACCCCAAAATATACAAATGAAGAGACTAACTCAACCCTATCCCCTTTGTAAATAAGAATCACCTCATTTTATTGATAGAGATGTTGAAAGTCATGACACTTTTTACCTAAAGAAATTTGAAACCCGTGAGTATCACAAAAGGAGGTTATATAATATCAAGTTGTTTCTAAAGATGTCTTATAGAATGAGACACCAAAATTATGTCATCTGCAAATTGAAGATTTGTGTTAGAGGCTCTAAAGAATAAGAAACCATTTGTTGTATCTAATGTATTTATTTCTACTAGCTCATTAATGTAAGGGCCAAAAAGTGTCAAAGAGAGTGGGCATCCTTGTTTAATATATATGCCATCCTTTATATCACCATTTCTCATTTGTACCTTATCAACAATGGTCTCATAAGGTCTCATCACTAGTGAAACTATAAAGGGTGGAAGATCCCAAGCCTTAAGCCTTTTAGCTAACAAGCTATGAGGAACTGTATTAAATACCTTGTAGAAGTCTGCAAAATAACAATATAATT
Organism: Taxus chinensis; assembly: GCA_019776745.2. Classification (NCBI taxonomy): domain Eukaryota; kingdom Viridiplantae; phylum Streptophyta; class Pinopsida; order Cupressales; family Taxaceae; genus Taxus; species Taxus chinensis. The sequence goes on along the minus strand of CM034155.1, from coordinate 532,320,148 downwards.
CACAATTATTTCTTTAGCTTCCTCAATGATAGCGGCCAAAGTGAAGATACAATCACTAGTATGGTGGTCCCTTCTGAAACCTGCTTGCCCTTTGGCTCTCAACCTCTTAGTCTATGTCCATGTGGTGATATTAATGTCCAGACTTGTGGCAAAGACCTTTGCCAAGGTGTGTCCAACGATGATATTGTGGTAATTAGTATCATTCATGTATTTACTCTTGTAGATAGGATGTATGATATAGGAGATCCAAGAAGGTGGAAAGCCACAAATCGCTGTGTATTTAAACATGTATGCACTATGTTTAAAAAATCGAGCTTTGAGGTTCTCCATATCATGAGCTTTATTGGATTACAGCTTAGAGATGGCATGAAGGATTAAGTGATTAGTATTGAAATGAAAATGAGAAAGTTTTAGATTGACTTGAGTGTTTGGTTGGTTTGGAGCATTATATAGGCTAGAAGCATACTCAAAACAAGTAAGGAGATTTGATATTGCACATACTAATTTCTTAGGAAGGAATACTCAAACATAAAGAGAGATATTTTGGGCTTTAAATTTATCAATGAAATGAAATTACAGTCTTAAGAGCACCATTAGTCTAAGAAGGTATATTTTTAATTTAATATATCATTACACCAGAAATTAAAGTCTTCAGAGAACCTGTATATTTTAAATTTAATATATCATTGCACCAGAAATTACAGTTTTCACAGCACCATTATTCTTCTACTGTTGGAAACTGAACACCGAAATTTGTGAAGCTTGGTCATGATACAAGAGATTTTAAATGGGGTTTTATAAAAAACGAGCTAGGGTTTTCACAATTTTAAATTTAATATATCATTACACCAGAAATTACATTTTTCATAGCACCATTATTCTTCTACTGTTGGAAACTGAACACTAAAATTTGTGAAGCCTGGTCATGATACAAGAGATTTTAAATGGGGTTTTACAAAAAAAATGAGCTAGGGTTTTGTAAAAAATGGTATCAAAATGGCTACTGTTTTGCTAAAAAATGGGTTTCAATTTTTTTTTGCCCAAATACATCACCAATACAACACCCTGTATGGAAATGGCTACGGGTTCCATACCTAGTCCCTCATCATTGTTGGGCTCGTCATTGGTGGGCTTGTTTGTTGGGTGTCATTGGTGGGCTCACTGGTGGGCTCTGTTCTTAGTAATCTTCATGCGAAGGATGGGGGCAGAGGAAAATGAATTCCTCCACAGTGCCTCCAATATATAAGCAGGGGGGTTCACTCAAACCCCATTAACTGTCACACGTGGCAAGATAATGGCCTACGTGTCACTTCGCCCGAACCATGTTTGTGCGAACGAGGGATTCGTGTGAACCCTCCTTGCATACCACCCCACGGCCTTCCCCACTTGCATTTTTGGGACAACAAGTGGGACACAACACCATGCATTGACCCAAGTGCGTGATTTATTGACTACATTTGCTCCCACTTTATGTTGGTGAGATGAAATCTCGGTAATATAAAGTAGATAGAGATGCACACTTGAATACCATGTAGATTGATGAAGAATATGTGCCAAAGGACTAGAAAAAGCGTGGAATGACAAAAAGATGATGGAGCATGGAAACTAAGGATGAAAAATGCACAAAGTGATGAGAGTGAACCTAGGGTGGAAACGCGTGTGTTGTTGCCGATGTGTAGTTTATTTATAATACTTTTGTAACTCCTTTTGTTATAAAACAATGCTAATAATGAGACCATAATGCGATGTAAAAGTAAAGCATACAAGAGTGAAATGATATTTGAGGTTAGGAATAATGTCACTCTTGGAGTCCTTATAACTCAATTAGATATTTCCATGTGTTAAAAGAATATGAATTGCCTTGGTGAGGTCAACTTCGAGAAAACAAAAGATATTTATAAATCTAAATAAAATTTCTTGACTTGGAAATATTGAATGGATTCAACAATTTATCAAACTATTTTTAACTATGATGGGAAATAAGAACATTGTGATCGATTTTTTTTTTGGGAAATGGTGTCTTGAATCTAAATCTTCCTCAAATCCTAAGATTTATGTCTTGACATCACATCAAATTCACTATTGTAGTAAGGGTAAAATTTAAACATTGAATAAATGTTTGAGAAACATAAGCTTAACATAAGAATGAGCAGATTAAGAACTTTGTATGTAATTTTAAATATGCCAAATAATTATGTAAGTTATGGAGATTGTCATAAGAGATAAAGATCCAACTTAAATGGTTGAACTGTAAGTTGAATATGAAATGAATTTAAGAATCTGTAGGTGGAAAAAGGATAAAGAGAGAGGGGGAGAGAGGGGGGGGAGGGAGGGAGGGAGAGAGGGAGAGAGATTATCGTAAGAGATAAATAGCCAACTTAAATGGTTGAACTGTAAGTTGAATATGAAATGAATTTAAGAATTTGTAGGTGGAAAAGGGATAAAGAGAGAGGGAGAGAGAGACAGAGGGAGGGAGGGAGGGAGAGAGAGGGAGAGAGATTGTCGTATGAGATAAAGAGCCAACTTAAATGGTTGAACTGTAAGTTGAATATGAAATGAATTTAAGAATTTGTGTGAGGGGAGAGAGAGGGGGGGATTTAAAGATTAATGTGTCATTGGATATTTGGATGATATTCTGATTTTTAGTGCCACATGGGAGGAACATCTAACACAATTGAAATAATTCTTGTAAGTTCTTAGAGAGAAACAACTGTTATGTAACATGAAGATGTGTGAATTTTCCAAATAGTCACTTGTCTATCTTAGGAACATGGTTAGAGGAGGAGAGCTACAATTGGATTCGAAGAAGGTGGAATCCATCACCAACTATCCAACACCAACGGGAGCCATAGAGACTAGAAGTTTTGAGGGAGCAGTACAATACATGAGGAAGTTCATTTCGGGCATCTCCGCTATTGGAGCACCTCTACACACAAAAATTGTAAAGAGTATGGGTTTTAACTAGGGTAAGGAACATGATTACGATTTTGAGTTATTAAAGTAAAAAATTAGTCATGTTCCAGTACTTGTTCTTCCTAATTTACAATAGCCCTTTGAAGTAGATACATATGTTATGGGAGAAGTGTTGCTACAGGGAGGTAAGTCAGTATGTTATCATTCTGAAACTTTCACTTTAGCAATTAAGGGATATTCAAAATATGATAAATAAATGTATGCACTAGTTTAAGAAATAAATAAATGGAAACATTATTTTTTGGGAAAAGAAACTATTGTGCACACTTACCACAAACCTCTCCAGTATTTGTAAGCACAGGCTAAATTGTAGTAGGAAATGCACTACAATTAGATGGATTCCATCAATAGTTCCATTTAGTGATCAAGTATAAGAAAGGAAGCACCAAATTTTTAGAAGACATGTTTTCTAGGTCATCCACACAGGAGAAAATATCTAGTTTGGCCACTATCTCTTAGATTGAGCCCTTCACGAAGGAAACTTATGGAGAGGCATATGCTCAAGAAAAATATTTTTGGATGACATATTAGTAGTTGTAGTCCCAAGGGGATGAAAGGATGGGTAATGAACATTGTTATCTCAAATATGGGCTACTCTACTGATGGGGGAAGATCTTTGTGCCAAAGGAAGAAAGGATTTTATTGATGAGGGAAGCACATACCTCTAAAGAAGCAGGAAATTTTGGTGTTGGCAATACCATGGCCCACATGTAAAGTTACGTGTATTGGCCCAATATGCAAGAATAAGTGTCTAAATTCATAAGAGGATGTAAAAATGTTTGTACAAGCAAGCCTAAAATCAAGAAAGAAGGTTTTTATATACCTTTACCAGTCCCTACTCGACCGTGGGAAAAAAATTCTATGGATTTTATAGGAGGAATATCTATCTCTAAAAATGGCCATGATTATCTATATGTTGTTAATATATTTTGCAAAATGTGTGTTCTAATGGAATTTAAAAATATAATAAAACCATATGAGGCAGCTAAACTTTTCTTTGTTAATGTATCGGTGCATTTTGTCTTGCCGAAGTCTATTGTTTCTTACAGAGATTCTAGGTTCTTAGGGAATTTTTGGAATAATTTTTGGGAAAAGATGGACACCAAGTTACAGAGGAGCACGACCTTCCATCCACAGACACATTGTAAAATGGAGGTTGTGAACAAGAATTTGGTACAACTTATTAGAGGATATTATAGCAAATATCCATTGACTTGATGAGTCCTTAGCCTACATTCAACATTCATGCAACCAGGTGGTACATACATCCACTATGAAGTAACCATTTTAAGCATGCTTGGGATATCTATCTACTAATCCACTAGATATGGCAATTAGGAAGTAGGAAGAAGGGAACATACATGATTCAAAGGTGACTAGAGTAGTGAAGTTTGTTGAGAGGATCTAGAAAATGCATCTTAAGGTGAAGGAAAACTTGTATAAATCCTAAGCCGAGTATAAGGCTAGACATGATCAACATAAAAGAGAGAATAAAATTCATTTTGGAGGAAAATATTAGCTTTACTTGAGAAAGGAGACATTACAAGGCCAAACAAGGAAACTCAAGCCACTACGGTATGGACCTTTCATTATATTAAAGTGGGTTGGATAAAATGCCTTTAGGCTTGATTTGTCATCATTCATGTGGATGTACTTAGTAGTAAATAGTGAGAACTTGCACCTATAAGATCCATCCATAATTGACGAAGAAGAAAAATGTTAGCTACTACCTTTCATAGAGGATTGCATTCAGGACTCATGAATCTTGACAGATTGGACTCAACGGGATGACACCAAGGAAGACCTGGTGGTACCCGAAGGAGAAAGTGAGGGAATTGTTTCCTCATCTACTCCCCTAATAAGATTTTGTGGGACCATAAGCCTCTTGAGAAGGAGAGGTGTGATCTATACGGATCTAGAAAATCACCAGTTCATTATAACAACCAATACCAGATTACAAATCAGACCAAAGGTAAATGAAGAGTAGACTGTTAAGTCATAGAATCACCCCTCTGTGCAGAGTAGTGGTTACATAACCTCCCTGGTGGTTGCGTAACCTCCCCCTATACATAACATCAATTGTATAACCACTAGTCTACATACACTAGTGATCCTATAATGAATGGACTGAAAAAAAAAATGAAGCCACAAACCATCACTGAATGCAAGCACCCTCCTCGTGTCTCTTCCTTAGATGACTCTTCTTATTTTCAAATAAATGTGAGGACATGGGGAGAAATTTATTCAAGCAAGAGGATAGGTATGAATTGATCAATAAATTTTAAAACAAGAAGATTAAGAAATAAACCATTGGAGCTAGAAGTGTTTTTAAGAAGCAAGGTGTTAAAAAAAGTAATAAAGTATAGAAGGGAGGTGTAGAAATTGTTTATCTACCTTCATCTTATTTTAATTTGTATTTATTTTATAATTAGCCAATATATAAGTGGGAAGAAAGATCGATTTCCCTTCCTGACTATTTTTCCCTCAAATTTTGGGTTTCCAGGATAAAAAATTGTGTGCCTGCTAAATTTTCATTTCTCCTTTCCTGAAAAATAATTCTATCTTTATATTTTATTCACTAACAGTTAAAGACTGTAATTCTCAAAAGTTAGAAGTAGAACAGTAATAGTTTTTGGTCTTGTAAATCTCCAAAGCTATAGGTTTACAGGTCACCTTCTATGTCTTCTACATGTAATCACACTAATGAACCTTAAGTATTACAATTACCGACACCTTTCAAGTTTGATCTCAATACTACACAACATGATATTCTTCCTCGACTCCTCACTCATCAATTGATCAATTTTCCAACTACTCATTATTATCTTGTTTATCATCTTGCAAAATACCAAGGTCACCCATATTGCAATTACCATTGAATTAATGGACATAATGATAATGATTTTTATGCTCTTAAATGAAAAATTGACAACCTTAAGCATTATGGTCTCATTTCATTTGTAGAAAAAATGCTACTACATGTTCTTCTCTAATTAAGATATCCCTCTGGGTTCCTAAATCTGATTCATCTATGTATAATGAGAATCATTGCATAATTATTAATTTTCCTACTCTGGTAAGTCAAGAGCCACCTATTCAACCCATTCCAACTCAGAAAATTCCTCTCAAAATCAGTCCATTCCCTCCTCCTCTCAAATCTTCTATTGCATTACCAACTCCAACTAAGAAACTTCCTCTCAAAATCAGTCCAAACCATCCTTCTCTCAAGTATTCTATAACGTTATCAATTCCACATAAGCTACCACCATTCAACATCCCTCCTCATCCTACTCCACTTCCATTTCTAATTCATTTTGTCAAACAAACTATTCCATATATTGATGGCCAATACATATTTCAAGCCCCATCACCATCGCAATGTCTTTCTTTCATTGTCCAATAGACCTCCATCACACACATACTTGGGTGGCATCATAGCTTATCCACCTTGTATTGATATATAATGTCTCTATCATCTCATGCCCTTGACGATCCATGATTAATGTATAATAATTCCTAAGCATCACTTCAAACCACTTTAATACACAACTTGTATCATCATTACCCTATGGTAAACTCTATTTCCACGGTTCATACTCAACTACTGAGGGTATAAATCTAAAATCAACCTCACCATATTCCCTCTTCATGCTCTATGCTTCATGTTTTATTCTATCAAATGCACATTCTTATACCATTTTCTGATGACACACTATTGTTCTATGGTTCATTATTGATTGTTGAGGGGGGTTTTATAAATGAACCTCATCTCACACTCATACACATCCACTGGGGGGCACACTTATCCTATCACATTCATATTGCATACCATTCCATCACACTCATAGACATCATTCACATAACTTGGTTGCACGTAATATTGCTTTCTTATTTTACTTACATGTACACTTTGTTTTCCATGCTAAATATATATTTAGTGTGTCATTATCTTTATCATATACACATGTGTGTTCACTTGGTCTGTAGTTGTGAATCAATATCTCTTAGAGGTCTTTATATATTGTAATTATGTTTTCCATTGTACCTCTTACCAGTCCCACGAAGGCCTCGGGAGACATCTTCTTTCTCAGACATTACAGGTGTTATCAATCCATCATATACTCCTTCATATTCTTACTAGCACAATAAATTCCACGTATGTGTGTATATGTCCATGACATACTTTTTATATTTTTAACATGCTAACGGTGCTTCATGTGCAAAATTTTCCTTGCAAGATTATGTTCCACCATGGTTATCTGACACTTTGCTTGAAACTATTTTCAATTTATTGTCTATTGTATGTCATTGTTTACGGGGATCATTGCTTGTATTATTCGGCCACTTCGGCCTTGATTGAATTGTGAAATTGTGAGTAATGTCCCATGTTTGAAACCCACTTTTCAAGGTCTATCATGTATGCACACTTGTTTATTACACTTTCTTCTATTACATGCTTTCTAATTTTTCTACTAACACGTGTATCTAGCAACTTTTTTTCTGTGTGTCATGGTTTCTACCTTACACATCCCCACCCCCTGCAGGGATATAGTTTCAGATCAATGTCATGTCTTCTCTTTTGGGTTGAATTCTCCTATCGATGTCACATGCACCCCAAATGAGGGGGCATACATTTGGTGAATAAATAACCCCATAAATCATCTCAGAGCTACAACATAGTACATTACAACACAAAATTGCCATATGATACAGTTACAACACTAGCTCAGAATCAAACTTGGGTAAGAATCACAACATAGACACAAGAACCCAGGCTCAGACAAGAGCACCTAGGTGCCTGTTTCCTCCCCTATGTACTAATTTAATTGGGGCACACACAATCAATTTCTCATATCATCACAATATACATAAGCCTTTAAAGCAATTTTAAAGTATCAGGCATAGTTCTCTAGAAACAAAATGCATTATATCTCCATTTCAATTGGAACAAACATTACATTTAGAACTAATTCAGGACAACATGAACAAAATAAGGATGTACCATCTACATTGGTACTTATCGGGTAGATTCATGAAAGGAGAGTAACACTAGACCTCTCTCCCCAACACTTTCTCTTTGGCATAAGATCACCAAAAAAACTTGCACTTGGCATGAGATCGCCCAAAAAAATCACTCTTGGCATGAGATTACCCAAAAACAATTGTTCTACATAACATTTAGAGGACATTTTTCTATCCTTTTACACTCTTCTACATTAGGTGCACACTTTCCTTTTACAAAATTTTACATACTTATGCACATTTTTCCCTTATTTATCATATACAAGACTTTGACTACATTCTTTCTCTTCTTTAAATTGTAGCTCCATCCTTATAAGAAGAAGTAACAACAAGCACAAAAACTGTCAAAATAATGGGTACACCACGTTACAACACATACGCTTCACCCTAGGGTCACTTTCTCTTCCTAGTTTCCATGCTCTATTTTTGCATCATTCCATGCTTCACTTGTCCACTCGACGCATTCTTTTCCACACACTCTACATGGTTATTACATATGCATATTTTATCTACTTTATGTTATCAAGTATTCACTCAAAAACATAAAGTGGGGGAAAATGTAGACAAAAAATCACACACTTGGGTACATTTCTAGGTCCTTAACATATACTTGCATTCATATGATTCCTAAGAAAGAAAACTAGAAATTGATGACTGTCCTTGGATTTTTTTTGTGTTTCTTGTTTTCTATTTGGTATTACATACCCTACAACCCAGTTCATATTTTACTTATTTATCTTTTATGGCTCCAAACACCAGCACCCAGCCAGTACAAGAGCACCCAGATGCCCCTATCCTGTCTGGGTGCCCCGACCCTTTTCCACCTTACTCGCTCTTTTTGGGCCTCTTGTATCTTTTGTGCATATTTTCACTTATGTGTTTTCCTTCCAGTTGTCAATAACGAAATTAAAACAATGGAATCATATAAATACATAGTCATGTGTTTAAAATAAGGAACCAAAAACTAAGAATTGCTACTATCACCTAATATTGCATGAAAAAGGAACCTAAACCACTTCAAAGCATTCATTTTGCATTCAATCAAGGGAATAAGGTATGTATTTTCTGCATACACTGCATAAGAAGTGGAACTTTTTTTTCCATCCATACATTCTACTATATTGTTACATTTAGCTACAATCCCTTCTAAAGTGTAACTTGCACAAGGGCATCCTAGGGAAAGATTATTACACACATTCACCAGAACTACATGGAGTTTGAGATGTAGTGCAACGCTCAATCGTAAGTTCACTCTCAGGGTGATCGTCGGGGTAAGTATGACTCCCCATTCTGCATCTTTATTTTTTGGATTTGATGTGTTTTGTTGGATTTTATAGGTGATATCTATTTTTCAGGTTACAAGTACCCTCAACGATCATATTGTGACACACAGATGATCAATATGGAATATTTGTGAAACTTGTGTGACACAGTAAATATCAATTTCTGACCATTTTCGTAGTCACATGCACCTAGTAGAGGTCTTTATCACCCAGGCATCCATGTCCTGCCATGGGTGCCCATGTCTGGCTACATTCCTGCATTCCAAAAAATTATCCCGATTATTAACGAAATTGTTCTCTTCCTATTTAGCAGTTTTCCCACTCCATAGCACTTCCATATCAAGCGTAAATCAACTAAGTCATACTTTTTATATCTCTTTCTTAGGGTTTCACACTTATTTTCTTATTTGTTTGCGTCATATTGTACTTAGCAGTTGTATATCATAGTTTACAACAGTCACTCTATAATTAGGGTTTAATAAAAATATATTTTTATTACATCAACTACATACCACTTTAGTTAATTTAATTAGTTATTTGAATAAATAATTATCAATTATCTACTCACCCTCCACTTCACTATCCAACTCACTCAAGTTGAACTTGTCACTCCACTCAAGTTCTAGAATTCTATAAACCTGGAAGAAAATATTCATGTACAACTAAATTTGGAATAAAATTAAGATCCAACCAATTTTAAATATATTCTTTTAATTTCTTGAACTACACAAAACAAATCAACCATGCTAAATAAGTAAAATGAAATTAATAGCCTGTAACTCAGAAAATTCCTTCTTCCTCAATCCATTTCCTTTTTTGCATATATATATATATATATATATATATATATATATATATATATATATATATATATAAGAAGCTTCATTCCTCTAAATTGATCATTGGAAGCTTGGAGAAATTAGTGTTTCTCTTCTAGAATATCATTTGAAATCAGTTGAATACACCCTTATGCTACACATTTCATCACTCATCCACCATTCAATCATCCTCCATCCATCACTTGCTCATAGAAAAAATTCACTTCTATTTGAAGTATGTTTCGAAGCATCCACATTGAGTCCATCATAGAGGTTCAACAAGCTCAGTACTTCATTCCAAGGTACAAAAAATCTCATTTGAGGTTACAAGGAGATGTAAAGGATGGGATCAAGTTTCAACTTGTTGTATGGTTTCTTCCATTTATTTGTTTTCTCTTGTACACATATGGTTTATGGACTAAAACATAGTGGAATGCTTATATATATTCAATTAGGAAAAATTATAAAATTTAATGGCTTGTTGATCTTCTAGACTGTATACATTTTTGGTTTGCTAAAATTATTAGAAGAGTGTTTTCATCTATTGACAACAATGACATAAATGATATACAAACTGTCAATTGAGATGTTATAAATATTTTTAGGCTAGATTGTTGTAAGTGTATAAGTTATGATCATAATTGTTTATAAATTTATTTAATAAATTCTATTTATTTTCTAGGAATATTTATTTAGTACTCACACAATGTCAGTCAATATATTGTTTGATATTTCTCTAATATTATTTACCCATTGTTACATAGGTTGGTTAAACAACATGTATAACAAGCAAGATAGCTATCGACAAGCAAGATAGCTATTGACATGTGGGTCAGCTCGCATGCAATCTTCCTATGGGTTGGAGGAGCATTCTACCATAGGTAAAGCTTTGCATCTGATTTTATTAATTTTGAATTAAGCAGTATTGATTTGGTTTATATTCGGTTTGAACAAAAGGGCTCCAATAGTTCTTTTGATTTGGTTTATATTCAGCTTGAACAAAAGGGCACATACATCAGATTCAACTTGCCTTGACACATTTCATCTTATTTGTACTCAAAGTTAATATTCGTGCAATATTTGGTATTGATTTTGGCTTACACCATCTCCGCATATCATGTAGTTTGTTAATGGGTTGTGAATAACACTCAAAATGTGTGGATCATTTCACTGACAACCTGTAAAATTCAACACAAAAGCAAATATTTGATCATCACCGCCTTGACGTTGGAGCTGGTTACTTGTTAATTGATACATGTTTTTTTTTGTCTTTCAATTCAAGTTGTTTCTTTGGTCAGTATAAGTGAGTTTTAGTCATTAGTGGTAATAGTCAATAGTTTTTTGCTATTGTTTTGTCTATGTTTTTAGTCCGTTCAATTGTTAATAGAATATTTTACATATAATTAATAGTAAAGTTTATTAAAAATGTGTCGAATTATCCTCTCCACGTTATTTTGTTAGAATCTTTGTATATAGAGTAAAAGTAAATTGGTGTATGTATACATCATTTTGTATCAATAGTTGATTTAATTTCAAGTTTCAAATGTCATTTCTCACTCAGTAAAATTTGTTGAGTTATTGTTATTATTAAAATTACGTATTTGTCTTCATTTAGAGTGTTTCATAAAAAAATTCAATAGTTAAATAAGTCATCAAGATCATGAGTCACATAGTAGGACATGTTTCACAGGGGTGATGATACTGTAGTTGAGTTTGTGAATGTTTTTATTGTGTAACATCAATTTGGACTATGTTCGCACTAAGGGGGGGCATGTTAGGAATATTTATCTAGTACTCACACGGTTACATGTCGGTCAATATATTGTTTGATATTTATCTAATATTATTTACGGATTGTTACATAGGTTTTCTAAACAACCTATATTACTCAAAAAAAACTTCTACTTGTAAATTTCATAATTGTACTACCTAAGAGTGTTATACTCCTCACCCAAAATAAAATCCCTATGAATGCAAACAAATATTTTCTAATCCACACAGTTCCATAAGATAGAATAGCCAAAATAATTATACACACCCTACATAATTGTGCCCCTACCATTGTTCCTTCACAACTCACCCTCCTCATTAGGTTTCATTTCCACAAATTCTTCCTCTATTCAACACTTTTTCCTTCCCCTATCAATGTATCAAATACACCTCGTTATTGTGATTATTATTTTTACACTAGCAATCGCATGTGTATAATGCAATGTGAACGCCGAACGGTATATGTTATTTGATTTAAAGGGATAGTTATTATTTTTGTAGTTGATGATCGATAAGGGGTGTGATTGGTTTTGTAAGTGTATGAATATAGATGAAGCATTAAATGTAAAAGTGTCTATCTCTACATTTCAAATTTGTTATAAATTCGTACATATACATTTGCAAATCTTATATAATGAGTAGTAGTATCCTTTCTGTACATTTGCGGGCTAATTTATTTGAACTAAACATGAATGCATTAAGACTTTCGTACATTTGTATATTTTATATCATGAGTGGTATCCTTTTGCTTATGCTCTACCCATCTTTGAGATATATCAACCTATCCCTCTTATTGTTATTAATCATCAAAGGCCCTCTGGAAGATCCATTAAATGCACATTGAATTGTCTATCACGGACCACTAAATGTGCAATGAGAGCTTTGTCACAGCCCACCAAATGTCCATTGAGATCCTTTGTAAGTTTAAATCACGTTCTTAGTTCCGGGTCTTTAATCAAGGGTATTTTTTATGTTTAATTTGAATGTGCGCATAGAACTCCCCTTTCACATTTGCACAAAAGTCTTATGTCCTTGCTCTCTGGGATCTGTTTTGCTACCGTATGTATGTGCACCCAAGAATTCAATAGAAAATATAAGTACCTGATTGACAAGCTTCTAACCCAAATTTGAGGTCCAAGATATAGAGCACCGTTCTATTTTTCCTTATATTTAATAATGTATCATTTATGCAATGGGCAACTTGAAACTTCAAATTTGAAAGGGGAACCAGGGTGCAATTCTAATTTTATTTTCCTTTTTTATTCAATCTGAGTTCAACGTTGCTCATTTTATTTGATATGGAGTTTATTGTATAGCTTGCAATTTACACCAAATTTGCAGTTCCTAGCAGGTTATACTATTTTCTCAACAAAAATGAACAAATGTATTGACAATTAAAATATGTAAAAAAGTAGCACAAATCGCTCGAAATTAAGCACTACGGACTGAGAATGGTAATTTTAACATGGATTACATTTTCTATAGAATTTTAACAAGGAATTGGGGAAAACCTTGCAAAGAAGCATTTTCCCAAGGGCTCAAACTGAAAAAAATGTGATTCAAGCTAAAATTTACCCATAGATAGTATCTCTTATATTGGCATCATCAGGGTAAACTTGAATTCTGTAATATATTAAGAATTACACCCCATTGCATATCAGAGGGGATAAACTATCTACATGAATTATGAGTAGCATAGATTCAAGAAGTGGAGCTACATTCTAAGATATGGAAAGAAAGAAATTATTCGTGAATGGCAAAAGTTACTCAAAAGTAAAGCAAGTTACACTAATTAATTAGGAAAACTGATGGGAACTGTAATGACTACAAATAACCTTTCTAAAGCTAAATCTAGGAACTCCTACAAAATATAAGATCCATTCACTCCATATATCTAAAATCGAAGATATAACATACCATAAAAGTTATCACTAAGATATGCCAACATCATTTGGCCATTAAAATCATCACAGAAGTTGACTCCAATACTGGATAAAGACTTAAAAAGGGCAGTAGTGTGTGCGTGCAAGTAGAAAAACAAAAATATAATAGAAATAATAGAAATTGTTTTGACTTGTGCACCCTACTTAGCAATGTCATTAGATCAACCACTTGAAACAAACTAAATAAACTCACTACATGCCTTTCAGCATAAACAACTTCAACGTTCAGCCCAGTTCCATGAGGAAACACTCAAGATAGTATCCCTAGATGAAGCGCATTTCTCTTAAGACATTATACTAAACGCCAGAATTTTGTATTGTTCTTAAATAAGTTGCATAGATAAGGAGTTCAAAACTCATAATAACAATCCCAGCTCAAGTTGAATGTATTGCAACACTAATTTGTAAAATAAATAACACAATGATAGCAATATTTATTTGATGAAAGATATCAGTTTATATGCTTTCAAATCACCTTCAATGGAAATGAATAGGTGGTAAAAACATGTAACAAGTCATGCACCTAATTCGGGAGTGACATGAAATTAATCATGTCGTAACTTCATAATCTCTTCTCATCTAATACCTTCCACATTAACTACTATTTCTAATCCATCACCCTAAGGAATAACATAACACCCTTATCAAGACTGTAGATGTGATATTTGAATGACTAATCACAACAAAAAATATTCTAACATGCTAGCAAAAAATACAAAAAGTTACATGCAAAAATTGGAAAATATATGAATACAAGATGGAGGCCATACATTGTATATGTCTCTTTATGAAGCTGAAGCAAAAATATCCTTCACGAGATCCACTGCTTTAGATTCTGACAGGGGAGTTGTAGTATCCTAATTGTTAAGAATAAGAATGAACCATTAAACAGTTTGAAAACAAGAATATATTGGAGAGAGATGAATTTTGACTTGCTGACAAACAAAAATTCATGTTCTGAAAACACGTGTACATCAAATGCTCAACAATTATAAATCCATGGTGCGAAATCCAATAGAATTTCAAGTAGACTTCTAAACATTGTATCGGTACAACTCTTTGGGGTTTTAGCAGTTCTGTAAAATGACACAGTATTACATCTTTTTCAGGAATAACTTCTCGTGATGTAATTAGTGAATATCTCGATAAAATTATAAATTCATGTGCTTATTTTAACTTGAAATACTATCATTGAGATGGAAGTAGTAAAATCTGGAGCTAATGTGTAGAGGGTAGAGTGAGATGACTTATCAAAGTACAAGTGAGATTTTTTGAATTAACATGTTTAGAGTTACATTACATTTGGGAAATATTTGCCATCTTTTGTTTTTTTGGGTTGGTTCTTGATGTGCTTGATGGAAATGAGAAGGAATAGCAATGTTTGGTACAATCTTTAGTCATATCATGACTAGATTTGTTATTGGTTATGTTAAAATGCTTGGGGATGTGAAACCTAAAGAGAAGACAAATTCTACAATTGTCAACTGTTACCCATAAAATGAAATCATGTAAACATAACATGTCCATCATGTAACTCATGTTATTGTACTAATTTCCAAGGCTTTATCAAAAACCCCATTTTGTACATATCCAGCAATGATTGTAGTCCATGAGATCACATTTCGTTAAGGCATTTCTTTGAAAATCCATAAAGCCTCATCAAGATCCCCATTTTGTGCATAGCCTATAATAATGGCATTCCATGAAATCACATTTCGTTGAGGTAGTTTGTCAAACAACTTGCGTGCCTTATGTATGCTTACACATTTGGCATACATATCTATGAGGGCAGTCAAAACTATAACACCCGGAAAAAGTATGTTTTCAATTTTTTTTTTATGGATTTCCATACCCTGTGCCAAAGCTCCCATTTTGGCACATGTTGGGAGGATGCTAACAAAGGTTGTCGAGTTTGGATTTTCACTTGCCAATTGCATTTCCTTAAATATATCCAATGCTTTATCAACATGCCCTAATTGTGCATATCCAGAAATGATGGCAGTCCATGAGACCACATCTCGCTGAGGCATTATGTCAAACAGTTTGTGTGCATTTTTTATGCTTCCACATTTTGTATACATATCAATCAGGGTAGTCAAAACTATATCGTCTGACAACAATCCACTTTTAATTATCTTTGGATGAATCTCTCCACCTTGTTTCAAAGCTCCCATTTTGGCACACGTAGGGAGGACGCTGGCAAAAGTTGTTGAATTTGGCTTTACACTTGCGAATTGCATTTGTTTGAAAATCTCCAAGGCCTTTCCAACAAGCCCAATTTGTGCATATCCACCAATGATTGCAATCCATGATACCACATCTCGTTCAGTCATTTTGTCAAATAGTTCATGCGCCTCCTGTGTCCTTCCACATTTTGCATACATGTCTATCAGAGTATTCATCACAATAACGTTAGATTGAAACCCGCATCTCATGATTGTTCCGTGGATCTGCAAACCATACGTTACAGATGCCTTGTTTGCACATACATGGAGAATACTGGAGAAGGTGAACTCATCGGGTTGGATGCCTATTCATTGCAGTTTGTGAAACAAGAGCAATGCCTCTTGAGGGAGACCATGTCTTTGGTAAGCTGCAACGATCATATTCAACGAGACTACGTCTGGTTGAGTCATGTTCTCCAAAACTTTGCAAGCGTCCTCCAGACTTCCGCTATTTTCATACATGTTGATGAGTGTGTTTTGTAAAAATGTGTGTTTGGCAAATGTATATCCCGTGTCATTTATGAGAGAGTGGATTTGCTTAGCCTCTGAAAGGGTTTTCTTGGCAATGCAAGATTGTAATAGATGAATATATGTAGAAGAATCCACAGGAGTGTTTTGGGTAGTTTGGGTAGTACGCAGAGTGAGTACAACTTCCTTCATGCGACCTTCTCTACATACCGCTCTGAGATATTGATTGCAATCCTTGTTATTTTTAAGATAACCTAAACGTTTAAGATCGACGGAGCTACTGCAAAGCGCTGAACACTAAAGTAATCAATTGACAGATTTTTGAAAACAAGAAAAGACAAAACATTTATAAGAACTGAATTTCCATTTTACAGGCCAGGGTGGCCGTCAAATTTCCATTATAAATACAAGGGAAGACAAGCAACTCTATCAGTCACGAAATTTCTATTTCACAGTCAAAGATGGCTGTTTAAATCCAAGATTAAACTATAATTTGATATCTAAGCCTGTATTTCAAAAACCTCGCCAACCAAAAACCGAAATTATAGCTAGCAAAACTGTGAAGCTCTAGGTTGTGAGACACAAATCTTACCTGAGAAGTCCCTTCAGACCTTGCCAGAAATTGAAGCCTTTTCAATTTATCCCGATACTCTACAAGCTTCACAACCTGTGCATAGATTTCATGCTTCTGGGGACCTTCACGAAGCCCATCAAGCGCTTCTCTAAGAGCGTTAACCGCCACGAACCTCCACCCATCCTCTGTTCGACTCTGCATTTCATGGAAAAGATGAAGGAAGGGCCATAAATCCTTCTCCTTGGGCTGAACCATGTTTCCAACATGGGCTTGAATCTGCGTGAGAAAAGCAGAGCCCAGAAAAGCTCCATATATCTTATTTGTGTCGTGTTTCTGTAAGCTGCATCTGATGTCATCCCTGGTCACAAGCTTAGCTAATTTGAGCACAATGTCGAAGGACAAATAGCGGTTGTCCACAATCTGGGTAAGCGCGTGGAGGCCTTCATCTGAACTGAGATAAGAAATGAGATGGGTTGCGGGGATCGCATCTTGGTGGTTCAGCCATTTCTCGATTTGTGATGGGGATTGTAAGAAAGATTTGTGGAAACGATTGTTGGTCCTCTGCGGGGATTTCCATTCTTACCATACAAGACCTATGTTAATAAAAAAAACGTAAAAATAGCCAGAAAAGTGAAAACGTCCAAACAGTCGTCAAACCGTCAATTTTAAGACAGTAATGTGTATAATAGTCCTTATTTATTTATCACTTAGCATCATCCTTTAGTCATTCAATCCAAACCTTCTCCTATAAACCAACACCTTTAAAATATTTAGTTGACATATTTTTCTAGGATCCATATTGTTAATTTATAATGACTTAATTATAAAGAGAAAAAAAACATGGTTTTAGGTTGTTGTAGGTGGATGTTGTTATGATCCTCAGTCATTATTCTACAAAAAAAATTGAATTTAAAAATGTGGGGATGGTACCATTATTTGACTATCCTTATATTTAAGAGCTTTGTAAGGCCCTTAGCTTGATCATTCTTCAAACCAATGAAAAATTTTCATTTCTGATGAAAACTTTTTATTATGAGGCCAAAAAATTATATAAAAATTAAGTTCATTTACATAATGCATTTCCTTATAATATCACAATAATAAATTCTTGACTTATACAAGGTAGTATACTACATTTATTGGTTTCTTTAAGTAGATTCCTATCTATTTTAATAGACGGAAATGTTCATTTTCCATTAGGTGTTAGATTCAAATAAAGATAAGATAATAAAGATAAAGGATGAAATATATATTATAGTCATGGAAGAAGTGGGAACCCAAACCGAGAATAATTGAAGAATGATAAACAACACCTTAACTATAATATGGTTTCTATTTCTATGGATATGAATGCACATTATTATTTAATACTTTGGTCTCACAGGGAGAAGGCATGAGAGGGAGAGAGGGAAAAAATAGGGAGACCTGGTCGGGGAGGGAGACACAAAAAAGAGGAAACAGAGGGAGAAAGGCGGGGCTGCCGGTCGGGTTCCCCTTTCCGCTTCCATTTGCTGCCTTTCTCTTTGATGTTCTCTTCATTTTCCCCGTGCGTCTGATTTTTTATTTGTTCATATGTTGTCGTATTTGCTGTTTGCCTGTCCAATCTATTTTCTTTTGTTGCCCTTTTTTTGCTTTTTCATTTCTTGTTTCGTTCTTGTTCGGTTGTGCTTTTTCTTTTTTCGTTTTCCTTCTTCTTTTCCTGCTTTTCCCTGTTTCTCCTCTAATTGTGTTTTCTTCCTTCCTGCGGCGTGTTTCCCTTCTGTTTTCGGTGTTCCTATGTTCTTTTATGTTACACAACTAGAGTGATAGTTTTGTGATCTACCCCATCACATCTACTCTTATACAAGGCCATCTTCAAATCCATTCATTCAAATGTTTTTTTTTTAGAATATTTTTTAAACTCCCAAGATTTCCTAATCAATGATTTTACTGAAATACACTATGTTGTTCTACTTCAACACTATTCCAAAATGAAAAAAAAAAAAAAACAATAAAACTACTAGTGTTTAGAATTAGTCTAGTTATCTACTAGGTAAATAAAAAGGTTGTGATCAATCAAATAAATAATGCCAAAAATCATATGCAGTAATTGAAAATAAGAAGAACACATTAAAAAAATATTTCTTGTTTGGAAACTTCAAAAGAGGTTAAAAACAATAGGGAGTGGTATTTTCCCATATACCTAGATCTTCTTATGCCCAAAAAAGGAGTAGAAATAATTTTATAATGTGTATAATAGTCCTTATTTATTTATCACTTAGCATCATCCTTTAGTCATTCAATCCAAACCTTCTCATATAACCAACATACACTAACTTTTATGATTCATTATTTCTTGCAAATCATGCATACCATCTAACATGCATGGATGTATCCTTTCATTTACCACAAATATGCTAGGAGTATGACAACTTAAGAGAAACCATTTACTGGTTGATACTATGTAATGTACAAATATTGCAAGTAAAGCCACATGTTTGGGAAAATTGGTGGTTGCCAAACTATCATGGAGGTTCATGGATGTTACACAACTAGAGTGATAGTTTTGTGATCACGTATTTATAAATATTGGTATTTATACAGATAGCTCAATAATTTTGGAACTGATGCTCTATGTTAACCAATTTTTTTCGAACTTGACAAGGTTTACTAAATTTTAGAGCCCCGCTACTAACTAAAAAATGGTTTTTTAAGTCTATACCATGAAGTGTAATAGTTTTCTTGATCCCTATGGATCATATCTTTCTTATTTATGGTTTTTAGTCTCAAAAAATATTGGTGGGGAAAGAGATGTGGGTTAAATTCTTCCACTTACTCCTTAAGGTACCATCTTTCTTCCCTTGGTTTTTTCCCTTAATGATAACCTACCAAGATTTGAATGGTATCTTGTGAGTTTATCCAACTTTTTGATACAACACCACATCCTCCTTCATCTCTCCTTGTGCATATAAGATAAAATATTCTATATAAGGTATCAATTGATAGTTATTTTCCTCATATAAAGTGGATGGCTCATGTATTTGTAAGTTCTCAAAATTTACTATAGAATACGTCCTAAACAAGTGTGGAAGGTAAATCTTAGAAGCATTTTCTCTTACCTATTTTGAGATGAAGAATGGTTCATACCTCTATCATTTGAGAATATTATCTTACCTTGTAAGTATATCCTTGGTCAAGTACACCCATAATTTTTTGTTTTCCTTATGGTTACACTCTTTCTAGTTTATTCATTTCTAATCTTGTTGTATTATTGATAATCCACCAATATCCTAAAATAATATAATTTTAGAACTGATGATAAATACCCTATACTAAAAATAATTGTATAAATATTATATAACTATGCTAATTTTTGTAAATTGGATGTATTAACATCCTTTGGATTACATATAAATGTTACTACTTGATTGCTTGATCACGTGATTTCTTATTCTTACAGATTGAATACCTTGATTTTATTATGACACAATGGGTTTCCCATGTTTGTAGCTTTACACTTATTTTTCATATATCTACTAGATTCTTTATATATGACTTGAGTTCCTTAATTTTGTTATGACACCATGGGCGGTACATGTTTGTGCGCAAGGGATGTAATGTTCGTGGATACATAATTGAAGATGTTATTAAAATTTACATCCTTATGATGTAATGTCCCAAAAAAAATGTTCTAGGAACTCGCTTCAACCAAACACTTAACCGGAAAATGCGACTAATGTTTTGTTTTTTTTTAAGTTACAAGAAGGTTACAGGGGTGATTAACCTTTAGGGTCCATTACTCAAAAGTTCTATAGGAAGATAACAAGGATTAATTTACTTAATTAAATATTTTCTTTTCTTTCATTAAGTTCATTCCTAACAAGGCTAACCTTATGCTAATTTATTGAATTCATTACATTAATAGCTTAAAGATCCTTTAATAAATTTCCTACACACACAAGGGTTTGAAAGGGGTAAGGAAACATTACACCCCTAGCCAATAAAATGCCCCACTCATTCATCTACACATACCCTTAAGAATTTTAAATTAAAACATTTAAAATACATTTCTCTTTAAAAGGTAGGGTCAATTCTCCACCCTTGGATCAAATCCATCTTAGCCACTAGATCCTAGGGTTCTCAACCTAGCCCTAAAAATCCTTAAGAAAGTCTATTAAAAACCTTTTCTCATTCTATTCTTCTCATTTGGTTCATTTTCTTTTGTTAAATTTGCAGGTTGGAGAGGACGAAGCCATGAGAGCAAAAAGGAAGAAGCCATGGAGGATTCTACATGAAGATTTAGTCTAGGTTTAGTTTAGTGTTAGTTTTATTTATGCAATCTACTTCATTTAAAGATTGGGAGGGGTTTCTTCCTCCAATCTGGTTTTTATTCCAAGATTATAGTGTATTGGGTTTAGATTTGGTGGAAAACCCTACCCCCTTTGATATAAATGAAAGAATGCTTTTAGATTCACCATTTGTGTGTCTTGTCATCTTATTCCTAAGAATTCAACTTTATTTTACTTGCTGGTAGTATTAGATTAAAATTTTCAACTTAGTAATTAGTTAAATATGGTTAAATTTCACGCACAGGTGCGGGTTTGTGGAATTCTGTCATAAGTGACAGGACCACCGCCCTGAGCAGACCAATGGTTCTGTGACCGCCGCCCTGCCAGGGTGACAAACAGTGGACCACCACCCTCCAAAGCGGTAGTTGTGAAACCACCACCTTACCTGGGCAACCAACACAAGACCTCTGCCTTACTAGGTGGCGGTTTTGAGACCGCCGCCTTAGCTTGAGCGGTGGTTACAAGACCGTCATTCTGCACAGGGTGGCAGTCATGTTTATGAAAAACAGAACCTTAATGCCAAGAATTTTACAAAAAACCAAAGTTACTAAAGGATGTAAAAATGCATTTTGAGTTTTCTTTGTTCATTTTAAAGCTCCAGAATTGAGATTTATTACCCATTTACTCATTTCTTAGTTATGTCTAGTCTTTTAAAGTGTTTCCATCTCTAGTTAAATTCATCTACTTACAAGGATAGTTTCTATTTACTTAACTAGTTTCTTCTTTCCATTACAAGAGCGAGAAGGGAAAAATAAATCTATTTCATTGCTTGTCATTTCCTTATATCAAATCAACTTTTCCAAATGCAATATAATCTAACTTATTTTCCTATTTCATTTTTCTACAATGTTCATTCATTCAAACAACCATATTAAATTTATTTTCCATCTAATGATATTTGTAAACAAATTCAACTTCTAACCATCTCTACCTTTTCTTCTTTCTCACATTTACAATACAACAAATACTCAATGAAGGTATACTTTCTTTTCCATTGTAAAATAGATTAATCTTTGAATAAAAACACTATTTTTCTCACAATATTTTCAAGGTTTCAACAAGGAGAAAATACTTTCTTTTCTATTTGTAGCTAACTTTACAATGACATTCTTTCTTCTTTCTTTTCTCATTTGTTTCTTTCCACATGAATTACAATAACAATAACAACAATAAGATTACAAATTTCTTTTACAAAGTCATTAAAAATTCCTCCACTTGAAGTTGGAATCCATACAAAATGTAAATACAAGAATGAATACACTATTCTAATTTCTTCCACTCTAAGTGGGTAAAAATACAAGGTAGTTGCACATGGTCATCAACAAGGCTCCAATGGTATCTCCTCCAAAGTTTTCTTGATTCACAATAAGATAGGGGGAGAGGCAATGCTCTCCACCCAACCAAGATATCCAAAGGAGAAGAGAAGTCATCCTCTCCTTTGGCCCCCGAGCCCCAACCACATTACAATGGGAGAAGAACTCAACTCATGGACACTACTAGATTCCACAATACTTGAAAAATAATTTCACATTCATTCCATTTACATGAAAACACAACAACAACTCAACAAGAATAAAATCAATAAAAACAACAATATAACAAGGCTTATCAAGAAATCCAAAAGAGTAAGACCTATAGGGATGCCACTTATGCCTCCCAATGGGAATGGGTGCCCACCTAAAAGCCTCCAATGCAAAACACAATTTCCCTTATCAACTCTTATGACTCTCTCAAGTACCCCTTATACCTCCATACACTCTTATGCCTCCCTCAAAAACTCTTATGGCTCCCTCATAATAAGAACAAGAAGAAATGCAAGCATTCCTCATACTAGATGGGGCACCCAACCCAAACTCCCTCCATAAAAAAAGTGATCTCTTATGCCTCCCTACAAGAAAAAATTCCCCATAGTCTCCTCCCACTCCCAACTTAAGAATTCTACCCACACCCAACAAGAATTTCAAAGAGACAACAACATGCAACACAACATATACACACATACAATAAAACAAATAACATATTTTAAACTAAGGTGAAGCTCCTACCTCTCCATGGTAGAGCTTGTTCCAAGTATGAAGTTCCAAGCCTTTCCAAAGATCAAGCAAGCATCCACAAAGCTCCAAAAATTCACAACTCTCTCAAAATCCTCTCACTCTCCAAAAATTCCAAAGACTAAAAATGATCATCCAACCCCAAAACAAGCAACAAGAATTCAATAAATAGAGAAAAGAGAGGGAGGGATGATGTGGCTCTAAGTAGGATGCCACCTCATTTCCTCTCCACTCCACATCACTTGGTCAACCTCATATTCCAATGCACAATTAATAAGTGGTTGGAGGAATGACAAAAACCTTACACACTCCATCTAATCCCACTCCCCCAAAGGACAAAATTAAATATTTGAAAGAAAGTGCAATTAACATTTTACCTTTTTAACTTCCCAAAACACCTAAAAGGGCCTAAATTTGACCCCCCAACCCATAGGTAGGGTTGGGATGGGCATTTAAGAGGTGCGGGACAAGTTTTACTTGTCCCACAAGCTTCCAAATTTGGCCTCTAAGGCCAAATTCGAGTTTCCCATGTGGGTTAGAGTGTGCTACAGTCAAAACTCAAACACACTTCACTCAACACAAAATCCAAGAGTAAATTAATTCTAATAAATGAACTCCTTTTAGTCACATATTTAATTAAATTAGGAAAAATTCAAATTAGCTTAATTAAGACACTACAACCCATGACTAATCAAGGGGTAAACATAAATCCAAAAAATCTAAATAATAAAACAACTAAAATTTCACTACTAAGAGAAAACACATATTAAGATAATAGAAATGGAAAATTAAAACAAAACAACACATGACCCCTAGGTCACAATTTTTCCCTAACCAATTAATTCTAACACACACAAAATTACATGTTGTCATGGTGACCCTAGTTGGATTCTTCTCGAATTCTTATGTGGTTGGTCTCCACTCCCCCGATATTGTTGTGAATATAATATACCTGTAAAACATAGGATAAATCCTTCGGCCTCGTGGCCGCATCAAAACATTCATGCCAAATATGCAATATAAATCTAAAATCAACTATATTCTAATTAATACCATCTATGAAAATAGAATATCACTTACAATTTCTAGCACATTTCTATTCCACATTTCATTCATGTCAAAATGATCATCACATTAATCCAATTATCAAGATCTACTCAAAATGACTAAATATATCACATGTCAAAATTATAGATAAATAACCATGTCAAAAGTATATCCATATCAACATCAAAAGTATCCAGTAGTCCATATGCATCATATAAGAATCAAATCAATAACAATTCAGTATCTCTGATATCTACTAACATGCTATATCAAAAACAATAAAATATCCATAAGTGCAGATGACAGTAACGAAAACAATAATAAAAAAGGTGTCGAAGGGAAGTGGGCACTACATATGACTATCAGTTAGAAGTTTTTTCTTAAATTTTGAGAAGTTATTTGAAAAATATCATGGTCATATTGTGGATTTTAATGCACTTTTTTCTATAAGATATTTTGGATCTCAACACATTGGTGTAATGAAATTGACGTCCTAAGTCACCAATTAGTGAGATTTTTTTGGAGAAGATAACATTATAATTTTTCCTTATATAGTTTGAGAAAAGTGTGCGTGTGCGTGTGTGTGTGCGTGCGTGTGTGCGTGTGTGTGTGTGTGTGCGTGTGTGTGTGAATTGTGTTTTAAATTCTTTTTACACTAAATGAAAAATTAGACAAAGATAAACATGTAAATAATTATTTGAAAACATTTTGTAAAACACTTTCAATTATTTGAACATGGAAACATGATAAAATAAATGATAATAAATTGATTAATGACATAAAAAATGATAGATCAATGATGAATATATAGGGGAATGTAGATTGAGTATGAAGACTCAAGGATTGTTATTATGTAGCTATATTCAATTCGATTAATGTGTTTTACATAATCAATCAATCATATATATGTCACTTATGATTTAATTTTAGATAATGTATAGTGTTCATATGGTTGTCTCTTTAGATAATCAATTAATTAATTTAATATGCTCTTGATTGACAATGAAGACTCGAGGATTGTTATTTTGTAGTTATATTCAATTCAATTAATGTGTTTTACATAATCAATCAATTAATCATATATATGTCACTTATGATTTAATTTTAGATAATATATAGTGTTCATATGGTTGTCTCTTTAGATAATCAATTAATGTATTTAATATGCTCTCAATAGATGCAGAAGCATCATAAGAAATTTGTATAAATATTGTAAATATGTCTTCAAGAGATGGAATAATGTCTTAGGAGTCTTTAGAAGACATTTGTTGTGCCAACGCCTCTTTGACATGCATATTACTCTGATTTTTCTTATTTTGGATTGGAGCCTTAGACATTATTATCATATTGATCTTTATACATTGATAGATGAACATTTTTTTATTTGATTAGCTTATTTCATAGACAATATGGATGTTTTAGATTTATGACATGATGGATTATATGCATGGATCAACATATTAGTATTTAATGATCTTGAGCTACTACTGTACTGACACATTCGATTTGATATATAGATGTTGTTAGATGATTTAGTTGGTTTTGTGATCTTATTGCTAATTGATAAATTGATAAAATCAATATATTTAGAATTGTGAGCAATTGGTGAATTAATTAATTTTAGTGATGGTTTAGCTATGATATTGATGATGTGAATTGATATGTATATGTGCGCATTTTATTATCTCGATGTCGTTAATATGGGCACGAGGCCAGAAAGGTATTGTTTTGATTTTTGTTGTCATTTGAAACACAACAAACATGCCTATGATGTGAGGGGCTTATTTTAGGCCTTGTTGTGAGTTTTAATAAAAAAAATAGCAATTAATTGCACTTTTCTTACAAGAGTCTTTAATTGTGTCCTTTAGGGGTGTGGGCTTAAGTTTGAGTATGTAAGATGGTTGTCATTCCCTCAACCACCAATTTATTGTACTTTGGAGATTCAATTTGACCTTGTGATGTGGAATGGAGGAGAAATGATGTCGCATCTTACATGGAACCACATAACTTCTCTTTCCTCTCCTCTCTATTTATTCAAATTTGTTTGAGGATTTTGGGGTTACGTGTTTTATGTTTTAGACTTTTTATATTAGAGAAGTTTTCTTTGAGAGTGTTGTTTGAAACTTGGAGTTGGATTGTACTTTCTTGGAATTGAAAAAAAAGGCTTCGAACTTGCTTGTGGATTGGAAACTCTTGCAATGGAAAGGTAGGGTCTTCACCCATATTTTCTATTACTATTTGGTTTTGCATGTGTTTATGAATGGTTGTTGCATTGTGATTTTGGGAAGTAGAATGTCCTTTGGTTGTGTAGGAGAAAATGAAAATGGGGATACTTTTTAGGGAAACATAATATTTTTTAATGGGCATTTTAGGAGGGGGTTGGGTTTGAGTTTCCTACCTTATGATAAGTAAAATGTGCTTATCTTTTTGTTTTATTATGGGAGGCATAAGAGTGAGGGAGACATAAGAGTTGTTATTCTTGAGGGAGGCATAAGAGTTATTTTTCTTGGAGGGAGGCATAAGAGTTTTGTGGGTTATGATTGAGTTCTTGGAGGTTTTAAGGTGGGCACCCAAACCATTGGGAGGCATAAGTAGATCCCCATGCTCCTTTCTCTTTCTTGGCTTGAGTTCAGAGCATTTGTCTTGTGAAACTTGTGTGTGTTGATGTTATTTTTTCATTGTTCTTGTTGTGTTGAATAATTGGTTTGAATGTGAATGTGGAAGCCTTGTAAAGTTTCCAATGGTTGTATTATACCCCTCATTGCTTCATTGTTGGGGCTCGGGGGCCAATGAGGAAGAAGGCTTCTCTTCCTCATTGGATTATTGGTAGGGTGGAGAGTGTTTCCTACTCCACTATTTTCATTGATGTGTTTGGACTTTGGTAATATGGTGGAGCTCAAGTGAAGTTTTGGTCTTTGTAGCACTTTGAAGAAATGGAGAAAAGATCCCTCTTTTAAAAAGAAATTTTACCATGTTGTATCCTTTAAATGGAGGGCTTGTAACTTACATTCTTTTTTTAAAGATTGTAAACATCTTGTAAATGTGTTGAGAAATGATTGATTTGTATCAAGTTTTCAAATGTATGTATATAAAAAAAGAGGCAAAGGAAATTTTCATTTGTTACTTGAAACTCCCTTTAACTTGTAAATTCTACTAAGATTGTTTTTGATGAAAAATTTACATTTTAAATGTATTAGTTCTTGTAAAGGAAAATCACCAAATTTTGCATTGTTAAATGAAGTAGAAACTTTCAAATGGGATGTTAATGGAAATAAAGGTCTTTCAACCTAAGTTTATTTTGTTTCCTCTAAAGTGTGATTTATTTCATTTTTAAAAGATTGATGATCATGTTGAAAATATACTTATTTCTTGAAATGGATTTCCATTTAGTTATTGTGAATAAAAGTAAATGGTTGCTTATTTCTATTGAATAGAAAACATAGTGAAAAGAGTGAAATTTTGGTTACATTTCTTAAGAGGTTGAAGGAAAGAATAGAGAATGAGTTGTTGTTATGCAATTTGAGTATGAAACTAGAAATTTTATCAATATAGTAACCCTTGAATGGAAGACACCTTAGTTAAATTTATTATTGCTTTAAAAACCAACTTATGTTGAAAAACTGTAAAAAAAAATACATGTTTGGAAGTTTCTGTTTTTGGAGAACATAACCATTGTCATGTGTAGAGGGGTGGTTTCAGAACCATTGCCTAGCATAGAGCGGCACTCTATGAATCACCCCCCAGGAAGGGCAGTGATCACAACACCTTCAGCTTGCGTAGGGTAGTGGTTTCATCACTTTCGATGGAAAAAAATAAAATCCATATGTTAAAAATCGAGATTTGAAAAATTAGAGAAATCTAAGCCTAAAAAATGTAAATGGTAATTTCTAGCAACTATAAATGAGTTGAAATTAAGTTTTTAATCTCTCCAATCTTGTTTTATGGCACCCTAATGTGCAAAATTTATAGATTAAAGGAAATGGGGTATTTTCCCCAATTGTTGAACTCAAAACAAGAAAATGTTTTCATTAAAATACAAAACAGATCCATTGAAGGATCTCTACATTAAACAAATGGGCAATATTGTAATAATGAAATTTTTACAACTAAATCTATGAAAATTTTGCCATGGTTTCTCTTCTTTCTCTCATGGCTCTTCCTCTTTCTCCTCTCCCAAAAACCTGCATAACAAAAATGAGGAAATAAGTCAGAGGAATGAATAAGAACACTCCATAGAGATGATTAGGGTTAGTGTGAAATCCATAAGATCCAAGGGCCCACGTTGAGTCCATATAAGTGTTTTGATTTAACCCTACAAAAGTTAGGTGAGAATTAGGTGGGAATATGTCTTAAATGAAAAGCATGTGTAGCTTAGCAAAGGGGCCACTAAAAGAGTTTTAGAAGATAAAATTAAATTATAACCTTAATTTTTAATTGGTGACTTTTAAAATAAAAACCCGTTGACCCTTGTAATTAACTAAATCAAATTTACTCAAGGGTAACTAGACAACATTTAAATTAGGGATTCAATTTATTTGTATGTAACTTAATGGGACAATAAGTTTAGACTTAGCACTATAATAATAAATTAATAAATGAAAATAGAACTATGCTACTAAATAAAATAAAGATTGTAACAAGGGGATTTTACGCTGATCTGGGGAATTAAATAATATTAATTAAATAATAAAAAATAAAATAAAATATTAACCATGAATTAAATTGAATCTAGTTGAACGTATTTTCGTTATAATCTGGTTTAAACAAAAATAATAATTATTCCGTACATTTTCAAATTTAACTACTGGGTTGTCTTAAATTTTGTGTAGGAAATTTGTGGGCGTTACACTTGGTATCAGAGTTGTGGGTTCAATGCTTGGACCCTTGGGCACACTTGAAAACTCAAACATGTAATCTAGTAAAACCTATAACTAGATCACACAACTTTGCATGATATTTTAAAACGAAGAAAAATGAAACAAAACCTAAAATGATAAACTAACTCTCGTCTTGATTTGTGTAGGAGGCGTGAATACTAATTCATGTGGAGTTAGATATACCACCTCCAAAGTAGGTAGTTGTTGTTATACTGCCATAGATAATACAAACATTGTAGGATGTCAATGTAGCTATATGAGGTGAAGCAGTTGGGGCATGACGTGGTCAGCATGATAGGGAGCCATTACATGAGGCTCAACACCATTTGAGGCACAATAATGAGTATAGGGCAGATAACTCCTGCATGGAGTTAGCTAGAGAAAACTTTCCTCAGAGGGAACATGGAGATAGGGTTTCAGGACACAGAGATAGATCTAGGAGCCCTTGGCTGAGGGATGAGCATGCATAGAGACCTAGGGGTTGACAATCATCAGCCACATATCATATCAAGGAGATCCTTAAGCTATGACCATCTCATTATTCTGGTGATATAAGAGGTTTTTAGGTAGAGGATTCATTAATGAGCTTTAGTAGGTGCTTTAAGCTTTTCCGTTTTACTAACAACATGAAGGCTCGTATTGAAATTCACCTTCTGAGGGATGGAGCAAGTGTTTGGTGGAGGAATATGGAGCAGAAGCTCCACATAGACTCAGAGACTGTCACTTGGGAGCTCTTCGAGGAGCAGTTCAGGAGAAGATACTTATCCAAGAGGTTTATTTAGTAGAGGATAAATGAGTTCCATGACCTACATCAAGCATCCATGACAGTAGCAGAGTATGTGAGTCGATTTTTGGACTTGCTTCAGTATGTCGACTACATGTAGAATGAGAAGGTTAGGATCCACATGTTCATCAGGGGCATGAACTTAGATTTGAGAGGTTTAGTACACATTCATTATTTGCAGACCTTACCTGAGGCCATTAAGAAGACCTACATTGTAAAGGAGACAAGGGGGAGACGTAATAGGATATGTATAGAGTGTGAATCCATATTCAACAGATGTAGGATAACATGTGGAGGGGTTCAACTCCTCCTCATCATGGAAGACATGGTTCTGCACAATCTTCATTCAGGCCATCATAGTAGTAGCAAAAATAGAATCATCCACTGGTTAGACCTCTATAGAGATTTGACACTCAAAGGGGATGAATTATGGGCCTCCTCCAGTGGGTCCCATCAGGACATAGAGTGCACCTAGAGCTCAGTCAGTAGGAGCTCGTCAGCAACAACCATAATATTCCATAGCAAGATCATCATGATCCATGACAAAGACCACTAAAGTACATGTTGGAGCTGCATCTCATTGGAGGGGACCAACTAGTTGTTATGGATGTGGTATACTTGGACATCATTAGAGAGAGCTCCCTTAGAACCCTAACAACAAGGGTAAGGCACTAATTTCTGAGACTATAGTTTGTGACATGGGATGTAGCCATCAGATCTACGCAGCGGTCGAGAATTTCTAGGTAGATCACCAGGTAACAGTGATCAAGACTGCAGGTAGCATTAGTGGTATCCCTACCTCTATTATGTTTTATTTATTCTCGTCTTATTCTTTTATTGCACCATCTTTGGTAGAGCGATGCATGTTGGTGGTAGTTAGGAGGGTCCTTAGTTGGTATGTCGAGATGACTTCTGTAGCCAAGATCTCATTAGACTCCTTAGTTAAGGAGTGTGTAGTGGAACTAGGACCCTTCACCACTACCTTGGATCTTCATATACTTCATTTGGGTTCTTATGGAGTGATTTTTGCATGGATTGGTTATCTACACACAAAGCCAGAGTTAATTTTTACAATAAGGTCATATCTTATGTAGATGATTTGGGAGTTGAGTTGGTGATATATGGAGTTAGGAGACCCATCTCGATTCACACTATTTCCACTATGCAGGTTAAGCAATGTACACAAAGTGGGTGTCAGTTGTTTGCTATTACATTTATTAATAGGTCGTAGGATAGGGCTATTAGACATTCACTTGATGATCACCCCATTTTGTAGGAGTTTTCATATGTATTTCCTAGTGAGCTTCCAAGGTTGCCTCCCCCACATGAGATACACTTTCACATTGACTTGGTTCGAAGAGTGGATCCTATCTCACACACTCCATATAGGATGACCACCCTTGAGCTATGTGATATCAAGTTGCATCTAGAGGGCCTTATTAAGAAATCCTTAATCCATCCTAGTGTATCTTCTTGGGGTGCACCAGTGATTTTTGTGAAGAAGAAGGACAGATCCTTGCGGTTTTCTGTGGTCTATAGACAACTGAACAAAGTAACGATCAAGAATCATTACCCCCTTCCTCGCATCGATGATTTATTTGAACAGATGAAGGGGGCCACAATATTTTATAAGATAGATCTTAAGTCAAGCTACCATTAGTTGAGGATTACAGAGGCATTATCCACAAGACAACTTTCTGCATGAGGATTACAGAGGCATAGTTCACGGTGGTACCTTTTGGTCTGACGAATGCCCCTATAGTATTCATGAGTTTGATTAATGGGGTGTTCAGTACGTTTATGGATCACTTTGTTCTCGTGTTTCTTGACAACATTAGGATATAATCATGTCTGTGTGATGAGCATGAGGAGCACCTTCAATAGGTTTTGCGGTGTCCTCATGAGCAGTAGTTATATGAGAACCTGGGGAAGTGTGCCTTTTTCCAGTTAGAGGTTCAGTACTTGGGTCACATCATTTCTAGGGAAGGTATCTGTTGATGCGTAATCACAACACCCCTAAATTTCTACAACTCGATGGGTTGAAACTTTCAGTTTGATTGCATAACATGGATCTTTTCACCAAGTGTAGGACTTTGTAATCGGAAAATCTCTCCAGATGAAGGTCAGTTCATATTCCTTTGTTCTGATGCACACATTAAAATTGTAGAGGATCTACTCTAAAACCTACTCTAACTTTCCAAGGAGACAAGGTTAAGAAGATTACAAGAAAATAAACCTAAACTAACAGAGGTGATACACCAAAAGGAATGTTGAACACCTGTTTTTCCATTAAACATAAAACATTAAAAATGTAACACAACCACCATGCACAGATAACCAAGATTACAATGAGAGATTAGGAAGATGCAATGAATATAACAGAGGGTTGAAATTCATCCAAAGTATTTTATTATTGCTCCACATATTGATACAATGCATTACAATGGCCAAGAGGCACGAAATTGCATTACAGTTTGAATGGGAGGTTTTAACTCCACAAATTCACTTGCAGATCAAAGAAGAAGGGAGGGTGCAAAGAAAAATTATCCAACACTAGAAAAATGCCCCTCCTTACAATATATAGGAAGAATGAGAGAAGGGGAGAGAATAATTCAAATTCCTTGCTCCAACAACCCTAGAATACATTGAATTCACCTGCAACAAAGATGGGTTCTACTAAAAAACCCATGCCTCCATGTACTATGCCTTGTTGGGAAAGAAAGGAAGCCCATAACTTCATTATTGTGGTAGGTGAGAAGCCTGGAACATCCTCTTAAAATAGCATAATTTATTTCTTAATTTTGAATAACTTTGTCTCACTTAAATTAAGAGGATACTGTAAGCTTTCCAAAAAGTGCTTCCTTGTACAAATTTGAGCTCCCAGTCAAACGTTATGGCCATATAAAGGTCTGGGTGTCATTCTACAAAAATGTGAGTTCTTGATCTTCCTTTTTTGGAGTCTAAAATGCTTGCAACCTCCGAAAGTCTGAAATTTGGACTTTTGGACATTTTGGTTTCAGAATTCGGGTTATTGTTCATCAAAAAATTTCCCTGAGAGTTTCGAAACTCCAAAACTCCAAAAATTCTGTCACGTTGACTCCAGACCAAGTTTGAATTTTTGAAATCAGAAACCTTTCGGGTTTCAGAATTTCAGGATTTCAAACATTTTTTCTCATTTTTCATATTTTTCCGTTGAAGACTTTGAATTCCACATCTCCAAAACTCGAAAACCTGAAAGTCTGAAATTTCAAACTTTTGGGATTTCAGACATTTTTCTTTTGTACTTTTTACATTGTTCATCACCAAAATCACCCCAAGAGTTCTAAAACGCAAAACTCTGAAACACTGAAACCCGAAAGTCTGAAATTTCAGACTTTCAGAATTTTGGAACTTTTCCCTTTTTGGACCTTTTTCAAAATTTTCCTGCCTTGTCTCCAAAATGCAGAAAATGTGAAGTATAAAAACTTTGAGCCTTTCTCCATTCTTCCAATTGAGCTCTGATATCCTTCGATGTTCCCTTGGCCATTCATTTGTTGACCTTGCATTTCCATTGTCAAGCCTACCTGTAACCTAATTTTTGGAATTGAAATGTGAGCTCGCATGACTGAACCAACCTCTCCATTTCCTCCTGTGCAAGGTCATGTTTGATCAATTTTTCATGAGGGGAAAAATTGGATAACATTATCACAGTAGATCCTTCCAATATTAGAGCTATTATGGATTGTCCCATGCCAACCAATGTGACCGAGGTGCACAGTTTCATGAGGTTGGCAGGATACTATAGGAGATTTATTCAGGAATTTTCTCGGATTGTGCACCCCATCACTTCCCTTTAGCAGAAAGGGGAGAAGTTATTGTTCTTAAATAGATGTGAGTAGGTCTTCAGGACACTGAAGTAATGCCTTAAGACAACACCGATTCTTAGAGTTATATACCCTCATGAATAGTTATTTGTTTACACAGATGCTTCTTTGGTAGGATTAGGAGATATTTGATGTAGGAGGACCATGTAGTCATCTTTGAGTCTCACAAACTTAAGGATTATGATCTCAACTATCTGAATCATGATCTTAAGCTTGCGGCATTTGGGCATGCTTTGGTTGGTGGAGACATTTCCTTTTAGGCATGTGATTCATTCCCATGGTTGATAGCTTGAGTCTTCGCCACCTCTTCATGCATCCCAATATCAACACTCATCAGTGGCATTGGATGGAGTTTCTCTATGATTACAACATGGAGATAGAGCATGTGAAGGGGAAGGAGAATGTGGTTGCAGATGATTTGAGTAGACAGAGACATTTTTTTATGGCTACTTCAGTGGGTACAAACTTGCGGAGTAGGATTTTTCCACAGGATTTTGTGATAACTTCTACATGATAGCTTCTACCTTGCAGCTAGAGAAGAGATTGATGGATTTGCATTAGAGTTAGATGGACTTCTTAGACACAGAGGTTGGATCTATGTACCTAGGGATGGAGGTTTGAGTTAGGATATCCTGGTAGAGGCTCATCGTGTACCTTATTCAACCCATCTAGGGGTGAAGAAGATGCACGCCACCTTGAGGAAGTTTTACTATTAGAGAGGTCTTCAGAGATATGTAGATAAGTTTGTGTTGCATTATTTAGTGTGTCAGAGGGTGAATGTCGAGCATCAGCATCCAACTGGCCTTCTCTACCTGCATGATATACCAGAGTGGAAATGGGACACCATTTCCATGGATTTCATAATAGGGCTACCGACGTTGAGATACCACCAAAATTCCATCATGTTCACGGTGGATATATTGATGAAAT
Source organism: Taxus chinensis (assembly GCA_019776745.2). Lineage (NCBI taxonomy): Eukaryota > Viridiplantae > Streptophyta > Pinopsida > Cupressales > Taxaceae > Taxus > Taxus chinensis. The sequence continues at coordinate 532,285,192 of CM034155.1, read as the reverse complement.
TGGATCTTTTTTCTTTGGTGAAGACCACCTATATAGCTAGTGCAGTGTGGCGACTATACTTAGATGAGATTGTCAGACTGCATGGGATTTTTTGGAAGATTATTTGTGACTAAGATCCCTTATACATCTCTCATTTTTAGACTATCATACAACATGCCCTAGGGATGAGTATCAACTTCAGTACAACATATCATCCAAAGAAAGATGGACAGATGGAGTGGGTGAATAGAATTTAAGAGGAAATGCTTCGAATGTACATCATGTACCATAAGTCGAGGTGGGAGAAGTACTTGTACTTAGTGGAGTTTTCCTACAACAAAATTTTCTAGTGTTTGATTGGTATGGCTCCATTTCATGCACTATACGAGAGTATTGCATGTGTTCTAACATTGGATTTATTCGCCATGTTGAATAGAATGTAGTTGTTGAATTTACATTACTATGATTTTGGATAATGATGAAATGCATAATTAAGTTGTGAATTAGACCTAGAAATAACGATTGCTTGAATTACGTATAGATGTTAATAAATTTCATGCATATGATTATTTTGGATATTTTGACATGGCCGCAAGGCCGAAGAGGGTATTTTGCATTTTGCAGGAAACACAGCATGGTCACAACCATGAGGGGGATTGGGGACCAAACACAACAGAATGTCGGGTGGTTACAACTTTTGGTCGTCAAGGCAACTTGTAAATTGTATTGTGTTAACTTTGTCCTTTTATGTGTTGAGAAAATTTCCATGAGGGGGAAATTTTCCTATGTGACCAAGGGGGGGTTAAGAATGTTATCTACTTGTTTTAGCTTGCTTTAGTAGGTGATTTCTTTTGTAATGTATTTTTTGTTAAATTACTTTTGTTAAGTGTGTTTGGATTAATGTAATATCTTGTTTTAGTTTTTAAGCCTTTGGGAAAGTCAAGTGGGTGTAATAAATTTTGATTGTTGGCTCCTTGAGCCTTGTGTGTCCTCTTGTATTGAATGCTTGGTTTTGAGTGTTGACCACTCCATGCTCTTAGAATCTCGAATTTGAGATTGAGGGCAATTTTAGGGGACTTGTGGGACAAGTTAAACTTGTCCCACACTTCCCAAAACCCCTTACCAACCATATCTATGGGTTGGGAATCCAAAAAGGGGGCTATTTATTGTTTTGGGAAGGGAAATATGACTTTGGAGTGCATTTTCCTCTTTTTGCATTTAATTGTGCCTTAAGGCACATGGGAAAGGGTTGAATGTGGAAGAGGGTTGTCATTCAACCCAACTACCCATTTATGGTGTTTTGGGATTTGTGTTGACCTTGGGAGGTGGTTTGAGGATGTGTGATGTGGCATCCTACTTGGAGCCACATCACCCTCACCCTTTCCTTTGGTCTATTTATTGAAACTTCCTCTCTTGTTCAGGGGGTTGGAGCTTTGTTTTTGTGTTGTTGAAGAGTTTCTCCTTTGTTATTTTTGAGAGAGAAGAATTGGGAGAAAGGGAAAAAGAGAGTGCTAGGACTTGCATGCTTGGATTGATTTGGGAAGGAGCTTGGACAAGTTTCTTGGTTTAGGCTTCTCCAATGGAGAGGTAGGGGAATCCTCTCCTTTGTTTTTGCTTTCATATTATTGTTGCTTCTATGCTAAAATTGTAAAAAAAAAAAAATTGCATGTCTACTTTGGTGTATTGTGAAAGATGGATTGAATGCTTTTTGTGTAGTATAGGAGAGGTCTATAGGAATACACATGAGGGAGGCAAAAGAGTAGATTAGGATATTGTGGAGGGAGTTTGAGAGGGATGCCCATCTTGGGTAGGAATGTTTACATTCTACCTTGTCTTTGAGGGAGCCATAAGAGGAGGGAGGCATAAGAGTATGGGAGGAAAAAGGGGTACTTGAGGGAGGCATAAGAGTCATAGGGGCTTGTGTTGTATTGTGGAGGGTTTTTGGATGGGCATCTCATCTCATTTGGGAGGCATAAGGAAAATATTCCCATAGTTCCTTCTCTTGTTGGCTTGGATGCAAGCCTTGTTGTGTAATGTTTGATGTTATTGTGTGTCTCCTTGTTTTTCTATTTTAGCTTAAATGTTGTGAAGTTCTTGTATTGTGGAAGCATGTATTGTTGCCTTGAGTTGGAGACCACCCCTTCATTGTGTTGTGTTTGGGGCTCGGGGGTCAATGGAGGAGATTGCTTCTCTTCTCCATTGAGATTTGGTTGGGAGGAGAGTGTTGCCTCTCCCCCTATCTTGGTTGTGATTGAACTACTTGGAACTTGGAGCAAGGATGAAGAACACCATGGAGCTTGTGAAGACTCTTTTCATTGCCTTACATATATTATTTGTTGTAAAACTTGCATGTAAAAGAAAGTTGTATCATCTTGTTTTCATTCCAAAAAAAAGAGACATGGTAATCTATAGTTGCTCCAAGAGACACATGATTGAATGCAATTTTACTTGAAAAGTGTTTACATGATTGTAAATATGTTCCACATGAAGTAAAAGGTGTTGTAACAAAATATTGGAGGAAAGTTGTATTGAAATGTTAGTTTTCTCACTCAAAATTTATTGGAAATGTTGTTGATTTCTTGTGGAATACTGTGAAGAAATTTCAAAAGGAAATATATTAAGATTTTGTTTGGATACTTGAAAGTAATGTGTTGTAAAGATTGAAAAGAATAGTGCATCATCTTCTCTTGTGTAGTTGATGAAAGGTCTTAAGTTTAAAATGGCTTTTTATGATGCTAAAGAAGTATTTCAAGCTCTAGTTCCTTTATGTTTTATTCATCCATGAATTTATGGTAAATCCATTGCAAATAAATAAGGAAATGAAATTAACTTGCTTAGAAATCCATGCAATGTCCATTGAAGTTAGTTAGAATAGATCTTAATGGTAATAACCTAGATTTATCAAGATTGGTGTTCAACACTCCTTAATATCTAACAAGGGTACTATAGTTAAATACCATTTCTATTTAAGTAATACTACAACTAATGAATGTATTGATAATAACTTATAAAGATATTAAAAGTACCTTTGATTGTCATTTTGTTATATACATATATCTCAGCATACTATCACTGTCATATATGCAAATGAGCTTCATTCATTTAATATTGTCAATGAAACATACACTTGAACCTACGTAGTCTCCATGGTTTTAATAACCAAGCAAATGGCGCCTCTGTATATTCTGGTATGAACCAGAATCACCTCTGCGAGGCCCCTTCCACGAGTCATATTGTTTATGCTCGGAATCTCAATAAAAGTTCTACGTAATTGTTCCCACCGGGTGAATTTCTCCTCTGTCCCTTGCATCGTATCAATCAAGGAACCTCTCTGCTTTCATCATTTCGTTAGACTGTAACAACATACACCCCAAAAACCGTCTAGCTCCTTCATCATTATCTACGTCCAAAACAAGTATGGTAGAATATTGTTATATTTAGCTGAAGGAGAGTAACCGATTATTGTATGTAAGCAAACTATATTCGTGACTACTAGTTCCATATTAGTAAAAAAAAAAAAGAAGAAGAAGAACGATGACTGTAATTGCAGTATATTAGATTTCTGTGTTTTAACCTTATCCCCATCATCAAATGTTTTACGGTTGTGATGCCTACTTCCCACAATTAATTTGATAAATATCTCTGGGAGGAAGGGCCCGAAAATGAAGGGGGACTTGATACTGTATAGATAAAAACATAGTTGGACAACCCGCTCGTTGGAAACGCCCTTGGGGACGTGGCCTGGCCGACCTGCTGCTGGTGCGCCACCTCTACCAGACTGTCCACGTGCCTTCGAACCCTGAGTTCTTATCGTGCCTTTTTCCTTGGTGATTGACGCTTCTGCCTGGGCGTGGATGTACAGACCAGAGTCGATTCAACAACCCCACGTCTCCTCCTCACGCGGACAGGTCCGAGCCAGATGGAACTACCGCCTGAGCATTGCTTAAACTCGTTTTTTATTATTTCCTTGTTGTACCCACACGGCCTGGGCGGCGGTGCAATGTTTCCTTGTGCACTTTAACACGTTTCAAAGGGCTGGACAGAGATAAAATTTGAAAAAATTAGTGGAGTTATTGCTGGGGCAGCCAGTTCATTTTTTTTTACACGCCAGGAAGAAGTCCTAATGGTGGACAGGTGGGCAGGTAGTGGTTGGCACCCACCGTCCAACCATAGCATTTATGCTTATATTGAAAAATTCCCCAAGCCGACTCTTGTTTCCATGTACAAAGGAAATTTCAATTTTGGTTTCGCGCTCTATATAATCCATAGTAGGTAGTTAAACTTTCTTATATGCATTATAGATAAGTATGGTAGTATTTACATCTAAGTATATTAACAATATTCAACGCAAAAAAAAAAAGATCGGTATCAAGTACGTCCCAAAATGGGCGATCCCTATATAAAGATGCATATATATATATATATATATCTACAATTATATATAATGTAATGTATTAACTTCGAAATAACGTAATATAGTCGAATGACAAAGTAAGTATATATATATATATATATATATATATATATACATATGTATATAAAAATATACGTATACCTGAATGTATTAAGTTTTTGAAATAACGTAATATGACTGAATAATAAAGTTAGGATAGCAATCGAAGTGGTTCATGTATTCAATTCAAAATAAACTATATCATCCTCTTGGGTTACCTTTCAGGTATTTTTTCAACACGATTCTTTCCAGACATTAACAATCTAACTCGCATGACGACCCTGCATATCTCTGTGGGACGTCGAATGAGATGAATCCAAATACCTGCCTTCAAAGCACCTTCGTGACCGAGGTGGTTTTCCACCCCGTTTCCGAGCTCGCCCGATGTAATTCCCATCGAGCCAGGTGGAAGCAACTCGCAGGTAAATAATTCGCCATTCAAAAAAAAAAAAAAAGTTTGTCGCATTTTCGGGTCGCTCGTTTGTTGCGGCGGTTGTTTTGTCGATGTCTTCATTGCGTCGGCGTTTGTGTTTTGGATTTATATTTTTGGTATCAGAGCCAGGGGTTCGAAGTTAGGACCCTTGGGCACACACAGAAAACGTGAAACAGGAACCTTTAACCTAGTTCAGAGCTGATTCTTTTAAAATTATAAAACCCTAGTGTTGATAATTATTGCAAACAACAAATTTAGAAAATTGACACAAGACCTAGTACAGTGAACTAACTCTCGCCTTGATCTGTGCAGGGGGCGCGGATTGGGCGAGGGGTCTCTTCACATAGACCTAGACATACCACCGCCAGAGCAGGCCGTAGCAGCCCTTCTGCCTCAGATTTTGCAGACACTTCAGGATGTCAATGCCGCTATACGCGGAGAGCCCTTGGGAGGACGACTTGCTAGACGTAGCCTAGAGCCATCAGTAGATGCCCAGGCATCCCCTCGACACAGTGAGGAGCACAGAGCAGAGAATTTCCGTGCAGAGTCGACTAGAGCAGGGTCACCACAGAGAGGACATGGGGATAGGATTTCAGGACATAGGGACAGGTCTCGGAGCCCTAGACAGAGGGAGGAGCTTATAGAGAGACCTAGGATTTGTCATACATCAGCTGCAGACCATATCAGGGAAATCCTGAAGCTGCGACCATCTCAGTATTCAGGAGATATAGGTGGCTTCCAGGAAGAGGCCTGGTTGGTGAGCTTGAGCGGATGCTTCAAGCTCTGTCCTTGTAGTAGCAACACGAAATCTCGTGTTGCGATCCACCTTCTGAAGGATGGAGCAGGAGTCTGGTGGAGGACCAAGGAGCAGAAGCTCCATGTCAACTCAGAGACGATTACCTGGGAGCTGTTTGAGGAGCGGTTTAGGAGTAGGTATTTACCTAGGAGGTTTATTCAGTAGCGTCTAGATGAGTTTCATGACCTCCGTTAGGGATCGATGACAGTGGCTAAGTATGAGAGTCGATTTCTGGACCTACTTCAGTACGTCGACTATATGCAGGATGAGCAGGTACGGATTCATAGGTTCATCCGGAGCCTGAACTTGGATTTAGCTGGCGCAGTGCGCATTCACTACCCACAGACGTTAGCAGAGACCGTGGAGAAGGCCTATATTGCAGAGGAGACATGGGGGAAGACACAGCAGGCTAGAGATAGAGTTCGGAGCCGTATCTAGCAGATGCAGGATAGTAGGTCGAAGGGGTCAGTTCCTCCTCCACGGGGTGAACAGAGTTCAGGGCAGGCTTCATTTAGGCCACCACAGCAGCAGCAGTAGCACACCCGCCCACCTTACTGACCTCCTCAGAGATTTGATGCACAGAGAGGATGTAGTATGGGGCCTCCTCCTAGGGGTCCCATCAGGACACAGGGTGCACCGAGAGCTCAGTCAGTCAGAGCTCGTCAGCAGAGACCTCAGCAGTCCATAGCCAGATCGTCAGGATCGACATCTCAGTAATCTAGAGTACCAGCTGGAGCCGCTTCCCACTGGAGAGGATCAGGTGGCTGTTATGGTTGCGGAGTCGTTGGGCATATTTGGAGAGATTGCCCACTTAACCCTACCAAGGGTAAGACACAGAGCTCAGAGCCTACTGTTGGAGATATGGCACGGAGTCATCGGATCTACGCAGTGGTCAAGAACTACCAGGCTGAGCATCAGAGTACTGTGATTGAGACGACAGGTAGTATTGGTGGTATTTCCACCTCTATATTATTTGATTCTGGTTCCTCTGATTCATTCATTGCACCATCTTTGGTAGAGCGTTGTAGGCTGGTGGCAGTCAGGCAGGGCCGTAGTTGGGACGTTGAGATGGCTTCGGGAGCCAAGATTTCTGTGGACTCCTTAGTCAAGGAGTGTGTAGTGGATTTGGGACCCTTCACCACTACTTCAGATCTTAGGATCCTTCCATTAGGATCTTATGGCATCATTTTAGGCATGGATTGGTTGTCCGCTCACAGAGCTAGAGTGGATTGTTACCACAAGACTATTGCTTGCATAGATGATCTTAGAGTAGAGTCAGTGATATCAGGAGTTAGGAGACCCGTTTCTATTCGCACCATCTCCGCTATGCAGCTTAAGCGGTGTATGCGACGGGGTTGCCAGTTGTATGCTGTTACAGTTAGTGACAGATCAGAGGATGAGTCGGGGGGACCCTCCCTCGATGATCATCCCATTTTATCAGAGTTCACCGATGTGTTTCTAGGGGAGCTACCAGGGTTACCTCCCCCACGTGAGATCGACTTCCATATAGACCTAGTTCCAGGCGTAGAGCCTATCTCACGAGCACCCTATCGGATGAATACACCTGAGTTATGTGAGCTCATGTTGCAGCTTGAGGGCCTTCTGGAGAAAGGCCTTATTCGTCCTAGTGTATCCCCTTGGGGTGCACCAGTTATTTTCGTAAATAAGAAGGATGGATCTCTTCGGTTATGCATTGATTACCGTCAGCTGAATAAAGTAACGATTAAGAATCGTTACCCCCTTCCACGAATTGATGATTTATTTGATCAGATGAAGGGGGCTACCATTTTCTCCAAGATAGATCTTAAGTCAGGGTACCATCAGCTCAGGATTGCGGAGGCAGATATTCATAAGACAGCTTTCCGCACGAGATATGGCCACTACGAGTTCACAGTAGTACCTTTCGGCTTGACGAATGCCCCCGCAGTATTTATGAGTTTGATGAATGGGGTATTCAGGACCTTCCTCGATCGCTTCATACTCATCTTCCTTAATGACATTCTGATTTACTCACGTACACGTGAGGAGCACGAGGAGCACCTTCGCCAGGTTCTTCAGTGTCTTCGCGAGCAGTGCCTTTATGGGAACTTGGAGAAGTGTGCATTCTTTCAGACTGAGGTGCAGTATTTGGGCCACGTTATTTCTGGGGAAGGTATGTCGACACTAAAATTTTCCTCCGTAATTTCTATTTCATTAATGTATGATGTTGTTAAGTATAATTAGTAGTAGCGTCTGATAGAAGATAACGGCGCCGCAGTACGGTTCCGCCAATAATGTGGAGTACGGTAATAGTCAAAGTACAATAGGAATGTTGTAAAAAGTAAATATTTGTCGTAAGTGGTCCGGTAATGTTAAAATGTCAAAGTTTGGGTAATTAGAGAAGTAAGGTCTACATGATTAGGAATTAGAAATATTATATTGGTAATAAGGACAAGGAGTGAGGTCATAAATATTTTGTGTATTTTATTTGTAAAAAGTCTAAAAATGTGGAACCCATGTAAAATGATAAGGTTTATCTTATCTTAACAGATAAGCCTACATGTACAGATAAGAGTTAAGGTATGGAATATGATTCGTCAGAGTGGATTTCTTATCCTATCTTAGAGATAAGATGGATAAGCCTGGAAGTTCTATAAATAGAGAGGCTAACCCCCTCATTTAGCATAGAAAGAAGTAGTGAGAAATATTATAGGAAGTGTGCGAAGGAAGCCATCAGTTAAAGGTGTGTTGAAGAAGCCATCGAGAGGTGTAATTGTAAAGTTTCTCCCATAGTCTTGTTGAAGAATCTCATGGGTGAGATTGTAACAGTTTCATGTTAATATTATAATTTATTTTGATATTTCAGATTTGTCGTCATTCTGTCTTATCATAGTCAATGGTATTCTTGTGTTATGTTGTTGTTTTGTTTCCAGATTACGTCCACCAAACTAAAGGCTGTGCATTAGTAAATAATCATAGCACGAGGAGTTCCCGGTGAAGAATTATCATAGTGCCGGATTGGTGATGACAGGTATCACAGTCGATCCTTCCAAGATTCGAGCCATCATGGATTGGCCAGCACCCACTAGTGTGACCGAGGTGCGTAGTTTCATGGGATTAGCAGGATACTATAGGAGGTTTGTTCAGGACTTCTCTCGGATTGCGCACCCCATCACTTCTCTTCAGCGGAAAGGGAAGAAGTTTGTATGGACAGATAAATGTGAGCAGGCCTTCAGTACACTGAAGAAGTGCCTTACGAGAGCACCTATCCTTGAAGTGTCGGATCCTCATGGAGAGTTTTTCGTATGCACAGATGCTTCCTTGGCAGGAATTGGAGGAGTGCTAATGCAGGAGGGTAGGGTAGTTGCCTTTGAGTCTCGCAAACTCAAAGATTATGAGCTCAATTATCCGACCCATGACCTTGAGCTTGCAGCAGTAGTACATGCCTTAGTACGGTGGAGACGTTTTCTTCTTGGCCGGAGATTTACACTCAGGACAGATCACTTGAGTCTTCGCCACCTCTTCACGCAGCCCAATCTCAACACTCGTCAGCGGCGTTGGATGGAGTTACTATGTGAGTATGACATGGAGATAGAGCATGTGAAGGGGAAGGAGAATGTGGTCGCAGATGCCTTGAGTAGACGGAGACATGTGGCTATGGCCACCTCAGTGGGCACAGATTTGCAGAGTAGGATCTTGCAGCAGCTTCTTCATGACAGCTTCTACCTCGCAGCCAGAGCAGAGATTGAGTCTCAGAGACCCCTTGAGGGGAGATTTGATGGATTCTCATTAGAGGCAGATGGTCTTCTCAGACACAGAGGTCGAATTTATGTTCCTAGAGATGGAGGTTTGAGACATGACATTTTGACAGAGGCTCATCGTGCACCGTATTCAGCCCATCCCGGGGTGAAGAAGATGCACGCCACCTTGAGACAGCTGTACTTTTGGAGAGGACTTCGAAGAGACATAGCTTCATTTGTATCCCGCTGTTTAGAGTGCCAGAGGGTGAAGGCCGAGCATCAGCACCCAGCTGGCCTTCTCTATCCTCACGCCATACCGGAGTGGAAGTGGGACACCATTTCTATGGATTTCATTGTTGGGTTGCCGACGTCGAGATACCACCACGACGCCATCATAGTCACGGTGGATAAATTGACGAAGGTAGCTCACTTTTCTCCAGTGAAGACTACCTACACGGCAAGTGCAGTAGCACGAGTATATCTTGATGAGATTGTCAGACTACATGGGATTCCGCGGAAGATCATTTGCAACCGCGACCCTTTGTACAGCTCCCATTTCTGGACCACCATGCAGTATGCCCTCGGGACGAGGATTAATTTCAGTACAGCTTATCACCCTGAGACAGATGGACAGACAGAGAGGGTGAATCAGATTTTGGAAGACATGCTCAGAATGTACGTGATGGATCATCAGTCGAGATGGGAGGAGTATCTATATTTGGTGGAGTTTGCCTACAATAATAGTTTTCAGAGTTCTATAGGCATGGCTCCTTTTCAGGCATTATATGGTAGAGAGTGCAGGACACCTCTCAGCTGGGACAGGATTGAGGACAGGGTTTCCCTTGGGCCAGCATTATTACAGGACATGGAGCAGCAGGTTACCTTGATTAGACAGAGATTACAGGAGGCTCAGGATAGACAGAAGAAGTATGCAGACCAGCATAGGACAGATCGCAGTTTTGAGGTAGGCACGAAGGTGTTCCTTCGTGTCAGACCTCATAAGAGCCCTATCCGTTATGGAAAAGGTTCTAAACTTGCTCCTAGGTTTGTGGGACCCTTTGAGATCTTGGAGCGCCTCGGCCCCTTAGCCTATCGTCTAGCACTGCCACCTAGCTTATCGCGCGTCCATGATGTTTTTCACGTTTCTGTGCTTAGGAGATATGTTTCTGATCCTTCTCATGTGCTGGATTGGACTGCATTGCAGGTGCAAGATCAGGGGCAGGTGATGGTGGAGCCCGTCCGCATTTTAGATCGCAGGACCCTGGGCCTTCGCGGCAGAGAGATTGATCAGGTTCGGGTCCAATGGGACAGATACGATGAGACTACTGCTACCTGGGAGGATGCTACATCATTGCGAGCTCAGTTTCCACACTTATTTCAGTGACTTCCAGGAGGAAGTCTAGTCTAAGGGGAGGGGGATGTAATGCCCACTTCCCTACGACACTTAGCTGATTATCATTTTGAGTTATGCAGACTATAGATATGGACATGGCTTATATTTATGTTGATTAGCATGATGTTTTGTGACTAGATACATTTGGATTATGGTTGGATTTTGTTTTCAGTATGATCTACACTGACTCATGGACAGACTATTGGATACTGATATTATTTTTATATGGATGTATTGCATGTGTTCTAACATTGGATTTATTCGCCATGTTGAATAGAATGTAGTTGTTGAATTTACATTACTATGATTTTGGATAATGATGAAATGCATAATTAAGTTGTGAATTAGACCTAGAAATAATGATTGCTTGAATTACATATAGATGTTAATAAATTTCATGCATATGATTATTTTGGATATTTTGACATGGCCGCAAGGCCGAAGAGGGTATTTTGCATTTTGCAGGAAACACAGCATGGTCACAACCATGAGGGGGATTGGGGACCAAACACAACAGAATGTCGGGTGGTTACAACTTTTGGTCGTCAAGGCAACTTGTAAATTGTATTGTGTTAACTTTGTCCTTTTATGTGTTGAGAAAATTTCCATGAGGGGGAAATTTTCCTATGTGACCAAGGGGGGGTTAAGAATGTTATCTACTTGTTTTAGCTTGCTTTAGTAGGTGATTTCTTTTGTAATGTCTTTTTTGTTAAATTACTTTTGTTAAGTGTGTTTGGATTAATGTAATATCTTGTTTTAGTTTTTAAGCCTTTGGGAAAGTCAAGTGGGTGTAATAAATTTTGATTGTTGGCTCCTTGAGCCTTGTGTGTCCTCTTGTATTGAATGCTTGGTTTTGAGTGTTGACCACTCCATGCTCTTAGAATCTCGAATTTGAGATTGAGGGCAATTTTAGGGGACTTGTGGGACAAGTTAAACTTGTCTCACACTTCCCAAAACCCCTTACCAACCATATCTATGGGTTGGGAATCCAAAAAGGGGGCTATTTATTGTTTTGGGAAGGGAAATATGACTTTGGAGTGCATTTTCCTCTTTTTGCATTTAATTGTGCCTTAAGGCACATGGGAAAGGGTTGAATGTGGAAGAGGGTTGTCATTCAACCCAACTACCCATTTATGGTGTTTTGGGATTTGTGTTGACCTTGGGAGGTGGTTTGAGGATGTGTGATGTGGCATCCTACTTGGAGCCACATCACCCTCACCCTTTCCTTTGGTCTATTTATTGAAACTTCCTCTCTTGTTGAGGGGGTTGGAGCTTTGTTTTTGTGTTGTTGAAGTGTTTCTCCTTTGTTATTTTTGAGAGAGAAGAATTGGGAGAAAGGGAAAAAGAGAGTGCTAGGACTTGCATGCTTGGATTGATTTGGGAAGGAGCTTGGACAAGTTTCTTGGTTTAGGCTTCTCCAATGGAGAGGTAGGGGAATCCTCTCCTTTGTTTTTGCTTTCATATTATTGTTGCTTCTATGCTAAAATTGTAAAAAAAAAAAAAATTGCATGTCTACTTTGGTGTATTGTGAAAGATGGATTGAATGCTTTTTGTGTAGTATAGGAGAGGTCTATGGGAATACACATGAGGGAGGCAAAAGAGTAGATTAGGATATTGTGGAGGGAGTTTGAGAGGGATGCCCATCTTGGGTAGGAATGTTTACATTCTACCTTGTCTTTGAGGGAGCCATAAGAGGAGGGAGGCATAAGAGTATGGGAGGAAAAAGGGGTACTTGAGGGAGGCATAAGAGTCATAGGGGCTTGTGTTGTATTGTGGAGGGTTTTTGGATGGGCATCTCATCTCATTTGGGAGGCATAAGGAAAATATTCCCATAGTTCCTTCTCTTGTTGGCTTGGATGCAAGCCTTGTTGTGTAATGTTTGATGTTATTGTGTGTCCCCTTGTTTTTCTATTTTAGCTTAAATGTTGTGAAGTTCTTGTATTGTGGAAGCATGTATTGTTGCCTTGAGTTGGAGACCACCCCTTCATTGTGTTGTGTTTGGGGCTCGGGGGTCAATGGAGGAGATTGCTTCTCTTCTCCATTGAGATTTGGTTGGGAGGAGAGTGTTGCCTCTCCCCCTATCTTGGTTGTGATTGAACTACTTGGAACTTGGAGCAAGGATGAAGAACACCATGGAGCTTGTGAAGACTCTTTTCATTGCCTTACATATATTATTTGTTGTAAAACTTGCATGTAAAAGAAAGTTGTATCATCTTGTTTTCATTCCAAAAAAAAGAGACATGGTAATCTATAGTTGCTCCAAGAGACACATGATTGAATGCAATTTTACTTGAAAAGTGTTTACATGATTGTAAATATGTTCCACATGAAGTAAAAGGTGTTGTAACAAAATATTGGAGGAAAGTTGTATTGAAATGTTAGTTTTCTCACTCAAAATTTATTGGAAATGTTGTTGATTTCTTGTGGAATACTGTGAAGAAATTTCAAAAGGAAATATATTAAGATTTTGTTTGGATACTTGAAAGTAATGTGTTGTAAAGATTGAAAAGAATAGTGCATCATCTTCTCTTGTGTAGTTGATGAAAGGTCTTAAGTTTAAAATGGCTTTTTATGATGCTAAAGAAGTATTTCAAGCTCTAGTTCCTTTATGTTTTATTCATCCATGAATTTATGGTAAATCCATTGCAAATAAATAAGGAAATGAAATTAACTTGCTTAGAAATCCATGCAATGTCCATTGAAGTTAGTTAGAATAGATCTTAATGGTAATAACCTAGATTTATCAAGATTGGTGTTCAACACTCCTTAATATCTAACAAGGGTACTATAGTTAAATACCATTTCTATTTAAGTAATACTACGACTAATGAATGTATTGATAATAACTTATAAAGATATTAAAAGTACCTTTAATTGTCATTTTGTTATATACATATATCTCAGCATACTATCACTGTCATATATGCAAATGAGCTTCATTCATTTAATATTGTCAATGAAACATACACTTGAACCTACGTAGTCTCCATGGTTTTAATAACCAAGCAAATGGCGCCTCTGTATATTCTGGTATGAACCAGAATCACCTCTGCGAGGCCCCTTCCACGAGTCATACTGTTTATGCTCGGAATCTCAATAAAAGTTCTACGCAATTGTTCCCACCGGGTGACTTTCTCCTCTGTCCCTTGCATCGTATCAATCAAGGAACCTCTCTACTTTCATCATGTCGTTAGACTGTAACAACATACACCCCAAAAACTGTCTAGCTCCTTCATCATTATCTACGTCCAAAACAAGTATGGTAGAATATTGTTATATTTAGCTGAAGGAGAGTAACCGATTATTGTATGTAAGCAAACTATACTCGTGAATACTAGTTCCATATTAGTAAAAAAAAAAGAAGAAGAAGAAGAACGATGACTGTAATTGCAGTATATTAGATTTCTGTGTTTTAACCTTATCCCCATCAGCAAATGTTTTACGGCTGTGATGCCTACTTCCCACAATTAATTTGATAAAGATCTCTGGGAGGCAGGGCCCGAAAATGAAGGGGGACTTGATACTGTACAGATAACAACATAGTTGGACAACCCGCTCGTTGGAAACGCCCTTGGGGACGTGGCCTGGCCAACCTACTGCTGGTTTGCCACCTCTACCAGACTGTCCACGTGCCTTCGAACCCTGAGTTCTTATCGTGCCTTTTTCCTTGGTGATTGACGCTTCTGCATGGGCGTGGATGTATAGACCAGAGTCGATTCAACAACCCCACGTCTCCTCCTCACGCGGACAGGTCCGAGCCAGATGGAACTACCGCCTGAGCATTGCTTAAACTTGTTTTTTATTATTTCCTTGCTGTACCCACATGGCCTGGGCGGCGGTGCAATGTTTCCTTGTGCACTTTAACACGTTTCAAAGGGCTGGACAGAGATAAAATTTGAAAAATTTAGTGGAGTTATTGCTGGGGCGGCCAGTTCGTTTTTTTTTACACGCCAGGAAGAAGTCCTAATGGTGGACAGGTGGGCAGGTAGTGGTTGGCACCCACCGTCCAACCATAGCATTTATGCTTATATTGAAAAATTCCCCAAGCCGACTCTTGGTTCCATGTACAAAGGAAATTTCAATTTTGGTTTCGCGCTCTATATAATCCATAGTAGGTAGTTAAACTTTCTTATACGCATTATAGATAAGTATGGTAGTATTTACATCTAAGTATATTAACAATATTCAACGCAAAAAAAAAAGATCGGTATCAAGTACGTCCCAAAATGGGCGATCCCTAGATAAATATATATATATATATATATATATATATATATATATATATATATATATCTACAATTATATATAATGTAATGTATTAACTTCAAAATAATGTAATATAGTTGAATGACAAAGTAAGTATATATATATACATATGTATATGAAAATATACGTATACCTGAATGTATTAAGCTTTTGAAATAACGTAATATGACTGAATAATAAAGTCAGGATAGCAATCGAAGTGGTTCATGCATTCAATTCAAAATAAACTATATCATCCTCTTGGGTTACCTTTCAGGTATTTTGTCAACACGATTCTTTCCAGACATTAACAATCTAACTCGCATGACGACCCTGACATTGTGTGAGTACTAAATAAATATTCCTAGAAAATAAATAGAATTTATTAAATAAATTTATAAACAATTATGATCATAACTTATACACTTACAACAATCTAGCCTAAAAATATTTATAACATCTCAATTGATAGTTTGTAGATCATTTATGTCATTGTTGTCAATAGATGAAAATACTCTTCTAATAATTTTAGCAAACCAAAAATGTATACAGTCTAGAAGATCAACAAGCCATTAAATTTTATAATTTCTCCTAATTTAATATATACAAACATTCCACTATGTTTTAGTCCATAAACCATATGTGTACAAGAGAAAACAAATAAATGGAAGAAACCATACAACAAGTTGAAACCTGATCCCTTCCTTTGCATCTCCTTGTAACCTCAAATGAGATTTTATGAACCTTGGAATGAAGTACTAAGCTTGTTGAACCTCTATGATGGACTCAATGTGGATGCTTCGAAACATACTTCAAATAGAAGTGAATTGTTTCTACGAGCAAGTGATGGATGGAGGATGAGTGATGAAATGTGGATTATAAGGGTGTATTCAACTGATTTCAAATGATATTCTAGAAGAGAAACACTAATTTCTCCAAGCTTCCAATGATCAATTTAGAGGAATGAAGCTTCTTATATATATGCAAAAAAGGAAATGGATTGAGGAAGAAGGAATTTTCTAAGTTAAAGGCTATTAATTTCATTTTACTTATTTAGCATGGTTGATTTGTTTTGTGTAGTTCAAGAAATTAAAAGGATTTATTGAAAATTTGTTGGATCTTAATTTTATTCCAAATTTAGTTATACATGAATATTTTCCTCCAGGTTTATAGAATTCTAGAACTTGAGTGGAGTGACAAGTTCAACTTGAGTGAGCTGGATAGTGAAGTGGAGGGTGAGTAAATAATTGATAATTATTTATTCAAATTACTAATTAAATTAACTAAAGTGGTATGTAGTTGATGTAATACAAATGTATTTTTATTAAACCCTAATTATAGAGTGACTGTTGTAAACTATGATATACAATTGCTAAATAAAATATGACGCAAACAAATAAGAAAATAAGTGTGAAACCCTAAGAAAGTGATATAGAAAGTATGAATTAGTTGATTTACGCTTGATGTGGAAGTGCTATGGAGTGGGGAAAATGATAAATAGAATAATTTGATTAATAACCAGGATATTTTTTTGGAATGCAGGAATGTATCCAGACATGGGCACCCATGGCAGGACATGGACGCCTAGGTGATAAAGACCTCTACTAGGTGCATGTGACTACAAAAATGGCCATAACTTGATATTTATTGTGTCGCACAAGCTTAAAAAATATTCCATATTGATCGCTTGTGTGTCACAATATGATCGTTGAGGGTACTTGTAACCTGCAAAATAGATATCACCTATAAAATCTAAAAAACTACATCAAATCTAAAAAATAAATATGTAGAATGGGGAGTCATACTTACCCCGAAGATCACCTTGAGAGTGAACTTACGACTAAGCATTGAACTACATGTCAGACTCCATATAGATCCTGTGAATGTGTGTAATAATCTTTCCCTAGGATGCCCTTGTGCAAGTTACACTTCAGAAGGGATTGTAGCTAAATATAACAATGTAGTAGAATGTATGGATGGAAAAACAAAGTTCCACTTCCTATGTAGTGTATGCAAAAAATACATTCCTTATTCCCTTGATTGAATGCAAAATGAATGCTTTGAAGTGGTTTAGGTTCCTTTTTCATGCAAGCTTAGGTGATAGTAGTAATTATTAGTTTTTGGTTCCTTATTTTAAACACATGACTATGTATTTATATGATTCCATTGTTTTAATTTCGTTAAAGACAACTGGAAGGAAAACACATAAGTAAAAATATGCACAAAAGATACAAGAAGCCCAAAAAGAGTGAGTAAGGTGGAAAAGGGTCGGGGCACCCATATTGGATAGGGGCGTCTGGGTGCTCCTATATTGGCTGGGTGCTAGTGTTTGGAGCCATAAAAGATAAATAAGTAAAATATGAACTAGGTTGTAGGGTATGTAATACCAAATAGAAACCAAGAAACACAAAAAATTGCCAAGGACAATCATTAATTTCTAGTTTTCTTTCTTAGGAATCATGTGAATGCAAGTAAATGTTTAGGACCAAGAAATTTACCCAAGTGTGTGATTTTGTGTCTACATTTCCCCCCACTTTATGTTGTTGAGTGAATACTTGATAACATAAAGTAGATAAAATATGCATATGTAATAACCATGTAGAGTGTGTGGAAAAGAATGCATCGAGTGGACAAGTGAAGCATGGAATGATGCAAAAATAGAGCATGGAAGCTAGGAAGAGAAAGTGACCCTAGGGTGAAGCGTATGTGTTGTAACATGGTGTACCCATTATTGTGACGGTTGTTGTGCTTGTTGTTACTTCTTCTTGTAAGGATGGACCTACAATTTAATGAAGAGAAAGAATGTAGTCAAAGTCTTGTATATGATAAATAAGGGAAAAAATTTGTATGAGTATGTAAAAGTTTGTAAAAGGAAAGGGTGCACCTGATGTAGAAGAGTGTAAAAGGATAGAAAAATGTCCTCGAAATGTTATGTGGAACAATTTTCTTTAGGTAATCTCATGTCAAGATTGAGTTTTTTGGGCAATCTCATGCCCAGTGCGAGTATTTTTGGTGATCTTATGCCAAAGAGAAAGTGTTGAGGAGAGAGGTCTAGTATTACTCTCCTTTCATGACTCTACCCGATAAGTACCACTGCAGATGGTGCGTCCTTATTTTGTTCCTGCTGTCCTAAATTAGTTATGAATGTAATGTTTGTTCTAATTGAAATGGAGATATAATGCATTTTGTTTCTAGAGAATTGTGTCTGATACTTTAAAACTACTTTGAAGGCTTATGTATATTGTGATGATATGAGAAATTGATTGTGTGTGTCCCAATTAAATTAGTACATAGGGGAGGAAACATGCACCTTGTCACTCCTGTGTGAACATGGGTTCTTGTGTATCTGTTGTGGTTCTTACCCAAGTTTGATTCTAAGCCAGTGTTGTAACTGTATCTTATGGCAATTTTGTGTTGTAATGTACTATGTTGTAGCTCTGAGCTGATTTATGGGGTTATTTATTCACCGAATGTATGCCCCCTCATTTGGGGTGCATGTGACATCGATAGGAGAATGCGACCCAAAAGAGAAGACATGACACTGATATGAAAATTTATCCCTGCAGGGGGTGGGGATGTGTAAGGTAGAAACCATGGCACACACAAGAAAAGTTGCTAGATACACGTGTTAGTAGAAAACTTAGAAATCATGTAATAGAAGAAAGTGTAACAAATAAGTGTGCAAACATGATAGACCTTGAAAAGTGGGTTTCAAACATGGGATATTACTCAAAAATTTCACAATTCAATCAAGGCTGAAGTGGCCGAATAATACAAGCAATGATCCACGTAAACAGTGACATACAATAGCAATCAATTGAAAATAGTTTCAAAAAAAGTGTCAGATAACCATGGTGGAACATAATCTTGCACGGAAAAATTTGCACATGAAGCACCCATTAGCATGTTAGAAATATAACAAGTATGTCATGGAATATATATATACATGGAATTTATTGTGCTAGTAAGAATATGAAGGAGTATATGATGGATTGATAACACCTGTAATGTGTGAGAAAGTAGATGTCTCCCGAGGATTTCGTGGGACTGGTAAGAGGTACAATGGAAAACATCATTACAATATATAAAGACCTCTAAGAGATATTGATTCACAAATACAGACCAAGTGAACACACATGTGTATATGATAAATATAATGAAACACTAAATATCTATTTAGCATGGAAAACAAAGTGTACATGTAAGTAAAATAAGAAAGCAATATTACTTGCAACCAAGTTATGTGAATGATGTCTATGAGTCTGATGGAATGGTATGCAATATGAATGTGATAGGATAAGTTTTCCCCCCAGTGTATGTGTATGAGTGTGAGATGAGGTTCATTTATAAAACTCCCCTCAACAATCAATAATGAACCATAGAACAATAGTGTGTCATCGGAAAATGGTATAAGAATGTGCATTTGATATAATAAACCATGAAGAATAGAGCATGAAGAGGGAATATGGTGAGGTTGGTTTTATATTTATGCCCTCGGTAGTTGAGTATGAACTGTGGAAATAGAGTGCGCCATAGGGTAATGATGATACAAGTTGTGTATTAAAGGGGTTTGAAGTGATGCTTAGGAATTATTATATATTAATCACAGATCGTCAAGGGCATGAGATGATAAAGACATTATATATTAATACAAGGTGGATAAGCTATGATGCCACCCAAGTATGTGTGTGATGGAGGTCTATTGGACAATGAAAGAAAGACATTGCGATGGTGACAGGGCTTGAAATATGTATTGGCCATCAATATATGGAATATTTTGTTTGACAAAATGAATTAGAAATGGAAGTGGAGTAGGATGAGGAGGGATGTTGAATGGTGGTAGCTTGTGTGGAATTGATAACGTTATAAATACTTGAGAGAAGGATGGTTTGGATTGATTTTGAGAGGAAGTTTCTTAGCTGGAGTTGGTAATGCAGTAGAAGATTTAAGAGGAGGCAATGGACTAATTTTGAGAGGAATTTGTTGAGTTAGAATGGGTTGAATAGTTGACTCTTGACTTACCAGAGTAGTAAAATTAATAATTATGCAATGATTCTCATTATACATAGATGAATCAGATATAGGAACCTAGAGGGATATCAAGTAATTAGAGAAGAACATGTAGTAGCATTTTTTCTACAAATGAAATGAGACAATAATGCTTAAGGTTGTCAATTTGTCATTTAAGAGCATAAAAATCATTATCATTATGTCCATTAATTCAATGGTAATTGTAATATGGGTGACCTTGGTTTTTTACAAGACAATAAATAAGATAATAACGAGTAGTTGGAAAATTGATCAATTGATAAGTGAGGAGCCGAGGAATAATATCGTGTTACGTAGTGTTGAGATCAAACTTGAAAGGTGTTGGTAATTGTAATACTTAAGGTTCATTAGTGTGATTACATGTAGAAGACATAGAAGGTGGCCTGTAAACCTATAAATTTGAAGATTTACAAGACCAAAAACCATTAATGTTCTACTTCTAACTTTTGAGAATTATAGTCTTTAACTGTTAGTGAATAAAATATAAAGATATAATTATTTTTTAGGAAAGGATAAATGAAAATTTAGCCGGCACACAAAGTTTTATCCTGGAAACCCCAAATTTGAGGGAAAACAGTCAAGAAGGGAAATTGATCTTTCTTCTCACTTATATATTGGGTAATTATAAAAGAAATAAAAATTAAAATAAGATTAGGGGAGATAAATGATGTTTACACCTCCCTTCTATACTTTATTGCTCTGTTCAACACCTTGCTTCTTAAAAACACTTCTAGCTACAATGGTTTCTTTCTTACTCTTCTTCTTTTGAATTTTTGTGATCAATTCATACCTATCCTCTTGCTTAAATAACTTTCTCCCCATGTCCTCACATGTATTTAAAAATAAGAAGAGTCATCCAAGGAAGAGACACGATCAGGGTGTTTGAATTCTGTGACAGTTCATGGCTTCATTTTCTTTTTTAATCCATTAGTTATAGGATTGCCAATGTATGTAGACCAGTGTTTATGCAATTGATGTTCTGTACAGGGGGTGGTTACATAACCACCGAGGTTATGCAACCACTACTCTACATAGAGGGGTGATTCTATAGCTTAACAGTCTACTCTTCATTTACCTTTGGTCTGATTTGTATTATGGTATTGGTTGTTATGATGAAGTGGTGATTTTCTAGATCCCTATAGATCACACCTCTCCTTCGCACGAGGATTTTTGTCCCATAAAATCTTATTGGGGGAGTAGATGAAGAAACAATTCCCTCACTTTCTCCTTTAAGTACCACCAGGTATTCCTTGGTGTCATCCCCTTGAGTCTAATCTGTCAAGACTCGTGAGTCATGAATGTAATCCTCTATGAAAGGTAGTAGCTAACATTTTTCTTCATCGTCCAGTATGGATGGCTCTTATAGGTGCAAGTTCTCACTATTTACTACTAAGTACATCCACATGAATGATGACAAATCAAGCCTAAAGGTAATTTATCCAACCTTCTCTAATATAGTGAAAGGTCCATACCGTAGTGGCTTGAGTTTCCTTGTTTGGCCTTGTAATCTCTCCTTTCTCAAGTAAAGCTAATATTTTCCTCCAACATGAAGTTTATTCTCTTTATGATGTTGATCATCTCTAGCCTTATACTTGGCTTAGGATTTATCCAATTGTTCCTTCACCTTAAGATGCATTTTCTGGATCCTCTCAACAAAATTCACTACTCTAGTCACTTCTTAATCATGTATCTCCCCTTCTTCCTACTACCCAATTTCCATATCCAGTGGATTAATAGGCAGGCATCCCAAGCATGCTTCAAATGGTGACTTCATAGTGGATGTATGTATCACCTAGTTGTAGGAATGTTGAATGTAGGCTAAGGACTCATCAAATCAATGGATATTTGCTATAATATCCTCTAATAAGTTGTACCAAATTCTTGTTCACAACCTCTATTTTACAATGTGTCTGTGGATCATGAAAGGTCGTGCTCCTCTGTAACTTGGTGTTTTTCTTGTCCCAAAAATTATTCCAAAATTTCCCTAAGAACCTAGAATCTCTGTAAGAAATAATAGACTTCGGCAAGACAAAATGCACTGATACATTAACAAAGAAATGTTTAGCTGCCTCATATGCTTTTATTATATTTTTACATTCCATTAGAACACACATTTTGCTAAATATATTAACAACATATAGATAATCATGGACATGTTTATACATAGATAGTCCTCCTATAAAATCCATAGAATTTTTTTCCCACGGTCGAGTAGGGACTGGTAAAGGCATATAAAAACCTTCTTTCCTGATTTTAGGCTTGCTTGTACAAAATTTTGTACACCCTCTTATTAATTTAGACACTTATTCTTTCATATTGGGCCAATACACGTAACTTTACATATGGGCCATGGTATTGCCAACACCAAACTTTCCTGCTTCTTTAGAGGTATGTGCTTCCCTCATCAATAAAATCCTTTCTTCCTTTGGCACACACATCTTCCCTCATCAGTAGAGAAACCTATATTTGAGATAACAATGTTCAATACCCATCCTTTCATCCCCTTGGGACTACAACTGCTCATATGTCATCCGAAAATATTTTTCTTGAGCATATGCCTTTCCATAAGTTTCCTTTGTGAAGGGCTCAATCTAAGAGATAGTGGCCAAACTAGAGATTTTATTATATGTGGGTGGCCTAAACAACATGTCTGCCAACAAAATTGGTGCTTCCTTTCTTATACTTGATCACTAAATGGAACTACTGAAGGAATCCCATCTAGTTGTAGTGCATTTCCTACTACAATTTAGAATGTGCTTGCAAATACTGGAGAGGTTTGTGGTCAATGTGCACAATACTTTCTTTTCCCAACAAATAATGTTTCCATTTATTTATTTCTTAAACCAGTGCATAAATTTATTTATCATATACTGAATATCCCTTAATTGTTGAAGTGAAAGTTTTAGAATGATAACATACTAGCTTACCTCCCTGCAGTAACACTTCTCCCATAGCATAATCACTAGCATATGTATCTACTTCAAAGGGCTATTGCAAATTAGGAAGAACAAGTACTGGAGCATGACTAATTTTGTATTTTAATAACTCAAAATCCTAATCTTGTTCCTTACCCCAGTTAAAACCCTTACTCTTTTCGGTTGTTGTGTGTACAGGTGCTATAATAATGGAGAAGCCCAAAATGAACTTCCTAATGTATTGTACTGCTCCTTCAAAACTTATAGTCTCTATGGCTCTCGTTAGTATTGGCCAGTTGGTGATGGCTTCCACCTTCTTTGGATCCATTCGTAGCTCTCGTCCTCCAACAATGTACCTAAGATAGACAAGTGACTATTTGGAAAATTCTCACATCTTCATGTTACATAAAAGTTGTTTCTCTCTAAGAACTTGCAAGAATTGTTGCAATTGTGTTAGATGTTCCTCCCATATGGCACTAAAAATCATAATATCATCCAAATATCCAATGACACATTAATATTTAAATCCCTCTCTCTCTCTCTCTCTCCCTCTCTCTCCCTCTCTCTTACGACAATCTCTCTCTCTCTCTCTCTATCCTTTTTCCACCTACAGATTCTTAAATTCATTTCATATTCAACTTACACTTCAACCATTTAAGTTGGCTCTTTAACTCTTACAAAAATATTGTTAGGAAATTAATATTTTAGTGCTCCACATTTGTATGTGTGTGAATAATAATTACATTGGTAATTATTATTATAGTGAATATTAGGAAGTTAGTTAGTTGTATATATTATTGAAATAACAATATATTATGAATGGTTAGTTGTTATACCCATAGATATTACTGGGTTAATTGTTCTACTCACTTCCTATTTCCTAGGAAGTTGTTTGCCTACCTTTATTGCTATATAATAGCCAATCTATTGTATGGTGTTCATTATGATGTGAATAATATATTCAGTGTTTTTGTTGTGCAAACTTGTGCATTTTAATGATTTGGTATCAGAGCGAAACTGGTTCTGTACTTGTTATGGAAAAATAGAAAGGTAGTAGGGGAAGCGCCATAGTCTGAAATCTTGCCCCAAATTTATGAGTTTCTTCATTTATACTTTTATGCCAAAAAATTAGTTTTGAAACTAGTGATGATTTCTCTAATCTCGGCCTGGCTATTTAAGCGATCAGATAAGTATTTGTGTACATCACCAATACGTGATCCATTCCTCTAAACCATCACTTTAATATGTGCTTGTTGGAATACAAAGCTCATGCTCAGGTGTTCTGAAGCTAGAAGAGGAAGATTTATTCCACAACATAGATTGGTGCGATATTGGTTCGTGGGAAGGATCGCCCGAGACCTACATTAACTTTGAGTTACTTGCATCGATTTCATTGGCTTTTGTAGTTGTATCACCTGCTATTTTTTATCAACACGTTGGATGTTAGAAATTTATCTTCCATTTGAGATCCCACGTGTATGCCTTATGTGACCCAAATTCTGCAAAAGAAAGAAAGAACAACTTGTTACTGAGGTAAAATATTTTCAGCTCCTGATTTGAGAGATATTTGTTATATCCACTTAAACTTTGTCTGCACTTTCAAAATATACTTGTGGAAATAATTTATATGTCACTCCATTCATTTTTATTGATGAGTCTTCCAAGTGCATTGTGGTCTTCTCTGTAAACATGTGTGACGTCTGAATGGTTGGAGTCTCCTTAAATACGTACCATTCCCCTCGGATGTATTTCCAATTGTACCCGTCTCCAACCTGCAAGCTTTACACATGACATATCCATTTCATCTCAGAAATCACACATTCTAAGTGCCTCAGGCCCTCAACATGAATTAAACATGTCAATTTTTCATTTTCTATAAAGTCTACATGTATCAAATTTGGTGTTTTCTCACATTTTCATCCAGCATGCAGTATATTAACCGATCAAAGAGCTGCACCGATCTCGCCACATCAATAGACATACCTCGATGTCAACCAAACATGTGGATTCTCTGCATGCATTGACAAGCCTGAAGATATAAGTCTTGTCTAGTTGTCTTTATTTTTTGCTACATAGTTTTTGTTTATTGGGTTCCGTATGTTTTGGGTCCACAGTCGTCGGTACTAGTCTAAATAAGTTTTAAGTGGTTATTTTATAGTTTCTTTTAGTTTTAGGTGGTCAAATTTATTTCTAATTGATAGCTTTAGAAATTTATGAGTCTCACTTAAATAAAGTCAACTATTGTGATTAGTTTTTCCTAATAAGTCTATTATATGTGTTCATTGTCATTTGTTGTCAAAAGTTATTATTAACATTCAAGTATGTATAAAAATTTATTGAGTCAAGTATTGTTTTTTTTAATGCCATAAAAGTTAAAAATGAGCCATCATCATTTGTCATGTCGAAATTATCATTTGTATTGTCAATAGAGTTGGTGTCATTGTAAAAATAATTGTGTCGTCAAAATCAAGTATCATTTTGTTTAAAGTATAGTTGTTTTGTGAGTTGTCAAAAAGTCTAAAAAAAAAAAAAAATTACCTTACGAACACATTTTCAGTGATATCCAACGTCCTGACAACTAATGATCCTCAAAAGAAATTTTTTTTGAGCTAGCAACATGAAACTGGAGGATGGAGGCATCGGAGGTTGGAGGTCATTCAGCGACCTCTCGTCAGTCACCAACGATGGGGCCGCATATCAGCTTTGGTGACATGCGTGTGTGTGTAATTTGATTTTAGTGCTTACAGTGTGGTACATATTGCAGTTTTCAATAAATGGAAATTTCACATTGAGGGGGGGAACATGATGCAATGTTCCATTTCTATTATGTCAACTTTTTCTATGTATGTATGAGCAGAAGATTTCAGAAGAATTTCCTAAGTTATTCCCTGCAGTGAGATGTGATGAGGGCTAAGAATAGTACTTGGTATATCATGAAGTGGTTGTAGGTAAACCACTTGAAAACCTTCATTTTTGGTTTGTGGTAAACCAATAGCAAAACCACCATTCTTGGTTGTTGGTAATCCATTCGCAAGACCATCACTTTGTGGTTTGTGGTAAACCAATTATAAAACCACCATTCTTGGTTTGTGGTCAACCGTTTGCAAAACCATCCCTGAGGTTTGTGATTATCCTGTGAAAATCACTAGATCATGAGCATGTGCAAGTATAAAGGCAAGTTTTCCCCATGTTCACACTAAGGGGGGGAATGTTAGGAAATTAATATTTTAGTGCTCCACATTTGTATGTGTGTGAATAATAATTACATTGGTAATTATTATTATAGTGAATATTAGTAAGTTAGTTAGTCGTATATATTGT
Organism: Taxus chinensis; assembly: GCA_019776745.2. Lineage (NCBI taxonomy): Eukaryota > Viridiplantae > Streptophyta > Pinopsida > Cupressales > Taxaceae > Taxus > Taxus chinensis. The sequence continues at coordinate 532,258,889 of CM034155.1, read as the reverse complement.
TGAAATAACAATATATTATGAATGGTTAGTTGTTATACCCGTAGCTCTTACTGGGGTAATTGTTCTACTCACTTCCTATTTCCTAGGAAGTTGTTTGCCTACCTTTATGGCTATATAATAGCCAGTCTATTGTACATTGTTCGTTATGATGTGAATAATATATTCAGTGTTTCTGTTGTGTAAATTTGTGTTTTTTTATGAAATCTCTATAACTTACATAATTATTTGGCATATTTAAAATTACATACAAAGTTCTTAATCCGCTTGTTCTTATGTTAAGCTTATGTTTATCAAAATTTTATTCAATGTTTAAATTTTACTCTTACTACAATAGTGAATCTGACGTGATGTCAAGACATAAATCTTAGGATTTGAGGCAGATTTAGATTCAAGATACCTTTTCCTAAAACATTTTTCTATCACGGTGTCCTTATTTCCCATCATAGTTAAAAATAGTTTGATAAATTGTTGAATCCATTCAATATTTTCAATTCAAGAAATTTTATTTAGATTTATAAATATCTTTTGTTTTCTCAAAGTTGATCTCACCAAGGCAATTCATATTTTTTTTAACACAAGGAAATGTCTAATTGAGTTATAAGGACTCCAAGAGTGACAGTATTCCTAACCTCAAATCTCATTTCACTCTTGTATGTTTTACTCTTACATCACATTATGGTCTCATTATTAGCATTGTTTTATAGCAAAAGGAGTTACAAAAGTATTATAAACTACACATGAACCACAAGTGATTTGTGTTCAAGGTAAGATCCCATGTTTATACATTTCACCATTCTGCTTGTGAATTTTCTTTTATTCTCAATGTCATAAGAGACATGACAAGGAATTACAGAACCAAGTTTCCAGTTTACTGGGTTCTCTAAAGTCAACATATTTCAAATCAATTTCATTTGTAAGGAGTTACTTACCATTTTCTACCCATAAGTTAACCCCTTAATTAGCCAAGGCTTGGTTTAATTCCAATTGTACCTAAGGATCTACATGTTACATGTTACCAAGAATATTTGTTTGTTTGTCTATACTTGTCTGCCATTGTTTGCTATTGTATGCGGGCTTTTCCCTATGTTAAGTGTGCACACTTGCACTTTTTTTACGACCATGATGGCCTTGTGTGTCTTGCAACATCGTGAGTGATGTCCCATGTTTGTAACCAGCTTGGTGTGGCTTACTTGTATTCTTGTGTGTTTACACTACTTTGCTTGGTAGCTTACACATTGTCTGCTTAGCTTACATATTGTTTTCTACATGCATGCGCTTTCATACTAACACTTATTTTAGCTATCCATCCTTGTTTATGTGCACCTTGGTTTCTACCAAATGCATCCCCTTCCCTCTATATGGTACAAAGTTCCGAGTGCAGTTGGTCCTCTTTTGGGGCTGCGTTCTCCAATTAGTGACATCACATGTGCCCCCAAAGAGGGGGGGCATCATTTGGGGTTTTACAGTCTATACAACGTGTTTACACCAGTTTAATTCAGTTCATTTATCCGCCCTTGAAATTATGGGTTCAGTTCAGTCCATTCATTCACCCTTGGCATTGTGGGTATAGTTCAATGCATATTACACCCTTGGCATTGTAGGTTTACATATAGTGAGTGAGTTCAGACCAGTATACGAACTCCATACACAATGGCTTTTATAGGACATGGTGCCTTTAGCATTGGGAGGAATAATTAGAGGTTGGAGGACATAGATAATTTCCTCCCTATACTTCTTTTATCACCAGTGTCAAATTACCAAAAAAACCAGGACACAACAGAGATCTATTCGTACAGTTCAGGGAAGTAATTAAAGGCTGGAGGACACACAACATTTCCTCCATATACCTCTTTGATCTATGGAGTCAGATCGCCCAAAAAAGCTGGGAAGCACACGATATCCTTCTAAACCCTTTCTTTCGATATGGATCAGGTGCAAATGTTCCATTTACACTTTTTATTTTACGTATTTTACAATTGTGTACTTTACATACTTTCACATACATAGCGTTTTTACATTTTACATACATATATATTTTAGTACTTGATCGATTTATCCTTACAGGTCCGACTGTATGAGATACAAGAAATCAAATTAGGGAAAACAACAACTACGATGATGAAAACAACAATGACAACACTTCGTGGTGGTACACCTTACATACTAACCATGCATGTTCACACACATCAGCAACAACACACGTGTTTCCACCCCAGGTTCACTCTCATCACTTTTTGCATTTTTCATCCTTAGTTTCCACACTCCATATTTTTGTCATTCCACACTTTGTCTAGTCCTTCGGCACATCTTCTTCATCAATCTACATGGTATTCAGGTACGCATCTCTATCTACTTTATATTACCGAGATTTCAGCTCACCAACATAAAGTGGGAGCAAATGTAGTCAATAAATCATGCACTTTGGGTTATTTTAGTCATGGTCTCATACTACTATTTAGAAGGTTCTTAAGTAAAGAAAGTACTAATTAACCACAGTACTTTGGCCATATTTTCTTTATTTTCAGCATCATTCTCGATCTTAAACGAACACATGCCCAGTCAGTTTCCATCATTTCCCATCATTTCAGCCTTGACTGGGGCGCCCTGATCCTTTTTTCTCTTTCCTGCCACTTTTTGGGCTCTTTATGACCATTTTAGCATTTGAATTTTCTTTTGGTTGGCCATTTCAGGGTTAATTACGAAATTAGATCAAGATAACCCTATACATATAAAGTTATGAGACCATAATGAGGGACCAAGAACTATCACTCCACTTAGAGTTGTATCCATCTATTGCATTAGAGATCATTCCATCCATATAGCTCCATCACAAGGAACAAATCTTGGGTCATCTGCATCACACACATCATAGGGGAGAATTCATTCCATTCCATGCACCATTTTATTACATTTTCTTACACAGAGTTAGCTTGCTATTACACAAAGTGTGATTGACACAAGAGAAACCTAGGGTATATACACACACACACATAGAAGTAAATTTGGGTCTGGAATATAGTGTAACTCTCAATTAGTAAGTCCACCATTGTGGTAGCCAAGGTCAGCCTGACCTACTCATATGAATTCTTCTTTTTTAGGGAATTGATACGTGTTAGGGTTTTGCAGGTCTTTTATTCATCTTAGAGCAAAAACGACATCTGAAGCGAAGCAACGAACTTAATGTGATCAACAACCAGGGTTTCAAAATAATCTACCTACACAGACCAGGGCACCTAGTTTGCACACTAGAGCGCCTCAGTTCCTTTCCAGGTGCCCCAATCCTGAGATACAGTCCAGATCTATCTTTTTGGGGCTCCAAAATAGTCGTTCATGTATCCTATTTTCACAATCATCTCTGCGACATAGTCTCGTTACTTCGTCTAATCAACTAGGTCACTTCCTCACTCTTTATTGATCATTATGGTTTACATGATGCTTTACATACTATTATTTCATTTACATGATGCTTTACATACTATTATTTACCGTGTTATATGTCCTCCTAGATTAGATTAACAACCATAGCATAAAATTTCCATTTTTAGTTAATCAGTTTGTGGCTATTGTTACCTTTGGTTCATGTGTGATAATGGGGATCCCTCTAATGGCAAGTGTTCATTCTTTCTGATTTGAAAATTTTCAAGATACTTCAGGCCTCTATCCATAATATCCCAGAATTAGTTTTTGTGTTTTCTCAAATGAAGGTGTTACTAGTTAAAATTTCCACATTTTACAGAAAGAAGAGCTTCAATCCAATGCAATAAAAAAGGCACCCGAGGGTTATTCAAATGACATTGCAATTGAGATCAAATATGTAGTGTTTTCATGGGATCATCTTTCATAAATATCAACATTAAGAGGGATAAATTTGCATTTAACACAAGGAATAAAAGTTACAATTTGTGGGTGAGTTAGTTCAGGAAAACAAAGCACATTTTGTCCTGTATTTTGGGTGAAAACCCCAAGATAGCAGGGATTGAGAAGATGATAGGTACCAAATATTATGTTCCACACACTACATGAATTCAAACTAGCGAAAAAGAAGATAGTATACTTTTTAGGAAAATGATGGATAGAAGCAAGTATGAAAATATTCTTGAAGCCCGTGCTTTGAATAAGGAATTGCAATTGTTTTTGTTTACGGATTAGAAAAATATTAGAGAAAGGGGAATCAACTTAAGTGGTGGAAAAAAGAAAAGAATATGATTTGTTCATTCTATTTACTAAGATGTAGATATAGATGTTCTTGATGATCCTTTTAGTGTTGGATGCACATAAATGCACTCAACTCTTTAATGTAAGTTTTTTCACTAGCTCCAACCAGAATTAAATGTTTTACAAATAGATCATAACTAATGTTCTTCCTTAAAATGAAAAATAAATGTCTCTTAGTAATTGACCATCTAATATCACATAAGTGTTGACAAATAATTTTAAAGTTGAAGACAATTGTGTATGTTACACTCAACTGGAGTTCTTACCCACATAAGATATTTTACTAGTAAACTCACTCTATATTCTTATAAATTTGTGGCCTCCTATTGTTTCAAATCTTCTATATGATACGCAGATCTTTGAGTGCTTGCCATTGTTGTGTGTGAATGTGATGTAGCTAGGAATTGTCTTTTTTATTGTGGGTATAAGTGGGAATATATATAGTCTCTATTTGTTTTTTGGAATTTGTAAGGAGGGTGAGAACATGTTTGGATCTAAAATATTTTAAGGTCAAAGTTTTTTAATTTATATATAGCTGATGATTAATTTCTTTACAAATTCTAAGGATAAAATTGGCAAGAAATCAATTGATTCCACCTAGAGTAAGTACATCATATCTTAAATTATGAAAATCTACTTCAAGCTCAAGTAAGTACATGATATTTTTATATGAAAAAAACAAAGAATATCTTTGACACCTTGACATTACACAATATACTTTGATTGTTTTATTAGTGAAAATCCATCCTTGTAAATCAGAGAGAAATTTGCACTCAACAACATAAAAAGCATATGCAGTATAAGTCCAAAACTTTCAATCCAACGTATAAAATCTAATTATCACCTATGGGTAAGTGCATGAAGTTGGGGGGCCAAAAAGCAGACAAGAATCTAAAAAAACCAAAATGCATACGCGTTTTGCTAAAAAGCAATCGTGTTTTAATTTGTTTGGCTGGGGAATCACCGAACCTAATTTATTATTTCTTATATACTTTAAATTTATTTTACTAAATATAAGAAATTAAGGTCACTTTGCACCTTATGGAAGTGGTCTCGTAGCTCCAACAGTTATAATTTAGAAGATAGTTTTTCAAAATCTAATCTGGTCAGTACTTACTCATTTTCAAGATTTCAACAAACGGCCTAAAACTTTCAGGGCATATATATTGTAGTCAGTCTTTGTTTTAGTAAAGCATATAGTCAGATTTTAGGTTTTTTTACCTTCTAAAATGGATTTTGGCCCTACCACTGCTTGAATTGGTACTAATTATTAAATTTGGTCCATAATTCACTTTAGTGACCATGAATTAACTCTATGATGTTTGTCTACTTCTTACTAAAAAGATATCCTCACTTTGTATATAGAGGATTGTTCCATGAATGGGATTCATGTCCTATGGCCAAAATGAGGTGATTGTAATGTGCCTCCTCCTTAAGGTGTCATAACACTACTAGGTGTTGAATGAGTTGTTATGAATAGTACTAAGTGAATTACATCAAGTGAGCTCAGATGATTACTCATTCTTAGAAACATGGTGCTCCATATAAAGATCATCCCCTCACCTTTCCTAGCTCTAAAAGCATCCTTTCATGGAATAAAATTCATGATTCTCATACATTCTTTTGCTCATATGTCTCTTACGGAGACAAACAATGCCTTAATACTTAACAAATAATGGTCTTTGATAACTCAGTGACATGACTAGCTCATTTTGGCTTGTTCTGAAGGGTGTTCAATTAACTACAAAATGGCAAAAAATGCGTTTTTAGGCCTTCAAAGGAAGTAGTCTCTCATAAAAAATAAATGAGTCGATCGATCACCTTAAACACTATTCCCGACACATTGAAACACGATGAATGATCTTTTAGGACTTTCCTTTAGGTGAGGATTTAGGAATTAGAGTTTAGGGTTTAGGACTCGAGGTTTAGGGTTTAGGGCTAATGATTTAGGACTCAAGATTTAGAGTTTAGGGTTTAAGGTTTAGTGTTTAAGGCTCATAGTTCAGATTTTAGGGTTTAGGGTTTAGGGCTCAGGGCTTAGGATTCATGGTTTAGGTTTTATGGTTTAGGGTTTAGAGTTTTGGGTTTATGGTTCAGGGTTAAGGGTTGAGGGTTTAGGGTTTAGGGCTCAATGTTTAAGTTTTAGGGTTTAGGGGTCAAGGTTGAGGGTTTATGGTTTATGGCTCAAGGTTCAGGGTTTAGGGTTTAGGGATCAGGATTGAGGGTTTAGGGTTTAGGGTTGAGAGTTGAGGGTTCAGGGTTTAGGGTTTAGGGTTTAGTTTTTAGGGTTTAGGGTTGAGGATTTAGGGCTTATGATTTAGGGTTTAGGAGTTAGGGTTTAAGGTTTATGGTTGATGATTTAGGGTTTATGGTTCAGGGTTTAGGAGCTAGGGTTTAAGGTTTAAAGGTTAGGGTTTACCGTTTAGGGCAAAGGGTTAAGGTTTTAGGGTTTAGGGATTAGGGTTAAGGGTTTAGGGTTTAGGGTTGAGAGTTGAGGGTTCAGGGTTTAGGGCTCAGGGTTAAGTTTTTACGGTCTAGGGTTGAGGGTCTATGTTTAAGGATTCAAAGTTTAGGGTTTTGGATTAGGGCTTATGGCTTAGGGCCTAGGGTTCAGGGATTAGGGTCTAGGGTTTAAGGGTCAGGGTTTAGGTTTTAGGGTTTAGGGTTTAGCATTTAGGGCTTAGAGTTTAGGATTTAGGGCTTAGGGTTTATGGTTTAGGGTTTAGGGTTTGGGGTTTAAGGTTTAGGGTTGAGGATTTAGGGTTTACAGTTTAGGGTTTAGGAGTTTGGGTTTAAGGTTTAAAGGTCAGGGTTCAAGGTTTAGGGAAAAGGGAAAAGGGTGTAGGGTTTAAGGCTCGAGGTTTAGGGTTTAGGTTTTAGGGTTAAGGGTTTATGTCGTAGAGTTCAGGTTTTAGGGTTTAGAGTTTAGGACTTATGGTTTAGGATTTAGGATTTAGGGCTTAGGGCTTAGGGTTTAGGGTTTAGGATTTAGTGCTTGGAGTTTAGGGTTTAGGGTTTATGATTTAGTTTTTATGGTTTAGGGTTTAGGGTTTAGAGACCTTTAGGATTTAACATTTAGGCCTTAAGGTTTAGGGTTTATAGGTTAGGGCTCAAGGCTCAGGGCTCAAGGCTCGAGGTTTAGGGTTTAGGGGTTAGGGTGCATGGTTTAAGGTTTACAACTGAGGGTTCGAGGTTGAGAGTTACGGGTTTAAGTTTTAAGGGTTAGAGATCAAGGGCCCTAGATTTAGAGTTTAGGGCTCAGTGTTTAAGTTTTAGGGTTTAGGGCTCATTGATTAAGGTGTAGGGTTTAAGGCTTAAGGTTTAGGGTTTAGGGTTTAGGGTTCATGGTTCATGGTTTATGGGTTAAGGTTCGGGGTTTAGAGTTGCTGGTTTAAGTTTTGGGGGTTAGAGCTTGGGGCTATGGATTTAGTATTTAGGGTTTAGGGCTTAAGGCTTAGGGTTTAGGGTCTAGGGTCAAGGGTTTAGGGTTATGTGTTGAGGGTTTAGGTTTTAGGGTTTAGTATTTAGTGTTTAGGGTTTAGGATTTATTATTTTGTTTTTAGGTTTAGGGTTTAGGTATCATGGTTGAGTGTTAAGGGTTTAGGTCACAGAGTTCAGGATTCATCAAATTTGTAGGCAGAACATTCAAAGAGAGTCATCAAAATTTGATGGTTTTCATCTGTTGATGTTTTGAAGGAGGGAAATGTCATATTCGTGACTATCTAATCCTTCCAAAGACCCTAGTAGTCCTTAATCCTTGGATGTACAGGGAGACACTGTTACTTGGCTTCCATTTATAATGATAGAGATATTTGTAAATTCGTGTTATGACCTCTAAATATTTATGAATTTCAAGTTTCTTGGAAATAACATCACAGTCTTCACTAGGATTGATGACTACCCCAATATTTTTGTTTAGGGAATTTTGAAAACATCCATTGGTTTATCATATAATGAATTATCAATGAATGGAAGGTCAGTAAGTCGTAGGCCAGGTAACTCCCATTTAAAACTAAACAAGAAATATTTACTAGGTGATTGATAGCCCCTTAGTGTTCTTAGCCATTCCCTTGTTTCTATGTTTATTTTGAACACTTTAGGAAGTTCTGTCAAATTTACTATCCATTCTAGTAGAACACTTGAACTTTATCTTTCTTCGGAGGAGAGGATACTACAGGAAATTCAATTATGATCCTACATCTCTGCATTGATATATTCTCTATGATTCTTTTGTTTCCTTTAAGATTAATTTTTTTGTTGTGATGGTTATTTTTTCCAGCTTCCAATTGGTCATCTTGGCTTACATAATACCATACATGGAAATATAAGAAATGTGAAATTTATTTCAGAGTGTGAATAAATTTACATTCAAGAGTGCAAGTATATGTGGGGAGAAACAAGTTTGGAAGAGATGTGTAATATATGCATTATAAGGCACAAGGTAGATGTCATATCCATTTAGTTACTTATCCTGCCTCTCATAAACAAGATAGTTCTATAAGCAGACTCAATGATGGTTCTAGGCACAAGACTAGGAAATATTGATGAAATATAGTTTGGGGTTTAGGGTTTAGGGTTTAGGGCTCATGGTTAAGGGTTTAAGGTTCGGGGTTATGGTTTAGGATTTAGGTTTTAGGTTTAGGGTTTAGGTTTTAGTGTTTATAGTTAGGGTTTATAGATCGAGGTTAAGGATTTAGGGATTAGGGTTTCAGGTTAAGGATTTAGTGTTTAGGGATAAGGGTTTATGGTTTATGGTTTACGGTTCAGATTTTAGGGTTTATGGTTTAGGGTTCAGGGTTTAGGATTTAGGATTTAATGTTTAGGGATCAAGGTTTAGGGTTTATGGTTTAGGGCTCGAGGTTTAGGGTTTAGGGTTTAGGTTTTAGGGCTTAGGGCTTAGGGTATATGGTCTAGGGTTTGGGGTTTAGATTTTAGGGCTCAGGGATAAGGGTGTAGGGTTCAAGGCCTAGGGTTTAGGATCCAGTGTTTAAGGTTTAGGGTTTAGGGGTCAGGGTTTAGGGTTTAGGATTTAGTTTTTACGGTTTAGGGTTTAGGGTTTAGCATTTAGGGCTCATGGTTTAGGTTTAGGGCTTAGGGCTTATGGCTTAGGGTTTAGGGTTTAAGGCTCAGGGTTTAGGGATCACTGGTAAGGGTTGAATGTATAAAGTTTAGGGTTTAGGGTTTATGGTCTAGGGATCATGGTTAAAGGTTTAAGGTTTAGGGTTTAGGGCTCAAGGTTTAAAGTTTAGTGTTTAGGTTTATGGCCTATGGTTTAGGTTTTCGATTGTAGAAGTTAAACATTAAAAGATTTAGGTTGAATGTTGAAATCCTGAAAAAGTACCTATGTACTGACCAGATTATACTTTAAAAAACTATCTCCTAAACCCTGACTAATAGATTTGTGAGACTAATTCCATAAGGTGCAGAGTGACCTTAATTTCTTATATTTACATAAATGATTTGAAGTATATTATGATTTCTTATACTTGAACATTTATTTTTGTAAAAAGAAACATGTCAAAAGAATGCATACAATGTTTATAATATATGGAACACGTACGTGTTATAACACATACGTGTTTTGTGTTTTCTCTTTTCCCAAGCCATGCCTCAAGGCTTGGGATCCGGTTTGGATCCCCAAGCCTGAGGCATGGACCTGCACAAACACATCAAATAACGTGTTTTTACAAGAAAATATAAAAATTCCTCTTCCTCTATGATAAATCAAAATAAAACAATCGATCCATTTTTTAAAAAATTATACCACGACATAGAGCAGAGTCTCTTCTTTCTAAAAATATAATTATTTTCAAAAATTTTACTGACTAATATAAGGCATTTCCATATTATTTATTTTCTAACTATAGCATTTTTTATAGTATTTTTTGAAGTGTAAATATGTCTATATTTTTCATGGTGTATCTTTTTTTTGGGTGATCATAACTTAAAAAAATTATACTAGCCCAAACTAGGCATAATTCTATACATATTCAAACTAAAAAATCTACTAAAAGGTTTTCGATATTTTTTTGAGATAGTTAAAAAATGGGGGGGAGCATGGTCGGAGCTCCATTATTTTTTTTTAAAACATAAAATTTATTGTACTAGAAAAACTCATAAATATAAAAATATTCTCAATAAAATCTTAGTAAAAAAACTGGAGTTCAAACTAGATGCTCCTAGCTATGTTTCTACCAACATCTTCTGATTTTGAAAAATAACTAAATGGTGCTCAAAAAAATGGTGTAGGGCAAGTTGAAAGTCACTCTATTATATTTTTTAACAGAAAACATGCATCCATCTGTAAGTATTTTAGTTGTTTGACCCCCAACTTGGTGCACTTACCTGTCTGATCAGTAATGGAATTATGGTATGTAATAAGAGGAAAACTATTCGCACAGAAAACATTTGTTACGATTCGCTGTAATTTCTGCAACATCTTGTTTGATGTTGTAAGTGTAACTATTTTGGTAAACTTCGTACTAGACATAATGATTTTTCTGCTTTTCTTCAGATTTAATGCGTCCACTTAAGACCATGTTCCTTTGAGCATCCCAACTTGGTGCACTTACCCACCTATCACTTTTTTTTTGTGATTTTTGAATATTGATGCCATCACTTAACGTTGAATGGGGAGTCCCTTTCAAATGAAGTCATTTCCTCCGGATAGCTAAAAAAACATGAAACATCTTCATGTCTCTAATTGCTCCAAACAAAAATATAATGCTCATTTTCGACTACAGCAAAAGTTTCCTAGAAAATCTTTACATTCACATATAAGAACCTAAAAATCTAATTTCTTCGAAGAAAAATCTTTGATCGCAAAACCTCACTCAAACCTTACTACTAGACAAGATTTCCTTATACAACATCATGTTGTTTGAATTTTGAGATTTACAACACTAAATTATTCTAATTAGTTAGATTTATGACGCTGCCCATAGCACGTTTTCCACCATCTAACTCCACTCTAATCTTCACCCGTTTTGAATCTCCCAATTGATTTGTAATGTCCTAGATCCAGTTGATGGAATTGCAGAACCTCAAAATTATATCAACTTGAAAGTGTTTCCAATTAGACAATTAGGTGTACGGGCGTTTGCTATTTCCCATATATACCATTTCGACAAATTACTCAGTAGTGGTCCAATGTATTCAATTATTAGTAACGTGGGATTGTTCAAAATGCGACTTTAAATGCATGTTTAATATTCAACTTAAAACACACACATATAATATATATGGATTTGTAAAACATAAGGTATTCTATTTGTTTGTTATATATTTTGTAATTTACGTCAAGACATCGATTGGTCTGTATGTCCTTTAGGATAATAGATAATAGTCCTTATCTCTACATCTACATTATTACCATAATGTTATGAATATAGGTAATTCTTCTAATCAAGTTTGTACTCGTTAAAATTGGTTCTAAATTTATCATATAAAATGTTATTAATATCAACTTCCTGATTTTTTTGTAATGACTAAGTTGTTCGAGTCTTGTACATTTCTTAAATTCCATTTTCCTGGTATTATTACCCCTAGGTAATGACTTGCAGGGATCAAATTTAATACTAGAATGGTCCTTAATTTTAACTATGAAGGGCAAATATATGGACCAACCCTTTTCATGATGATATTTTTAAGCATGAATTTTTTTAATTTCCACTTCATTTTGAAAAACATTGAATTCAAGTATACACGTCATAATAATCAAGAAAAACACATAATTACACATTTTACTAAACACATAAATAGCGATCAAATTACGTGTGGGACACTAAGATCTCGAAAAGTTATCAAAATCATAAAGAAAACTTGTATAATAATTTAATAAATCCCTATTCATTTATTTTCTATTTATAGTGCTAAAATGTCACACTAATCCATTAGGATTTTTAGCACTAGTAATAATGATGGGTCATGTCGATGGTTACATTAACTTCATATTATAATAGTATTAGTCTATCATGGCATCCAATCTCTTAATTTTTTTGAATCAAATGACAAGAAAAATACATTAACAATGGTATTATGAAGGATGTCCCAACTATGAGTCATGAGCAAATCGTGGAAAGATGTTAGGGTGAAATCCTCTAACCTAGGAAGTCATCAATATCCTTCATTCACCTTTTACAAAACTCACACTAGCCCTGTTATAATTATCTGACAGCCTTTCAATGACTTGTTACTCTGCATTCTCCCTACCCTCATTGTCAAAAGGAACCTCTCTACATTTTGACTTTTTCAGGGACATGCAAATATTTGTGGGTTGACCTTTAATCTGACGACATGGATTAACCTTGGTGAAGGGCTTGTGGCTTCTAAAACATCAAACATTCCATTAACCACATTAGTGACTTAGGTGTGATCAATCTGAGTGCATGGGATAAGAAATTCAACTAGACGTAGGATGCATATCACATAGTCTGCTTGCTCATGGACATGCAGATAAGGAATACGTTAAATAGTGCCCTATTTTGTCATTGGGTATTTCTAATTAGTTTTCCAACCTACCCTCCAAATTAATCCTTCATTATATGGTGGTTAGTAAATCCATAACCATTATTCTAAAGGTTTAATGACCCACTTTACTAGTAATCCTTTATGTTTCATGTTCAATATTATTTTAAATGAGATAACTCTGAAAAGGTCCTACACGAGGACCAATGTTAATCAAAACAATGAGCCAAAAAATCATCCAATAATGCAAGAAAAGATAAAAATAGACAAAATAATGTAAAGAACCATTCAAACATGTAGTATTCTAGGATTCGTAGAAATAGCGTAAGTAATAATTTTTCATAATTTGCGTTATGAAAGAAAGTAGCATAAAACAATCATAAGTGGCGTCAAGGGTAAATGTTTCTATCGAATAATGTGAACTTAGGAATTAAAAATAAATAAAATTGAAAAATACGACCTTCTCACCTCAGAAGTTTGGGGTTCCTGATGAGTAGGTACCTAAACTAGCTATACCGGAACATGTTGTACCTAAACCAGACCCTTGGACACCTTGTTGTCCATAATGTCCTCTAACACTATGTATTCTTTCTTTGATTCCTCTTTCTGTTCCTGCAACTAATCTTTATACATGAATTTTTCATTAAAGACAATATCTCTAGACCGAAATATTTTCTTGTCTTTAAGACTCCAAACACGGAAACCAAAATCATCTTAACCATATCCAAAAAAGGTGCATTTCTCATACTTAGCCTCTAGCTTGGTCCTATCATCTTTATCAATGTGAACAAATACCTCACATCTAAATACTCTAAGAAATGAGTAATCAATTTTCTTACCAGACCAAGCCTCCTCAGGTATACCTCCATCAAAAGCCATAAAGGGTCCTTTGTTAATCAGATAAACAACTATGCTTACCACTTCCACCCAAAACATGAGTGGCAGCCCCACATGCAACCTCATGCACCTAGCACGCTCCATGATTGTCCTGTTCATTCGCCCCGACACTCCATTTTCATGTGGAGTATTTGGAACCGTTCTTTGCCTACGGATCCCATTTACTAAACTGTAATCAAGAAATTCTTTACTGCAATATTCCCCTCCATTATCCGTGTTGAGACATTTTAACTTGAGACCTGTTTCATTCTCAACCAAGTATTTCCATCTTTTGAAAGTTTCAAACACATCAGACTTCTTTCTAATGCAATATACCCAAACTTTTCTAGTTGCATCATCAATGAAAGTGACGTAATAACATGAATCACCAATAGAGTTTACCTTAGGTAGCACCCATACATCTGTATGCACTAACTCCAACTTACCCTCCTTCCTGGTAGGTCTAACCTTGAGGAATCTCACCCGCTTCTGTTTCCCATAAACAAAGTCCTCACATAAGTCCAAATCTAACTCCTTAAATCCAGGTACCCTGTCCTTTATAATCTGCATGCCCTTATGACTCATATGACCGATTCTCTGGTACCAAAAAGTTGCATCCAAAAAGTTGCATCTCCATCTACAACAACTAAATTGTAATAATCAGCACCACTGGTTAAATACAAAGTACTAGTTTTCTTACCTCTTGCAACCACAAGAGCACCCTTGGTAACCTTCCAAGAATCCACTGTAAATCTAACCGTATAGCCATAACTACCCAGCTGTCCCACTGATATCGATTTCCACCTCAACTTAGACACATGTCTAACGTCCTTAAGTAGCCATATGTTCCCATTATGTATTTTCACCTTAACACAACCTTTCCCTACTATGCTACATGGTTCATCATCACTAAGATATACATGTCCAAAATCACCTTGAACAAAATCACTAAAGTAATGTCTATGTGGGGTGGTATGGAAAGAAGCCCCCTGAATCTAACACCTAAGATTCAACAATATTATCTAAAGAAATAATTAAGGCATCTTGACAAACATCACCTGCTGCTAAATTTACCTCTTTAGTTTTCTCATTGTTCTTCTTATCCTGAAGAGCCCAACAATATTTCTTAGCATGACCAACCTTCCCATAGTGCCAACATTCTAACTTACTCTTGGACTTTGACCTTCCACAATCATTCGAATTCCCATGGTTACCTTTCCCTCTGTTCTTTTGTCTCCCTCTGTTCTCCACCATCAAAGTATTTCTAGAAGTAGAAGAATCTACTGTGCTCTTCCTTCATATTTCCTCGCTTAGGATCACACCTATTACATCCTCAAACTTCAGCTTTGAGTTATTAGAGACTGAATTACTTGCAGCCATAACCAAGCTGTCCCAGCTATCTGGTAAGGAGCACAAAATCAACAAAGCCCTGACCTCATCATCAAAGTCAATTTTTACCCAGTTTAACATACAACTGTATTAAACTCATTTAATTGATTAACAACATAACCATTCTCAGATATCTTCATATTAAATAACTTTTCCATCAAAAATATTTTATTAGAAGCAGAGGGTTTTTCATATAACTTTCCCAACGCACTCATGAGACCTTCTGTAGTCTTCTCCTACAATATGTTGAAAGCAAACGAAGATGCAAGGCATAAACAAATTTCCCTGAGTGCCTTTCTATCCAACAACTCCCAATCCTAATCTAACATAGTTGTAGGTTTCTTTACTTTTCCAACCAAAGGAACATGGAGGTCCTTATGATATAAGTAATCCTCCATTTGCATCTTCCACAAACCAAAGTTTTTCCCATTGAACTTATCAACCCTCAATCTGCCCTCATCTACCATAACTCCCACTCAAGCTAAACATTCCCTGTGATTTACAACTTCATCCAAAAAGCACTAAAGCTCTGATACCAATTTTTATGAATTAGAGAACAAATATGCAGAAACAATTTCTCAAACCAAAATAGTAGGAAACTATATAGCAGAATTATACTTGTAGAAATATAACAACATAAATGAATAATGCACAAAAGACGACAAGACAAGATTTAACGTGGTTCACCCAATGTGGGCTATGTCCACCAATAACTTGCTCATATTTTATTATTAACAAGAGTAAAACAACTCTCACAGTCTTCTCTCAGTTATGAACTCACAACAGAATTCCAAAGATGCTAAACCACAATTGACACCAAATTGCTTAACCTTGATCACTCTTGATCACCTCTTGATCTATAAGACTCAAGACCTCTTGAACACTCAAGATACCCCAACACCTCTATTTATAGGATTACAATCCTTTTAAGAAGTCCTAAAGCCTACCTTAGAAGTTTGAAAGTCGTGACCTTTTAACTTCCCACAGCTAGAAAAAATGTCTCGACGTTAACAACCAATTAACAACATATTAACAACATATTAATAGCAACGACACAGTGATGGCATAGGAACATCACAGCAGACGACTGCAGAATGCTACTGAAGTCTCTAAACTTAACCATTCGAGCTCCAACACTTAAAAACTTTTTCAAGAAGACTAAAAACAAGCTCCGCACCCCAACAATGGAGAGGGGGAGGGAGAGAGAGCTATAGGGAGAGAGGGAGGGAGAGAGGGATAGGGGGAGAGAGAGAAAGAGCGGGGGGAGAGAGGAGGGAGGGAGAGGGAGTAGAAAAGGGAGAGGGAGAGGGAGAGGGAGAGGGGGGATAGGGAGAGTAGAGGGAGAGAGAGGGAGTAGGAGAAGGAGAGGGTGAGGGAGAGGGAGGGAGAGTGGAGAGAGAGATCGGGGGAGAGGGAGAGAGTGGGGGAGATTGGGAAGGGAGGGAGGGGGACGGGAAATTGGAGGGGGATGAAAAATGAGGGGAGAGAGTTGGGGGAGAGGGAGAGCATAGGGAGCAAGAGGGGGAGGGAGAGAGGGATGGAGTGGGAGAGGGAGAGGGAAAGGGAAAGGGAAAGGGAGGGAGGGAGATAGAGAGGGAGAGGGAGTGGTGGGGAGAGGGGAGAGTGCAGGGAGAGGGAGGTAGTGGGAAAGGGAGAGGGAGAGTGTAGAGAGAGAGAGAGGGAGCAGTAGTAGAAGGATACGGGGAGTGAGAGGTGGAGAAAGAGTGGTAGGGAGGGAAACAGGGAGGGAGAGGGAGCTAGATGTGGATGGAGAGCGAGTGGGGATAGGGAGCTAGATGGGGATGGAGAGTGGGTGGGGTGAGGGTGAGTGGAGAGAGGAGAGGGAGAGTGGGGGAGTGGGAGCAGGAGAGAGTGGGGAGAGAGCGGGAGAGAGGGAGAGAAAGAGGGGGGGAGAGGGAGGGAGAGGGAGAGGGAGAGAGGTGGAGGGAGGGGAGGGAGAGAGGGGGGTGTAGTCATTTTTACCCTTACCACAAAAGAAAGGAACCCCATGCATGCCGACCTATCACCAAGTGGGGTGTTGGGCGCTCACCCGAGGCACTCACGGGTACTGAGTCTCTCTTTTATTTGAGTTTAGTGGGGAACATCATCTATGATCCATGTTTAAGAGATTTGAAAGGAGTAAAACATACAAGCACCATAAATCTCAGAACGACATCTAGGTCCTTGCAGTCATTCTAGACAGAAATTTCTTAACAGATTGTATAACTTATACCAAAATAGAAAGAAGTTGTACAAGCATCCATACTTAATCATAAACATAAATGAAAAATAACTATGAGAAATATGTATGCATTAGAATCATCAATGTTCATATTCATGTAAGTTGGTAACCTCATTACATTCATAGATCCGTTACAAAATTTTACAGAGATGCAGACCATAGTCATGCTTTATATCTGGACTCATATGGCTAGGATCTCAAAAGAAATTTATAAACCCCATACCCCTGATACATCCTTCCCTAAACACCATTACCCAAACTAATAGAGTTCTTACAGTATTTCTGTAGAGCTCCGCCCTCTATCTATCTATCTCTCTATATTTTTCCTTCTGTAGGCACTTGTATATATAGGCTTTCTGGACTGCCAAATCATCCTCCAACGGCCTCAGTTCTGATGCCAAGTTTCTGAATGTGGTCCTCCATGTGAGCATGCTCCTCTAAGACTGAGCTTTCCACTTTTTACCATGATGTGCTTCTAGAAGCTTCTACCACAGGCATGCTCCTTCATGGGCCAACTTGTCACCAGACTGGCACCTTATCCACTCCGCATGCACAGTCGGGTCATGTTTTTCACATGTTCTGCCAAAACTTTTCAATATGGCCAAGTCCTGAACCCTTGGTTCTGTCCGCATGTGTGCCACGGGTTCCCTTAAATCCTTCCTTAAACCTTACCCTGCGTGCTTTATCCTTGCACGCTTTCTTCAAATAAGCCTTGTGTGCCTATGCGCCTTTTTGTACTTAGCCAATATCTTAGGGGCCCAACATTACCCCACACTACGCCTGTTCTCCATTCACGGGAACACTTCTCTAGTGAAAAGAAAGAATACAATAGACTTACACCGTGGGAAAAGAATAAGGAGATGAAAGAATATGGAAAGAAGAAAGAATGAGGAAGTGATGGAATCACTGTAATAGGCTAGGAAAATCCTTTCGCAAGTCGACCTCCAACTTGTTCCAGGCATCAACTTCGTTCTACGCTCTCTAACAGAGGCTGCCCACCAGGGTGCTCACGTCATCAAAACTTATCCCATTTCCTTGTGTTCTTATGGTGTTAGCAATTTTCTCTAACTCTTTGCCTACATCATCTAGCTCATCCATTCTTCATGTAATCTGTGGGTATAGTTCCTTCAACTGATTTTTAATTGAACCCCTTAAGGATTCAATGGCTTCGAATTTTCTTTCAACCTCGACAAGGATTTTGTCCCTTTTTGCCCTGTTTCCTTTATTATTCTCTTGAAACTCCCTGAGTTTCGCTTCATGAGTGGCGACCAAGATGCCTGCCACTTTGTCTCTATCTGCGCAATTATCGTACACATCCTCAACAGTCTGGGAAACAAATTTTATATCAGCAAGAACCTTGCTGTACTCAGCTACGAATGCCACAACCTTCAATTTATATTCTTTCTCCAAGTGTGCGGCCACTTCTTATGCAGATTCCAAGGCTAATGACTGCCTCTCCATGGTGAGGACTCTTGTTAAATCCTCCAAGCATCCCAAGGTAGATCCATACTTCTGTGCGGGGGGTGCTAGGTCCAGATGTTTCAATACTATAGCATTATTAATAGACTCCACCTTTTTCTACATTGTGCACACCTTGGCCTTCTCGTCTTTCAACTCACGCTGTAACTGGGCACTAATTAGTTTCTCTTGACTTAGCTCCTTAGCCCTTGCAGCTAGCTCTTCCTCTTTCTTCTTTAGGTCCTCCTCCAGATCTTTGATTCTATCATTCCGCCCAAAGAGTCTAGCTTCGATTTCAACAGAGACCTTGTTTAGCGCATTGCACAGTTGTTCATTTGAGAGCTGTTGAGCATTCACCACTGGGTTATCTTCTTTTGGTCCTGGAAATGTTATTATTGCCCCGTGGCTTACTTCAAATTATGGCTCATCAAGATGGGACTGAATTGCCCATGAGAGCATTTTGTTCGTGTGTGGGTATGCATCCTCCTTGTCAAAAGATGACATTGCCACGAGCTCCTCTTATAGAATTGTGCTTTGGAACCACGCGTGAAACACTTTGTTGGGGTCATCAATATAACCCATCCCTGGCCTCTCCTTCCATGCGCGCCTTCCTCCCGTGCACGTGCCCTTAGGAATACTTACAGTTAAATGGGGGCCTCTAATGCTGTCATGGTCCTTTTTCGTGCTCTCCTCCTTATCTTTGTTTAACACCGGCTAAGCGCTGCGTTCCAACTTCTCCTCCTCCAAGGTCTCAATGGCCTTTGTTTCTTCTCTCTTTTCCACCTTGGTTATCTGTTCCACTGTAAGGCCTGGAGCCTTCTGTTTCTATGCGCCATCCTCCTCACTTCTTATGCCCTGGGCACCTCCTGCTTCTTGGTTATCCTTGCGCCGCACGAAGAGGAACCCCTGCTCCTCTTCTCTGCCTTCTTCTTTTGAATCATGCACGTCAAAAATAGGTGGCCCTTGATCTTTTTCAGGCTCGTCTTCCCCACTAACATCTTCTTCACTATCTTCGTCTTCACCTATGCATTTGTCCAAACTTCCAGTTTCTTCCGAGGTGGTCTCCTCTTCTAGCCTCTGCTTCTTCCTAACTGGGGATTCCAGTGTAGGTGAATCTGTTTCTTCTTCTCTCGAGGACTCCTTGTCTGATGGATTTTCTGGCTGTGGAGTCTTTTCCTTGACTATGGGCCTCTTCTTGCGTGAATACATGCTTGTTCTGGCGCTTGTCCCATGGGAACCTATTACCCATGTATCCACCACACTTGTTATTTTTTTCTGTCTCCTTTTCCTCCTGTCTAGGCGCAGGTCTCTTCCTACCAGTTGGATGCTCAGGTACAGACACCTCGTTTTATAGATATGTGCCCTTCTCAGATTTGGGCCTTATGTAGAGGTACACACACACTGCGCATCCTCTTGCAATGGGTAGAGTCATGGGCCTTGTCATCTAAACTTCATGCGACACGTACCTCTCCATCTACGCGCACTTTCTGAGGTAGACCAACCCTTTACACATTTGTCTGTGGTCTCAGTCTAGATTACCAAGGTCCAGTTTCAGCTTCTTGGACTCTTTGAACCTATTTACTCCTTCTTGGAAGTATTGAGGTGTGAAGGCAAAGGGGAGCTTGCACCATGGGCTCCCTACCATTAGTTTGAACCTACCCAAGAAATACTAGTACAAACAAATTCAACTTCTCCTTTTGTAGTCGCTGATAGTTATTTAGGAATCCTCCATTCCACCCCGAACGCGTTCCTTAGGCACGTATACCATTTCTTGAGGTGCGCCTTATGTATAGTTGTCATAGAGTCACATACATATTTTTCAAATCTTTTTACGGGCGAAGGGTCCTTAGCGGGGTACTCTCATACAAATTTGTCTGATGCATCAAGTACTCCAATCTCTGAAAACACTATTGTTAGCAGGACATTGCCAAAAAGGATCCTGTCACCTTCCTTTGCGCAGCTGACAATCTCATCCGCGATGAACGTAAACAAGTTGTAGATGGTGCCCTCTTATATTTTCCTACAAACATGCAACCATGGCTTATTGACCTGGGTCCATCTCTCCTGGCCATTTAACTTACTCACCAAATGCATGGCCATTTTCATTACCGGGTCCTCGATGTCTGTGATATCATAATACCTTGACCCCTTTTTGTATGCATAGGAAGTGATAGTCTCCTTAATTGCTTGTTTATCACCTAGGTTGTCTTCCAAATAGTCTCCTTCACAGATGAGGCTTGTGAAATGTGAGATGAGCTGAGGGGTAATGCGCATCTTGCGCCCTGTGAAATGGAAGTAGTCTTCATGCACGCGCGACATCAGCCATTGATATAGGCGCTCAAGCTTCCCGAAGTAGGGCAACTCAAAGAGTTGTAATAACCCTTCCTTCTCCAACTTGACTTTCACATCATCATTATAGATGGGAAAACCCTCTGGTGTCCTTTTATTCGTTGGGCACACTAACTCCAGTGCCATATCCTTCTCAATTGTGCTCGTACGATAATTATAGTCATTTACAGACATGTTTCTTAGATGGGACTCCCACTCCTTCCCTAGCAACACTCCATCTGGGTACTACAATTCTGCATACCACTCTTCATTTGTATGTGCATCAGTTTCTTATTGTTTTCCCTTGCCCTTTCTCTTGCCCTTCTTGGGTGTGCTAACTAGTTTCTTGGGTGCCATTGTCTAGGTTCTCTTCTTTCTTCAATCACTTCTTGTAACTTTGTTCTTCCACTCTTTCCCACCTTAGATCTTGAATTTGAGAAGAAAATTCCTTAAACCCGTGCCCTAGTTCTTCAAACCCTAGCTGGGATAATCCCTTCACAAGAGAACGCCTTCTCACAACTCTTTTACGCCTGTGAAATCCCTTTTTTCTGGTTCGCAAATCCAAACTAGTTACTCACGCTCAATCTCTTCAAATTTTTCTTCACATGGATCAGTTTTTTGGAAGCCCTATTTTGCAAAGATGCAAAAAGTGCTTCTTTCTCCTCATACGCAAAGTGGATAACGAAGTGCCTTGACCCTTTATTTATAGTTTTTCCCTTTTTAAGCATTAAATGCCACTTCACCTACCACCATACTTTTCACATTTAATGCAACTTTTTCAAACAAAGTCTGACTTTAGCGCTTTAACTCATGCACTTGACCCTACATGGATAATCTTCCAACCTTATAGCACGCAACCAATCCATCTAGATAGGATAATTTTGTGCGTGTGTCACTGACACCGAAGGCACTTCTTCTCTCCTGATTGTTCCTTATGCACTTTTTCCTCCTTTGTACGTGGGATCTTAAAGTAGCCTTATCTTGACACCAACCCTCCTTTTCCATCTTTTCTTTACATGTACCTCTTTAAATAAGGCCATTCAACTGGGATTTTCAACACAAACTTCCTTGGCACTTTGCCCACGCTCTCCTTCACATCACTCCACCCCACACTAAAACGATGCGAGGTCCTTTGTGCAATCAAAAATCCTCAAAGAGTAATAAGGTTACCAGTGCCCAAGATGCAAAACAAAAAACAACACGAAAGGGAAACACAAGAAAAGAAATACATAAAGGAAATTCTAAACTAACTAGCAAAACTACCTTATTTATAAACACCAAGAATACTTATTTATAGTAGGGCTTCAGCCTACTCCCATTGAAGTGTCCAGGCAATTTCGTTCCATCCAGTGCTTGTAACTAGTACGCGCCTGAATCAAGGATGTACGAGATTTTATAGGGACCTAACGAATGGACCTTCAACTTCCCAGGATGGCGTAGAAACTCAGAATCATACAGTAAGACCATCTACCCAACCTCAAACTTCTTGTTTCTGATGTGGTGATCATGCCATGCTTTTTGTTTTTCTTTAACTGTTGTTTGGCTCCACCTAGCAAGTGATCATCTTTCATCCAACGTCATTAGTTCATCAATTCTCTCTTTCAGCGCTTGCTCATTATCTAGCCCTCTTGCGTGCGCTATTCGTAAAGAAGGTAAAATGAATTCAACAGACAGAACAGCTTGCTCATTATCTAGCCCTCCTGCGCGCGCTATTCGCAGAGAAGGTAACATGAATTCAACAGACAGAACAACTTCCACGCCAAACACCAATTGAAATGGTGTGGCTTTGTTTAGCCTTTTATAAGTTGTCTTGTAATCCCATAATATGACTGATACCTTGTCATCCCAATCTTGTCTTCCGACATCACAAATTTTGGTCAGGGCATGACTCAATATTTTGTTAAATACTTCCACGGTTCCATTTGCTTATGGGTGATAAGGGGTAGTCTTGTGATGAGCTACCATGAACTCTTCTAATAGGATCCTCAAAGTCTCATTCAAGAAATGTGTACCCCTATCGCTGGTTAAACTTAAAGGACATCCATACATTGTGATAATGTTTTCCCACAAAAATCTTGCCGATGTGGCTACTGTATAGTCTTTAGTTAGCATTGCATCTGCCCACCTTGTCAAATAGTCTGTGCAAGTGATTACATAGCATGATCCAGTCCTACGTGCTATTGGTGCAATAGGGCCTACAAAGTCTATTTCCCATTTCTAAAAAGTTTCAACGCTAGGGATAGGTTGCAAAGAAATTTCATCTCTCTTTCCTAGCTTGCCAATGCACTGATAATGGTCACACACTTTACAATAGTCTTTGCAATCCTTATATAGATTTTCCCACCATAATCCTGCCACTAAAATTTTACGCGTGGTGGCGTCACCTGCATAATATCCACCCGCACTTCCTTCATGTGCTTCCTCTATGATGGAGAGGTGCTCATACTCTAGTACACAATTACAAAAAACTTCATCACGCCATAACTTGTATAAGTCCCCACTAATCAACGTGTAAGGTGCAACGCGTATGGCTAGTTACTTTCTTTATAATGCATTTATCCCTTCTGGCACCACACCTTCCTTTAGGAATACTGCAATCTCCTCCAAATCTGAGGGCGCGTGCCACAACCTAAACAGTTACACGTCTGGCATAGTCTCTTAAATACTCTACGTGTCCTCCCCTAAATCAATTCTTGACAGATGATCAGGTCCACAATTACTCTTTCCATGATTCAAAACTATTGTAAAATCAAACTCTATAAATAATAGCACCCAACGAAATATGAGCTCTTGTAGAACGAGCTTGTTCACCAAGTACTGTAACGCCATGTGGTCGGTGTAAAATATAAAAGGTGTTGCCAGCAGATACTATCTAAACTTGAAAAGCTCGTAGATCATTGACAATTCTTCGCGCTCTGTTGTGGTGTAATTTTTCTCTACTGGTGTTAACTTCCTGCTTGTAAAATGTAGAGGATGATCAACAATTCCTTCACCTAGATGTGCAAGCACTACTCCAATGGGAGTTCCTGAGGCATCTACATGAACATGGAAGGGCTTGTCCCAAGAGGGAAAATGTAATATAGGTTCGGTGACAAGCCTATCCTTTAATGTGTCAAACGCCTTCCGCTGCGCCTCTCCCTAATGGAAGACACTTTTATTTTTGATAAATTCTTCTAGATGTGTGGCTATCTTGGCATACCCCTTGATGAATTTCCTATAATAACCTATATGCCCAAGAAATTTATGCACTGCGCTCTAGCTAGTAGGCTCCCCCAATCCCACAATAACTACAACCTTGGTAGGATCTACTAGCAAGCCCTCCTTATATATGATATGCCCCAATAGCGTCCCAAATGGTGTAGCAAAGACAAAAATTTTAATGTTGAGGACACCTCTCAAAAATCAGATTATTCTTCACTAGCCCATACATTTTCCACTCATCCAGATAAATTAAGAAATTTATGGATGAAGTCTTGGAACACCTGTACCACTATGCACGAAAAAATAGCAAGCACATTCTTTAACCCAAAGGGCATGACCGTGTATGAAAAACTTCCCCATTCAGTGGCGAAAGTTGTCTTCTCTTGGTCTTCCTTTGCAATCCGGACTTGGTGGTACCTTGAAAATCCATCAATAAAGGAATAGATTTTGCGCCCAGCAACTGCTTCCAAAATTTCTTCCGTGAAAGCGGTTGGAAAAGGATTGATGACACAAACTGCATTCAACTCCCTATAATCCACACAGATCCTTATCTGCCCATCCTTCTTGATGCTTATTACCATCAGACTTATCCAGTCTAATTCTTCCACAACTTCAATGATCATAGAAGCTATCATTTTGTCTATCTCTTCATTTACCTTTATGCACAAATTGGGATTCATCCGGTAGGTTCTCTTTCTAACTGGGTGCACACCATCCTTCAGTTTTATCCTCATCTCCCCCAAGGAATGGTGGACGCCTTTGAGCTCATGGTTCCCGTGCGGGAATAAATCCTCAAATTCATGCAAAATATCAATGATATTAGAGAATACCTTCTCTGACCAGTAATCTCCAATGATAGATTCCCTAGGTTCTTCTTCTGGGCTGATGTTAACCTTCTTTGTCTTTAAAGGCTCATGGTAGGTGTGCGTGCAAGCATTAGCACTTTCCACTACCTCACGTGTCCTTACAGAATGGTTAGCATCCAAGCTCTTTGCTTCCTCTTCATCAATAACATATACTAATTTCCATTTCTTCTTTTCCAAGCACGCGCACTCAAGCTAGATCTCTTATGCTGCTTCTACCTCTTCTTCAAAGCACGCCTCCAAACCTGGTCCACCTAGCAATTCCAAAAGCCTATCTTCTGTCATGGCACTATCCCACATCGTAAGGCACTTAATAACCTGAAATGCCTTATCAACTGATGGCTTGGTACTTTGGTACTCAAATGTTTAAATGAGGTCAGCATCAAGGTCTTGCTAATTTCTTGTTTGGTGTCTCAGAATGTATGTACCATGCACGCGCGCAACCCTGCAGTGTAGAATACAACTTGTGCACCCAAAGGGATGGTGGCAAAGCTTCTGCACCTTCTATCCAGACCTTCTCACAAGCTTGGATGTGGAAAGAGGTGGGTTCCTTACCATGGTAGTCCTTGATGGTGGTGGGCACATTGCTTCTAGAAAACCTGACAGAGAGAGAAATTCTCACCTCGCGCCATTCCAAAAGGCTCTCCTGATGTATAGCCCACCACCGTGCCGCTGTGTTAAGCTAGACATAACTTAACATCCCCCTCTGTTCCTTCTCCTCCCTCCACTGAGCTTCCATTTCATGTACAAAGATCTCAAGGAAGGCCCCCCTTGAATACTTAGGTAGCTCTTTTCCTCCTAGGTGCCAAAATGTACGCGCCTTTGTTACTTTTGTTACCAATCCTCTCAACTGTCGTCCGATCAATTCATAATTACGCACTTGCCAAGATGGGGTAACACAGACTGCTTAGGTTCCACATCCTCCGCATGAACCTCAACTCCTTCCCGCAATGTCTACCTCCATAGATCCATCACACTTGCAGCCTCACGTCGTCTAGCAATCTCCCTTTCACACGCTTCACTATACTTGATCCATCTCTCCTCCCTTTCCTTCTTTGTCATAATATTTTCCATCTTCCTCTACCCTAGCTCCTTCGCCCAACATTTAGAATGGTTTAGCCAGCCATTGGAAATGCCTCTAAACTCAAAGTAACAACCAAGATCTTCAATGCCAGAGGGATAACACATACAAATGATCCTCTGGGCTCCCATAGAAATTCAAACTCAGCAACTTCAAGGCAAGAATATGTGGAAATAGTGTACTCCGGAGTGTAGCTAACCAACACACCTTACCACCAATGATCCACAACACGAGTCCACATCATATCTACATCCTGCAGCCTCTGGTATTCTTCTTGGGTCCACACGCATGATCTAGAATACCAGGTTGATCTAGATGCATACGGTGTGAGCCATTCATATAGTTCTACTGGGAAGCATCCAAAAAATGTTTCATATAAATCATGGTAGAGGTTCTCTTCTACCCATCTACGTGCATAAAACTCAGGTCTAGTGTTGAATCTCTGAGCAAATAAATCCTCCATGATCTTGAACCATGATTCAAAACTTTCCAGAGTTAAACGTTCTGTCATTACTCATTAACCAGATCATGATGTATGCCATTTCCCACTACAACTTCAAAAAGAGGTCCCGGTAATGGAACCAAGATGTAGTCATTTTTACCCTTACCACAAAAGAATGAAACCCCATACGCGCTGGCCTATCACCCAACAGGCGTTGGGCGCTCACCTGAGACACGCGTGGGTGTGTCGACACTAAAATTTTCCTCCGTAATTTCTATTTCATAAGTGTAATTAGTAGTAGCGTCTGATAGAAGATAACGTCACTGTTAGTACGGTGCCGCCAATAATGTAGAGTACGGTAACAGTCAAAGTACAATAGGAATGTTGTAAAAAGTAAATATTTTTCGTAAGTGGTCCGGTAATGTTAAAATGTCAAAGTTGGGATAAGTAGAGAAGTAGGGTCTACATGATTAGGAATTAGAAATATTATATTTGTAATAAGGACAAGGAGTGAGGTCATAAATATATTGTGTATTTTATTTGTGGAAAAGTCTAAAAAGGTGGAACCCATGTGAGATGATAAGGTTTATCTTATCTTAGAAGATAAGCCTACATGTAAAGGCAAGAGTTTAGGCATGAAATATGATTGGCCGGAAGAGATTTCCTATCCTATCTTAGAGATAAGATGGATAAGCCTAAATTCCTATAAATAAAGAGGCCACCCCCCTCATTTAGCATAGAAGGAAGTAGTGAGAAATATTGTAAGTGTGTAAAGGAAGCCATCATTTTGAAGGTGTGTTAAAGAAGCCATTAAGAAGTGTAATTGTGAAGTTTCTCCCATAGTTATTGTTGGAAGGCAAGTGAAGTCAGTAACACTTGAAGTACCTCATGGGTGAGATTGTAACAATTTCATGTTGATATTATAATTTACACTTATATTTCAGATTTATCGTCATTCCTTCTTATCATAGTCTATGGTATTCTTGTGTTATGTTTGTTGTTGTGTTTCCAGATTCCATCCACCAAACTAAAAGCTGTGCATTAGTAAATAATCATAGCACGAGGAGTTCCCGGTGAAGAATTATCATAGTGCCGGATTGGTGATGACATTTTGGTTCCATTGCCGGGACCATTCCTCGTTGGTGGATTTTCTGGAGAGATATTCCCACTTAGTCAAAAATCATTTGGAGGGTAACCTTGTTTTTACTGTGCATAGTAGTTACCATGGTAAAGTCATTTTTTACCATGAATAGTATTTACCGCAGTAAAGTCACTTTTTACCATGAATAGTATTTACCACAGTAACTTCACTTTTACCATGACTAGTATTTACCACAATAACTTCACTTTTTACCGTGAATAGTGTTTACCACAGTAAAGTCAGTTTTTACCGCAGTAAGTCAAGTTTTACCATAGTTTACCGTGGTCATTTCTATTTTACTAGAAAAGTGTATAGTCACTTTCTATTATAGTGATTCCAATTATTTGTGCACATAAGTCTTGTTGATTGTACTTTTGGGTTGGTATTTCACTGTGGTTACTTTTGAAAATGGGGAAGATTCCTATTTTTTCAGCCCAATCTAATGAAGATGCTTCCTCTTTCATTCAAGAGTTTAAACGATCTTGTATTTGTAATGGCCTTATAAGAAGGGAACAATGGACTGAATTTTTTCCTACCTTTTTGGATGGTTCAGCCCTTAGGTGGTTTGAAACACTAGGTGATAATGTGAAAAACTCATGGGATTTATTAACTGAAAGTTTTCTTGAAGAATTTGGTGAACAATAAAGATATGCAGATCTCATGATCGATATCACAAAGCTAACCCAAGGAGAGAAGGAGAAGATAAGGGATTATCATGCTCGTGTTCTAGAGCTAAGGAGGAAGCTCGATGCCCAGATCCGGAAGGAAGGATTAGCGGATGGGTTGATGAATGGCATGGATAATCTCCTCTGTAAGCACTTCATTCTTGGGATGAAGCCAGAGATCAGACAACGAGTGAAGTATGACCACCCAGCTACCATTGAACAAGCAAAGGAGATTGCAAGAAGGCAAGAAGAAAGCATGGAAGAGGAGCCCAAAGAAATTGTTGCTAAAGTAGAGCCTACACCAGCACCTTTGGTCCAGAATCCACAACCACTCTCGGTGAGCACAAATCTTTCTCCTAGTACATCTACTGAGTATGAAGATCTACTCAAGAAGATGGGATAGTTAACTATTAATCTTCTTCAAGGAAAAGAATTTAGTTCTCAGGGAGGAGATAGAGGTCCAAAAAGAAATATTTCTGAAGTTGTTTGTTATGGTTGTTATAAAAAGGGTCATTATAAGTATAATTGTCCAGATAGAGCTTCTACATCTGGTACAAGAGATAATGATAAAGGAAAAGCACCTGTGAATTCTTTTGATGTAGTAGATAAGAGCATAAATAATGAAGTAGATGTGTTTGTAACAAAAAGAAAGAAAGAAAAAGATAACCAAGATGGAAATGATCCTAAGAAGATGAAAGGAGAAACTAGTAAGAAACATAGGAGAAGAAAGTTGGGTGTGCAGGATTTTCTGATTTCACAGGGACAAGGACCATACTCCATCTTAGAAGATCTGTCCAAAAGGCCTGCAAATATTACATATGGTCAACTCTTGGCTATGTCTTCTGAGAAGAGGCGGGAGCTGCGAAGTGGACTCAATGCTCGACGAAGGAAGGAGGTTGAGGTCCCTGTTTTGGAGGCAGAGGCGGATCCCTATGCTCCACAAGCTGAGGTACTATGTAATGGTATTTCAATTCATGATGTCTTAGTTGATGGAGGTGCTGCAGTTAATGTAATGACCGAGTCTGTAATGAATATGTTGGGTTTAAAAATTGATCGCCCCTCAACACTTATGTTAAGGTCATTAAATAAGGGAAAAACTAAACCAGAAGGTGTAGTTTCAAATGTGGCAATATCTGTTATGGGTGTTGTATGTGTGGTAGACTTTCAGGTGATGAAAAATGGTACTGTTGCGTACCCAATGTTGTTGGGAAGACCATGGCTAAGGAGAGTTCATGCAAGAAACTACTGGAATGAAGGCTTCATGACACTTGGACGTGGTAGAGAGAGGGTGAAAATAAACGTGATCCCTCGGCATCATAAGGCAGAACCTGTCGATTCAAGTGATGAAACTGATGATTGGACATCCTCTGATTACTCTAGTACCAGTGAAGTGGACACAGAAGATGAAGAAAGTGAGGTTGATGTTTCGGTCATGGATATCCTTCCAGTCACACCGACTCATGACCCCATAAAATTATCTGAAGAAGAAATTGATGATCGTCTCCAACAAATAAAGATTGGTGATGCTGTGATGGAGAGTGAGAAGGAATCCTACCTCCAGCTCTTTCAAAGGTACATACACATATTCACTTTTGATTACAAGGAACTCTGTCAAGTAAGTTGGGTAGAACATTCTATTGAGCTGGTAGATGGTGCTAAGCCCATAAAGCAAATGCCATATAGAATGAATCCTAATTTTTCCAAGACTGTAAAAGAAGAAATAGATAAGTTGCTTGATGCAGGATTCATATTTGCTGTGGAGAATTCAGAATGGGTTTCTCCCATTGTGATCTCAATAAAAAAGAATGGGAAGCTACGCATTTGTGTTGACTACAGGAAGCTCAATAAGGCAACAAAGAAGGATCATTACCCTCTTCCATTCTCAGATCAGATCTTGGATGAAGTAGCTGGCCAGGAGTGTTATAGTTTTGCTGATGGATATAGTGGCTACAACCAAGTTTGTATAGCAGAGAAAGATCAGTTGAAGACCACGTTCACCACTCCTTGGGGAACGTTTGCTTATAGAGTTATGCCTTTTGGGTTGTGTAATGCTCCAGCAACATTCCAGCGTTTGATGAATAGGGTGTTCGAACCCTACATTGGGAACTTCATCAGAGTATTTCTGGATGATTTTTACATCTATGGGAGCAAGATGGACCACCTGCACTAGATGGAGACAACATTTCAAAGGTTAGATGAAGCACAAGCCTAACTAAACCCTACAAAGTGTGTCTTTGGATGTTCTAAAGGTGTTTTGTTAGGGCATGTTGTATCCAGAGATGGTATTGGTACTGATCCTGATAAAGTTTCAAAAATCAAAGAGTTACCATTTCCTATGAATAGAAGTAAGTTGAGATCATTTTTAGGCCATGTGGGTTACTATAGAAGGTTCATCAAGAATTTCTCAAAGATTGCACAGCCACTAACCCAGTTCTTGAAGAAGGATGTTACTTATGAACCAGGAAATAAGGCGCATGAAGCTTTTGAACAACTGAAGGAAGCCCTGGTGTCTTCACCTGTTTTAAAGAATCCAGATTGGAGCAAGCCATTCATTGTGTATACTGATGCCTCAGATGCAGCACTAGGAAGTACTCTGAGCCAAAAGGATGAAAATGGGAATGATCATCCAGTTTACTTTGGGAGCAGACAAATGAGTAGTGCTGAGGTAAATTATACTGTAACTGAAAAAGAGGCTCTGGCTATCATTTTTGCTGTAAAGAAGTTTAGGAATTACTTGCTAGGGCAAAAATTCCTAGTTGTAACAGATCATCAGGCTCTAAAATATATTGTAAATAAGCCTAACCCATCAGGGAGGATAGCAAGATGGATAATTTTGCTACAAGAATTTGAATTTGATATTATAGATAGGCCAGGAAAGAAGCATGTCAATGCAGATGCACTCTCTCGAGCCTATGATGGTTTAGGTTCATCTTGTGATGATGATGATTTCCCAGATGCAGCATTGTTATCCCTTGACACAATCCCTAGTGAATACATAGATATTTGGAATTATCTGAATGAATTCAAGTTTCCTGATGGTGCCAATGCAAAGACTAAGAGGAAGATTACTCAAGCCAGTCGTCCATATTCTATTCTGCATGGAGTATTATTTCGAATAGGACCTGATGGACAGTACAAGAGGGCAGTTGGACGTGATCAAGGGAAGGAGCTGATAGAAGAATTCCACAATGGTACATGTGGAGGACACTTCTCTGGACAACTTACAGCAAGAAGGATCTTGGATGCAGGTTATCACTGGCCCACTCTTTTTAGAGATTGTTATAATTATTGTAAGACATGTGATATTTTTCAAACACATGGTAACCGTAAGACTTCATCAGCTCCATTATGCCCTATTCTTCCACTTGGTCCCTTTGAAAAGTGGGGAATAGATATTGTAGGTCCACTTCCAACTACCCCACGCCAAAATAAGTATATTGTAGTTGCCACAAATTATTTAACCAAGTGGGTTGAAGCTAGGCCATTGAAAACAACTTCCATGGATGAAGTGGCAAGGTTCATATATGAACGCATTGTCACCAGATTTGGTTGCCCATTAGAAATTGTAACAGATCAAGGAAGCCACTTCATTAATGAGGTAGTAGAAGCCCTAGTCAATAAATTTTCTATTAAGCACAGGAAGGCAACAACATACAAGCCAAGCACAAATGGACAGGTGGAACGAACAAATTTTGTGTTGTGTCAAATTCTAGCAAAAGATGCAGCCTTGCAGGTACATAAGTGGGATAAAAGGATTCATGCAGCATTGTGGGCATATAGGGCAACATCAAAGTCAGCAACAGGATACTCCCCATTTCAGTTGGCCTATGGCATTGATCCAGTTCTTCCTATTGAGTTTGATATTCCCACTGTGAGAGTTATGAAAAATGAAAGGATGGATGAAAGTGATTCAGTAAAAGAAAGGTTGGTACATCTTCATTTGCTAGAGGAAATGAGGGAAATAGCAAAGGATACAAGCTATAAGAAGAAAATGAAGCAGAAGGAATACTTTGATCAAAAGATCCGTTGGTCTCCATTTCATGTGAATGACTTGGTTCTAGTATATGATTCCAGATACAAAAAAAGAAGACAGAGAAAATTTCTTCCAAAATGGATGGGGCCCTACAAAATAGCAGTTGTGCATGAAAATGGTACGTACTGACTGGAGGAATTGGATGGCACTCCCATTACGAAATGGGTCAACCATGACAAGTTGAAGATTTTCCAAGCACCAGAATAGTCTACTCCGAGGACGGAGTAGAAGCTAGGAAGGGGGAAGATGTCGACACTAAAATTTTCCTCCGTAATTTCTATTTCATTAATGTATGTATTAGGAATAGGATGTTGTTAAGTGTAATTAGTAGTAGCGTCCAATAGAAGATAACGGCGCCGTCAGTACGGTGCCGCCAATAATGTAGAGTATGGTAACAGTCAAAGTACAATAGGAATGTTGTAAAAAGTAAATATTTGTCGTAAGTGGTCCGGTAATGTTAAAATGTCAAAGTTGGGATAAGTAGAGAAGTAGGGTCTACATGATTAGGAATTAGAAATATTATATTTGTAATAAGGACAAAGAGTGATGTCATAAATATTTTGTGTATTTTATTTGTGGAAAAGTCTAAAAAGGTGGAACCCATGTGAGATGATAAGGTTTATCTTATCTTAGAAGATAAGCCTACATGTAAAGGCAAGAGTTTAGGCATGAAATATGATTGGCCGGAAGAGATTTCCTATCCTATCTTAGAGATAAGATGGATAAGCCTAAATTCCTATAAATAAAGAGGCCACCCCCCCTCATTTAGCATAGAAGGAAGTAGTGAGAAATATTGTAAGTGTGTAAAGGAAGCCATCATTTTGAAGGTGTGTTAAAGAAGCCATTAAGAAGTGTAATTGTGAAGTTTCTCCCATAGTTATTGTTGGAAGGCAAGTGAAGTCAGTAACACTTGAAGTACCTCATGGGTGAGATTGTAACAATTTCATGTTGATATTATAATTTACACTTATATTTCAGATTTATTGTCATTCCTTCTTATCATAGTCTATGGTATTCTTGTGTTATGTTTGTTGTTGTGTTTCCAGATTCCATCCACCAAACTAAAAGCTGTGCATTAGTAAATAATCATAGCACGAGGAGTTCCCGGTGAAGAATTATCATAGTGCTGGATTGGTGATGAAAAATGATACAAAGAATAGCAGACCACAATCAATAGTAATAATATAAATACATGGAAGTCAATAAATTAGCAATAAGAGAACCTCCTCAAAATAAATTTATACAACCCCCATACCTTGATACATCCATTCCCTAAAACACCATTACCCAAACTAACAGAGTTCTTCAGCTATTTTTCGCAGAGCTCCGCCCTCTGGTCTATCCCTATTCTAATCTTTTTCCCTTCTGTAATAGCCTCAATCGATTCTCTTTCTTAGGTTACTACTTAAGTAGGACTTCATTTCGGGACTACTGGAATCATCATCCTCATAGCCCGAGGCTCCTACAGAGTCTTATATTTTCGATCCAATACAGCCTGTGCGAATGTCTCCCACAGCGTATGGAATCTCAATGATGATCCTCTCAACAGTGGCCCCGTCGGTACTGGTAACAGTCAAAGTACAATAGGATGTTTGTAAAAAGTAAATATTGTCGTAAGTGGTCCCGTAATGTTAAAATGTCAAGTTGGATAAGTAAGAGAAGTAGGGTCTCCATGATTAGGAATTAGAGAATAGTTATATTTGTAATAAGGACAAAGAGTGATGTTCATAAATATTTTGTGTATTTTATTTGTGGGGAAAAGTCTAAAAAGGTGGAACTCATGTGAGATGATAAGGTTTATCTTATCTTAGAAGATAAGCTACATGTAAGACAAGGAGTTTAGGCATGAATATGATTGGCCGGAAGAGATTTCCATCCTATCTGAGAGATAAGATGGAAATAAGCCTAAATTCCTCTCAATAAAGAGGCCCACCCCCCTCATTTAGCATAGAAAATTGTAAGTGTGTAAAGGAAGCCATCATTTCTTGAAGGGTGTGTTAAAGAAGCCATTAAGAAGTGTAATTGTGAAGTTTCTCCCATAGTTATTGTTGGAAGACAAGTGAAGTCAGTAACAATTTAAGTACCTCATGGGTGATATTGTAACAATTTCATGTTGATGTTATAATTTACACTTATATTTCAGATTTATCGTCATTCTTTCTTATCATAGTCTATGGTATTCTTGTATTATGTTTGTTGTTGTGTTTCCAGATTCCATCCATCAAACTAAAAGTTGTACATTAGTAAATAATCATAGCACGAGGAGTTCCCGGTGAAGAATTATCATAGTGCTGGATTGGTGATGACACGTGTTGAGTCTCTCTTTTATGTGATTTTAGTGGGGAACATCATTTGTGATCCATGTTTAAGATATTTGAATGGAGTAAAACATAAAAGCACCATAGAGCTCAGAACAGCCTCTAGGTCCTTGCAGTCATTCTAGATAGAAAGTGCTTAATAGATTGTATAACTTATACCAAAAAAGAAGAAGTTGTATAATCATCCATACTTAATCATAAACATAAATGAAAAAGAACTATGAGAAATATGTATGCATTAGAATCATCATGTTCATATTCATGTAAGCTGGTAACCTCATTACATTCATGGAGCCGTTACAAAATGTTACAAAGATGCAGACCACAATCATGCTTTATATCTGGAGTCATATGGCTAGGCTCTCAAAATAAATTTATAAACCCCATACCCTTGATACATCCTTCCCTAAACACCATTACCCAAACTAACAGAGTTCTTGCAGTATTTTTGCAGAGCTCCGCCCTCTGTCTATCTATCTCTCTATCTTTTTCCTTCTGTAGGTGCTTATATATATAGGCTTTATAGACTACCAACTCATCCTCTAGCAGCCTCAGATCTGATGCCAAGTGTCTGAATGTGTCCTCCATGTGATAATGCTCCTCCAGGCCTGAGCTTTCCAATTTTTACCATGATGTGCATCTAGAAGCTTCTACCGCATGCATGCTCCTTCCTGGGCCACCCTGTCGCCAGGCTGGCACCTTATCCACTCTGCATGTGCAGTTGGGTTATGCTTTTCACGTGTTCTTCCAAAAATTCTCAATATGGCTGAGTCCTCAACCCTTGGTTCTGTCCACGTGCATGCCACGGGTTCCCTTAAAGCCTTCTTTAAACCCTGCCTTGCGCGCTTTATCCTTGCGTGCCTATGCACCTTTTTGTACTTAGTCAATATCTTAGGGGCCCAACAATGGGAGTGGGAGAGGGAGCAAGAGAGAGAGAGAGAACGAGAGAGAGAGAGAGAGAGGGGAGAGAGAGGGGAGAGAGAGGGGGGGAAGGGAAAATAGAGAGAGGGAGGAAGGGAGAGGGAGAGGGAGACAAGATGGGAGAGATGGAGGGGGAGGGGGAGGGAGAAAGAGTGAGAGGGAGGGAGGGAGGTAGAGGGAGGGGCAGGGGTAGAGAGAGAAAGAGCGGAGGGAGAGAGAGGGAGCTGAAAACGTAGAGGCGTAGAAAGAGGTAGAGGGAGTGAGAGGGACAGGGAGACGGGGGAGGAGAGGGAGAGTGAAGGGAGAGAGAGGGAGTAGGATAAGGAGAGGGGGAGCGAGAGGGAGGGAGGGGGAGGTAGAGTGATTGGGGGAGGGAGAGAGAGTGGTGGAGCGAAAGTGGGGGGAGGGAGAGGGAGTAGGAGAGAGAGAGAGTGGGGGAGATGGAGAGAGGAGGAAGTAGGAGAGGGAGAGCGGAGGGAGTGGGAGAGGGAGAGGGGGAGGGAGGGAGAGATGGAGGGAGGGAGAGGGGGAGCGAGTGGGGAAGGGAGGGGTAGAGGGAGGGAGAGGTAGAGTGGAGGGAGAGGGAGAGAGGGAGGTAGGGAGAGAGAGTAGGATAGGGAGAGCAGATGGAGCAGGGGAGGGAGAGAGAGTGGAGGAAGAGGGAGAGAGAGAGAGAGCGGGGGGAGAGGGAGAGTAGAGGAAGTGGGAGAGGGAGAGGGGAAGTGAGTGGGGGAGGGAGCGGGAGAGAGATGGAGAGGGAGAGTGGAGGGAGCACAGGAGAGGGGGAGGGGGAGGGAGAGTGGGAGGGAGAGGAGAGTGGAGGGAGAGGGGGAGGGAATGGTTGGGGAGGGAGCGAGAGGAGAGGAAAAATGGGGGGAGAGAGAGGGAGGAGGAAAATGGAAAGGGGGAGGGGAGAGAGTGAGAGGGAGCGGGAGGAAGAAGGGAGAGCAGAGGGAGAGGGAGGAGCAAGAGAGGAGGGGAAGGCGAGAGGGAAGAGTAGAGGGAGAGAGATCGGGGAGAGTAGAGCATAGGGGACATAGAGTAGCGGGAGAGGAAGATGGGGGGAGAGGAAGAGGAGAGAGGAAGAGGGATGGAGTGAGAGGCGAGGAGAGGGAGGGAGGGATGAGGGAGGAAGCGGTAGGGAAGAGAAATGGGGGCGAGGGAGGGCGGAGGGAGAGGGAGATGGAGGGAGAGGGAGAGGAAGAGGAGTGGTGGAGTGAGAGGGAGGGAGAGGGAGAGTGGGAGAGATGGGGAGATGGAGAGGGAGTGGGAGGGAGAGGGAGATGAAGATAGAGGGAGAGAGAGGGAGAGAGATAGAGGAGAGGAA
Organism: Taxus chinensis; assembly: GCA_019776745.2. Classification (NCBI taxonomy): domain Eukaryota; kingdom Viridiplantae; phylum Streptophyta; class Pinopsida; order Cupressales; family Taxaceae; genus Taxus; species Taxus chinensis. The sequence continues at coordinate 532,221,923 of CM034155.1, read as the reverse complement.
GGAAAAGAGGGGTATGGAGAAGAGAGAGCGAGAAGAGGAGGGGGAGGGGGAGAGGGAGTGGGGGGAGGGAGAGAGAGTAGAGGGATAAAGAGGAGCAGGAGAGAGATAGAGGGAGATTGGAGGGAGAGGGGGAGGGGAGGAGGGGAGGAGGGGAGAGAGCGGGGGGGAGGGAAAGTGGGGGGAAAGAGAGGGAGTGGGAGGGAGAGAGAGTGGGAGGGAGAGGGGGAGGGAGGGTTGGGGAGGGAGAGAGAGAAACAATGGGGGGAGAGAGAGGGAGGAGAAAATGGAAAGGGGGAGTGAGAGGGAGAGGGAGGAAGAGGGAGAGCAGAGGGAGAGGGAGGGAGCAAGAGAAGGAGAGGGGAAGGGAGAGGGAGAGTAGAGGGAGAGAGATCGGGGGAGAGGTAGAGCATAGGGACATAGAGTAGGGGAGAGGAAGATGGGGGGAGAGGAAGAGGAAGAGGAGAGGTGGAGTGAGAGGGAGAGGGAGGGAGATGGGGAGGGAGAGCGGAGGGAGAGAGAATGGGGGAGAGGGAGGGCGGAGGGAGAGGGAGATGGAGGGAGAGGGAGAGGAAGAGGAGTGGTGGAGCGAGAGGGAGGGAGAGGGAGAGTGGAGAGAAAGGGGGAGGGATAACAGAGGTAGAGAGAGCGGGGGAGAGGGAGATGAAGATAGAGGGAGAGAGAGTGGAGGTTGAGGGAGAGCAGAGAGGGACATAGAGTGGGGGTAGGGAGAGATGAGAGAGAGGAAGAGGAAGAGGAGAGGATAGCGTGGAGCGAGAGGGAGAGAGGGAGATGGGGAGGGAGTAGCAGAGGGATAGGGAGAGTGGAGGGAGAGTGGAGGGAGCGGGAGAGGGAGAGGGGGTGCCAGAGGGAAAGGAAGGGAGAGAGATGGAGAGGGAGAGGGGAGAGAGTGGAGAGGAGTAGAGAGAGTAGAGGGAGGGAGAGGGAGAGGAGGAGTGGGGGAGCAAGAGGGGGAGTAAGAGAGAGGGATGGGAGAGAGGGAAAGGAGAGTGGAGGGAGTGAGATGAGGAGGGAGAACGAGGAGTGAGAGGGAGGGGAATGAGAGAGAGAGAGAAAGAGGGAGAGAGAGAGGGAGGGAGGGAGAGAGAGAGAGAGAGATCTAATGGTACCCAAATATCTAGGTGGGTTATTAGACACCATTGGTGGTGTTTTGTTGTTTCCCAATGGTCCTTATTCTTCCAGGATACATCGGTTCGATGATCTCTCTTATGCAACTTGAGTAAAAAGTTTTTAAACTATGATGGGTGATAACTAGAAAACTATGGCACATGGTAATGTATTGTTTTAAATACATATGCACATTTGGTCTGTCTAAAAAATCCTCTTGGTTTATCCCATCTCTCCATCATTTGTTTGCGATGGCGGTAATTGAAACGTGGAAAAATCATCGATTAACATCAGTCTGAGGGAATACAAAGTGATATTTTACAATCGGCACCTCATGGAACCAAACTTATGATTCCCACACATCTGAGTGGGCTATTAGATGCTATTGGTAGTGTTGTTCCACTACCCAATTGCACCAATCCTTCCGAGATACACCAATATGATGATGTCACTTATAATCGACAGTACCCACATATCTAGGTGGGTTATTAGATGCCTTTGGTGGCATTTCAATGTTGCTCAATGGTCTCTATCCTTCTAGGATACATCGGTCCGATGATCTCTCTTATGCACCTTGAGTAAAAAAGGTTTTAAACTATGATGGGTGATAACTAGAAAACTATGGTACATGGTAATGTCTTATCTGAAATACAGATGCACATCTGGTCTATCTAAAAAATCCTATCTCGGTTTATCCCATCACTCAATCATTTTTTTGCAGTGGCGGTAATTGAAACGTGGCAAAAACCATCAATTAACATCAGTATGAGGGCATATAGAGTGATATTTTACAATCGACACCTCATGGAACCAAACTAATGGTTCCCACACATCTGAGTAGGTTGTTAGATGCTATTGGTAGTTTCATTCCACTACCCAATCGCACCAATCCTTCCAGGATACAACGATATGACGATGTCACTTAAGCGCCATGAGAGAAAAAAGTTGTCAAACTTTGACGAATGATAACTAGAAAACCATTGTGCCTGAGAATGTCTTGTATGAATCAATAGATGTGCATTTGGTTTGTCTATAAAATCCTATCTTAGTTTCTCCCATCTCTTGCTCGTTTGTTCATGGTGGATGTGAATGAAATGTGGAAAAAAATTAAATTAACATAAGTGTCAAAGCATTTAGATTGATATTTTTTAATTGACACCTCATGGCACCAAAATGATTATTCCCACATGTACAGGTAGGCTGGTAGAAACTAGCGGTTGTTTCATTCAACTTCCCAATTGTATTGGTCATTCTGGGATACACTAGTTTGGTGATGTCTCTTAAGCTCCCTAAGAGAAAAACATTTTCAAACTTTAATGGGTGATAATTAAAAAACCATGGCACCTGGGAATGTATCGTCTAAACCTACAAATGCACATATGGTCCTCCTTTAAAATCCTCTCTATGTTTTTCCAATATCTTGCTCATTTTTTCACGGTGGTGGTGAATGAAACATGGCAAAAACCTTCAATTAAAATTGTTTCACCAAATCGATGGTTCTCATGCATTCGAGTGGGATATTAAACACTATTGGTAGTTTCTCTTTTATACCCAACCGTTCTTGTCCTTCTAGGATACACCGACCCAACAATGTCTCTTAAGCGCGTTGAGAGAAAAAAGTTGTAAAAATTTGATTGGTGATAACTACAAAACTATGGAGCCTAGGAATGTCTTGTCTAAACATACAGATGTGAATATTGTAAACCTAAAAATGTCTCTCTTAGTTTCTACCATCTCTCACTTGTTTTTTACGGTGGGGGAAAATGAAACATTGTAAAATCCTTCAATTAACACCAGTATCAGGGAATCTAGTGTGATATTTTTCAATTATTACATTGTGACATTAAATTGATGGTTCCCACATGTCCAAGTGGGTTGTCAGATATTATTGGTGATGTCGTTCCACTTCCCAACCATCACGGTCCTTCTAGGATACACCGGTTCTGATGCAGTAAAAATATACCATTCATCATTATTTCAAGTTATTCAAGAGGACTAATCAACAACCTTATCAAACTCTATAACATCAAGATCTTTCTCATGCCTACAAATGGCTAAACTAGCTATTTTTGACTTATTTTGACACTAAGAGGTTGATTTGACTTCCTTCCCAATTTACACAATTTCCTAGCACTTTCATAATAATATTTTAACCTTCAAACTCATCACCCACAATATTTTCCTTCTTGGTGCTTACCTCTCTTGTCTTGACCTTCATACTTACTTACTAGCTCTTGAGCCCAAATAGCTATCTTGACATGTTATTATCCTTCACAAGAGTATTCTCCTACTTTTTCCCATAGCAAAACCTCAAACAAGAGTTATACCAACCATCACCTTGAACTATGACAAATTCTTGTCCAATTTTGCCTTATAGTGTTTCTTGACTAGCTTCCTTCCTTCTCAACATGCAATTTTTTCTCCTTTTCTCCTTTAGTGCTTCCTTTGTAGGATCTCCTTCTACTTCACCTTACAACATTGTTAGATTCATCTTTTCATGCATTCAAGGAAATAAAAAACATTCACCTCTACCACTTTAGGCCAAACTGTCTTCAAGCCCTTAAGGCAATATAGCCTCTACCAACCATGGACCTAGGGTTCTAAGGATACCAAAATGTCTAAATAGATCCATTAGTCCATCCTTTCCATCCCCATCATGCTTGAAATTTTTGAAAACTCAATTCTTAGTTCAACTCCTAGTTCTTCACACTTTGCAATTTTGCTTCCAAGGTCTTACTAGGTCTGGTATAGACTGGAATCTCTAATAACTTCCAATACTCACACTTCCAAGATTAAATCTTAGAAATTTCCATCACCCATTATTGAGTTCTTGAGGACTGTGAAGTTGTGAGGTTTAACTCCAAAGAAAAATAGGGCTTCCCTTGTTAATAGGTCCTAGTACTTAGGTCTTTAACTGTGTTTTATGTCTCAATCTTGAACTAGTAAGAATAATTCATTATTCCACCATTAGAACTCTCTAATTCTTCTTCTAACAGTAAGGGAGCTTCATAAAGATGGATTATTTCAAATTTCATGCAAAAATTCTCTCGTTTGCTATCCCAAACCTTGTGCCCTAGCCAAAAATGGACTGTGCATCTTAGGAAAGCTTGAGAAGCTTATAATGGTTACAAAAATTTCAAAAATCACTCTTGAGAATTAATATTTGAACCAAAGGTCTATTTCAGCATGAGCTTCATGATTAACTTACTAGTATGGTGTAGAGATTCTCAAACTTTCTCCTTAATTTATTTTTCTTATCTCTTTCTTGTAGGTGACAGTGGGACTGAGTTACCATGATAATACTGAGTTGTTATGAAATATTTCTTTCTTTGCTCAAGGATGATCCTTGTCATAGATTTACTTCAATCTTAAGTTCCTTATCACCACATTCAAAACTCCCAAATGTGTTTAGTACATTTCAAACCTTGGTACACTAAGATCTGTATGCCAATTCACACACACATTCAAAGAAAATACATAGACTATATAGGTGTTTAGAGTTTTTAATGATCAAATTCACTATTATCTTGGTATGAATTATTTATAAAAACCCTAAGACACCTCATAACAAATCTCTTGCATTCTTTTCAATCAAACAATGGGCTTCACACAATTTTACCTAATACAACTCAATCACAATGTTTTGTAAGCATTCTTACTTGTAATAAATCTTGCATGGAGATTTTTTAAAACCTTGTTACAAGTTTCTAACCTCTGAAACATGTTTCCCGTTATCATTATAATGAAGATAATTTCAATACTGAAGGCAAGGAAATTTACAAGACAAACATTCAATACAAATTTTCATCACCAAAACAGAGTACCATTACATTTATTTTAAAACGTATCTATAACAAAATGTATCTCTTTTTCTTCATTCTCTTCTCCTCCTCCTCGAGGATCCCCACAACTGAATCCCATTCAAACCAACTTCCTCTTTTTGATCTCATCATCTCATACTCTTAAACCCTAACTAATTTTTCATGAATCATTATGAAGTCCCATACATAGATAATTGGGTCACCATATTATCTAGACCTTATTCCCAACTCTAAGACCCTATTTCACATAGGTAAATACCTATTACATATTTGAACCTTCATATCTATCACTTACAAGAAATTTTCCTTTTTCACAAACTTTCAAAGTTTACATTTCACACTTGGAGGGAAGAAGACAATTTGAATTTCACACCACTGGACCACCTAACTCCCTCTCTTAGGACCTTATTTCAATCTAACATACTTATTGCATTAATGAAAAGTGGGGAATTCCCATGTTTGATGTCAATTGGATGATGTTCCTGCATCAGGTTTGGAGATGCCTCTTAAGCACTCTGAGATCAAAAAGATGTCAAACTTTGACGATTGATAACTAAAAAATTGTGGTTCCTGAGAATGTCTCATCTGAACCTATGGATGTGCACTTATTCTACCTACAAAATCCTCTCTTCATTTCTCTAATATATTGCTTTTTTTTCGTGATAGCGGTGAATGAAACATGGTAAATACTTCCAATTAACATCAATGTCGGGGAATCTAGGATGATATTTTACAATTAACACCTCATGGAACAAAACTGATTATTCACACATGTCTGAGTGGGATGTAAAACAACATCGGTGGTGTAGTTCCACTACCCTATCATCCTGGTCCTTCCGGGCTACACTAGTTTGCTGATGCCTCTTAAGCACCGTGAGAGCAAAACAATGTCAAACTATTATGGGTGATAACTAGCCAACCGTGGTGCCTAGGAATGTCTTTTCTAAATCTATAGTTAAGATTTTAGCTTACTTAAAAAATCCTCTTGGTTTCTCCCATTTATCGCTCATTTTTTCACGGTGGAGACAAATGAAATGTGGAAAAAATCTTCAATCAACATTAGTGTCAGGGTATCTAGGGAAATATTTTACAATCCACACCTTGTGGCACCAAACAGATAGCTTCCACACATCTGGGTGATATATTAGACACTATCGGTGGTGTCTTTTAACAACCGTACTGTCTCAATCATTTTGGGCTATACCAGTCTAGCGATGTCTTTAAGTTCCTTGAGAGAAAACATTTGTCAAAATTTGATGGGCAATAACTAGAAAACCATGGTGCATGGGAATGTCTCATCTAAACCTACAAATCCATATCTAATCTGCATACAAAATCATTTCTTGGTTTTTCCCATCTCTCAATTACTTTTTTGATAATGAAAGTGAATGAAAATTTGCACAAACCTTCGATTAACATCAATTTTGTTGGGTTTATAATATTATGCGGGAAACTACTTATTTAAGAAACCCGCAAAATATTGTATATTTTTGGTTTATAAATTATATTTAAAATATAAGAATTATGGATCCACTACTACTATCGGCAGTGCTCTAAAATATAAGAGTGACCTGAAACAAGTCACCCACCTTGTATAAAATGAGGTGATATCATTAGAGATCGATTATAATGATGATATGAAAAATACCAAGTGTAACATATTAATGTGAGAAATATGTGCAAGATGATTATAAATACATGATGTGAATGATGTAAAAATCATGAGTGTATGCATGAGGTATTTTGTAATCCCTTCTTGAAGGTTTAACTGCAATGGATCTGTGAAATAGTGGGAGTGTTGGGTGAAAGTTAGTTCTTAATAAAGATAATTGATTTTTAGTGGGGTTTTTTACCTTCCACGGGTTTTCCCATTTATATCTTTCCTCATTTACCTTTTTTTCATGGTGTTTACATTTTGCATTATAAACTTCTAAATCTATGCTTTTAATTACTGCACTTCATAAACTATAATCTTTGGAAATTTTTATTTTGGATTTATAATTTGAAACACTATTCATCGCTTAAATTTCCTAACAAGTTTCAAGGCATATAGGGTGATATTTTTTAATCTAAACCTTGTGGTATTGAATTGTTGGTTCCCACATATCTGATTAGGTTGTTAGACACTTCGGTGATGTCGTTCCACTACCCAACTATCCCAATCCTTCCAGGCTACATTGGTCCTACAATGTCTCTTAAGCGACCCGAGAGAAAAAAGTTGTCAAACATTGACTTGTGATAACTAGCAAATTGTGGTGCCTGGGAATGTCTCGTCTGAGCTTACAAAAAAAATCAATTAACATTAATGTCAAGGAATATATGGATATATTTTTCAATCGACACCTTGTGGCACTAAAATGAATTTTCTCACATGTCTGGGTTAGATGTTAGATGATATTGGTGGTGTCTTTTCATTGTCCAACCATCTCAGCCCTTCTGGACTATATTGGTTTGGAAATGTCTCTTAAGCTCCCTAGGAGTAAAAAGTAGTCAAATTTGGACTAGTGATAACTAGCAAACTATGGTGTCTAGGAATGTCTTGTCTAAAGTTACACATGTGCATCTGGCCCACCTATTAAATTCTCTCCCGATTTCTCCCATCCCTCATTAATTTGTTCGCAGTGGTGGAAAATGAAATGTGGAAAAAAAATCTATTAACATGAGTGTTAGAGATTAAAATTGTTTAAATTTTTTTAATACAATATAGGTGGTGAAATGAGAATGTTTTCTTGTTAAAAAGATGTTGAAAAAAAGAATTTTCATACAATATGGTCTCCCTCCCTGTTCCATTCTCTCTCTCTCCCCCATTCAATATAGGTGGCGAAATGAGAATATGTAAGAGACAAAAAGAATGTTAAAAAGAGAAATTTCATATGATATAGGTGGTGAAATGAGAATGTGTTCTTTTTACATAGAATGTAAAATAGAGAATTTTCATACAATATGATCTCTCCTTCTTCCATCCTCTCTTTACTCTCGTTCTCACTTACTCTTCCTTCCCACTCCCACTCCCTCTCCCTCTCCCTCTCCCTCTCTCTTCCCTCCTCTCTTCTAGTCACTCTCACTTCCCTCTCTCTCCCTCCCTCTCTATCTCAAACTCTCTTCCCTTCCCCAATGCTCTCTCTCACGCTCCATCTTCTTTATATAAATATATAATGAGTATACATCTACTAATATAGTAGGATCAAGTAAATAGAGGATTAAAACCAAATATCCTAAAATAAAGGCTCCACTTTGCTTCAAAAATAGAAATTATTTATTAATGGTGCCAACCATGTGAAGTTTGAAGCTTGTTTGGTACTACTAACCTACATCAATAACATTAGTAATGATTTAAATAAAAAAAATTAAAGGTAAAAATACTCAAACACACAAAACTTAGGAATTCAACAAAATTAAGTTACAAACTATAACACTTATGTGCCATTATACAAATTCAATCTAATGAACGATCTGGGTCTGATCTAATTTTTAGGGTATTGATTATTGCTTCATGGTTAGACTAAAGAACTTTCCACAAGTTTTAATTACATGGTCTACCAAAATATTTAATCAATTGAAAATTAGATACAATAAGGCAAGAATAATGATTAATTTTTAATGCGTGTCAAAGTCTCAAAACAACCACACATTTGATTTTTTCATTGGTTATATTCTAACCCATGTTCTAGTAACAATCAATGACCCCATATGATGTTTTAGGAATTCTCCATGTAACACCTTTGACAAATTGTTATATTTCCTCTTTTGCATTGCAAGTGTTGACATGTGAGTTTTCTTGATAAGGTGTGTTCCTTTGATTGTTGGAAATCATGCTTGCCAAGGATAAGTCATTCTGCTCTTGGATTCATTTGGTTAAAATGTTGTTGCTTGCAAAGAATCCATTTTTGTTTGGGATAGATAAGTTGTAATCTGGTAATGATGGTTGCAAACTTATCTCTATTTATTATCACATACTTGGACCAATTCCATTGATCCAAGGTATGTTTTAAATCCTCTTACCTGATTTGAATGGTAAACTGACATTCAGAGGTTTAAAGACATAATGGACTGAACTCTTGTATGTTTACAAATTATGTTATCTTCTTGAAGGATCGTGTCTGCATTCTGTTGTATGTTATGTGCTCAGATTGTTTTGTTTGATCTCTTCATGACACTTTACGATGTTAGGTGGAACGAGGCCTGCTTCAGGACTATTGAGGAACAATCTAAGTCCTAGACCTAAGAGATATATCCTAACGGGATTCTAAAATAACGTACATGTACCTATTTCCTATCCTAAGTTGCATGTTCTAAGTTGAGGGAATAACCTAAGGTGATGCTAGGTCTATTTCTAATCTAATACCTAATACTATATGGTTGTGAAGTATGACCTATCATAGGATGGTAATTTATATATTGTAATGTTTGTAAACCTATGGTAAATACTTCTAAACTATCCTATGGTCATATCCTAAGCTAATGGTATCTAGCCTAAACTAATGAAGTGTTGGAAGGGGACCTAAGGGTCGTATGGCAAGTTGGAAGCTTGGCAATGGTTCCTAAGTTATTCATTTGATTTGATTTTTGAAATAAATGGACAACATACTGCCATTTTAGGCAGAGGCATGTAAATTAGTGGAAGTCTACATGGAGTCATCACTAAAATTTAGTAATGCATGTAGAATTTGAATTAGGATTCGCCAATTTTGGATGGTAGTGGCATGCAGAGATAAGCGAGAGTTTGGGAATTAATGGCATTTACAAACCTCATTTTTGGAGAGAAAACCTCCTTGGAAACCATATGAGTGGATTTGTTGGAGGTTGTTTGGTCATTCATGCTTTCCGATTTTTCCTCTACATGGAGCTATCTGGTTCTTCAAACCAGCAGTTCTATTTTCAATTTGTGGCTATTTTTGATTCCCTTGGTCTATTTTCGATTAAAGGGAAGTATATGAGACATTTGAGAAAATTTTTTAGTTGTTGATCTTTCTTGGAGAAGAATAATTTTTGAAGGCTCGGCTAGAAGTCTTCTTCTAATCGACAGAAGCACTATCAGGCATGATAGGCTCTATCCATTAAGATCTCTTACTTTTCTCAAAATGTTTCATTACAACAACTATGCTCTCATGAGATAATTGGGTTTCTATTTTTATTCTAGTTATTTGTTTTTATTGCTGAAGGAACCTCTATTTTCTTGGTTATGAAACCTTTGCATTATAATATTTTCATTGGGTTCCTTCTCTGAATGAGTTGATGGCGAAATACACTTGGTGTTGTTTGAGACTTGAGTGTTTTTTATTGAGTCTATATTCTGGTTTGTTTACTCGAAAAAGGGGGTTTAAGTAAGTTTTTTTTCCCCTAAGCTTCGAACTGGAAGTCTCTTTTCAAATTATAAGGTGAATGAATACTCTTCTTTGATGCATCCTTAAGTTATTAAAGTTGTATCACCCCTTTGTGGTCTGTATGGGTTTTTATTTCGAATCATTACTTGAACACAAACTGGTATGAAGGTAAGGAATGGATATATTGTTTCTTTTATTCTGGGTAAACCTGAATTGTTCAAATTGAATGTCTTTTATTGTTTTTGGAAGGTAGAAGAATACTCTCCTATGTCGTATCTTGTTTGTAGAATTTTAAATACTCCTTTTCGGGACTGTATTTGTATACTTTGATTTGCAATATGAACTCGAACTTGTGTTATAAAAAGAGTTAATGGGTGAAGGAGGTTTATGAAATTGTCTATATTTTGTACTCTAAACTTGCATAAAAACCGTGAAAGAATGATTTTCTCTATTTTTGTATTGCTTCAAACTTTAAAATCGATGGGAGTTGAGTCAGTATGGTATTTTGATTAACGACATCAGTTCGAACGCGTGAGGGAAATAAAAGGAAAGGTTGACTTACACTTTGTTGTTTGGTTTTATAATTCTCTTTCAAAACTCTTGAAAGGACTTCTGAGTTTTAAAATGGTCTTGGAATTTAACAGTGGAAACAGTAGTGATGAAGTCTTATGTGTAGTTTATTTATGTTTGAGTCTTCCTTTAAAGTTTTGGAAGTTGAGTTGTCAGTAGATAGTTGAAGTCATGTTGTTTGAATATACATTTGGTGATAGTCTTCTCCAAGTCGATACCATTATTATCATTCTTAGCTCTGTTCGACTTTCTTAAGTTTGATCTTTCCATCCTTAACACTTTTAGGACTTGGGTGTGGTTGATAGCTATTTTATTTTTCTCACATCCTTCTTGGAATGAATTAATTAAATGATTAACGGTTGTTGTTTCTTTAAATGGTGAAACTTTTGGAAGGTTTATTCAAAGATACAATTATGTATGTAATCGGTTCTGTATATTCTATACCTGATTTCTATATCTTAAAAGATTTGGGGTATGGGGAACTGTCTCTACTGATTTTTTATGATCTCATTTATTTTGAATGAACAATAGAAACCTCTTCTGGCATTACTCCTTTCTCTTTCACTCTCAGTGGTAAGCTCTCCATTGTCATTTTTGGAAAACTGTAGGGTAGGATGTTGGTTCTTCTTTTCTGAAGATGCATATGGGAATTCAGTTTAACCGAATGATGAGGAAGTTGTAAACTGTTTACTCTCTATTTTGATCTTCCTTTCTTTAGATAAACCTTGTTATAGGTTTAATAGAATCAAATGCATTACTTTTATTAAATTAATTGAGTAGTAATTGTTACTACTTCTCCACTTGTATCGTATTGAAGGAAATTAATAATTGTTTCAGTTAATTGAAGTAAAACATTGTGGCTAGGAAATATTTTTCTAATGTAATAAGAGGCCTAATCTAAGAACCTAGGCTATATATTTTGACCTAGAATTAGGCTGCCACATCTGAATTGTGAATCTCTTAATTATTTTATTTGTTGGATGAATCATCCTATAAACGTTACTATGCTGGAATGAACTTGACTGTGCATGTTTTCTTGAAACTTTGTAAAGATGAACAAGAAGGTCTTTGTTTATGAAAGTAACTGTTTTTTTATATAGTGAAGTTGATTTTGTATTTCAAATTCAGAAATAATTATGAAACAATTAATTGATAGGAACTGTTACTTGAGATAAATAAGTAATTATTTGGGTCAGTACTTATCTGATATAATGCAGTGGATTAGCTGATTATATTATGATCTCTTCCTATAAAGTGAATTTAGATTTATTATTGTGCTCCTTTTATGGTTGTTATTTCTTATGATTTATTTGTATGACTTCACCCATTGTTTTGTAAAAGCGGGGTTGCTTTAATGAAACAATTGATTGAAGTCACTTTGTTTTAATGCTTAGTGCTTATCATGCCCAGTTCAATGAACTGACCTGTGCTAGAAATTTTTGCATATGGAATTCGTAGTGATAAAGGAAGGCAATCACTTATATGATGTATTGGTTGATTCAAAGTTTGGCTCCTTTATAGAAGAACTCCAATTCATTCTTGAGTTGTATTGAAAAAGGAAAAAGTTGTATTCTTTGATGACCTTTATGTTATTTGACATGTAGTATGTCTGAAATGCATGGTCTTGTAAATTGTGTATTTCTATCATGATGAATTGAAAAGTTTGGAGATTTACTACAAATTGTTGTGTAATTTCTCTTGTACCTTTTATGAAGGAAATTGGATTACTATCTCGTTGATATTTTTCATATCTACTTGGATCCTTACTCTTTTGTCATTTAATGAAATGAATGAATGGGAAATAGTGTAATTTCCCTTACTGGAATGCAACTTGATAAGTTGTAGGTATTGAGGTTCTTTTCCTAAACTAGTAAGGTTTATTATGGGATGTTAAATGAACATGCATTTAAAAGTTATAAGGAGTGTGAAAGGAAAAAGGGTATATGAACCCTAACACTTAACTGTAAAGAGGAAGATTATTCTACTCTCAAATAAATGTAAGGAAAATGAATGGTGTTTGTGTCCATAATCATTTAGACTTAATTCCTATGAAGTCTATTTTAATATAACCTGTTTTGGTTCATACACCTCCTTCGAACGATTGAATTACATTAAATAAACCTTATGATGTATGTTGTCATGTTTTCGAATAACTACTTGTTAAGCTAAAGTTAATGTACATTAAGAAAATCATGAGATATTGAAGCTCTATAATATATAAACGACCCAAATATGGATAAATAACTTAAGGAATGTTAGATTTAGGGTTTTGTAAGGTTGTTATAATTTGAATCTTAATTCTAAGTTAATTAAGGGAAATGACCTCCTTAAGGTGTGTACATCATGATGAAGTGGTTCTGTCGGATGTTGGCACACGCCAACTGCAGAACTGTACCTTTGTGAAGACTTGGGTCTTCATGAGGATACAATGTTACAGTTGACATGTTGTAACACCCTTCAACATTGGTTCATCTAGATCTACTCAAATTGGGACTTAAACTTAGTTTCCCTCTAGGTCAGGATTAGTAATATGATTTTGCATAGGAAGTAACACACTATGACTTAGGGTAACCAGGAACATTCATTTGAATTAGGCCGAATGAGTATGCCCATATACCCTAAGTCATCGTGAGTGGCTCCCTATACCAAATTATGTCACTAATCTGGTCTAGGGTCAAACCTTGGACAAGTGGACTGACAGAAGTCAGAAAATATCATTCTAGATAACAGATGAGTGGGGTGATGGATGTATTCCACTTTGATGAATATGTCATCTAGGAATAGTAACATGAACAATATGTTGGAAATCTTTGGCCAAAGTATCGCAAGCTATTGGTTGCGTTGTCCTATAGCACCTAGTTTAAGGAACATGATTTCAGATGGATATTGGTAAGAAATATTCAGATAGGTTCTTTAAAAATATCAATCAGTACCTAAAATAGGGTAAGAAAACCAATTATATGTAGTATACATAAAAGTATTCAATACTTAAAGACAAACATGAGAGATCGGTTAGAGACCGAGCCATGCAATGAGAGATTGGTAATTCACCGAGTCATTTACAGTTGCATATGGTTATCTGTTATGAGATTGATTGGCATGGAATGTGTGTTCTAAATTATGTTTTATTTAGAACAAAGAACATTATGTAAAAAAAAATCCCTTGTTTCTAAAGTCTTAAAATGGGAATTTTACACTCCATATATTATCGGGGCTATCAATTTCTTTTTTTCCTCAACACAACAAGACAAACAATAATTTGTTTATTCTTTATTCATTAATTTTGTAACAAATTTATAAAAATGATCTATAACATATTTTACAAAATATAGTTAAGTTCACTAAACGATTCATAAGTAAGTTACATATTGAGAAAAAATATTAATTTTAACAAAACAATGCAAATCTATAATACCTGGTTGTACTAGATATGATATATGGTTGAAGTCAATTGATGATTAACTCAATGTGAGTTGTAGATCTCGTGAAGGTTGATAGGTTTCAAGTGGATATAATTTTCTACAACACCATTCATCAACCCAATCTTTCAACTCACACTAATCCCAAAATAGATATGTACATGAAGAGTAAAAACATGTCATCTTCCTTGTATGAATAGTCCATGAACCTGCATTTGAACTTGTAAAAGAGTGCAACTCATTAGATCACATTAGTGTACAATAATATTAATATTTTTATAAATTATATTCTTCTACCAACCGAAAAAACGTATGAACTATAGACTTACCCTGATTACCTAGACCCATTATTGAGTTACGCCATTGCACGATGGATGATGCATCAATCAAATTTGCAGCATATTTTTACGTCAACTATTTTTTGCTAGGGATATTTTAACACATAATAATGTACCATCATGCTCTCATTTTACATGTACAACCTTGGTGAAATTCCAAAAATGTTGAACACCTCTCATCTTATGCAAACTGCTCAATTAGTAGAACATTCGAGCGTTTTGGAATTGTGATGTACAATTATCTGACCATTTGATGTTTTTACCAAATTGTATGCCTAAATTTTTATCACATACAATATGAATTAGTTATAATGAAAAATCCAAATCAATGATACTAACATAATATGGGCTTATGTTGTCATTTTGAAGAGTGACAATTGTGGTTTCTTTCATTGATTAAAATGAGTACAACTCTTCAAATCTGTATTTAACCTGCACACAAGCACCTTTGGAAAATGTTAATTGTTTTTTTTTGTTAGGTTACCTACCTTGGTCATATACATATACCTTTTAAGGATATAAAAGACATTATTAATTAAAATGAAAAAATAGTAAATGAATATGACAAATATACTTGACTGAGATTGTAGGATAATTACAGTTGTGATTCACCGGAAATCACATGGTGATCGCAAGCCATTCATAGTTGCATTTCCACCCATGTTGAGATTTGGCTAGAATAGTGTTGCAGAAAGTTATATTTATCCTTTGTGCTTCACCTTTCCTTCTTCAAGACCTTCAAAATCATGATATACAAGCAAGACAACAAGAAAAATCAATTATATCTTTAGCTCACCAAGATTCAGAGCCCAAGAGTTATTAAGGGAGATGAAATGATCTAGGTTAGGGTTATTTTATAGCTTAGGAGTACATATGGGAGAGGGAAAAACATGGGTGAAAAGTACATTTGGTAATACGAATGTGTAGTTGTGATGGGCCAGAATAAAATGTGAGTGGGTGATTATTAGTAAATGGGTGGTGAGTTGTCTTTTATCCCCAGTTTTGTGGGATTTTATGATTTTTTTGGTATTTTTGTGTTTTATAATGTTTTTGTATTTTTGAATAAGGGACATTGTGTGCAAGGTGCATTTCCTAGTGTCTACATTTTCCCCCTTTCTCCATTGTATGTTGGAATAGGTAAGATGCTCCGTAAAAACTAAAAAAATGAGATGGGTTGCCTAACCCTATGATTTTATGAAGGGATTGACGGGTTGATTTCACGAGTCAAAGACTATAGATTCAGTTTATTGATGATTTGATGACTAGATGCCATATAATCGGATGAGAAGGGTATGCTTTATGATTCCCCCCTCAAGTGACATTTTTCAGAGCTGCAGTTTTCTCTAGTGTAACGCGGGATGAAAAGTGGTGATTGAAGATGATAGAAAAGGAATCGTGGAAAAGGCACATTGAGTGAGAACTAGGAAAATGTTACTCCATTCATTTTCATGTGCAAAAGTAATGATGAGTATGTATAAAGGAATGTAGGCAGGATAAGGTGGCATTGAGAAGTAGAGTTGATTGATTGTAAGTAGACAGTGAATGGGATAGGTAGGAAATGTGATGAGCAACATGGTGAGCTAGACAAGCTGGATGAGATGCACATGTGAGTGTAGAGTGATATGGGTCAAGCTAGGTGAGCTAGCAGGAAAGACATGTGGAGGGTGATTTGTAAGGTGAGAAAATGAGCCATGCATGCCACTTGGTGGGATTCTGCAAGTGAGGTCTCAGTGAGATATGGATCGGTTTCTACCATGATTGAATTGGGAGGGGGAAGCGTAGTCTAGGAGAGGGTTATAAAGTGGTGAAGGAATAGGAGAGTCACATATGCTACTCACTGGGTTAAGCACAGGTGAGTGACAACAGGGTGAGTCGTGCTTGTGACATAGAAGTAGGCGAGGGATGGCTCGATGGGAAGTGATGATCAGATGGGAGGGGTGAGTTATAAGGGTGGCTAGGTGAGGGGAATAGAATTGAGAATGAGGTTGTGGATGAGTCACGACAGTGACAAAAGGACCAGGGTAAGGTGATTTTGTTGGTAGCTTGAGGTAGGAGAGATTTGGGGAAGGGATATGATGAATAGAGGAATGTGGTAGAGAGGTAAATGCAAAATAGGATAATCTAGCGAGATGAGTAGTGGAAGTGAATAAGTAAACATCATGAGTGTGTGGAGCTTAGTTGGAGTGGGTCACAAGTGTAACCTACTAGAGAATGCATGGGAGATAGTATTGGGGAAAGTTAGAGTCACGACAGGAATTGATTGGTGTGAGTTGGGAGAAGAGTGAGGATAGGCCACACACCTGAGGAAGGGAAATCCAAAAAGGAGGGGTCCTAGTCACTCCTGGGAATGTGGTGGAGTGGACAATAATGTGCAAAAAAACTTGGTTTATGGCGCAACCATAGTGGAAGGAGATGAAGAGTGAGAATCTATGATAGGTGATGGAGATCATGGAATCCATGGCTAGGCCACGAAAATGATAGACGATGAGGGAGCATTGAGGGAAGGTTTTCAATTCAGGTCACAAGGGGAAACAACATTCATGGGTGTGACTTGGAGTCATAGGTGGCTCGATGACCAACCGTGGGTAGGCTAGGAAGGTAAGGCAATGATGGGGGGAGTGGGAGTACACGGGGGATAAGTAACAAACTTGGGTTATTAACATTGTGTTGGTCATAGGTGAGGTGTCGAGATGGTCGCGTGTGTGACTATCGGGGTTAGGGGGGAAGCGAGATGTGAGAGTTCAGTGGTTTTGGCATTGATATGTCCTGGTGAAGGAGGAATGGGTGTGATGTTTGGGGTGAGTGGTGAGATGGAATGTTTGGCCAAGTCACTGTAGCGACTCAGTAGGGGAATACAAGATGGTTGGCTCGACGATCCATGAGATAGGTGGTAAGGGTGTGAGGTGAGGGGTAGTGAAGAAGGGTGTGAGGAATGCAATGAAGGTGTGATATTTATGATGAGATGCTATGAGAAGGGGTGGAAAAAAATGTGAACAAGAAAAATGAACAAAAATGCATAATATTGGGAAAGTGGAAAAAATGTAATGTTGATTACATAACACGTGAATAATTTTTGTGCATAATCTAGCAGATGTGTGTAGATGTTCATTCAAAAATTAAATTTGAGCATTACTATGGAAGTAACATGATTATCACAATGGAATGTGCTAGTGAGATCGACCTAGCATGAAACATGAGTTGTAGTGAACACATGATGAGCTTGAAGACAAGAGACATCATACAACAAGTGAGCTAAAACAAATTTTTTAACATGGTGTAAATTAGGCAAGATGACATACTAGCCCTATAAATCATTGATATCCTATGTGTGCGCAAGAGATTGAATTTCTTCTTGAAGTGAAGAACCGTGAGACACTGATTGAAAACACAAGCTAACGTGTAGGTGTGAGTGAAACAAGTGATTGGTGAGTAATGAAGTGGAAGGTAATTGTAAGTCAAGTATTTCTCCACTTCCATCCAGGCATCCATAACCCTGACATAGATACAATTGATTCTAGTTAGAACATTTCTCTTTTGTTAGCCAAGAGTTCATAGCCCTGATAGAGAAACTAGAATGACCCCTGAGAGAGAGTGTTTGATATTTCTCTTGTTCTTTATTTTTGACTTTTTCTTTTGATTGTATTGATTTATTTTTCATATGATATTTAAATCTCTCAATTTTCCAAGGGGTTTAGAACCACAAATGGCTTGATGGAGGGAGTGTAAGTGATGAAAGTGATGACCATTGGCAAGTGTCAACAAATAATTCCCTAGGGTCTTTAAGACAAGTTGTTAATTTTGTAAGTGTGCATGGATCTCACAAAGGATAGTTGTTATTAATTCACCAAGTAAAGAGAGACCAAGTTCAAATGAATGTAGTAGAGACTATGCATCCATGAAACATGAAAACAAGATGATCAAATGGTGCACCAAAATTTGTGAAACACACCAAGATGTGGAATGTGAACGAAATGTGAATGAAATTTTTAATTGTGAACAAAGAATTGAAATGAAATATAAATAGAGAAAGTGTGGAAGAAAATCCATGGGCAAGCATTGATTTTTTGAAATATATGGAATTATTATTTAGATTTTTGAGAGATGTATAGATGTCTGGGGATGCATGTTTGTGTTTTTGTCAAGAATGATAGAATGGAATGTGCACATAATTAGTTCATGTTTCAAATCCAGGATAAATGAAGAGAAGCGGGATGTAAGGAGCATGCAGAGTGTGGTAGTGAAAATAAATTTAATCCCCCCAGTCCACATAGGGACTATATGAAGAAGGGAAATGATGTAAAAAATAAATAAATATATGATATAAATGATTCAAGTGGCGGGAATGACATTGATGAGAAGTGAAGCAAGAACGCCAAATAAAATGCATATAATGGTGGTGTATGAAGAGCATAAACGTGGGGATAAATCATGTAAAAATGGTGTTGATTATGGTGGATGTGTGAGAATATTCTTTGGTTGAGGATAGGAAAATAAATCAATGTTATGAATCATGGTACTAGTGATGAGGTCAGGTGGACGAGGAGTGGAGAACATATGGATGCCTCAAAAAGGTATAGGAACCAATGGTGGGATCTTATGACGAGTTGGTGTGATAATGGGATGATAACATGGAATAGGAACTGTGAAGCAAGAAGGAATTCCAAGTAAAGGATAACGTGGGGTAAAATTGAAAGTATTTGGAAGCGTAATTATATATGGAGGAGGCTTGTGAGGCATAAGTATAAGAACCAATAGTTGTGTGAGTGTGATATATTATGTGAGTGAAGGAGGAGATCATAATAAAAATGGTGCTTGAATGAGTGGGAATGGATGCAAAAAGGTGGAGGAATAATTCTTCAGAAGAATTGAAGAAATGTGAGCAAGCGAAGGTGGCTTATAAGGAAGAGATGAAAAAATATGTGTATACAAGTGACAAGGAATATATGCAAGAGGAGTGTGAGCGACTGTAAAATATTGTAGATGATGTAAAAGAGGAACCGCAAGCAAGAATGAATCTTGAATGAGTGGTGAGGAAGGAAGTGAGATGTTTATGGGAGAAGTTGGTAAGGTAGGTGAAGTGATGGTTACACCATATGTGATGTTGAATGGAATGTAGGTGTATTAATAGTTGTCTGATAAGTGGATTGTACTGATCGAAGAAAGTGAAGAAGGGGGGAAGTGATGGGTGTGATAGAATCACATGGTGATGAATAATGAGATGGATGTAGTGAAAAATTGAAAGACTGTGGAAAATACGGGGATAAGACCATGTCCAAAGTGGACATAAATGGTGAAGTAGATTATGAAAGGGATAATATAGATAATGAATGGTTAGAAGAGTAATATGGTGTGTAATTGTTATCTCTCGAAAGTGGACCCTATAGAGATATGGATGAATGTGTTCTAAGCTTGTAAATTTTATCTCTCTCTTTCATGGATATAATGGAAACACCTCAAGTTTGTGGGTATACCTACTTTGAGGTGAGTCTACGGTATCAAAGTCGGTTCCGTATTGATGTATCCTAAACTGATTTATGGGGTTTAAGGGTAAAAGATGATTGTAAAAAATGAATTAAAACTAAGGTGATACACCAAACTTGTATGAGGTCTTTGACTGAGTACATGCACAATTGATATGGAATGAAATTTTGATGCACATGCCAACAGATTTCTGAAGATAATTAAGGGTAAACACTTTGATGTATTGAGGGATAGAATCACAACGATACTGCTAAGTTACACATACACATTAATATCATCTAGAGATTACTGAATTTGCAATAGGGTAAGATGATTAATCAGGGAATTCAACATTCAAAAGAGTAATAGAAAACATACACAAGATTGCAAATAATTGGAAAGGCAAAAAAAAATACTTCACATTCAAAGGGAAAAACTGGCAAAAAATTACTTTAGCACTCCTGTATATAAAAAGTCCTCCTTGTGCTTTGCCAAAGCACACAATATATAGCAAAATATTTTTCCCCTCCCTTCCTAAAAATAGACTAAGGCTTGTACTCACCCATGTATCCTATTTTTATCATTTACTTAATAATAGATAAAGGAATAAAAATAGAACATGCAATTACAAATAGACATTAATAGCCTTAATTACATTACAGTCAAACTGAAGTTGATTTTTCTATTTTTAAGAAAATAAAGGTGAATAATTTCCTAATAATAAGCTTGCTTGTTAGAAAAGTCTCTTTCCTTGTGCATGTGGAATTCATCTTCTTGTCTGTTATGTCCTCTTGTGAAGGCATGCAAAAATTAACTCCCTGTTTGTGAGAAAAATAATTACAATACTTGCAATATTTACAAAAATAACCATCCACACATCCATTTGATGGGGACCACCTCCATGCTCAGATTTTGATGTTGACATTCCTTGTCTAAGTGGTCACATGGGTGACATACTGCAGATCATCTTCAACTCTCTTGACCGTGGGGACCACCTTTGCACTTGATCACTGATCTCCATTTGGTTTGGCCACCTTTGTGGACTTAACAATTTATAAGGTCGACCACATTTGATTAGTATACATGCCATACTACAATACATAACCACCTTTGATTATATTGCATGGTATATTTTGTCAACTTTTGTATATTGGATAATATTTGGTTAAAATTCACCTTTTCGGTGATCATAGTTGGCATGATTTGGAGCATATAGTTTAAGACCTTCGAAAGGTCAGAAGGCAATCATTTTTTATTGATTACATGGGTTGGACCCCTCTGCATGGTTATCTAACCCTTTGCAGCTTGTCGATGGCATTTGCAACTATGGTTGAATTAGGTATTTGTTGGAGATCGTCGATCTCGGTCCTTGATGAATTCGGTGTCATTGATCTGAAATTATAGTTAGGGTTTTAAACCCTACAATTAATTCGGTCAGTAGTAACTGACCATGATGGTTTGAGTGTGGAGCTCGATCTTCAACCTTTGATCTTCTTACCTGATGAATTTGGACCATTTGATAACTAACTCCAAGTGAGTTAGGCTAAGATATGGTTTATCGGCTTAGTTAAAATGTTTGAGCTCCATCATTTTGGTCATTTCTTTGTTTCTCATAGAGAGCGGCGAAGCCCTGGCAATTTTTGGCTTTATGCCATCGTTGATCTCTGAAACTCAGTTTTGTGGTGTTGTTGGTCTCTGTGAGTTTGATACTTGGTCGCTCTTGCCTGAGAGTTCTAGAAGTGTTCGTATATTTGCATTTTCTGAGTTATGTGTGAGCTCTTTAGAGGATTCCACCATTGTTTGAAGCTTTTGAACTCACTTGTTGTGGGTTCTACCTCCATTGTCGTGATCTCTCTATTTATAGTA
The DNA here is from genome assembly GCA_019776745.2 of Taxus chinensis. Taxonomy (NCBI): domain Eukaryota; kingdom Viridiplantae; phylum Streptophyta; class Pinopsida; order Cupressales; family Taxaceae; genus Taxus; species Taxus chinensis. The sequence goes on along the minus strand of CM034155.1, from coordinate 532,200,000 downwards.
TTTCTTGGAGGTTTTGCGAGCTCATTTCTTGATACTACTCGATGTGGTCACCATTTTTGAGTTCAATCTCACCCCTTCTTTCTGTACAAGATACTAGCTCGGTTTCTATTTTCTACCTTCTACAGAGCTATGTGAGTTTCTTGGTTCTCGAGATCTTCATGTTTTTTCCCCTTGGCCACCACTGTCGTGAACTTGAAGCTCGACTGTGTAGCTATCACACTATTTGACGAGGGAAAGGTAAGTCTTGACTTCCTTGGATATTACTTTTACTTCATCATTGCCACTTTGTTCTTCGAGAAATACTGATGATCCATTCTTTCTTTACATTTTCTGTGTGATTTCGTGGCTCGGCCTTGGTCATTTTGAGTTGAACCTCGTTCTGAGCTTGATCTTCTTTCTCTGAACTTGATGACTTCTTGAGGGTTTACTCAGCTTCAATACCAGTAAGTACTTGTTCTTACTCTGATTTTGATACCCATTAATGGGTTTTATGATTAAAGTTGGAAACTGTAATTTCCTTTATTGGATCTGCAACTTGAAACTGATTTCATAGTAGTTTAGAGTTAACTATCTCTACCATTTTCTTATACGAAGTGGGTTTGCTTCCTGATAATGTATTGCATTGAAACCCTTTTACACAATGAATGCCATGATTTTCTGAAGTTTGTTAAGGGCATTCGAGTTCAACTTCTCTTACTTGTAATGTATTAGTGATTCTGTAAAATTGTGGAAAGATTTCTGGGTCTGCGTTATCCTTGTACTTTGACTTCTATATTTTTTTGAATTGGTGACTGTAGTTGTTTGTTGAGGCCTGAGTTCTATAGCGTTCTTGAGATTTTATGCTTATAACAAATAAGAAAGTATGTCATGAACATTTCCTTCAGGCCCTCTGTAACTTCTTTGTTTTCTTACTATAGCCATGATTATTTGTTTGGAGATTTAGCAACATGCACTTCTTCTTGACTGTATGTCATCATTACTTTGATTTCAAATCTCTGCTTCTAAGGAGTGTCCTAAAAGACTGTTACGTTGTGAACTCATTGTCATTTTCTTAGCTCGAAGTTCTAGTCTATATGAGTCTTCATTTGGGTACAACATAGTACTACTCAGAAGGTTAACAAACTCTGATTTTCATGTTTTGAGCATAAAATTCTGAAGTTCTGTATTTCTTTTATTGTTGAAACCCCTCAAAAATCTCAAAATCTGAATTTAAATGTTAGCTTGCAGCCTCCTTCAGTAGTGTTGAGTTTGTTATTGACCTCTTCCTCTTCTCTGTGTGGGATGGTTGTGGATGTTTGGCTTCTTTTGCTTTTTGAACTCCGTTATTCTGTAACTTGATATGGGATTCTCTACTTGAGGATAGATGAAGAATGAATGTTTCACTTTACTTATCCTTGATAGTCTGAAATACTTCTTTCTTTAGATACAGAAACAAAGTTTTGAGTTTGATAAAAACTGTAAAATGAAAAGTCTAAAACTTTCATTTGTTTGTATTTCTTTAGTTCACCTTCTTAAATGATCCTTTGTAACATCTAGTTGCATACTTTGATTCTGAAGATGATTTTGTCACTTTGTTGGAATAATGTAATCTTGTTTCTTTCACTTAGATGCTTTATTTCCTTGGTAGTAGTATTTCTGGCCTGCTAGAAAATTTGAAATGTTGATTTTTCATGGCGAAGCCCTGGAAATCGATTTTTCTAGAATTCTCTCTTCCTTCCCTTTTCAGTTGTAGTAATTGTATTTTCTGATTCAGAATACAAAATGTAACACTTTTCTGTTGAAGCTGATTTGGTAGTTGGAAACTAAAACATAATAACTGTTATTTTGATCATGGCATGCTTTTCTACTTTTTTGTATCACTTACTTGATTTACATAGTTATTTTAAAGCATGTAGTAGTTAAAATGGACATTTGCGACTTTTCATCATGTTTTTTTAAAGCATGTAGTAGTTAAAAAAACATGATGAAAATTCATAAATGTCCATTTTACATGGCGAAGCCCTATCAAAATTTTCCCAGAATCTTCTTTTTCATTTTGTTTCAGTTGTAACCCTTTCTTTCCAGTTAACTTCAGCTTCTTGAAATCTGATTCTTCTTCTTTAGTTACAACCTGAAACATGTACTTCTATTTGCCAGTCTCTAATCTGCTACTGTAACTTCTTCCATTTGTAGGACAGTTACTGAAACATGAGTTACATTCTTCCTTCATTCCATCATGTAATTAAGACTTATCTATTTTATGCCATATATAGGAGTCATTAAATCTAATTTCTTCTTGGCTGCAACCTGTACCTGCACACTTAAGAAAATAGTTAGAAAATACTTAGGAATTTTTGGCCTCTCTTGTGTCCATGGTTTTTTCTTTTTCTTCTCTCTTTCTTCTTTCTGAGTGAGTAAAACATGTATGCAGTTTGATCTTTAAGTAAACTATATCTCATATTGTTAAGAGATTCATATACATGAATTAGGACAATATAGGAATATGGATTAATCCCTGAGCTAATAACTGATAGTTCTATCTTTCTTTTTTTTCAGGTACAGTGATTTCAGCAACGAAGATGAAGAAGGAATAAAGCTGGAAATGCAGATGTCTCAACTGAAGAAGAAAAAAACCCCAAGGCAATGATGGGTTCACTCATACTCCTTTATTTTCTCTTTTCATGCATGTGTACCTCTTATTTTAGTAGTTGTACTTTACTTTTCAGTTACATCCCATGGCTTGTGTGGGAAACATTTGAAAATTCCTTATGAATAAAACATTGAATTCTGAAATTGAGTTGTGTATTTCTTTCTGCATTTCAACTTTCTATATGGATTGTATGATGAACTAAACAACTCAGTAATATAATTGAATGTCTTAATCATGAACAAAAGAACATTAAATAATATCAGTAACATCTAGTAATTAGCTTTGATTTTTACGATCTGTATTTATGTTTGTTTTTCCATAGCTTAGCATTTCACCTATTATGTGATTTAATGTCTTCATCAAGACAACACAGCTATCCTTCAGGGCCTTGTGTTCTTTTGCTAAAGATAACATGAAATTTTAGACTATGTGACCTGTTACATTTTGTAATAGAGCACATAGCTGTAGATTTCATGTAATCAGTTAACTAATTCAATGAGTAACAATATTATACTGAAAAATCTCCCCTATCTTAGGTATACTTCACCAATGCTATCCATTGTAACGAAGTTTTGAGTTGCCCATTTTTACACAAGTGCAAAAATTGTCAACATTTCTGGTGATCCTGCGGGGAAAGCTGCCTGCTAGCTTATAGACCAGTGTCTTGCTCTTGTCCATTGGGCATGGAGTACAAACATGTAACTAAAATCTGCCTTACCGAAGGTCCAACCCTTCCAAAACAAACTAAAACTGGGAAAGGATCAAGAAAACCAGATCACATGCACAAATGCACTTATTGAATTGAAAAACAATGCAATGTGCAGGAACTACACTTATTGAAGGGAAATCCTACTCTAATAATCACTGTAAGATTTTCAATAACAGTGTTTGAGAAACATACCATTCATAGGAATGGGAAGTTCCTCTCCATTTAGCTTTGAAAGCTAAAAATCATTATGTTCCTTGTAAGCCGAAATCATGTAAGGACCACTCCAAATTGTATCAAACTTTGTGTGTCTTCCTGGATTTGCACGATCGACATCCCAATTCAACACAATATCTCCTTCATTGAAGACTCTAAATTTGGATTTGTTGTCAAAAATTTTCTTCATCTATATTTGATTCTTTTCCATGTTCACATGAGCTTGATCTATTAGCTTTTGTAACTCCATTAATTCTACATCACAAACTTACAATGGTTCATTCATAAGTAGCTCCATTTGATGCATCAAATATAATACGGGTAACTCAACTGAAATAGGCATTCTTGCTTCTCTTTTGTAAAAAAGCTTATATGGTGAATTGCCAACTAATCTTTTAGGAGTCACTCTATCAGCCCAAAGTGTTAAATTTAACATCAGATGCCAAGCTCTTTGATTATCCTTGAGTGTTCTTATGATGATCTTTAAAATATTCTTATTATTACTTTCAGCTAAGCCATTACCCTTTCGGTAATAATTAGATGAAGAAATCAAATAAATTCCATGGTTGACATCCCAATCTATTATCTTTGCAGCAAGAAATGCTAAAGATTTATCTGATATGATAGTTTCTGGAACACCAAATCTACAAACTATACCTTCATAAAAGGATAATATTGAAGTTTCAATAGCATCTTTCAAGGCTATTGCTTCAGTCTATTGCGTAAAATAATCTGTAGTAGTTAAGACCCACTTGTGTCCTTGTGATGAAGGTGGGTTTATCATGCCAATAAGGTCAAGACACCACTACATAAAAGGCTAATCAACTGAAATAGGTTATAAAGGTAGTGAATCTTAACATGTTCTTTTCTAATAAAGAAAGACAATTTTCTTACACTTTCTGATCCATTGAAACCAGTCCTTGAATATGCAAGGCTATTAATAACCAGATTTCATGATTTATAAGGCTATGGTTCGTGTTGCAAAAGTGACCTCCTGGCATATCCTTCATGGAATTCTGATAGTAATTGCAGAATTTTATCATAGTCAACACATCACAGCAATACTCCATTTATATCTCTTTTGAACAACACACTATCGATAAAGATATAAGGTATAACTTGTAATCTAAAATACCTTTTTTTATTCTTATCCATACCTTTCGGGATAGGTGCCATGTTGTAGATAGTTAACTAAATCAATTATCCATCTTGATTCCTGGACTTCTTAAAAAAGTTCAGGTTGCTGATTTTCTGGTTGGACCATGATGTTTGATTGCTGATACGCAATTTCAGCATGTTGTTTTGAATCTTTGAGTTCTGCAACTTGTTATTTTTCCATATCAGCAATTAGGTGTTCACATTAACCTTTTCCGCAAAATGTCTTAGAAACCCGGATATCAACATCATATTCCATAACTTTAGTTATCCAACCTACACTTTTCTCATTCAATTATTTATTTAACAAGAAAGCTTTCACACTTGGATGAGAAACAAGAACATGGATTTAATTGTTTGAAAACATATACTTAAAATTATTTAGTCCCCTGACTACTGAAATTACTTATTTCTCAAGAAATGTGTACCTTGTTTCGTAATCATGTAAGATTTATCCAAAGAAAACAATTGGTTATTCAATATTTTCATCATTAACCTGAGTTAATATAGCTGAGATTGTTTCAGTTCCTGCAAGTGCATACATTGTAAAATATTTATCAAATTTGGATTTGTAGGAGTAGGAGCTTGAGAGATGGTTGTTTTTATTACTTAAAACACTTCTCTCCCTTCGTTGGTCCAAGAGAAATTTTTCTCTTTCTTTAACATAGATATTTATGGTTTAACCAATGCTGCAAAATCTGGAACAAATAATTTTTCTCTTTCTTATATTTTCTTATACCAGTCTTATTACACCGACATCGGTTACCTGACCGACGTCGGCTATAGTATAACCGACATCGGTTATCAGACCGATATCGGTTACTGTCTTTTCCAGTTCCTGACAAACCAGCAACCTACCAATTTTACCAGTCTGAGTTTGTTTCTGTTCCTGACAGATTGAAACCCTGCTGTGAACTCCTGTCCATGGTTGTTATCACTCGAAAGCAAGCCGCCGCCATGGTTTCACATGCTTGCTCTATTTCTTTTCCTGAATCACCCCCTTCACATTCTGTGGGGAATCCTACGGATACCAGCGAGGTTCCTAAAATTCCTGTGGGAGATAAGGACTTTGCCAAGTTTCTGGATGCTAATCCTAGTGCTGTACAATACTATTTGTCTCATGCCCCTGACTGTACGCCCGATGGTCAGCTCCTTGTTGGTATGCCTATTAGTATAGCTGCTCATTTAGCTCCCACTCCGCCTGATGACACCACCTTGCTTCCCGCATCTTTAGCCCCGTCTCCCAATCCGATGGCTTTAGAGGTTCATACGACCCAGATTAGCTTTCCTTTGGTTAATCTTGGACCCCACATATCACTACCACCGACTGCCCCTACCTCATCTCTCTTGCAGACCGCTCTGTTCATGACTTGCTCTCTGCCACCTATCCACACGAGCTTTCCTTCTCAAGCCCCGCCTACCTTTTCATTCCCATACACGTATCCAGTGACCTCAACATCCTATATGGGACATCCCTATTCGGTCTCCTCAACATATTCATCCTCCATACCTTATCAACACTTAACCCCACCAGTGTCTAGCAATGGCCCTTGGCCCAATTTGTCTCTGTTTACCACAACCACACCATCATCTCATCCAACTACTGATTTAATTAAACAAATGATGGACAAAATGCAAAACCTGGAGGCTTCTGTTTCAGGAAGTCGTAACGCCTTGACATACGAGCAAGTTTGTTGGGAGCCCATTCACCCTTCTGTCCCCCTTCATTCATATCCTCCTCAATGGGAGTTGCCGAAATTTACTCGTTTTAATAGTAAAGAGGATCCTCAACAACACTTGCGATCATTTAGACATGCTTGTTATTTGATTGCTCATGATGATGCCTTGTTACTCCGCACCTTTCCCATGTCCTTATCAGGACCCGCCTTGGAGTGGTACAGTGCTTTAACCCAGCACTCAATCTTCTCTTTTAACCAACTAGCCCAATCTTTCTTGGATCATTTCTCCATTAACATTGCCAAGAAAGTATCTATCACCGACCTTTATGCCATCCGACAATTCGAAGACGAATCTATCGCAGATTTCGTTGGACGATGGCGTGGCCTTATCAACCAACTTACATATGCCTTGCCTCAGGCTGAACTTATCAAACTTTTTACGCGGGCCTGCGCTAAGCACATCTCTCCTACCCTCCAAATTCAAACTTTCCGTACATTTGATGAGGCCTTTACCATGGCTCGGAAATTAGAAATTCGAGCCTTAGAAGAAGAGAAATTGCGGTTGCGCAATAAAAACCCCAATTTCCGAACTCCAGATTCCACCAACAAACCTAACACCACCAATCCTCACCCATCGACCGCTTCGAAATCAAAAGGGGCCGTGCACGCGGTGATGGTCAGATCCCAACCGTCTAATACCCCGCCAAAAACCACCTATAAGTATAAAGCAGAACCCATCAACTACACTCCCTTGGGAGAAACATATGGTGTGATATTGGAAAAATTACTCAAAGCAGGAGCCATTACCTTACCTCCTGTTAAACCTCATTCTGGGTTTGATTCCACTTGTGCCATACCTTCCTGGTACAAAGAAAATGACTTCTGTAACTTCCACCGCGTGAAGGGACACAGTCATGAGAACTGCAAGATGTTGAAAAACATAGTGCAAGAAATGGTTGATGCGGGGGATATAGCCCTCAATAATCCTAACGCCCCTGCTAACCGAAATTTGAAAATATTAAACAAACCATTCCCGAATCATTCTTCTAACAGTAATCTAAATCAAGATATCTTAGCCGAGGAGAGTGTTCATGAGATCCATGCAGTCTTCGATTCCCAGCCAAAGATCTCTATCGAACAAATTCTCAATCAAGCCTCTTCACTAACGCAGGAAACCGAGCCCCCTTCCTCGCCATCAAGACAAACTGAAATCCTTGCCGTTCCTTTACCCATCAAGGAATTAGCTACCCAGAGTTCCCTTCTCACAAATGAGCCTTCTTATACCACATCCTTGCAATACTGTGAGCGGATGTTATCTAATTTATCTATTTCCCAAACGTCTCCTTCTACCATTCTTGTTGTACAAGAGGAAGACTCGCCACTTCTTTTCTCATCCTTAAACGAGCAACCTCTTGAACCGACATCACCACATTCTTTAAACATGACAGATCCCCTCAAACACACTCTCCTACCTATTAGTCCCTCATCACCTAAATCTTTTCAGCAACCTGTTGATCTCTTAACGCCCATTGATACAGTGCCTCATATACCCCTTGTAGCACACCCACAGTGGACCGGAATCACAACCCACCTTTCTTCCATACAAAAGTTCCTCTTCACACGTGAGGACTGTCATTCCACAGAAGATAGACAGGTCCTATGGGAACGTTTGAGTACGCCGTATTCTACTCAAATGCAAATGACCGATCCTGATGCCTCCACCATATACCCGAAGTGTTTACAGAAGCTTAAAATGCCCATGTTCTCACCTTCACCCCCCTCATCTCTACCAAATACCTCGTCCACTTCTATTAACTTAGCCAAATCTTCCCCTACGCTTGGGACCTCACCCATACCTAGTCTAACACACCCACCTAAGCGGCTTGATTTATCTAAAAATAAAGCCATCCATCCCATTAGGAGACAGACTCAATCTCTTCAACCTATGCCTCTATCACAACTAAAACCATCGTCGTCACACCTACCTTCCATATTGGGACCCCATCCCTCTACCTTACATCAATATATCATACCTCCTGTGTTTTCTTTAAAGCGACCTACGCCTTCTGCACCCATACAGAAATCCCAGGGTATAGCAACACCGTCACCCCGCGTATCCTGTCCACCTATCAACCTAAACAAATTCCATCATCAAAAGATTTGTTTTCAGTCACGCCTATTTCCCCATGGTTGTTTTCTGATACCACATCATCTGTGGCCTCATCATCCAACATAGCTTCTACGTCAAAGAAACCACGGTTAGGTAAAACCCATTATCAAAACTCCTTGGCTAAACCACCCCCTATACAAACCAACCACACCACGTCATCACCAGAATCGACCCATTCAATAGCCTCATTTTCCTCTGACTTTGACCCACTCAAAGGGTCTTACGCCAAAATCCTTGCTATGTTGGTGGGGAATGCGACCATTTCCCTACCCCCACTTAGACCTTATGATCCATCTAAACCTCGACCTATAGGTTACGATGAGTCTAAAATCTGCGCTTACCACCGCACACCAGGACATGACGTAGAGGGATGCAAAACGTTGAAAGCCATACTTCATCCGTCACCTCTCTCAGACAGAAAGGTTAAGAAAGACAACTTACGAAGAGAGAGACCTTTAGCTTCAATTCCCTCTCCTATACCACATGTCCCCGCCTCACCAAGATCTATCATCATTACAGCCCCACCTATCGAAAACCAAGACCTATCCTTACCATCTTCCTCCTCTCGTATTCACAAGATCAATATGATTAGTGTTGCTACTCGAGGGCAGAAAAACAATGGGAAAGCGAAAGAAAACACACCTGTGGCATCTCTTTCTCCGTCAACCATCCCAATTGCACCACCACCTAAAGTGGTTATTCGCGGACCCGCCTATCTCGTCTCTAAAGGCATTGCCCACCAAACTATGATCAAACAGCTTCACCAATCTCCCGTAAAAATGACACTGTATGATCTCATTCAGACTTCTGAATCTCATCGACAAGCTCTCGTTGAGATCCTTCAAGGGATAGAGGTTTTACCTAATGAAACATTTCCTGTTACCTCTATTCTAACACCCAATCACGTTGCTTCACTCACTAAACAACCTATCTCCCCAACCACTTCTGTCTCTGTACAGCAAGCCGCTGCTGTCAGTTTCTCCGAAGATGAAATTATCGACTTTGGTGCCGAAGATCCTGACCCTGCTCTTTTCATCTCAGCGTACGTTCGGGATATCCGGGTACGTCGAGTTATGATTGACGGGGGCGCTAGCCTAAACATCATCTCTTCAAAATCCTTCCAACAAATGAATATCCCTTCTAGTTGCATGTGTGCCAACCCCATCATGTTGCGATCATTCAATGATGCTATTACTTCTAATTTAGGCACCGTGATCCTTAACATTCGTGTAGGACCACGTACTTTACCCGAACTCTTCTATGTCCTTGAGGGAGAGTACCAATACAATATGTGGTTAGGCCGCCCTTGGATCCGGGCTATGGGATGCGTTCCCTCCACCTTACATAGATGCATAAAATTTGAGTATGAGGGGAAGTCCTACACTGTAAAATCTGATCCTCCCCCCTTCAAAACTTGCAATATGTTGTATCGCCCTAATGATGTACTTGTACCAGTCAAGACACCCATTCATCCAACCCAGCCATCTACTTCCGATGCACCTACACCTTCAACTAATGAAACCGCCGTTACAAATATTACTTCCTTTCCCGCAGATAACATCCCAACCTCCTACCCCTTAGTAGATGTTTTTCAACGCCTTACACTGGGGGAGTACCGCCTATATAACGTTAGTTCTTTCCCTACCCCGCAGGAGTACGGACAATTACATGCACATCCCACCTACGACCGTCGCGTGGGGGAGGTAATCTCTTACGGACCACCCCATTGCCGCACCAACCTAACGTATGGGGGTGTTGACGCATCCTCCATTACCCCTGAACCTCCTCTTGGTGTGGTTCCCTTCCAATCCGATTTTCAATACTTGACAAATCATCGTTTCGCCCTCACCTTCTTGACTCGCTGTGCTTGGAAAGGCTTTGGTTTTGGTCTTTATGAACAAGGCCGACATACACTCATTCCCGTGACTACACGTAAACACAATGATCGCAGTGGTCTCGGTTTTCCTGAAACACCTACACAGGAGACACCTCGTGTCAGCTGTATCCTGGAAGAAGACGACGTCACCCCTACCAAACCATCATCACCCACTTTGTCATCATCATCCACAGAGTCGATAGACCCTAAATCTATCCCTCCTAACTTTTTTTTTTCATAAATGCTATCTCCATAGGTCCTCTCACTTATCAACGTGATAATGAGGACCCATCTTCTCTTCCCCTTCTGTATCCAGACATGATCGAAGAGGATTCGCCTTCGATTAACGTTGTTGAGTGCCAGGATGACGACTCCATCCTCACTTACCTTGGGGCGGACGACTCCTATATTCAACGCGCCTTACCGTCTGAAACTCAACCATGTTGAATGAGTCGACTATAGAAATCAACATCCACACAGAGGAGGATCCTCACATTGTGAAGATCGGACAATCCCTTAACACATCAGAACAAGCCGCCCTTTACTACCTTTCTCCGTACCCGCAACCAAGCCTTCGCTTGGTCCTACGCTGACATGCGGGAATTGATCCTACCATTGCCGTCCCATAACATCACCCTAACCCCGATTCCAAACCAGTCAACAAAAACTGAGAAAAATGCATCCACGCATTGCCCTCTTGGTCAAGAAGAGCTTCAACGACTTCTTTCTGTCTCCTTCATCTTGCCTATTGACTATCCTCAATAGATTTCTAACATCGTACCTATCACTAAAGCGACTGGGGGACTTCGGATATGCACAGATTTCCGAGACATTAACCTCGCTTGCCCCAAGGATGACTTCCCCCTCCCAAGTATTGATCAACTTGTTGATCTCACTGCGGGCCATGAAATGCTTTCTCTCATGGATGGCTTTTCGGGATACAATCAAATTTTGGTAGCCCTGGCCAATCAACATAAAACTGCCTTCATAAACTCCTTGGGGAACCTTCTGTTATCGTGTCATGTCGTTTGGCCTTAAGAATGCTGGTGTTACCTATCAGCGGGCTATGACTTACATTTTTCATGACATTATGCACACTATCCTGGAGGATTATGTCGATGATCTTCTTGGCAAATCTAAACATCGCAGTGAACATCTCGATGTTTTAACCATTATTTTCGATCGCCTGTTGCAATATTCAGTCTGGCTTCAACCAAAGAAATGTGTCTTTGGTGTTCTTTCGGGAAAAATTCTTGGCTTTATCGTCTCTTTGCGTGGCATTGAGGTCGATCCATCTAAATTAAAAGTTATCCTAGAAATGCCCCCACCCAAAAACCTTAAACAATTGCGTAGTTTGCAGGGTAAACTTCAATCCATCCGGCGTTTCATCTCCCAACTCTCGGATCGATGTCACCCTTTCCATCACCTTCTTAAAAAGGACATTGCCTTTCAATGGAGTGAAGAGTGTAACCAAGCCTTTGAAGCTCTCAAATCCTATCTCTTGCAGCCACCCGTGCTTATTCCACCTCAGGATGATCGTCCTTTCTACATTTACCTTTCTGCCACTGACCATGCTATAGGAGCCATGCTCTGACATCGGGACTCGGCACATCGAGAACAAGCCGTTTATTATATAAGTCGTACTCTCGTGGATTATGAGACTAGGTATACACATGTAGAAAAATTGTGCCTAGCCCTATCATTCGTAGCCACCAAACTCCGACATTACCTCCTGAATCACAAAACTTTTGTTATCACCAACACGGACCCCATTCATTATATGTATGCCAAACCTCATCTAAACCAACGCATCGCCCGATGGCTTATGCTCCTCGCCGACCTCGACCTTGAGTTTGTACAACAGAAGTCAATCAAAGGACAAACTCTTACAGACCAACTTGCGGAGGCCCCTTTACCTGGGGAACAATTCACCAATTTTAATTTCCCTGACGAACTCATCGCCACCCTTTCACTCAGGGAAGAGTCGTATCAAATGACCATCTTCTTCGATGGATCTAAATGCCAGTGCGGCGGAGGAGCCGGCATTGTTCTCATCCCTCTTGACGCTGAACCTATGCCTCTTTCATTCTGGCTTGATTTCCCCTGCACTAATTATACAGCAGAATACGAGGCCCTTGTTTTGGGTCTCCAGGTTGCGTTACACTTAGGTGTCAAATCTATTAATATTTTTGGCGACTCTCAATTGGTAGTCAATCAAGTTATGGGCAATCTACCAATGTAAGATATGGAACTTCAAAAGTACAAACATTACGTGGATTCACTTTTGACCTCATTTACTCGTTATTCTATCCAGACCATTCCCCGCTCCACTAACAAATTTGCGGATACTATGGCTTGCTTAGCCTCGCAAATTCCTGCCGCACCAACTGACTCTGACATATTTGTCTTGGTCCAACAACATTTACCCTACCAACATCAAATTTTTACCAACCAACAAAATTGCCTAACCACAACCAAATTGCCTGAATTCACCTCTCCCTGATCCTAAGGGAGAACTACATCGGTCTGAGGCCCCTCCTTGCTTTGTGCAATGGGCTATGTAGGTAGCAATTCGGAGACATGAGGCCTCCCAAGGTTAGCTCGACCATCCCCTACCATAACCTATCATGTGTGGTAAATATAAATATTTTTGTGTATTTCTATTTAATCACATTCCTCTTTATCCTTTTTCAAAACACCCCAAAGTCAAAACACAAACATTCTTATTATTATCATAACTCAAATCAACATACATATTTAGTCTTATTTAGATGTTAAACAAATACATCTTCTCTATCATCGACACGCAGGTCAGCATCCTTATTTATTCTTATACCTTGCTAACATTTATTTAGACCCTCACGACTCATCCCGACCCAGGAGATGATCGTGATCGTCGACGCCTCTCGCCAGGCCTCTCCGTCCTCAAAGGTACCGTAGCTATTGGTACCACCCACTGATCTGCCAATCTCTCCTGTAACATATGAATACGCCCTCTCGCATGGAGGAATCCAGCCTCTAGTCTCTCTGCTCGTGACTCCGAACCCGCTAACAATCCTCTTGTCTCATTCATCTGCGTTTGGAGCTGATTAACTAAACTCTGCAGACGATCTCTCTCCGCTGTAATCACAGCTATGTCAGGGCGATCACGTACACCTCGCAGCTCTGCTACCCACCATAACCTATAGGCCTCTGTCGTTCCTGCATCCATTACCCTGCGATCGGCTGCTATCTCCTCTGGCCCTTCTGGAGGTGTTGGCCGGGGAGGTGAGAATGCTGCCTCGGCGTCGATCCTCATATATGGTCTATAAGCCAGGGGTATATCCTGCACAAATCCAAATTGTCACCGCACGCGATCTAGAGGAATCCTCTCATACTCACCTGGTCTGTGCCCTGCGATCCACCTCAATCGCTCTACACCCCTCAACTCCTCAGCTATGTTCTCTGTTACCATATAGTTCCCGTAAGGCCTCCAACAGATATCCGCAATCGTCACCCTCTCCCATACCTGCCTGTAATACTCAATGTCACCCGTCACGGCCTGGGATCTTGCCTCTTGTTCTGTCTGGACCCATCGTCTGAATCCCAACCTCTGTACTCCGGTCTCTCCTGACTGGATGGGTCGGCCTATTGGTCACACACAAACAATGTGCTCATAGGCCCAACAGTGTAATAAGTATGAACAATCCAGTGTCGTCCTGTGATTTCACCTACAAGCCCATAAACCCCTGTATAACTCCGCCAAATATGCAGGTGCCCATGCAAAAGTCACGTTCCTTTCTATCATCTCCCAAATAACACACATCAATGCCTTTGGAAATCTTCCCCCATCCGCCCTCGGTAATGCATAATACCCTACCGCTATCATTAATATCACTGCTAACCTTGTCTCCTCAGGGTGTGCTGCATACATTATCCCATATGTGAATGTCAAACCTCGCTGTGTCAAATCTCGTGCGTATGGACCAAATACTGCTGTTATCGCTCCCCGCGCCGCGCTAGGTAATGCCTGATATACTGGTTTTCCTGTAATAGGGAGTCTCAAAATACGGAACACATCTTCCAATGTTACTGTCATCTCCCCTGTTGGCAGATAGAAGGTATTCTTCTCTGGATTCCATCTTTCAATCAACGCCTGCAACATAGCATGGTTATGTGCGATTCGTGAATAATAGCGGATTCCACTTAACCCCAAACGATTTATCAATGTCCATTCAACTGGTGTTACATCCGCTCGGATTCGTGACAACAGCGCTGGTACACTATCATTCATCCTCAACCCTGCCTCTGCCTGCATACGTCACAACAACAAATAACCATTCAATCCATCGAATCCCTAAAGTTTTTTTTCTCACATTCTGGAAATTCCTCCAGTAACCGGTATCGGTTATAAATAACCGGTACCGGTTCATTAACCGATACCAGTTATCCCTAACCGCTATCGGTCACTGTCAATTACATACACCTTGCCTAAACAACCACCTACGACAATAAATTGATCGTTTATTCCTCTCTGTATACACAGACATACCCGAAACCCCTGATTACCTACCCCATAACACTCACCTCACCTATAACCCTTGCTATCACGTTTTCTTTCTCATATCTACCCACTTAATCTCCCTCCTCCTATTCACAAAACATGCAAACACCAAATTACAACCAAATCGTTTACCTCTTGGGCTGCAGCAGCTTGCGGTGGAACTTGTCTTCCCTCTCGTCCATGCCTGCTGGATGCTTCTCCTCGTTCAGCCATGCTCACCACCCTCTTCAAATATAGCTTGGATTTCTGTCTTCTTGATCTCAGCCCACAATCACGTTACCTGTCTCTTTCCTCCTTATCACTCAAATCTCTCATGCAATTACTTGTCTCAGTCGTTAAAACAGCGTCGCATTCGCGTATTTAACATCTTGCATGCCTCTCAAAATAAGAACTTCAGTTGCCACCTACGCTTTTCTATTTTTAGAAAAATCTCATTTTGGAATAACCGGTATCGGTTACCTAACCGATATCGGTCTATACTATACCGACATCGGTTAGCTAACCGACGTCGGTCACATACCCACCTTTTTCAAAACATAGTCCTTTTCTTTATTTTTTATCTAATTTTTGGAGGCGCCCGCCTCTTTTTCCTGCATACCAACACCGATAGCTATAATATTTTCATCAAATCCACATCTCATTACGATTTCATCCATATCATCTATCTACATTACCAAAACAAACAAATCATCAACAAACGATATCAAAAACCATTAATCTATATACCATTTGGATCCAACTTAACAGCTACATACATACATTTTCATAAAATCAGCGACAAAACATACAACATTTCATAATACAACATGTCAATTAAACTCATCATTTATATCTACATACATCCCATCAACAAAAGACATCAACATCATTAATATATAACACCATGTAAATCCAACTCATCATACATCAAATATCACAAACCATCGACAAAACATTTAACGCATTTTTAAACACAGCATGTGGATCAAAACATCATATCTATATATATATATACAATGTTTCCAATATACAATGTGCCCTGCATCGGGGCCTCTGTGATCTCATAATCCAACAAAGCCGGCACGCAGGCCGTAATAACCATCAAAAACCTCAACACGGCTCGCAGGCCGGTCTCTCATATCAAAAACATACTCGGCTCGCAGACCGGTATCAACTATACAACTCATACTCGGCTCGCAGGCCGGTATACAATAAATGAATGAATGAATCAATGAATACATAATATGTAGGCACGCAGGCCTCTATAAACATAACCGGTTCGCAGACCGGTGCCCATATCCAATATACAAATACAAAAACAATGCCGGGATCCCTCAGCTCTCCCCACCGCCCTCAGCACCTCTCCCTGCTGGTCCCTGTGGTGCCTCTCGCCTCCTGCCTGTAACAGACACACCGGCTGTGGCTGCACCTCCCTGCGATCTCTGACTATGAGAGGTCTCTGCTCTATAGGCTGCATATGGCTGATACTCAGCTCCGGTACCATCAAGAACATCCTGATAGTACCGGGCCTCCGCTCTCGCCTCCATATACCTGTCCCGTGCCACCATCGCTGCTGGGGCTGGTCCCCTAACTCCTACTACCAGTGCCCCCTGTGCCTGTGCTGGTGCCGCTGGTGGTGCCTGTGGCCTGTGGGTGGTACCTGTACCTATACCTGTGCCTAGGGCTGTGGTTGTGCCGCTGCTGGTGGTGCTGCCTGTGCCTGTACCTGAGCCTGGGCTAGCTGCCCATGTAAAACACCTATCTGTGCCTGTGTAGCAGCCAGCTGCCCCTGTAATAGCTGCACCTGACCCCTGAGCTGATCTCGCTCTGCTATCACCGCTGCCAAGTCTGGCTGTGCAGGCTGTGCTACCCTCGCTGCTCTCTGACCAGCCCACCAAACCATATATGCTCCCGTACAGCCAGCATCATCTACAGTGTCATCTGCCGGCCTCTCAGCAACCCAATCTGGATCCACGGGCTGTGGTGCAGGCAGTGGGGCCTCTACATCATCCCTCCGGTACTGAGGGAAGCGAGGGGGCTCATCCTGTCGTAGCCCCATCTGCCTGCGTACCCTCTCCAGGGGTATCCTCTCATACTCTCCCGGCCTCCGTCCCGCTATCCAGAATGTGTACTGGATCCACTGCAACTGTCCTCGGGCTCCTCCACGGGGGTGATGACCTCTATACGGTCTCCATACAATATCTGCCGCTGTCAGGCCCTCTAATAAATGCCTGTAATAAGCGACGTCCCGCCCTGCAAGCACTGCTCGTGGCTGGCCCACGACCCCCAACCACCTCTGAAAGCCGTATCTATATATGACCTGTGGCCCTGGCTGCTGGGGTAATCCTACTGGTCTAATGCATATGATGTGCTCATATGCCCAACAGTGAAGCAAAAATGTCGAACAAATCCCAAATCGCCTCATCCGGCGATAGCCCCACAGCTCTCTATATAACTGCACCAGGTATACTGGTGCCCAAGCATAACATGTGTGCTCCTCCACCATCTCATGTAGCACCCCCATCAGCGCCCGTGGAAAGCGGCCTCCCTCTGAGTCTGGGAGGGCGAAGCAGGTGATCCCGATCATCATCAACACGGCAAGCCGTGTCTCATGTCGGTGCGCACGGTACATATCCCCATACCCGATACTCGCGCTGTGATATGTCAATAGCGCGGCTGCATCCCCAAAAACCTGTAGGATGCTGTCCATGGCTGTCTCTGCATCCACCTGAAAGACTGCCTCTCCATCGATAGGTAATCGAAGGATGCGATACACATCCTCCAATGTGATGGTCATCTCTCCAGTCGGGAGATGGAACACATTGGTCGCCGGATCCCATCTCTCGATGAGGGCAACCATCAAACTATGATCTCTGTCGATCGCTCTGTATCGCTGGACTCCGCCGAGTCCCACCTCGCGCATGATAGCCCAGTGTGCTGCGGACACATGTGGTCGCATCCGGCTCAACAGTGGGGGCATCCTGTCCCGCATCGTCAGCTGCTGACGTGCCTGCAAAACCAACCCACTACATTAGCCCTACTCTTTATCACAACATCTACTTTACCCTCTATACCCCCTTTTATCCCCCCGACCACACCCCGACTCTCTAACACACCCCTCTACCCACCTATCTTCTACAATATCCCCCTCCCTCTTCACACCCAAACAAACAACCCACATCATACTACCACGAAACCGAAACGATACCCAAACAACCAAATCCAACAATCGACACAACTTAAATCATACCAAAACACCCCTACCCCATCCCAAAACCATACTCACAACACCTAAACCACAACCAACAATTCAACACCAAAACATAACCCAAACCAACCAAAATAACTACAAATCACTACGAACCGGTACCGGTCACCCATAACCGACCCCGGTCTCCTCTCCACCGACGCCGGTCAACTACCGACCGACACCGGTCACCACCGATCAACCCTGCCCCTAGATTTTCTGGACCGATGCCGGTCGCTTAGTGACCGACATCGGTCGCTGTAAAAATTACCGAGCCGAACCCGCGCGGCTACCCAATTCATTTTTTTTCCTATTTCTCCCTACATACCCACCCAAACACCCTAAAAACCTACCCACCCAACCGCCTTGGCCTATTTAGCCTATCTACCCTTTCCTCTTTTCATATAACTTCCATTTATTCATTATTTTCTCCAAATCTAAGATTCCTACCCGAATCCCAAATACAGCATAATACCATTAAATTCACATAATGAAGGGTTTCGAACCTACCGGTACGACGACACGTCGTCGTGGTGGGATAGGTGGTGGTGGTCCAGCTGGTCCAGCACCTCCTGCTCCTCCTGGCTGTGCCATGGCTCAAACTCTGCTTTGCTGGGTCCTCTACCAATCAACTGCTGCCTGCTACTCACTCGGGCCCACCAATCAACTCACTTCTCCACTCAACTAGTGCCACCTCAGCCAACAAATGCACCAATATCACTATTCCACCTCAGACACCCCAAATCGGTTTTCAAATTAGAAATGTGACAATGACAGGCCGTATTTTTCTTTTTATAGGTTTTTAACATAGAACCGACACCGGTCAAATCGTGCCCTAAGGAACCGGCATCGGTTACCTAACCGGTACCGGTCATAGCTAACCGATATCGGTTTTGTCTTTATTCACCCAACTTTCTGCCCCTATTTACTAATCGCCCTTTCTCCCAACATCGCCTATATCCACCTTTGCTGAACACCATTTGTTCACCTATCCGGCCCGACCCAAGGCCTCACCCTAACCATTTGGCCCGACCCAAGGCCGCCACCCAACAACTTGGCCCGACCCAAGGCCTCAACCTACCTATCCGGCCCGACCCAAGGCCTCACCCTAACCATTTGGCCCGACCCAAGGCCTAACCCCAAGGCCTCAACCATCCGGCCCGACCCAAGGCCTCAACCTACCTATCCAGCCCAACCCAAGGCCTCACCCTAACCATTTGGTCCGACCCAAGGCCGCCACCCAACAACTTGGCCTAACCCAAGGCCTCACCCTAACCATTTCGCCCGACCCAAGGCCTCACCCAAGGCCTGACCCAAGGCCTCAACCTACCTATCACCCAAGGCCTCAAACTTGGCCCGACCCAAGGCCTCAACCTACCTATCCGGCCCGACCCAAGGCCTCACCCTAACCATCCGGCCCGACCCAAGGCCTCAACCTACCTATCCGGCCCGACCCAAGGCCTCACCCTAACCATCCGGCCCGACCCAAGGCCTCACCCTACCCATCCGGCCTCCCGACCCAAGGCCTCACCCTACCCATCCGGCCCGACCCAAGGCCGTAACCCAACAACTTGGCCCGACCCACGGCCGTATCACTTCAATACCTTACCCAACATCAACAACATACACTTTTATCCACCCATCATGTAGCTTTTTGTTCCATCGAGCTCACCTGTTCGTGTTTTAGCATGATTAGGGTCCCTGACTTGATCTGTCGACCAACTTTGCCTAGACCTAGACCGTGACGTTTATCTCAACCAAACCAACCATTTGGTACTGCCGAACATGCCTAAACGTTCCTGTACCTTACCTGTTATATACCCTGGAGCTACTTCCTATGCCTTGGATACCAGGATTATATCACCCTTGTTTGGATAAACTATCGACCTTTGCCTATGCATTGCTGGTTTGCTCGTCAAATCATGTACCCTAGTCGCACTATTGCATTTCAACGTGCGTCTGCTTCCTTGGACTTACCCCACCTTTTCCCCATCATCTCTACACCATTTACCCTTTATCAACCCTATCCCTGATTTCAAGTTCTCTCAATCTGTGATAGATTTGAGGGGGATTACCTATACCCTTAACAGGAGAAACCACTTCATATTATTGTCCGTGCAGCTTTACAAAACAAGCTACACGACAATAAGGGGCTAATGTAGACACCAAATTTGTGTCTTACGACCCCTTGTGACCCGCATCTCATTTCGCAACCTAACCTCATCACCTAAACCTTACACAATTATTTATTAATTACCTTGTAATTGATAAATCCACATCACCTTACCTGCCACCTCATTTTGCCACCTCATCATGACCTAGTCCTAACCCTAAACTAACCTAATTAAGACCTATAACTTGGTCCACACCTACACCCATGACTAATGACCCCTTTCTCGCACCCAAAACCGACCTTCTAGTCACTTGACCAAGCCCGCAACTAATCTCTCGGGAGAAAAGCAGGGAAAGTGGGCTATTTTACTAAAAATAGCCTGCTTTTTCCTTACCGATACCGGTTCCTACTCGACCGCCGTCGGTTACGTAACCGCCATCGGTTCCCTGTAAATGGGCTCCCCAAACCAAAAACAGAGGTCGAAGGATTTTTGGATCGAGAGAGAGCATCAGGAGCGATCAAGAGAATCCGGATCTTTACTTGGCTGAGCAGAGACAAGTGAAGAGACAAGAAGAGTTTGCAGCAAAGGAGATCAAGCCCAAGACTGCAACTGGATACCAGAGCCCTGTGATACTCAGCTGATCATCGGGAGGGAGATATCTCATCTTCTGTGTGTCAGGCCATCCTACCTCAGTTCTGCCTTTGTCATCAGAGTTCTTGGACCTGCATCTTCGTCAATAACCAGTAAGTTACATCTTGCATGTCCTTTTAATAATACTTCTTAGACTTTTGAATCACAGTCCTCACAAATCCATTCCTAGATCCACTACCCGGCAACATATTGCATCTAACTATCCTTCATTTACTTCTCATCACCTCATTACCTAATATCACCCATATACTAGCCTTACAAACAACACAGCTACCCTACAACAACAACCACCCCACAACACAACTAACCCACAGATCCTAGACCCTACCGATATCGGTTATCAGTAACCGGCATCGGTTATTGTGGTTCAAAACCAGAAATCAGCCTTTCCCCTACCTGTTTCAACAAAGCAACTTAATTGATATTTTACAGTCTTTGGTGTTAATTCATATTAGCAGGGAAACTGACCACCTTCGAAAGGAAGTTTTATATTTCCTGGGCCCAAGGCAGTTTCCTCATTTATTGTCTAATCAAAATCTTGTGGTCTTGTGTTCTTATTTGCAGGTAGTCCTTCCAAGACAAAAAGGAGTTCTTCGCAGTCAGCCTGATCTTTCTCTACGGTACGCGCACACCATCTCGACATTCAACAGGTATTCCTCCTAGCCCTAACCCTTATCTGTTTCTAAAAGGAATGAAAGGATAGAAGCAACTCTATTCCCAGAAGCCGAAACATTCTCCATTATACATATATCTAATTATTGGAAGCAATCTTGTGCACAATTTCATGATTGATTCAAGAGAAAGTAACTCAGTGAGGCCTAAAAAGATAGTTGATTCGTTGGGTATTAAGTATGAAGTAATTTCTAAAGGTGTAGTGCGATTTGACAGGATAACCATGAAAATTATTTGAGTAACCAAAGGGTTGAACCTCACGCTACATACATGCCCCAATGTCACAATCTTGCAATATGTATCAACGTTTAACTTGCCACCACTCTTTGCCTTATGCTTATCAAGGGAATTCACAGCTAAAATTGGTGGGTACTTATTAACTGATTGGTCACATATGCTCTTCAGGAAAAGGTATGGAGCTAAGGCTACAATCATATCTAATTCTATTACAAATTTCCATATTGAACCTAATGTACCAATCCCAATTAATGCAAATTTCTTAACTTTTGATCAAGAAGATTGTCCAAGCACTCAGGAAGCAGATACTAAGGTTGGAAAAATTCCAGACTTAACTCTTGATGAATGGGAAAATAAAAGACACAACTATGATCCATACAAGGAGATGGAGGAGGATGAGTTGGGAATTTATTGTTTGCATGATAAAAACACACCTCTTACTAGCCCCACCAGAACAGATGATAATGAAGTATGGAAGCTATTCTTCAATGGATTGAGGAGTAGACAAATTGTTGGAGGAGGAGAAATTTTTGTGTCACCTCAAGGTAATGAATACTACTCAAATTTTTGGTTTCAATTCAATTGCTCAAATAACATAGGGGAGTATGAAGAATTGATCCACAGACTACACTGGGAAAGAATAAGAGGTATCAAGAAGTTGCAGGTTTTTAGAGACAATGAGCTGATTGTTAATTAGGCCAGAGGATAAAATGTTGCCAAGAATGATCTTCTCAAGAGTTACAAGAACCGGATATGAGATCTCTTTGAAGATTTTAAGGCATTCAACATAAGTTCCATTCCAAGGAAGAATAATGAGGATTCAGATAGGCTTGCAGTAATTGGGGCAGCGTTTGATGTAGTCGACAGTATAAAGAGAGATCAAACTCAACCTCACATCAAAGTAGTGGTAAGGCTAGCATTCCCAGAAAGCAACACCAGCTTGAAAGTGTTTGAGAGTGATCAGTTGATCATAAATTTTCTACAAGAAGAAGTTGAATTCTCTCCTAGGAACCAAGATAAGTTAGAGCAGGAGTATGGTGATCAAGTTGTCTAATTAAAGACAAACAAGCTGCCAAAGGGCTTAGTAACATTGGAGTCAATATTCAATCCCAATGACCAGTTTTGAAAGGAGAAGGAAAACATTCAAGAAAATGGTGAATATTTAGAGTCCATTTCAGTGGGAGAAGGAAAATTACTTCAAATTGGAAATGTAAGCACTGATCAAGAAAAATATGAATTCATACAGCTTTGCCAAGAATTCCTAGATGTCTTTGCATGGAGTTACAAGGAGTTGAGGGGGTTTAATCCAAATTTGGAACAACACACTATCGAATATGACCCAGGAGCCAAACCTATTAGATAGAAACAAAGACCAATCAATCCTCACATTGATCACCTCATAAGGAAAGAACTGAATAAGTTGATAGAGGAAAGTATCATCTTCCTTATTAAACATTCAAGCTGGGTAACAAAATTTGTGCCAGTAAGAAAGAGAAACTGGAAAATCAGATTATGTGTGGAATTTTAGGACTTAAATAGAGCTTCAATCAAATATCATCACCCACTTCCTTCTAAGGAGAAAATCCTACAGGTAGTAGTTGGATCGGAGTGGTTCTTACTCGTTGATGGCTACTTGTGATACAACCAGATTATAGTGAAAAAGGAAGATCAATTCAAAACAACCTTCACCACAAAGTGGGGAATGTATGCTTATAGGAAGATGTCATTTCAATTGTTAAATGTAGGAAAAAAATTTTAAAAGGCTATGGATATGGCGTTCAAAGCACTGATAAAAAAGATAGTTCTTGTGTACCTAGAACACATCATTATATTCTCCAAAAATGTAGAAATTCACCTTTTCCACCTCAGGAAAGTTTTCCAAATATGCAGAAGATTAAGAGTGTCTTTAAATCCAAAAAATTATGTCTTCCTTGCACATGAAGGTAAGCTCCTAAGCCACATTATGTCCAAGCTCCTAGGCCACTCTTAATCTAGAAAGGGTTGAAGCTATCTGTGTGCTACCACTGCCAAGTAATAAGAAGGATCTCCAAAGCTTCTTGGGAAGGATAAATTTTGTTCACAAATTTGTCCGTGATTTTTCCACTTTGGTGAAGCCATTGACTATGATGTTGAAGAAAAGTATGGATTTCAAGTGGATGGTAGAAGGCAAGGAGAGTTTTTAGGCCATCAATCCAGGCTCCAACCTTCATCAATCCATATTTTTTGAAAGAATTCACTCTATATGCTTTTGGTGGCACAGATGCAATATCTACCATACTAGTGCAACTAAATCAATAGGGAGTGGAGCACCCTACTATATTATTCAGCCAAGGCCTTGAGGATTATGAGGTGAGATATTCATTCAATGAGAAACATGTCCTTGCTATGATAAGAAGCTTAAAGAAATTCATGCATTTAATATCAAATAACAAAATCCATCTACTAGTTACACATGTTGGTGTAAAATAATTTCTTTTAAATAAGGACCTTAATGAAAAAAGAGTTGGTTTGATAACCAAGGTCATGGAATATGCCATTAATATTAAAGTTGGCTTCCAATCAGCATGCCCAGTTAAGAGATGAAGGAGAATTTATTTTGGTGTGGCAAGATAATCAAGAGAGATTAGCCAATTTTCCACCTAATTCTTGTTGGACTCAGGATATTGTGCATTTTATTCAAATAGGTAATTTCCTTGAAGGATTGAGAAAGTCCAGGAGGAGGAATTTCAGGTTTCATTACATCCCCTATGTACTTATAGATAATTTTTTGTTTAACAAGGATGTGAATGGTGTCTATACGTACCAAAAAATATAGGTAATGTACTACTGGAAAGAGGTTACAGAAACCCCAATGATGATTCAGGTCTCTTCGCAAGGTGGTCAGAATCCAGAAAAGCTCACCAAGTGTATGTTCACATCCAAAATACTTTATCCAAGCTCTGTGTGCTTTATTTTGTCCTATGCCCCCTTTTTCTTTGCATTTTGGTCTTAAGTGATAGGACCACTGCCCTTCCTGGGTGGCAGTCCCATGACCGCCGCCCAGGACAGGGCAGTGGTCCTGTAATAGCCACCCTACACAGAGCGACGGTCCTATGTGTGTTTTTCATAACATTCCAACGATCGCGTCAAATTTAAAAATTCAACTTTCACCTACATTCTTCAACCACTTTGGCTTGCATTTATGTTTTGGCCGCCTGGTAAATAGTGTTTTCCCTTTGTTTATAGTAAAAGAGATCAATTTGGATTTACCCTATGGTAAATGCAAATTCTATAAATAGCAATCTTGTTTTCAAACAAAAGGCCCCTCTCCTTCTCTATTTAAATATTCTGTTTTTTTGAAGTTCTTGCATAAGTTGCAGTAGTTTCATACTTTGCATCAATTATCAGTCTCCCATTTCTATATTAGAGATCATTTGATCTTCTTGCATTCATCTTACTTCATTGTTGTCCCATACAATCAGTTTAGGATAGGATGGTTTCATTTTAAATTAGAATCCATCTTAGAGTTGCAGGTGTTTTTTGTCACAAGAGATAGTTTCCAGAATTCTAGGTGTATTTGCATTGTATTCCCGCAATAAATCATGCTAGGAATTGCATAGTCAAGCTCTGTTCACTTACACTATCCATCTCTTACTTGCATTATATTCGGTATATATCCAAAGCTGGAATTGTTCAAGTATCTTCTTCTATTAACACTATCATATACACACTTTTATGGATTCACGAGAACACGAAGGAACGAGGAGATCACACTCAGTGGAAAAAGTCACACACAACCAGATTTACCACTGTTCTGTAAACTCCAGGTTTGAGCTATCAAAGTTTTAGTTAAAATATATCAAATAGACTAGTAATTTATTTCATTTCAGTTAAAAGATCACTTTCGATATTACCAGGGAAGCTGTGGGGAATGACAGTTTCTGAGAAACCATGATTCATTCTTCACTTCTGAGGTAGGATCGAAAGTCTTTTCAATTAAACTAGTTGGTTATTTAAATATTTAGAATAAACTCACAACTGTACAGGAAAATAGCTATTCCAGGCTAAGTTGCTTGTTTTGATTCTTTTATTAGATTAATTGTCCATTTTTTGAATATATTAGAATAGTTGCTCTTTTAATTTCGTTAGAATACTTCATCGAAAATACAAATATATATATATATATGCATAGTGTAGATATATCTTTCATAATTAGTTTATTCATTTCAGTTAAAGTTGAATAATCTTTGTATGACAATCACGGGACCTAGAGAACCCAGAGAATACGTGTTTGAACCTATAGTGCCTCAACAAAATCTCCCCACAACACTAGCTGATATAGATCAAGACCTTAGGATTCAGGTTTTTCGAACAACAATAAACCTACGAGAAATTAGTGAACAATTGAGAGAGTTAAATATTGAAGACGACAAGGAATACACATTCTGGTCAAATCACCCCAATTATAGACTACCTTGATAGGATATCCACATGACCATACAAGAACTCGAAAGAGAACAAATATTTGGTTGTGATCCTTTAGTTCCACAGCCCAACACAAGAGACCTCCTCATCGACATAGATAGTGGCTTACATATTCAAGTTGCCAAAACACACGTAAGGTATTTTGAGAAAATTATACAACTTCTAGTTCTAAACATAGAGGCTGAAAAGGCTTATGACTATTGGATAGTCGAGAGAAGAGATTGACTCCTCATATGACCATAGGAGGTCCGCCACAACCACGAACTTATGGTTTTGATCCACAGGTCCCACAACCCAACGGGCCTATTGATCAATCAGACATTGTCGCTGGTTTACGCACACTAATATTTAGATCCTCGCCACTTCCGCCAGACATCATTACACAATTCTCTGTATTAAACGTAGCAGCCCATCAGGCTAGGGATTTCTGGACTAGACCAGAGAATCGTCCATAAAACTCTGGAGGATCCACTATGCCTCTCATCACCATTTTCCATGACCTTGTCTAGAAATATACATGAAGCACCTACAGGTCATTTTCCACTTATCCAATAGCCAATAAATAGGATCTCAACAGAGCTCAACATTGATTGGAGCCTCCAAGCAGCTATTATATCCAAACGATTCATTACACCAATTCAAGTTAGGAGAGCCTTCTTTGCCTTAGATTTGCAGATTCTATTATTGTGTGTTGAAGATATAAGATTGCCCAACTAGTTCGTTTGTATCCATATATATTCCATCTCCACCGGATGTCTCGGCATGACCTCGGGAGGTCGGGTACGAAGAAAAGTTGCTTGTAGATTCTCATGCTCACATGTCACTTTTCTATCGTACAAAATTGGTGAACCCAACATGAAACTAACAACTATTCCCCTTGTATTTTCATTTCTTTCATCCATCTTCGCTCTTTCCCATTATTCTGCGGGTATTTATATACCCCTCGAATATGTCAGGATACAACGCATATGACAGACCTCTCTTATGTCTTGAAGAAAATTATGGTCAAACAAATAGACAACCACCACCCTCACTTTTTGCATATGCTGACAACTATTCAAGTAATTACTTGTCATCACAAACTCCTTCTCAAAGAACTAGTTCTAGTTCTTCATTCCGAATTGAGGAGTTAAATCAGCTTGCACAAACGCAACAACCATAGCCCTTAGGCTCTAACAATATGACATTTACTAGAGAATCCACTTCATCTCCTCGGGTTTTGTTCAGACCACAAATCAGTAGATAATCAAATCCACTCCCATTTTTGGATGAGGAGTATTTATCATGCTACGCAATAAGTGAACAACACTTCCAAAACATGTACCCACCTATAGGAAGCTTGCAAACACAACTCAATACCCTGCTCCAAGAAAACACCCCCATTCCTCCACATATGGGAAATACTCTCGGTGAAGCTTGACAGGGTAATGATCAATTCATAGTAGGGTAGCATACCCCTTTAGAACCTCAAGGTGTACAACAACCACCATTGAGGCAAAGCACTATGTCTTCACTAATTGAGGTCATCTCAGTCTTAGTTGAAAAAGTTAAGAGGATTTGAACTTACTCAAGCAAATCAATATTCATATTTTAGGTAAGGAGGAATCCCCAACCCTTCGCATCATCCCAGCCAAGTTGACCTCCTTACAGGAATATGCACGTTAGCCATGCCTCCTCAACATTCGTATAACTATCCATAGCAAACACCAACTAGAACCGCATTCTCGAATGCCACTCGAGTTGAAAGTATGGTAACTCTCGACTTAGCACCAAACAATCCATACCAGAGAAATGTTCCTCCCTACTTAAACATTTATTAAAAATCACCATAGGGAGACATGTTCTCTTCTCCTGGGATGTTCACTCAACCACAGGAATTTCCTTATGTCCTCGCAAATACATATGCAATGTCATATCAACAACCCATGCCACCCCCACCCCCTTAGCAGGCACCATCGATGGTTGAAGCCTATGCAGTAGGGACTTACTCAGAATATTTAAAAGATCCCCTAGACTTCACCATATGAAGTGTCATGCTTCCAAGGCCTCTTCCTGATTTACCCAAATATAAAGGGGAGGGAGATCCAAATGCACATATCAAGGCCTCTGCCACGGCCATTCAAGAGTTACTTCCTTGGGATGGGGTTGTTGCTAAGATATTCACTAAAACCTTAGAGGGTATTTCCCTTGATTGGTATTACAGAATACCTGAATCCTCTATACACTCATTCAAACAACTCATGTAAGAGTTTATCAAAGCTTTTGATATGAACAAATTATTGAGAACAGGAATCAGGGAATTGTTGCATATTAAACAAGAGCATAATGAATCTGCTGCTCATTTTATTCAAAGATGGCATACGGTTCTCTACTCATCAGCAAGTGCTCCAAACATGGATCAGATGGAACTATGTAATTTATTCCTTCATTCCCTTAATAGAGAGATAAAGGAAGAAGTCCAGAAGTTCCCACTAAGAACTTATGATGAAGTACTCGAGTGTGCTCTCCGAATAGATCAAGCAGCAATAGATAGTGGTCGTAAGACATACGAAATGAATGGGAAATTAATCACTCCCAATCAAAACACTACGGCCTATCCTAATACTAGGAATACCAATCAAGGACCTAAAATCCTTAACAAAAACCGCGTGGTTACAACAGATGGAGTAACAGACCAAGTTAAAAGAGAAAACGTTGTAAACATTTCACCACCCGTTAACAATAAGAAAAATAACAAATTTACTCCAATAATCAACGTAGTGGATTTTAATCGTCCACCATGACAACAACAACGTAAAATCCAAACACAAGGTCCAAATCGAAACCCAACTAGATATCAGATTCAAAACCAAAGGCAACAACCTCAAAACTTTAACTCTAACAACCAGCAACCTTATCAGAATTTCGGACCACAGCAAATTTCAAATCAACAACCTCGAAATTATAATCCCAATTTGTATTGTGGTTTCCATAAGATTCAAGGCCATGATACTAGGACTTTCCGTGACTACAATAAATTC
Organism: Taxus chinensis; assembly: GCA_019776745.2. Taxonomy (NCBI): domain Eukaryota; kingdom Viridiplantae; phylum Streptophyta; class Pinopsida; order Cupressales; family Taxaceae; genus Taxus; species Taxus chinensis. Next base: position 532,170,642 of record CM034155.1, on the reverse strand, counting down.
ATGTAGCATTTTCCAGAAGACCTAAGAGTCCTCTTTATAGATATGTTCTTAGCAAATTCTGTAGTACCCATGCTAAACACTTACACAGGGGTAGTTTCCCCTCAAAATGCACCCCTCAAGATCTTTAACGATCTGCTCCCAAATCATTCTAACAATAATAGGTTTGACCCAAGTGGAACGAACAAGGGTGTTATGGTAGGAAATAACGATCATGAAGGCTCAACTTCATTAAATCCATCATTCGCACCCCAATTAGGAACTCGATCGCAAACCAAGATAGTTGGTCTAGTAGAGTTAGACACCAAGCTACCTGTAGAAACCATAATGAGAACACGGGATTATTCTTCTCAACCAGTTCCAAGTTATCCATTAGAACTAGACAACATTCAACAAATGTTGGTAAAACCCATAGACGCTTATGATTTAATTAATGACTTAACAAAGACCTTCTCTCATATTTCCTTCTTAGATTTATTGAAGAACTCTCTTTCCCATAGGGTTGCTCTCTTAGAAGCATTATGACTTGGTAATTTAATCAACATCACTCCTCCTTCAGAAACATAGGTAAACCATGTAGAATTTGATGTCTACCCTCCAGGGCAGCCAAATAGGGATACTGAGTTTATATTTGATATAAGAAAAATGCCAACAAACGTTGAAATTATGCGTAGAGGCAACCCAACTTTACATTTACAAGTATGGGTCTACAATAATTATTTTAAACGTGCAATGATTGACGATGGGGTAGAATTTAACATAGTCCCCTTCACTTTTCTTCAAAATCTGTGATATGAAGAAACAAATTGTTCCACAACACGAAATACGCTAAGAGGTTATGATAGCCTCAAAGCCACTTCAATTGGAACCATAGTTTTACCAATCACCTTAGGACCTAAGACGGTCCTCACTTAATTTTATATTATAGATCAAGAAACTAACTATAATATGATCCTCGATTGACCATGGATACACCACATGAAGGAAATCCCTTCCACGTTATTCCAAGAAATAAGATTTTTGCACTTAGGGAAAATATTTGTGTCATAAGGTGACCCAAAAGCCTTCGATATACACCTAGCTGACTTGAAGAAAAGACCAGGCATTCATTCCTAGTTTGAACTCCCAATGAATCAACTTAGCAAACCAATTAATTCAAAACCAGAAGAGAAGTTGATACCTACCACATAATTAGAAATTACAAATCTAGTCAAGGGAATTCCAGCACTCAAAAATGAGACTAACATCATAGAAATGGTGTCATCAGGCACTACCACAAAAATTGTAGAATTACTAGAGAAAGATCTACCCATCTCCTACCATTTGACTCTATGGGTATGGGATATACCATGGGGATTGGTTCCCTTCCATCAGACGAAGTTTGTATGGTAGAAGTAACTGAGGCAGGAGAAACAAACACGACGAATATCCCAACATTCATTTTTTCAAGAAAATATTGGACTCTCCACTTCGATGGAGCTAGATGTCACTTTGGAACTGGGTCAGGTGTGATCTGTACTTCTCCCGAGGGAAAGATCCTACATTTTTCCTTTAAATTGAACTTTGGGTGTACAAACAACAAGGCTGAGTATGAAGCCCTCCTCCTTGGCCTCATCATAGCCAAAAGAATGGGTGTCGATAACATTAGAGTGCTAGGAGACTCGCAACTAGTTACAAACCAAGTCTCTGAGGTATATGAGACTAGAGCTGAACATTTACAACTCTACAAAACAATGGTATTAGATCTAAGAAAAGGATTCAACTTCATATCAATTGAAGCAATCCCACGAGAGCATAACCTTCTCACAGATTCAATAGCAACCTCAGCTTCCCGTTTCACTCCAAAAAATGAGTTGGAAAACACAAGTTTCATAGTATCACCTCGTACTGAACCATTGGTGCGTAAAATACCAACAAACCCGCTCTTGACTCACATAGAAGCTGAGAATGAGTTTTCTATCCTGGATAATTTTGACAGTGATAGAATCACTCTCGAATATCTAAATGCCTATACAGAGCTACATCTCACTCATCACATAGTGGATCTTTCCGTAATACCACATTCCCCTTCCTATTTTGGATATCCCGTGATAGAGTATCCTCCGCAAAAGGATCTCGATATCTATGAGGTAGAGAACAAAGAAATTTTGGAACTACCTCTGGCCTCGCATGAATTTGAAGAAGGCAACGCTTCCTTAATCGAAGAAACAATTGACATAAACATTGGAATGGAGGAAGAACCAAATATTTTAAAGGCGGGATCCTCATTAACTTTAGAGGAGATAGAAATAAACACCCAAATCCTCAAAAAACATCTAAAGGATTTCGCGTTTAAATACAAAGAAATGACAGGAATTGCACCACATATCGCAGTACATAATCTTATCACCAAACCAGATGCAAAGCCAATTAAACAAAAGTCAAGACCAATGAAGCCAAAAGTGGCTCTCATGGTGAAAGAAGAAGTAATGAAACTTCTCCAAGTGGGATTCATCAAACCAGTTGACTATTCACAATGGGTATCTAATATTGTCCCTATTCTCAAAAAGAATGGAAAGATACACATTTGCATATACTTTCAGGATATTAACAAAGCTTGTCCCAAAGATGACTTCCCGTTACCATCCATTGACATCATTGTTGATGCAACAACTATATTTGAACTGTTCTCCCTCATGGATGGGTTCTCAGGGTATAATCAAATTAAAATATATGAATAAGATCAAGCCAAGACCACGTTTATAACTCCTTGGGGAACTTATTGTTACGCTATCATGCCATTCGGTCTTAAGAATGTCGATGCTACATACCAGTGGGAAATGACATACATATTCCATGACCATATTCATAATATTGTGGAATCCTACATAGATGACTTGTTGGCCAAGGCCAAGAAGCACTGTGATCACCCAGAAGTACTCCGTATCATCCTCTCACGATTGATTGAATATGGCAGCACATTGAACCCAGAGAAATGCGTATTTTGTGTGACAGGAGGTAAGCTTCTGGGTTACATTCTATCCTCACGAGGGATTGATATCGATCCAGCCAAAATCTAGGATGTTCTCAAAATTATTCCACCATCAGACGAGTCTGGTATCAGATCATTTCTTAGGAAACTTGGTGCAATCCGAAGGTTCATTTTGGATTTAAGTTTTGCTATTCATCCAATCAACAATCTATTAAAGAAATATTATAGCATTGATTGGACAAAAGAATGCAATGAGGACTTCGAAGTGGTTAAACACTTCTTGTTGTCTCCTCCCACACTAATGCCTCCCAGACCAGATCATCCTTTGATCCTATATTCACGGGCTATTGATGTCTTGCTAGCTTGCATGCTAGCTCAAGAAGACAATGATAAACAAGAACGTGCAGTCTATTTCATTAGCTGAATGTTGCTTGATTATGAAACACATTATACACAAGTAGAGAGAGAATGCATTGCCATAGTCTTTGCAATGAAATGTTTAAGACATTACATGTTAAATCAAGAAACAAGGGTCATTGTAAAGATAGATAATTTATAAACATTCCTCATGCAAGGGTCTTTATCTAAAAAGGCTGGATATTTCATAACCTTAATGGGAAAATTTTAATTAACATTTGTAAACCAAAAATTCGTTAAGGGAAAAATCATTGCAGATTGGTTAGCTAAAAATCCGTTAGATGGAGGAAATCTGCTAAATCTGGACTTTCCTGATGAGTGTATGTACTTTATCGAAATTAGGCCCCCCATCTCTACATGTCCCTGGTACACTGACATCATCAATTTTATCATGGACCATACATACCCAGAAGGTACCACATCACAACAAAGAAGGCAATTACACATTATAGCTGCTAAATACGTTATTTTAGAACAAGTACTCTATCGTAAAGCCTTCGATGGCATGCTTTTAAGATGCGTCAACACAGAAGAATCCAAGAAGATTATTTATGAATCCCACAGTGGGATATGTGGAGACCACTTTGGTGGTCACGCCACTACTCACAAAATACATCAGATGAGATATTTTTGGCCCACTCTTGAACATGACACAGTAGAGTTTGTGCGCAAATGCCATAAATGCCAAGAATTCTCTTACTAGATTCACATGCCAGCACAATATTTGCAACCAATAGCAACCCCGTGGCCTTTCTCCACATGGGGTCTATATTTAATAGGGGAATTTTCTCCCTCATCAATAGATGGCCATAACTTTATAATTACAGCCATAGAATATTTTACCAAATGGGTAGAAGCCATGCCTCTCACCACCGTACCAGGTTCTGTAATTGCCAAGTTTATCCTGAATCAAATCATTTGTAGGTACAGTGTCCCATATGTCATTATCTTAGATAATGACACATCCTTTAAGAACGATGAGGTCCGTGAGTTGTGCAGAAAATTCAAAATAAACCATCATACGACCTCTCTTTACTACCCTCAAGCCAATGAAAAAGTCGAAGCAACAAACAAAACATTAAAAGTTATTCTCCTCAAAACATTTAAGGAGAATAAATGATATTGGCATTCAAAATTGTACCCAGCCTTGTGGGCCCATCAAACCTCAATAAGAACACCAACAGGAGCAACTCCTTTCTCATTAGTATTCATGGCAGAAGCAGTTCTCCTGCTTGAGGTCGAAATACCTAGTCTCCGCATCTCATTACAAGGGATTATGGGAGAAGAAGATTACAAAGAGGCACACCTCTCTCAACTAGAAAGCCTTGATGAGGCCAGGTTGAACACCGAACAATGGCACAGAGCCTATGTTTACCGGATGTGCCAGAAATATAACAAGAAAATATACGAGCAAGAAATATATGAGGGAGATCTAGTTCTAAGACTAGACATCTGGATTGATAAGAAAACCGGCGAAGGAAGGAAATTCCGACCCAAGTGGTTGGGCCCATACCGAGTCATGAAAGACTACGGAAACAGTGTGTATCTCTTGTGTACATTAGAAGGCGAGGAATTCAATGAAATAGTCAATTTCTTGCATCTTAAACGGTTTTACGCATAGGGCATCAGCATCACCATTTATATATTATATCTACCTACATTGCATTAGTCACTTAGTTGTTTCATTTTGTTCACTCAGTTTATAAAAATGGTAGTCAAGGAACTTAATCTTAAGTAATCTATTATAAATTTATGAAAATATTGGCAAAAGCATTTAAATCACATCTCTTCAAGCATCATCAAGTAGTTTCAAAATCTTTTCATCAAGTTCGACAGACAAATATTAACAAAAACCTGTTGGTCCGAAAATCTGTCGTTTGCGCAGATCTATGGACAGACGAGCCAACAGTGTGCAGGGTATAGCCCCTCTTTGAGTCAGTAAAGAGAAACTAGTTTATTGTTATTCTACCAACAGGAATCTGTGCAAGTATCACAATATTCTACCTTCAGGGGTTAGGATCTCATCCCAGTAGAGGTATTTCCAACTGTAAGAGAAGGGAAAGGAACGAGGTGGGGAGATGGGAAAGGTCTGAAGGGAGAAAAGAAATGAATTCCAAAGCAGAAAGGTCAGAAGGTCTATGATTTGGGTTGGTAGTAAACATAGCCAAACCCACTTTCATAGACGAATAAAGCAATACTGATGAATAAATGACAATAAAGTAGAAGTAGATCCAACATAACAAACATACAAATCTAACGTAAGAAAGGTCCGATGTAAAACACAGGTATTCAGCACAAAGTCTAAATATTGTATTAATATTTGTTTCTGCTACAAAAAGTTCAAAGTCTTCTCTTCTTACTTCCATTTTTCATCTGAAAAGTATCCACACCTTGAATACAACAAGTATTCAAGTATTTATAGAAGAAGAGAAGGAAAGAAGGAAAAAACAAACCAACCACTTAATTACAAAATATCTTACAAAATATCACAAAGTCATTTGTTGACTTTTGACAACTTAGTGGATGACATCATCCCATGGTGCAACATGGAAGATGTCATCATTTGTGTCAACATACTTTAGATGTTTACAAAGAGAAGGTTCGAGAAGGATGAGACTATTCATCGTCATCCCGCGGCTGAAAGGGGGTATCCTGTTTCTGCTGCTACTCAGGAGAGGTGATGTGGAATTGGGCTCGATATTCCATGAACTTGTTGATCATGGGCTGAAGTTGATCCTGGGAAGGATCCTTGTGATGATCACTGATAGCCTTGCAAGTCTCCCGCTCATCTGTGAGCTTTTCTGGAAGCTTGGAATATTCATTTTCTACCTCTATCAAGCACCCTATGAAGTCATGGTAGGCCAGCAGGTTGTTGATGGATTTGGTGTTGAAAGTGACTTCTGGCCTCTAGCCCTTGCGAAACAATCTTCTTGAACATCCGAATAGTTTCATTTGCCTTTCTCAAGGTGAAAGAAGGAGTGAGAAAACCTGGGGACATTCTCAGAACAATTTTCTCCATTTGATGCATTGCATCTAGGGCTTCCTCCTTGATTTTGTCAATCTTTTCTAGGACAAACTCCAACTGATCGACCTGATAGTCCAGAGTGGAAAGGATTTTGTTGAGGGCTCTGGGGTGACCAAAGATGCTGAACTTGACCAGATCTTTGACTGAATAGTCGAGCATTTTCTGGAAGGTCTTATGCTGCAGCCTAGCATGGTCTAGCTCTTCAGAGATAGGTCCTGCAATTGCCTGGAGCTCTTTGTTTGCCCGACTTATATTTTGATACAATCTGGTGAACTTGGTGATTACTTCCCTCACTTTCTTTGAGGATTTGGCTTCTCCAGGCGGAAACTGCCATACCGTGACTCACCAATTTTGGCATATTCATTTATCTTATCCTGGCTTAGAGGCGCAGGAGTTTCAGTGGTAGTTGTAGGAGGTGCACTGCTCATTTTTTTGTAGGGCATGGAGAAGATGTTTATTTTGTTCCTTTAATAACCTCTTTTCCTCCTTTGCTTCCTGGAGCTTTTTGCAAAGGGCGTCAACTGCAGATAGGGCCTCTCCCTGAAGGATTTCTGAAGACGTCCCCATTGTGACTTGGGTCACTGTATAATCTGTCGGAGACAGATCCCTTTTATCCTTTAAGGGATTGGGATACACTATCTCCATTACTCTCTCTCCTGACGCACTCTGAGAGAAGCGGGTTATAGGCTTTTGCTTCTTGGCCCCCTTTGATGGGATGACAGAGAAGTCCATCGGTGCGATGGGAAATTTCCTCTTTTGTTGACTCAGGTGCTGAGAGATCCATGCTGGAATTATGGGAGAGGGACCAGAAGTAGAAGAGGGAGCAACTGTAATAGTAGAGGTAAAGTGCGTTGAGACACTTGGAGGCGGCATTGAGAGGGAGGCCGAGAAAGTGCTCAAGTGCTCACGGGAGGAAGAGACACTGCAGGGGAGGTAGACATGGGAATGGAAGGGAGCTGAGAGATGAGGGAAGAAATGGTGGGGGACAGCTCCGCGAGAGAAGAGAAGATGGATGACGAGGAAGGGGGAACAGTAGAAGATGGGGGAGAGGATACGACCAAAGGAATGGTCGCTTGAGTCACGCGAGGAGGGGAAAGAGGAGAGGGAGAAGGGATAGAAGGGACCTCAATAGTTGTAGTAACGGCAACATCCTGAGTGGATGTGCCCATTGGAACATCTTCGGCCGCTTCTTTCCCTGGGGAAGCAAGAGTTACAACTTGTTCTTGTGTGGCGGAAGGGAGACTCTCAGGAGCCTCTTCTTGGGCAGAGCTTGACTCGCCCTCTTTGTCTTTTCCCTTACCATTTGGCAGATGTTTTGGCCTGGAAGGTGCGTTACCCAATGGAGATGTGGTGAAATCTACCCCGAGGTAGATGAGGCCATTCATCCTGCACCAGTGCTCTATTCTCCGCAGAGTTTCTTTGACCCTTTCTTCAATGGTCTGGGGCGCTTTAGTCCTGTCAATTACAGCAAACAGCCAGTTGTCCCCATCTGTGTCAAGATATACCTGATCAACTTATTGATCAGTAGTTTGATAACCTTTTGGGATAATGGCCACGCCGTATTGAATGATCTCAACCAAGGCCAGGAGAGAATTATCCTTTCTCCTGAGCTCAACCTCATGGTACAGGTCGATATAAATTTCCTCGATCTGTGGAATGTGGATCGGATCGAGTTTGGCCCTGGGAAGGCAATTTCTCGGATCGAAAGTGGGCCTCGCCGGGAAGTTGTGCTTCAGATTGAGCAGTTCTAGCTCTATGAACATCTCTCGGGCTTTGTAATGGGAAAGACAAGTGTACCTACCTATTGTGAGGGGGAAAGGAGTTCCACCCTTCTTCCTCTTTAAACACTTTTTGTGGTAGGTTATGAGCTGTCTGGATAGCTCCAATAGGATCAGCTTGGGGGCGACATATCTTGGAAATTTGGTGGGTTCCCCCAAGAAATTGGCTGCCCTGAGATAGGTGAAGGTGGGAAACTATGTGAATAAGGCCCCCCACTTCTCCGTTGCTATAACAATGCTCTTGGTCATTCGACCGTGAGTCATGTTTGGCCTCAAAAGGCAGACAATGCCGTAGAAGAAAGTGTCGTTAATCTTTGTAAATTGTGAAATACTGTTTTCCAGCTTCAGCTCTGGGTAGTATTCATATATTTTTACTTGGGGCCAAACCCCGCATCAGCTCAATGCTAGATAATCCCTCTCTGAGGACGCAGCATAAACTACGTAGGAGTTCATGTAGAACCTCCCCGTTTTGGTGAGTTGTTAGAGCTGCTTGGATATAGTGCTGTTGATTATCTCTGCCCACTCAAAGCGTTGATTAGGTACGTTCTTGTTCATTGTCTCGAGGTACCTGAGCATCCATTTATGAAAATAATGCGTGTCAAAAATCCCAAATACTCTTCTTCGGAACGTGATAGTGTCACTCAGTTCCTCGGAGAAATTGCTTCGGTGAATGACTTGCGGCCATCTGGTTACTACTTTCTTGTTCTTCAAATATACTTCATTCATCAGCCGCATGCACTGATCTTCATTGTCCTCCCAAGCCTTGGTGCATTCTTCTTGACTTACGGCCACAAAGTGACAGTGGTGAGGAATGCCAAGCATAATTTCGAAGTGCCGGGCAGTGAGGTTGATCACGACCTCGCCCTTTTTGTTTTGGACACATCTAGTGTCTTTGTTGTAGCAGCGAGCCACTACCATCATGAATTCGTTGTTTATTGCACTGACTGGGATCCCCCCAGCAAAATGCAGGCCACTGCCTATCAGTTTGTCCATCCAGGGACTTCCTGTGACCCTCCTGGTTCTGGCCCAGAAATCCTCCATATCGATGTGACCGAGCTCAGAGTCTCTTATATCCAGGTCACATTCTACCTGGGATTTAGGCATCCTGGCCCTCTAATATTTATATTTCATCTCTTCCTCTGTAAGCTTGGCTTTACCCTTAGAATTGATTGGTCAATCTTGCTTGATGTAGACATATGAAGTTTTGAACTCAGTTGCTGATCTGCAAGAAGAAGAAGCGAAACCCAACGCAGAAGAGTCATGTTAGCTGTTTGATCTCCCATTAAAACATTGACAGAAGGAAAAGTTAGCAATTTTAAGGTCTTAGGGCACAGGGCGCATGAACACTGCAGGATGCAAGGTAAAATAGTATGGCGCATAGAAAAAAGGTGTTACAAGGGACAAATCAGCGCCAAAGGGTGCATGGCGCATGAATGCTGCACATGACATTTTTTTTGTTGTAAGCAGAAGTGCGCCTGCACCATTTATATGCGTTTCATACCGGGCGCATATATTTTTCATGTTACATGGGGACAGGATGTGCCAGTGGCGCATATATTTTTCATGTTACATGGAACTTTTATGTGCCGAAAGGTGCGGGTTTAGTGTGTGTAACATCATCTTTTCGTGTGCAAAAGGGGGACTTGGCACGGTGTAGGGAAGGTTTGCATAACATTGTGTTGCTGTAACTGGGGATGTGCCTGCGCCGTTTAAGCAGTTTTATACTTAGCGCAAGTAATGACGGTGTTACATGGGGGGAGGGTATGCCAATGGCGCAAATATTTGCAATGTAACATAGGAGTTTGGTGCGCCAGGAGGGTGCAGGGTTGTTAGGTGTTGCAAGCGAGTTCGGTGCGCCATTGGCGCGACTGTACTTCCTGTTGCAAGGGTGGCGATTGCGCCAAAGGGTAGAAAACGCAGTTTTGGAAACATTTTGAAGTCTTCTATCTCTTATAGATTTGTGATCTTTTAAGCTTCTTTTCAGGCTTTATAGATGGAGAAGGGGCACAACGAAGAGATCCAAGTGATTTTTCCTGAGGCAGAGTCCTCCTTACCAGCAGATCTGGAAAGAGGAGGAAAAGCATGGGAGAAGGACAACAAGAACAGCAAAAGAGGGTTTTTGAAAATCTATGCTTCCTATTACACAAACAAACAACCAACAGTAAAAACACAAGAGGAGAATGACCACCTACCTGATTATATATACCGTGAAAGACGAATCAGGGTCCACGAATGCGATACGAGGACAACAGGCGTGCTGACAGGTGCAGAGGAATAAAAGCTATCACGTGTTTTCTAACTGGTGAAAGTGACAGGGCAAATGCACCTATATATAGGCAAAGGTGCAATAAATGTGCCAACCACTTTTTTAATTAGCGCACCAAAACATGTGTCGACACGTAAAAACTGGTGCCGTTTGGCGCATCAAAACGCGTGTTAACACAGAGATACATGCGCCTTTGGCGCGTTTAAAAGACTGTCAACACTGAAATATGTGCGCCTTTGGCACACCAAAACATGGCGCAACTTTTGTGTTGTCAAAATGAAGGTGCATGCGCCTTGGTACACGCATGAATGGCACATCATGGGGAGGCGCACCAAAATATGTGTCGACAATTCAAAGGGTGTGCCGAAGAAAATGAAGGGGGCATAGGTTTTACATGTGTTATACAGAAAAAAGGTGCGCCCAACCAAAAAAGATAAAAAAATGGCAAAGTTCAGAAAACTAGATTTCCTGAAAAGGGATTTTGCAATGTTCCGAATGCAAGGCGTCCCTGACGAGGGACCAGAACAAAATTTTTATAGGGTTACCTGTAAAATTGCCCTTGTCAATTTTATAGGATAACAGCTGGCTCTTTCTGGGGACTATCTCTGAGCAGAACTTAGGGGTAGAGAATCCCAGATCTACATGTGCCTATCAATTGGGCTACAGTTCAAAAACAAGGGCGATCAGAAAGGGGAAACACAACCAACAAAATCAAATACACGACAAAAACAAACAAACAATTGAAGCAAACTGTACAAAGAAGAGAGTAAGCTCTACTTCTTGAAGATCTTCAGATGCTGCCCGCTTTAGGGAAGCGGGAGCTGAGTTCCATCCAGATACGAGAGATAGAAGCTATTCTCTCTGTTGAGCTGTTTGATCTTAAAAGGTCCTCTCCATAGGGAATCAAATTTTCTATGCATGCCCTTCGGCTCTCTTCGTTTGTCCCACAACAGAACGAGGTTTCCCACCTGGAACTCTCTTTGCTTAGCTTTTTTATCGAACAATCTTTTGACTTGATTCTGATGGTCAGTGATCCTATCGACCACCTTTAATTTTTTTTCTCCAAGTTCGGCTAGATACATGATCCTCTTTTCAAGGGATTTTTGGAAAGTCTCATCTTCAATCGCTTGTGCCAAGCACAGAGCAGGAAGTTCTGTAGAAATGGGTAGTTTGGCGTCTGTTCCATATAACACTTGAAAAGGTGACATGCCGAGAGACCTCTTTGGAGTAATTCGGTCCGCCCACATAGCGTCGTATAATGACTTGTGCCACATCTGCTAATTCTCATCGAATAGCTTCTGTATGATGGTCACTAAGTTTTTATTACTGGATTCCGCCTGACCATTTCCCTAAGTGTAATAATCTGAGGCGTGAGCCAGAGTTATTCCGTATTCATAGCAAAAACCAATAACTTCTTGCGAAGAGAAGTTGGAAGCATTATCAACCACAACCTTTCTTGGAACACCAAACCTTACAATAATATTCTCTTTGATGAAACTATAAACAACCTCGGAAGTGGCATGCTTGACAGGTATGGCCTCCACCCACTTGGTGAAGTAATCCATCGCTATTAGGACGTAGCTATGTCCGGCGCTTGATTGGGGATTGAGTACCCCAATAAAATCACTTCCCCACTGCTTAAATGGTTCTTCGATAACGACCGTCCTGAGGGGAAAAGCAGCCAATTTTGGTTTGCCAACAAATTGTTGACAGAGTTCACATTTTGCTACCCAGGTGGCTGTATCTTATAACAACATTGGCCAATAGTACCTGGCCCAGATGATCTTGTGTGTCATCACGGAAGAGGAGAAGTGACCACCACAAGCTGAGTCATGAAAACTCTCAAGTAACTTTATTTGCTGTGGTTTGTCAACACATCGCAAGAAGATGCCATCTATTCCACGTTTGTATAAACCGTCATCCCAGATGACATATCTGGCTACTTTGAGCTTTATAGCATGCTTATCCTTTAAAGTCAGATGAGCCAGACACTCGCCATAAGTGAGAAAGAAATTGATATCAGAATACCATTCGTCACTGGTGGCGACAAGTAGAACCATGGGTAGAGAATCAGCTTTCTCCAGCTAGCCTTGTGTTCCATCAATGCAATCATCCTTCCCCCCGGAAACTTCTGAATCTTGGTTTTCAGCTATAAGTTGACATAGGCCCTTACCTCTTACCAGCTTGGTGGGTTTTATATCTAGGTCATACTCTTGGACTTTTGAGATCCAATTTCCTCGCAAACTCCCTAACTCCTGTTGGGTTAGGATTGACTTGACTGCCGTGTCAGGAACTAAAACTACCGTATAAGAGTTTAGAATGTAGTACCTGAAATTCTTGACTACTTTGACAACGGTGAAGGCATGCTTCTCTAACTAAGTCATTTTGAATTCATGAGGCTTGAGGGGAGAGCTCATGAACGCAATTGAGGATTCAACCTCTTCTAAATTCCTTTGCATTAGAATGGCTGACACGGTATGTTCAGATGTATAGCTATACAGGATAAAGTCCTTGGAGAAATCGAGACATACCAGGACTGGTGCATGGGCGACAGAGGATTTTATCTCCTCGAATGAATTCTTCCTTCTTCGCTCCACCGGAAATTTGGTGACCCTTTCATCATGTCTACTATGTGGCGAGTCTTTTCATCAAAGTCTAGAACAAAGCGCCTAAGAAAATTCACTTTTCCAAAGAAGGAGTGAATGCCGGTCTTGCTTGTAGGTAAAGTAAGGCTTTGAATAGCCTTAACTCTTTCGGTATCTATTTTCGTCCCTTCTTTGCTGACAACGTGTCCCAGCAAATTTCCCTCTATGACTCCAAAAATAGACTTTTTCATATTCAGGGAGATCCCATGCTCTTGGAATCTAATCAATACTTGTTCCAAATGGTCACAATGATCATTTCACTATTTAGAGAACACAGTTAAGTCATCCAAGTAGACTACGATGACCTTCCCCATCATACCTTTGAACGCAAAATCCATGGCCCGATGAAAAGTGGCGCCAGCATTGGTCGGACTAAAAGGCATCCTGCTATAAGTGAACATACCCCAAGGGGTAGTGAATGTTGTTTTGAATTGGTCTTCAGGTGAGACTTCAATCTGATTATAGCCCGAAAAAACCATCAAGCATGGACAACATTTCTGATCTAGTTACTACTTGCAGAACCTGATCCATTATGGGAAGTGGGTAGTTGTCCTTCAAGGATGTTTGATTCAAGTTACAGAAATCCATGCATATGCGTATCTCGCCATTCTTCTTGCACACTGGCACAATGTTCGCGACCCAGGTACTATGATGGATAGGAAAAATGATCCTTGCGTCCAACATCTTCTGAATTTCAGCCTAGATAGTACCTGAGATCTTAGGATTATAGTGTCTCTGTTTCTGGTGAAAATGTTTGACATCTTCTTTCAGTGGGATATTATGTTGGACGTCCTTTGGCTTAAAAGACTTTAGATCGGCGTAGGACCATGCCAACACATCCATGTATTTCTTTAGCAATTTGAAAAACTCCCGCTTTTCCTCAGGTGTGCAACACTTTCCGATGTTTATAACCTGCGGATGTTCTATAGTACCTAAATTGACCGGTTCAGTTTCTAGGGAGGAGTTAGGATCATCTCCACCCCTTTTTTTTGACAAAATGATCATGCCTGTCGAACAAAACGCTCTAGAGAAACCAAACCTTTTGAAATTTTATTCCCTTTGAGTTGACATATGTCGTCGCTTCCTTTTGATTCCTCGTTTTGATCGGTAACTGATTCACGACACGTAGTAGTGGATCCTTCAAAATGAATTTCACTGAAATTTTATACCTTTTCGAGAAAGGTAATGAGCTAATTTTCATCATTGAATACTTGACAGTGCTGAGAATTATCTGGCAAGCTTAGGCGAAAAACCACCTCAATGGTATATGTGTCTATTTTCAAACCTAGGTGAGGGAGCATGAGAGATGCTGAAACGGCCAATGAATCGGCCATGTCATTCTGAGCTCTCGGGATGGATTTTATTGAAAAAGTTTCAAACTCCTCGATGTTGTCCCATACCATGTTGCGGTAATGTCTGAGCCTTTCATTCTTCACTTGGTATATCCTTTTGACCTGATTTACGACCAGCTCTGCATCACCTTGTAATTTCAGATTCTTGATTCCCCTTTCCTTTGCAGCTTGCATGCCAAGTAGAAAAGATTCATACTCAGCAATATTATTCATGTTGAAAAATTGTAACTTGAAAGAAAGAGGAATAATCTCCTCTTTGGGAGATATTAGTACGACACCAGTGCCGCATCCACTAGTCGCGCAGCTGCCATCAAACTGCAAAGTCCAGATCTTGTTAAGATCCTCTACTTGGATGAGGACATCCATGTGGTCAAACTTAGTAGACAAGAAATAGTTTCCCATCCCTGATGATTCAAAGAGAATTTGGGCTTTGGGGTCATCGGAGTCAGTAAATAAGTACTTCTTTTGTGATTCTGGCTCCAATGTTTGCATTACACCTTTGACGGGGATCCTATCTTTAGACCAATCCATATGAATTTCCCCCCCTACCTCACTGCAAAAACTCCTTCCTAGCAGAATTCCATAGGCTGCTGGAATATCGGCAACAAGGACGGTCATTTTTACCCTTTTATCCGGGAATGTTGCAAATGCGAATTGCGCATCTTTGATCTATCCAACCAACAGAACTTGCTTGGTTTCCAAGGAATAACATCGGCCAAAAGGCTTGGTAAGGGTAAGGCCCAGAGCATGGGTGACTTTTTCCGGCATGACATTATCAGAAGCTCCAGAATCAATTATGCAGTTGCTTAGTTTGTGGCCATTGATTAGGAGGGAGAGGTAGAAAGGTTCTATCTTGCCTGATGCGGAAGTCGAGGCAATGTTTATATGGGATGGAGGACGGGTGGAAAGGATTCCTTTTGGGGAAACTTGATTAGTTATGACAACTTGGCTTTGGATGTATTCGATCAACCTTACAAATTGTTCAGGGTTTGACTGAAGATACTCAGCTTCAGACATTTGGATCTTGGTCTTTTTAGCATGATCGATTATGTCGAATGTGATCAAGGGTTGCGTTGACAAAGGAATGAGTCCTTCGTTTTGTGATGGTAGGGTAGGATTACTGGTCTTCATGGAAAAAGAAGAAGGCTGATTTGGAGGAGAGATGATAGGAAGATATTTCTTTGTAAAAGACTTAATAGGAGGTTGAGCAGGAAGGGGATTACCTCTTTTAGCAATGGTTGGAGGCGTGTTTGACACGGCCTTCTCTTTTGGCATCCTGGCAGCAACTTCTGCTTCTTTTCCTTGCGAGTGGGTGAAAACAACATATGACTGCCCACTTGCATACCCTTGGGTACCCTCTTCTTCATCAGACTCTTCATCTTCAAATTCCATATACCCGATTATAGAGTCATCAGTCAGTTCACCAACATCTTGATCATCTTTACTCAGCGATGAAGGTTCTTCATAAATTTGCTCCTCCTCTTCGATCTTGACCAGGGCATTGACTGGGGGAGCCTCAAGTGCCAACCGTGGAGCAGTTACAGGTAGACGCAGCCTTTGTGGGACGTTGTTTGAAGTGAAATTCCTTCACGGGATATCTCGGTATGAAGTGCTAGGAGAAGCTTGAGCTAGTTGCTTCTTTAAAGCAAGAAAGTCATTTGCCATCTTTTGAAATGTTGGATCTGATGAAGTTTGAGAAGGAGTTGAAACCTTCGGCTTGGATGGTTCTCTTTTTAATTCACCCGATATTAGCAAGTTATCTTCAATCCGTATGGCAGCAGCTTGGGCGAGAACCAAAGTAGCGACCTGTTCTTGTAAGAGTAAGAAACTTACTTTTGAGCTCATAGCATTGACGAAGAAGCACTTCTGATTTTCCAGTGTTAGAAGCATGGCAGGCAGTACTCGGTTGATCAGTGAATTGAAACGGGTGATGAAATCACGCATGGTTTCATTGACATCCTTCTTCCGGCGAGTGATCTTTGACAACAATGCGAACGCATCCTCTGAACGCTTATACCTGTCTTCAAATGTAGCTCGTAAGGTAGCCCAATTAGTAATAGATCCGGCTGGTAGATGCTGAAACCATTCCGCTGCGGGTCCTTGTAAGGTCTCTAGAAAGAGACAAATTGATACATCTTCATGGGTCACATCCAGAATACTACATGACATGATGAATGCAGATATGTGTGAATCTGTTCTTTGGTTTCCCGCTCCCATCAAATCTTGGGAAATTCTTTCGGTTTCCATGTGGGAGCGCGTGAACAGGATGTGGCAAACCCAGAGGGCCCATAGCGTTTCCCCATGGTACGGCCATTTGAACAGCTTGAAAAAGGATGCGTGCTGGGAGGATGGTTCCACTGAGCAACAAATCACTGCAAAGTGATGTGGATACTCCTTGCAAGATATGCTTCCCTCGTGGAGGTGAGACACTCCTGGATGACCGGCCAGCTGAACTTAGCGATGAGAAGTGTGCCAGCATAATACTGAAGTTTTTCCTTTGAAGCAGATCAAAAGTAAGATCAAATTCCCCACAAGCTCTCCTACTACGAGTAAATGGTTCACCCGCCGGTGTACCTTCCAGATCTGTAATACTTTGGAGCAGATTTAAGAACTCTTTTTTATTGTACTTGCTAATTTTTTGATTTTTCTGATAAAACTCAATAGCATGCACTTTTTTGGATATTTAATTTTATCCCTCTTTTGAAAACTGATTGCGGTTTAATGACAGAGATCAACGAGGATAAACCAATGGTTAAACTTAGTAAGCTGATTTTCAGATATAGAGTTGACTTTTTGAAGAGTTTGAAAATTTTGGTAAACTATCAAAAACTCATATCTACGGAAAAATACAGATCTTTGTAAAAACTCAGCGAACTAAAAATCTCTAACTAGCCCAGATCTATGGATCCCTGAAGAAAATTTTTAGTTTTGGACCACTTTTGCAAAAAATTTGGATTTTGAAAAAGTTAAGGTTTGCAAACAGGTAGTGATTTTTCTGATTTTCACTGATTTTTTGACATACCACTATCATAGATATGTTAGATCTGTTCAATCCCCAGCAGAGTCGCCAAAAAATTTTGGTGCAAAAATCTGTTGGGTGGGCAGATCTATCGATAGATGAGCCAACAGTGTGCAGGGCATAGCCCCTCTTTGAGTCAGCAAAGCGAAACTAGTTTATTGCTATTCTACCAGCAGGAATCTATGCAAGTATCACAATATTCTACCTTCAGGGGTTGGGATCTCATCCCAGTAGAGGTATTTCCAACTGTAAGAGAAGGGAAAGGAACGAGGTGGGGAGATGGGAAAGGTCTGAAGGGAGAAAAGAAATGAATTCCAAAGCAGAAAGGTCAGAAGGTCTATGATTTGGGTTGGTAGTAAACAGAGCCGAACCCACTTTCATAGATGAATAAATCAATACTGATGAATAAATGACAATAAAGTAGAAGTAGATCCAACAGAACAAACATACAGCTCTAACGTAAGAAAGGTCCGATGTAAAACACAGGTATTTAGCACAAAGTCTAAATATTGTATTAATATTTGTTTCTGTTACAAAAAGTTCAAATTCTTCTCTTCTTACTTCTATTTTTAATCTGAAAAGTATCCACACTTGAATACAACAAGTATTCAAGTATTTATAGAAGAAGATAAGAAAAGAAGGCAAAAACAAACCAACCACTTAATTACAAAATAACAAAATATCACAAAGTCATTTGTTGACTTTTGACAACTTGATGGATGACATCATCCCATGGTGCAACATGGATGATGTCATCATTTGTGTCAACATACTTTAGATGTTTACAAAGAGAAGGTCGAGAAGAATGAGAATATTCATCATCATCCCACAGCTGAAAGGGGGTATCCTGCTTCTGCTGCTGCTCAAGAGACATGATATGGAACTGGGCCTGATATTCCATGAACTTGCTGATCATGGGCTGAAGTTGATCATGGGAAGGATCCTTGTGACGACCACTGATAGCCTTGCAAGTCTCCTGCTCATCTGTGAGATTTTCTGGAATCTTGGAATATTCATTTTTTGCCTCTATCATGCACCCTATGAAGTCACGGCAGGCCAGCAGGTTGTT
This sequence comes from Taxus chinensis, assembly GCA_019776745.2. Taxonomy (NCBI): domain Eukaryota; kingdom Viridiplantae; phylum Streptophyta; class Pinopsida; order Cupressales; family Taxaceae; genus Taxus; species Taxus chinensis. The sequence goes on along the minus strand of CM034155.1, from coordinate 532,152,103 downwards.
GATGGATTCGGTGTTGAAAGTGACTTCTGGCTCTAGCCCTTACGAAATGATATCTTTGAACATCCGAATAGTTTCATCTGCCTTTCTCAAGGTGAAAGAAGGAGTGAGAAAAACCAGGGACATTCTCAGAACAATTTTCTCCATTTGATGCATTACATCCAGGGCTTCCTCCTTGATTTTGTCAATCTTTTCCAGGACAAACTCCAACTGATCGACCCGGTAGTCTAGAGTGGAAAGGATTTTGTTGAGGGCTCTGGGGTGACTGAAGACGCCAAACTTGACCAGATCTTCGAACTGAACAGTTGAGTATTTTCTGGAAGGTCTCATGCTGCAGCCTAGCATGGTCCAGCTCTTTAGAGATAGGTCCTGCAATTGCCTGGAGCTCTTTGTTCACCCGACTGATATTCTGATACAATCTGGTGAACTTGGTGATTACTCCCTCACTTTCTTTGAGGATTTGGCTTTTCCAGGTGGAAACTAGCATACCTTGCTCGCTGATTTTGGCATATTCATTTATCTTATCCTGGCTCAGAAGCGCAGGAGTTTCGGCGGCAGTTGTAGGAGGTGCACTGCCCATTTTCTGCAGGGCGTGGAGAAGATGTTTATTTTGTTCTTTTAATAACCACTTTTCCTCCTTTGCTTCCTAGAGCTTTTTGCAAAGGGCGTCAACTGCGGATAGGGCCTCTCCTTGAAGGCTTTCTGAAGATGTCCCCATTGTGACTTGGGTCACTATATAATCTATCGGAGACATATCCTTTTTATCCTTTAAGGGATCAGGATACACGATCTCCATTACTCTCTCTCCTGACGCACTCTGAGAGAAGTGGGTTATAGGCTTTTGCTTCTTGGCCCCCTTTGATGGGATGATGGAGAATTCCATTGGTGTGATGGAAACTTTCCTCTTTTGTTGACTTAGGTGCTGAGAGATCCATGCTGGACTTATGGGAGAGGGACCAGAAATAGAAGAGGGAACAACTCCAGTAGTAGAGGGAAAGTGCATTGAGACACTTGGAGGTGGCATTAAGAGGGAGGCTGAGAAAGTGCTCACGGGAGGAAGAGATACTGCAGGGGAGGTAGACATGGGAATGGAAGGGAGCTAAGAGATGGGGGAAGAAATGGTGAGGGACAGCTCCGTGAGAGAAGAGAAGATGGATGATGAGGAAGGGGGAACAGTAGAAGATGGGGGGGAGAATACGACCAAAGGAATGGTCACTTGAGTCATGCGAGGAGGGGAAGGAGGAGAGGGAGAAGGGTTAGAAGGGACCTCAACAGTTATAGTAACGACAACATCCTGAGTGGATGTGCCCATTGGAACATCTTCAGCCGCCTCTTTCTCTGGGGAAGCCAGAGTTACGAGGTGTTCTCATGCGGCGGAAGGGGGACTCTCAGGAGCCTCTTCTTGGGCAGAGCTTGACTAGCCCTCTTTGCCTTTTCCTTTTGGCAGATGTTTTGGCCTAGGAGGTGCGTTGCCCAATGGAGATGTGGTGAAATCTACCCCGAGGTAGATGAGGCCATTCATCCTGCACCAGTGCTCTATTCTCCACAGAGTTTCTTTAACCCTTTCTTCAATGGTCTGGGGTGCTTTAGTCCTGTCAATTACAACAAACGGCTAGTTGTCCTCATCTGTGTCAAGATATACCTGATCAACTTCTTGATCAGTAGTTTGATAACCTTTTGGGACAATGGCCATGCCTTACTGAATGATCTCGGCCGGGGCCAGGCGAGAATGGTCCTTTCTCTTGAGCTCGACCTCATGGTACAGGTCGATATAAATGTCCTCGATCTATGGAATGTGGATAGGATCGAGTTTGGCCCTGGGAAGGCAATTTCTCGTGTTAAAAGTGGGACTCATCGGGAAGTTGTTCTTCAAATTGAGCAGTTCTAGCTCTACAAACATCTCCGGGCTTTGTGGTGGGAAAGAAAAGTGTACCTTCCCATTGTGAGGGGGAAAGGAGTTCCACCCTTCTTTATTTTCAAAAACTTTTCGTGGTAGGTTTTGAGCCGTCTGGATAGCTCCAACAGGATCAGCTTGGGGTTGGCATATCTTGGCAATTTGATGGGTTCCCCCAAGAAGTTGGCTGCCCTGAGATAGGTGAAGGTGGGAAACTGCATGAATAAGGCCCTCCACTTCTTCGTTGTTGTAACAATGCTCTTGGTTGTTCGACCGTGAGTCATGTTTGGCGTCAAAAGGCAGACGATGCCGTAGAAGAAAGCGTCGTTAATCTTTGTGAATTGTGAAATACTATTTTCCAGCTTCAGCTCTGGGTAGTATTCATATATTTTTACTTGGGGCCAAACCCCACATCGGCTCAATGCTGGATAATCCCTCTCTGAGGCCGCAACATAAACTACGTAGGATTTCATGTAGAACCTCCCCGTTGTGGTGAGTTGTTGGAGCTACTCGGATATAGTGCTGTTGATTATCTCCGCCCACTCGAAGCGTTGATCAGGTACATTCTTGTTCATCGTCTCGAGGTACCTGAGCATCTATTTATGAAAGTAATGGGTGTCAGAAATCCCAATTACTCTAATTAGGAATGTGATTGTGTCACTCAGTTCCTCGGAGAAATCGCTTCAGTGAATAACTTGCGGCCATCTAGTTACTACTTTCTTTTTCTTCAAATATACTTCATTCATCAGCTACATGCACTGATCTTCATTGTCCTCCCAAGCCTTTGTGCAGTCTTCTTGGCTTACGGCCACAAAGTGATGGTGGTGAGGAATGCCAAGCATAATTTCGAAGTGCCGGGCAGTGAGGTTGATCACGACCTCGCCCTTTTCGTTTTGGACACATCTAGTGTCTTTGTTGTAGCAGAGGGCCACTACCATCATGAATTCGTTGTTTATCGCACTGACTGGGATCCCCCCAGCAAAATGCAAGCCAATGCCTACCAGTTTGTCCATCCAGGGACTTCCCGTGACCCTCCTAGTTCTGGCCCAGAAATCCTCCATATCGATGTTACCGAGCTCAGAGTCTCTTATATCCAGGTCACATTCTACCTGGGATTCGGGCATCCTGACCCTCTGATATTTATATTTCATCTCTTCCTCTGTAAGCTTGGCTTTACCCTTAGAATTGATTGGACTCTTGCTTGATGTAGACATATGAAGTTCTAAACTCAGTTGCTGATCTGTAAGAAGAAGAAGCGAAACCCAACGCAGAAGAGTCATGTTAGCTATTTGATCTCCCATTAAAGCATTGACATAAGGAAGAGTTAGCAATTTTAAGGTCTTAGGGCGCAGGGCGCATGAACACTGCAGGCTGCAGGGTTAAATAGTATAGCGCATAGAAAAAAGGTGTTACAAGGGACAAATCAGTGCCAAAGGGCGCATGGCGCATGAATGCTGCACATGAATTTTTTTTTGTTGTAAGCAGAAGTGCGCCTGCACCATTTATATGCATTTCATACCGGGCGCATATAATTTTCATGATGCATGGGGACAGGATGCGCCAGTGGCACATATATTTTTCATGTTACATGGAACTTTGATGCACTGAAAGGCGCAGGTTTAGTGTGTGTAACATCATCTTTTCGTGCGCAAAAGGGGGACTTGGCGCGGCGCAGGGAAGGTTTGCATAACATTGTGTTGCTGTAACTGGGGATGCGCCTGCGCCATTTAAGCAGTTTTATACTTGGCGCAAGTAATGATGGTGTTACATGGGGGGGGAGGGTGTGCCAATGGCGCAAATATTTTCAATGTAACATAGGAGTTTGGTGCGCCAAGAGGGTGCAGGGTTGTTAGGTGTTGCAATTGAGTTCGGTGTGCCATTGGCACGACTGTGCTTCATGTTGCAAGGGTGGCGATTGCGCCAAAGGGTAGAAAATGTAGTTTTGGAAACATTTTGAAGTCTTCTATCTCTTATAGATTTGTGATCTCCTAAGCTTCTTTTTAGGGTTTATAGATGGAGAGGGGGCACAAAGAAGAGATCCAAGTGATTTTTTCTGAGGCAGATTCCTCCTTACCAACAGATCTGGAAAGAGGAGGAAAAGCATGGGAGAAGGACATCAAGAATAGCAAAAGAGGGTTTTTGCAAATCTATGTTTCCTATTACACAAACAAACAACCAACAGTAAAAACACAAGAGGAGAATGACCACCTACCCGGATTATATATAACGTGAAAGACGAAGTGGGGTCCACGAATGCGATACGAGGACGACAGGCGTGCTGACAGGTGTAGAGGAATAAAAGCTATCACGTGTTTTCTGACTGGTGAAAGTGACAGGGCGGATGTGCCTATATATAGGCAAAGGTACAATAAATGTGCCAACCACTTTTTCAAGTGGCACATCAAAACATGTGTCGACACTCAAAAATTGGCACCCTTTGGCGTACCAAAATGTGTATCAACACAGAGATACATGCGCCTTTGGCGCGTTTAAAAGACTGTCAACACTGAAATATGTGCGCCTTTGGCGCACCAAAACACGGCGCAAATTTTGTGTTGTCGACATGAAGGCGCATGCGGCTTGGCACACGCAAGAATGGCGCATCACGAGGAGGTGCACCAAAACATGTGTCGACACTTGAAAGTGTGCGCCAAAGGAAATGAAGGGGGCATAGGTTTTACATGTGTTACACAGACAAAAGGTGCGCCCAACCAAAAAAGATCAAAAATGGCTAAGTTCGGAAAACTAGATTTCCCGAAAAGGGATTTTGCAACGTTTCGAACGCAAGGGGTCCCTGACGAGGGACCAAAAATTTTTTTTGATAGGGTTACCTGTAGAATTTCCCTTGTCAATTTTACGGGATAACAAAACCATACCAAGGCATGCATACTTGGTTCTCTTTCTTTCTACTAGGTGAAGTTGTTCTTACCTACGGTCTGTTCTAGAAGCTTCTTGGTGTCACATCTATCCCTCTTACATCTCTTTGAAACAAGGATATCCCAAAATCACAAATCAGAAGTCTCAAAATCAAATAGAATAAAAAAATGCCAAGCAAACAGAATATTTTATTTTACACACTTCTTTGCCCCACCAACCTTCGGTGATAAGCCCGCATCTCTTACTGGTGGTGCGAGGTTGGGAAAGGAAAGAAGTAACCTTACTCGCCCATATCCCACCTTTGGTGACAAACCCATGCTTCTTACTACTAGTATGGAGCAGGGTGTGGGGGTCATTTCACACAAATTAACAAATCTTGGTATTTTAGAAATACAAATCAAATTATATTAAGTGAAAATCAGTGTCTAAATTCCAATGAGATCAAATCCTCAAAACCAAATTTTTTCAACAAGGTTGCTATTTATAGATCTAAGTCTAGATAAGCTGGAAAGTAAGTTACCTTCTTAGCTTGGTGGTAGTTCTGAGTAGGGTAAGTGTGTAGGTATAATTTGGTTTCTGTCACTGGTTTTTCTATCTCTCATCATTCCATTCAGTCAAACTCATACAATTTGTGCCCTTCCCAACTCTTGGTGTTGACCCCTCGCATATTAGTAGTTGTGTGGAGTTTGGGAGTGGGGCAAGTTCATCTCTTTATCACTATACATTCATCATGTTTTTCCAACATAAGAAGAAACAGCAGACATTGCCGAAAGAAGCTAAAAGTTCAGTACTACAATATGTTTTACATCATCACGTATCAGCATTACAAAAGCACATAAAGTAAAACATTTTGTTCAGTATTTTTTATCACTTGTCATCCATTGCATACATTCTAAGAAGCATATAAAAAGGAATACTCTAAAAACATCTCGTGTACACATGGGAAACGAATCACAAGAAATTTAGATATAAGAAGATCTAGATCCAAAAAGATATATATGTATACACACACACATACACACACACACACACACATATATATATATATATATGAATCATGTTTTATATACAATGCCATCATGCACTAGGCATGGTAAAAACACTCAATGAGCTCGGAAAAATAAAAAAACAATCGTATAATTGTCCCACCAAAAGTCACTGCAAAAGGACACTGTGATCTCTCAATCCTTGTGAGATCCCTCAGAAGGTGCACGACTGCATTTAGGACTCCTGCTGCAACGACACTCTGAATGAACTAAGGGCTCACGATCACGGCCAGAAGATGTGGTCTCACTACGAAAATGACTCCTCCTCATCAAGCGCTCAGCGGTCCTATATCCAGCTACCTCAGCACGGAGAGAAGTCATGATCTTTTCCGCCGTCCAGACAGGGGAAAACACGTCAGCATGTCTACTGGATGCTAAAGGCTCTCCCACGTCCGCAGTAAACTCAGCCCGTGTACTCTCCAAAGGGAGTAGTAGAGTGTCCGCACACACCTGGTGAGTCAAGTCTTGCTATCCCTCAGTAGTCGCTGCAAAATAAACAAGTTAGAAAGTTGTCCAAGTTAAGATAAAAAAAAATGAAACAACAAAAGGGAAATATCAACTAAAACAATTCTAACTAAAACAAAATCAAGAGAAGAGTAGTAACTCACTTGGATCTCTAGGCATCTAGGTGGGATCTCTAAGATCTACACCTACCACTAATGTTGTCGTTGACTGTGGAACCTCCCCTAAATCTGGAAAGAAGTGACGTCCTGCTACGGACTCATCATCTCCTCCAATGTCCCGAGAAGGAAAATCCTCTGAGATCAGGGTGACCTTCTCTACACTCTCCTCCACCCTCTTGGCCCTCAGGATACACTGAGTGTCATACCATTCAGAGTCACTATCATCCCCGACCGTCCCACCTGTCTCACCTCCGTCCATCTCCTCCTCTATCTCCTCCCCTGTGAACTCCTCAGAGTCTGAGTCCACATCAATGGGCTCATCGGTCTCTCCACTATGAGCAGGAATGGCTTCGATCTAAAGTAAAGGTGCTCGAGGATCACTAGCTACCCCTCGGGAACAAACCACCCGCTTAGCTAGAATGGGAACTCCAAGAGTGATTGTAGTCCAACCCCAGCCTCTAGGACCTCCCCTAGCCTCGCAGATAGATTTGTATACTGGCCTTGCTGGAGGAAACATATCGATATAGGGGATGCCAAATTATTGTGGTACTCTATCAAAGGGGTGGATCTCCAACTTCCCCATCCTATCTATCAGCTGACTAGTGGTATGGCAAGCAATCAATGTGAGTGTCTCCTCTCCCCGTAACCCTGACATGGCCTGAGTGACCTCCATGTCTGCAGTAGTCAAAGAAACCACTGGCTGGTGTGTTGTCCTAAGTACGGTCATCCCTGTCCCTTTTACTACCCTAACAGCCCCGGGATCCTATGCCTATACACCTCTCCCGTAGGGAATAATGTGCTCATACACCCAAATCATGGCTAGAGTAGAGTGACTCAATGACTGCCCATGTAATCTGACCACCCTATACAAATCATGATAGGTGGTCCCAAGGATGTCTGCTCCCCAAGCATAAATGTGGCCATACACCTCAATATGTGCAATAATAGGATCCCAACAGTATAAAAGAGTATCCCCTCCCTTGTCCCCAATAAACCGTGAGGCAAGGATGCCCATAATGGCCTTGCAGAGCACAGGGATATCCGAATCAACAATAGAGCGAACCTTGGCCCCCTTCTTCGAACCCATGGAAACAACAACATCTCCCATATATGTGGCACACTGAACCATCTGAGATCTAGATAATGTTTTCTTAAGAGACAGCCACCTCCCAAGAATCGGGACCCCCAATATATGGTAGACATCCTCAAGGGTGATAGTCCACCCACCCTTAACACCTGGTAACCAGAAGGTATTCTGGTTAGCATCCCAGTATGAGAATAAGTCACATAATATGTGACTGGAAGGAGTAACGTGAGGAACCCGAGAGATCCGCAAGATGCCAGCCCACTGCAAGGTGTCTCTCTTAGCCTGGGTCAATGCATCCAACACTGCCGGGAGCCAATCACACTCCCTCTCTCTACTCCATCTGATGTACTCCTCCTTCTTCTACATCCACCCAAAACACAGAAAAGGAGTAAGTTAGTAACATAATCCAACTAGAAAAATCATCAGGAACATATAAAAATGCCAAAAAAGTAAAAACAATCAAGTAATACATCTCTTTTTACATTCTGTTTGAAACTACCACCCTGTGCAGAGTGGCGGTTTCATAACCGCCGTAAATTCTAATGGCGGTTCCTGTATCTCACCCATGAGGTACCAAGTGTTACTGACATCACTTGCCTTCCAACAATATGGCGGCTTCTTTAACACACCTTCAAAATGATGGCTTCCTGTAAATGAGGGGGGTGGCCACCCATCCTTATAGGATAGGAAATCTCTTCCGGCCAATCATATTTCATGTCTAAACTCATGCCTTTACCACCACCTTATCATCTCACATGGGTTCCACCTTTTTAGACTTTTCCAGGGTCCTTATTACAAATATAATATTTATAATTCCTAATCATGTAGCCCTACTTCTCTACTTATCCCAACTTTGACATCCCGGACCACTTACGACCTTTTTACACATTCCTATTGTACTTTGACTGTTACCGTACCCTACATTATTGGCGGCACCGTACTGACGGCGCCATTATCTTCTATCGGACGCTACTACTAATTACACTTAACAACATCCTATTCCTAATACATACATTAATGAAATAGAAATGAAACGCCCCATGACCACCACCCCGTGCAGGGTAGCGATCCTGTCCCAAATTGGTGAAATGCCCCTTTAGCCCTAAAACACTTAAAAAATGCAAAAATACATCATTTTGGACAAAATGAAGACCCACCCTATGGGCGCCCCCCCTAAAGACTCATTTAAGACTAACATTTTTGAAAATAATCCCCCCAAGACAGATATTTCTACATTTCTATATTTTAGGTTTAAAAAAATGATAATTTGAGAAGAACTAACCAGAGACTTCGCGAGTCAATGTCCTACTCTCAGAGGCATGATCACTATCTTGCAACAGACGTTTTGACTACACTCTCATCGAAAACGGTCACCGTGGGTCCCAGAGCTCAAAAACCACCAAATCAACATGCACAAATGAATAGTAAAATGAGCTCGTTTTAAATATATATAGTATTCTGTTTTGGTTTTGAATGTTTTTACATAGAGCTGGAGTGTCAACGGAGGTAAGTTCTAATCCCCGCGCGAATGGTAAGTCCTCATTTCATATTAATTTAGTTTTTATTTTTCGATTTATTTTATCTATCTACACTTGAGTCCTCTTTTCATTTTGCAGGTAGCGGGAATTTGGATGGTGGCATTTCAACACACGGACGTGTCAGGTATAACTTCTAACTCCCCATTTTGGGACCGCCATACTTGGAACCACCATTCTATGCCTCATCATGGATAAAACACTTCTCCAAAGGGGCAATATGTATGTACCCAAAAATGTAGGTACTGTACTGCTGGAAAGAGGTTATAGAAACCCCAATGATGATTCAGGTCTCTTCGCAAGGTGTTCGGAATCTAGAAAACCTCACCAAGTGTATGTTCACATCCCAAATGCTTTATCCAAGCTCCATGTGCTTTGTTCTATCCTCTTCCCCCTTTTTCTTTACATTTTGGTCTTAAGTGACAGGACCACCACCCTGCCTAGGCGGCAGTCCCGTGACCGCCGCCCAGGACAGGGCGGCGGTCCTGTGCACGTTTTCCAGAACGTTCTGACAATCACGTCAAATGTAAAAATTCAAATTTCACCCACATTCTTCAACCACTTTGGCTTGCATTTATGTTTTGGCTGCCTGGTAAATAGTGTTTTCCCTTTGTTTATAGTAAAAGAGATCAATTTGGATTTACCCTCTGGTAAATGCAAATGCTATAAATAGCCAGCTTGTTTTCAAACAAAAGGCCCCTCTCCTTCTCTGTTTAAATATTTAGTTTGTTTGAAGTTCTTGAATAAGTTGCAGTAGTTTTATATTTTGCATCAGTTATCAGTCTCTCATTTATGTATTAGAGATCATTTGATCTTCTTTCTTTCATCTTACTTCATTGTTGTCCCATACAATCAGTTTAGCGTAGGATAGTTTCATTTTAAATTAGAATCCATCTTAGAGTTGCAGGTTTTGTTTGTCACAAGAGATAGTTTCCAGAATTCTCGGTGTATTTGCGTTGTATTCCCGTAATAAATCCTGCTAGGAATTGCATAGTCAAGCTCTGTTCATTGCACTATCCCTCTCTTACTTGCATTGTATTCGGTTTATATCCAAATCTACCATTGTTCGAGCATCTTCTTCTATTGACGCTATCATATACACACTTTTTTGGATTCACGAGAACACAAAGGAATGAGGAGATCACACTGAGGGGACAAAGTCACACACAACTAGATTTACCACTGTTCTGTAAACTCCAGGTTTGAGCTATCAAAGTTGTAGTTAAAATATATCAAATAGACTAGTAAATTATTTCATTTCAGTTAAAATATCGCTTTCGATATTGCTAGGGAAGCTGTGGGGAATGATAGTTTCTGAGAAACTATGATTTATTCTTCACTTATGAGGTAGGATCAGAAGTCTTTTCTATTAAACTAGTTGGTTATTTAAATATTTAGGATAAACTCACAACTTCACAGGAAAATAACTATACCAAGCTATATTTCTTGTTCTGATTCTGTTATTAGATTAATTGTTCATTTTCTGAATATATTAGAATAACTACTCTTTTAATTTCATTAGAATACTTCATCGAAAATACAAAAAAAATGCATAGTGTAGATATATCTTTCATAATTATTTTATTGATTTCAGCTAAAGTTTAATAATCTTTACATGATAATCACGGGACCTAGAGAACCCAGAGAATACGTATTTGAACCGATAGTGCCTCAACCAAATCTCCCCACAACACTAGCTGATATAGATCAAGACCTTAGGATTCAGGTTTTTCGAACAACAATAAACCTACGAGTAATTAGTGAACAATTGAGAGAGTTGAATATTGAAGACGACAAGGCATACACATTCTGGTCAAATCACCCCAACTATAGACTGCCTTGATAGGATATCCGCATGACCATACAAGAACTTGAAAGAGAAAAAATATTTGGTTGCGATCCTTTAGTTCCACAGCCCAACACAAGAGACCTCCTCATCGACATAGATATTGCCTTACGTATTCGAGTTTCCAGAACACCCGTAAGGTATTCTGAGAAAATTATACAACTTCTAGTTCTAAACATAGAGGCTGAAAAGGCTTATGACTATTGGATAGTCGGGAGAAGAGATTGACTCCTCGTATGACCATAAGAGGTCCGCCACAACCACGAACTTACGGTTGTGATCCATAGGTCCCACAACCCAATGGGCCTACTAATCAATCAAACATTGACACTGGTTTACACACACTAATATTCAGATCCTCACCACTTCCACCAGACATCATTACACAATTCTCTGTATTAAACGTAGTGGCCAATCAAGCTAGGGATTTCTAGACTAGACTAGAGAATTGTCCATAAAAATCTAGAGGATCCACTATGCCTCTCATCACCATTTCCATGACCTTGTCTAGAAATATACATGAAGCACCTACAGGTCATTTATCCACGTATCTAACAGCCAATAAATAGGATCTTGGTAGAGCTCAACATTGATTGGAGCCTCTGAGTAGCTCTTATATCTGAACGATCCATTACACCAATTCAAGTTAGGAGAGCCTTCTTTGCCTTAGATTCGCAGATTCCATTATTGTGTGTCAAAGATATAAGATTTCCCAACTAGTTTGTCTGTATCCATATATATTCCATTTCCATCAGCTGTCTCAGCACGACCTCGGGAGGTCGAGTACGAAGAAAATTTTCTTGTAGATTCTCATGCTCGCATGTCACTTTTCTATCGTACAGTGTCCTCCTAAGATGTGTCAAGATAGATTAGATGGAGAGAATATTACATGAGTTCCATGATGGAGAAGTTGGAGGTCATTTTTCTCCATGAGTAATAGCTCTCATGATCATGAGAGCTGGTTACTACTGGTCTACAGTGTTTAGTGACTGCTATTCATGGATTAAAAAGTGCAAGAAGTGTGCATTCTTCATAGGTAAAGAGAGGCTAGCAGCGCTGCCACTTCATCCCATCTTAGTAGATCAACCATTCATGTAGTGGGGATTGGATTTCATTTGAGTTATCAATCCGAACTCAAGCCAATGCCACAAGTGGATACTCACAGTAGCAGATTACTTCACCAAGTGGATGAAAGTAGTAACACTCAAGGAGGTAAATGAATCCAACATACCAAACTTCTATGAGGGGATAGTAACCAGATTTGGTGTGTCTGCCAGTATCATACTAGATAATTATCTAGCATTACTTGGCACAAATATCACTAAATGGGCTGTTATAAATGGGATATATCTCAGCACTTCTTCTAACTACTACCCCCAAGGTAACGGGAAAGCAGAGTTCACGAACAAGAACTTGCTGAGAATCATAAGAAAAAATCTTGATGAAAATCAGAGAACATAGCATACCAAGTTGAAATCAGCCTTATGGGCTGATAGAATCACATCCAATAGATCTACAGGAAACTCTTCATATAAGATGGTCTATGGAAGGGAGGAAAAAATTCCTATATCACTTGAGTTACTAGCATTAGAGCTTCTCAAGCAATTGGAGTTGGCTGAGTTTGAGCCCATGTAGGTGAGGTATATAGATCTTATGGAGCTTGAGGAACTAAGGGATCAGTCTATGAAAACCATGGAAAAGGATAAATCTTTAATAAAGAGAATATTTGACAAGAATGCTAAGGCCAGGAATTTCCAAGAGGGATATTTTGTGCTAAAGTGGAATGCAAATCGGGAAAAATCGGGAAGACACTCCAAGTTTGATCCAATATGGAGTGACCCTTATATGATTTCAGGATGCACAAAAAAATGCTTTCCAATTTTCAAGGTTGGATAAAGAAGAATTTAAGATTCTAGTCAACAGGATCTACTTAAAGCATTTTTTATAAGGTTAAATCTCATTCCTGTACATATTAACCTAGGTTTCAATTCCTCTAAGTGTTTGTGGAACTTTGTTGTGTTGTAGATTAGGTTTTCTTTTGTAATAAGTGCTTGTGCACTCTCTGCATATTCCATTTGGGATATGTATGATTTTTTTGTTTGTACATAGTTACGCTTTGTTATTGCACATTCCAATTATAGGAAAGGTTTCATGGGGATTATCAAATACCAACCTAAAAAAGTGTCAGGATCATTCAAGACTTTAGATGGATTCAGGGATGAGATTTCAAGTTTCAAATCAGTTTCAAAGTTCCAGGGTAACTCCATGCCAATGGATGCTTCAAGGCCATTGATCTCTTCAATCTAGTAGGAAGATTACACCTTGAAGTCGCCAAACTGTTGTCCATTTTCTGTGCCCCTGCGAAATGGACAATTTAATAGGTCTGAGCTTTGGTGAATCCAGATGTTATAATCTATGAGGCATCTGGTGGGTCAACTCGGTTGAAGTTATTCTAGTGAAGGTTTGAAACCACCTTACTGTCATGAGTCTATCACCTTGTTGTCGCACGTCAACCGCATCTTGTTATTTCACATTTGTAACCTTGCTACCATGCATCTACCACCTTATTGTTGTGTGTCTGCCATCTTGTTATCACACATTTTTCAACTTGATATCATGCATCTGCCACCTTGTTGTCGTGTTTCTGCCACTTCCTTCCCTTTCATGTTTCCTTCATTGTCACACGATAACATTCCCTCTTGTTGCACGTCAACCTCTTTTTTTGTCCTGTGACAACTCCTTCCCTTGTTGGAAACAATCCTTCCATTCTTGTCGGGTGTCAATAGGTGGTTCCTGTCACGTATCACCAAGAAATATCAACTACGGGCTGGGAATTAATAGCATCATACATGGTAGTTCAACAATTGGTTTAATGAGGTATGACACCCATGTTTTTCGTGTAAAAAAAATACCATTGGAAAGTGGACCGGTATGGTTGCCCATACCTCCTTACAGGAAATTAATGAAGGTTTTCAGTTGGTAGCTCCCCTTTTTCTATACATATATGTAATTTCCCCTCATTTATAGGGGAGACATTCTGGAATGTAAAGGAACTCTACCAAAATTGTTCTAGAACTTTTGTGAGTTGCAGGCCTTGAATTTGGGAAATTTGTAAAGGATTCTTGCCTTGTGCCTTATTATAATCGATTGTGTATCATTTTAAGAAATAAAATTAGTGTTTTGTGGCTTTCTCTTTCCCTAGATTGATTTGTATTGAATTTCTTGCCTTCTATTATAATTTTTAGGTATATTGTGCATAATGTGTTCCTTTACAGGGTTTAAATTCATTTTGCTCCACGAAATTGGAGGTTTGAATGTGTTTTGTGACTGTGGAACTTTTGTCTGCCATCTTCTACCTCATTTTCCTCCACTTTCACTCACTATGAATCTCTCTAGTCTTGTTTTGGTGTTATCACCTCCCTTGTTTTAAGATTTACATTTCATGCATTCCTCTCACCCTGGTCACTTAGAATCAATAGATTAGGAGTAGTTAGTATCATTTATTTCCTTAGGAGTAGTTTAGTGCCAAAGACAAGAGAAGAAACCAACCTTCTCTGGAGATTTGTATCAACTGCAAGGGTCCCACACCTTAAGACAATCACATGTTAGTAGATTACATTAATTCACTAGATAATTCATTTGCAAACATTCAGAGGGTGGTGTAATTTTACACTAACAATTATTATGACAAATTCGTTTCAATTTGTCAAATGTGGTGTGTTATTATCATATAAGATCTTTATAGCTTGTAATAATATTCTTATCATTTATTTCATGGTATTAGAGTTGTAGATGATGTAGACATCCATCTGTAAGTGTTCTTTGCAAACGAGGGTTTTTATATTATATATATGAAATTTATTAATATATTTTTGCAACTTATATTTCTGTGTGAAACGGATGACACCATTAGATATAGAATATGCCAAAACCCTTAGATCAACTGTAATGTCAACCAATAGTATTGGTAGGAAGTTTTGAAGTTTGATTTTTGCATAGCTAATTGAGGGTATAGCTTTGTTTATGATTATGTTAGTGTATGATTCTTTCCAGCTTTGTGAGTGAGACGGGGAGGGAGAGTGAGCAGGGAGAGGGAGAGGGAGAGGGAGAGGGAGAGGGCGAGGGAGAGAGAGGGAGAGGGCGAGAGAGAGAGAGAGAGAGTGCCATGTTTCACCTTTGTCCTCCTGAACAAAATTTTGACGATGATGACCTTCTTAATGAGGACTATGTTCCACCTTCACCTGTCACCACACATCAGTGTCCTTTACTGATTCAGTGATCATTATCTCCACCCCCACAATGAATTTATCGACCTCCAAAATTTGAGATCAACATGGTCTCTATTAGAGAGTTGGCCAAATCACCACCCAAATGTCAGCGCTCCCTACTCATTTCACAAGGCTCCTATCCACCGCTAGGTTTTTGTCCCTCATGTCATTATACCTTTCATGACACACACTCTCCATCCACCTCCCCTCATATTAACATGGTTCATGTTGCCACCTGTGCTCAAAGATAAAAAGGAAATGAAAAATTAACTAGCCCATCAAACAACCCTGTGCCCAATATACCATCTACACCCGTGCCCAAAATCACCATTCGAGGACCTACATACCCTATCTCTGACGGGGTCATCCATCGCGCAATGATAGAACAATTACATATGTCCCCTCTAAAGATGTCTTTATACGATCTCTTCCAAACTTCTGAATCTCATAGACAAGCCCTTATAGAGGTTTTACAATCTATTGAAGTTTTACCCAATGACCCCACACAGTGGCCTCCATTATTACATGTCACCACGTGGCCTCGCTTACCAAATCATCTCCTTCTTCTACTCCCATGCCCACTCCTTAAGTCACCACCTTTAGCTTCTTTGATGAGGAGATTGTACCTCTCTAGTTAGATGACCCTAATCCCACCCTTTTCATTTCCATTTATATCGATAAGATACGCATACGATGCGTCATGATCAATGGTGTTGCTAGCATTAACTTTATCTCCTCCCACACGTATAATCAAATGCACATTCCTTATAATTGTATTAATAATAACCCAGTTATGTTGTGTTCCTTCAACGATGCCATTACCTTCACCTTTTACTGCAACACATTATCCAATTCACCTATTGCTTGGCAAACGTAGGCTTTAAAATTTACGCACTGTCCCTAAATTTTCCTCTGGAACTATTCTTAATGTATGTAGAGATGGGAGTTCCAATATAACCTATTGCTTGTAGCAAACCCTAGGAATGTTAAAAAGTGTCATGGGTTGGGATAAGTAGAGAAGTCCCTTAAACTTTACATCCACATATGTAATGAATTTTGAACATGAAGGATAAGCCTAACTATACCATCCCCCTCATTTAGCATATAGACCATCGTTGTCATAGTCAAAACTTGAAGTAACATGTTGTACTTATATTTTAGATCCAACAATGGTATTCTTGTACCAGTGATGCAGCCTAGAATTTGTAAGATAACACCCTAGTCGTGCTGGCACATCACTCAGCCTAGACTGAGTCACACTGCTCACCCGAAGTGCGCAAAGGTACCAGGTCCCCCTTTAGGGTTGCTGTAACAGGATGTTAACATGATGAAGACAGAAACATATAGATTCATAACTAATCCATCATTCTACAGTGCATGCTACCCATAGATCTATGAAATAACAAGCTTAAATAGTAATTATCATTGAATTAATAACATGCACTGATCAATTACACAAAATGACACTTAAATTCAGCTGATATATTCCATCTATTAATAAATATAGAAGCTCCTTATAGTACTATCAATTTATATAAAGGTTCATATGGATCTAATACACACATACACCACTCTCTGTGATACATGTCATTCTTCTCTACTATGCACCTAACATCATATATATAGGGTGGGGACTCTCCCTTCACCGCTTAACTATTCCAGAAATAGGTCGCATGCTATTGATAGCCACACACAATTATAGCCAACATGCAAGAGTGCTATCTATAGTCCTCTTGTAGCTAACTGATGTGTCAGTTCTATTCTTAGCTCATCTCCATACATAGATGCTTTTAACCACTTCTCTAAATATAGACAGTGGATGACGCACGTGTCTCTACTTTGTTGGTGTGTTCCGCACGCCATCTTCTAAAAATAGATCTTCATGCTCAAAATCGGATAAGTCCTGAAATATGAACTTGCCTTCCATGCACGTGTCCTTCCTATCCTTCCACACCCTTGATCCTGACCTTCTATCCCACGCAGACTCCGTGTGTGGTCTTTACCAAGTATTATTTGATCAACATTACTCCACACTAATCTCATTGTCGTCCCAATAATGGGTATCTCCAAAATTTGAAGAAAATAATATCAATAAAAGAATAAGAATGAAGAATTTGGACCAATAAAGAATTTATATGAGGTTATTTAAGAAACCTCCTCTGTAAAGTTGGTAGCATCAACTTTGGATACTCCTCTTTTATTACAGCCTCCAAATCCTACCATTCAGTGAGTTCCTATTCCGCTTTCTTTGGAATGTCCACAACAATGGATTCCAACTCATCCTGCATAATTTCTCCTTTCTCATTTTGCAGAACCAACACAACACTGGACATAGATGTCATCCTCCCTTCCAAAAGGTCCATCTTTTGTGTAATCAACTTTCCAAGCTCTTCCAGCCTAGTCTTATGTGGCTCTTGTGTTGTTGTCAGAGCCTCGTGCTTTTTTTTAACTATTGAAAATCTTTGTGTGTGGCCCAATGTCTCATCTTTCATGGCATTCTAGACCTCATTGTTCTCTTCCAAGGTCTTAATGTTGATGAGCACCTCTGTAGCTATGCATATATTTACAGCTTGATCCACTTTCTTCAAGACTTTTTGTAATGCCTACAACAACCCTTCATAAGATGTGATTTTTCTCATCACAGATGCCTTCTCCCATTCGGCATCTTATTCTGATATTTCTGGCGCTTGCATACGCAGAGTTTCATCTTCGAGCACCAAGTCCACCAACTTTCCCACATAGTGTATTGCTGAAGCAAATTTCTGTGGTACCTTTGTTTCCAAGTGTGGACTTTCTTTGATTACAGTGTCCCCAATCTCCTCTGCGATGCTTATGAACACTTCAATCTTCTTCTGCGCGAAGTCTCTTTCTTATGTTATGCACACTATCTTATCATGCTTTGTCTTCAACTCTTCGTGCATCACTTTAATTGTGGCAGATTTGTCCATATTTCTTCTAGCCACCTCCGCAGAAACTTTCACCAGTACATTACTGACCTACTCATCTGACATGACAGTAGGATTTACTATCATGTGTCTAGCCTGAGGCACCTTCTTCAATCACCTCGAAATGCATGGCTCTTCACACACATCAAAGTCAGGCTCATCCATGTGGGTGTGCATCGACCATGATAGTTTCTTTCATGTGTGCACGATCGCCATATCCTTGTCCATCAACTCCCAGCCAAATAGATCCTTCTGAACCATTTTGCTCTAGAAGCGGGCATGGATAATATTTCCTGTGTCCTCTGCATACCCCATGGCTAGTGGAATGTGCTCCCCACTTGTCCTCCTAGAGCTTTGTTGCTTAGGAACTCTAGCCTCCAAATTTGGGACTTGCGTCTCCATGTCCTGAGTATCTTCTACAGTTGTTTCCTCTGGTCTTTCCTCTTCTTCTTCCTTCTCCTTTGATGCCTCATCCTTTTCTTCTATGTCCTCTAGAAGTGTAGGAGATGTAGGTGCGCTCTCCTCGGACTCTTCCGCTTCCTCATTCAACTTCAGCTTCTTCCTTCTCTATGTGGTCGCGTCCTTTTGTGGGGAGAGTTGGGGTGATTTGTGCATAGCAGTTGAGGTAACACCTTGGGTCCTTGTTCTCCTGAATACTCTTTTAAACCTATGCTCCCCTTGGACCACATTTAAGTCCTCTTCAACCCCATCTTATAGCTGAGGTGGTGTAACAGTGCGCTCAGCTTCACTCTAACTTGTAGGATGTCTCCTACCCCTATGCTCCAAACCACCACTATCTTCGCGCTCTTCCTCCTCATCCTGCACTTTGATTTTCTCTGTGGGCTTAGGCGCTAGGATATTCTCCATTGTATGATTCCCTTTGGGTGGTGCTAGAAGTGCGAACTCACCTTCCACATATTTGTTGTTCTCCATCTTTGGCTTCAACTAGAGATACACCAATGCTTCCCCCAAATCTGCTACAACCAAACTTATTGGCTTGATATTCAGCACCTCAGAAATGATCTTCTCTGTATAAGCACTTCTGCCAGGATATACATACTTCTTCCTCAATGTATGGTAGTCATAGTCTACCTTATCTGCATTGAAGATCAGTCTGCGCGTGTCAGTAAATCTATGAACAGATTCCTGAAAATACCTTACAGTGAATGCACAGGGTAACTTGTACCAAGGGCTCCAGAATCCATCCTTCATTTGGAAAATGCGTGATAAAGAAATTCTTGTATACATAAAACTAAACTTGTTTCCCTACCACTAGTGGTAGGTCCTTTGGGATGCGCCACACTTCATCAAATGCTATGTGGAGCCTATGATACATATTCTTCAACCTTTTCTTTACTTCGTCTGTCATAGCCCCCTTGCATAGGTATTTGCTGAATCTTTCAGCTGGGGACTTGTTCTCCATGGGGTATTCCCATATTTTCTCCTTTGGTCTGTCTGGTACTCCAATCTCCATGAACACTAGTGATAGTAGAACAGCCCCAAAGCTGATCTTCCCTCCTGTGTGCTTCTTTGACTATTTTCTCTGCAATATAGCCTGCAATGTTATAGATTGTCCCTTCTGACATTTTTCGTGCCACATGCAACCACATAATGTTTACCTCTGACACTGCTCATGATCATTCAACTTGGTAACCAGGTGTGTTGCAACTTGTACAACTAGACAGTTCTTAAATTTGTCTATGTCCATTCCACGCAGACCCTTCAGGTATCCCAACTCCTGTTTGGTCTTTAAAATTGTGGCTTTATCTACAAGGTCACTTTTTATATCTTCTCATGTGGCTTTAGACCTATCACTGATGAAACAAGCACAGACAAAATTCTAACTCTGTGTCCTACAAAGTAGAAGAATTCTTTGTGTACCCTGCTCAGGAGCCACTGGTACAAGGGCTCATACTTCCCAAAATATGGTAGCTCATACAACTGATATACATCAATTCTCTTTAAAAGTTTTTCACCCGCATCTTCATACATTGGCATGTCATTTTTTCGTGTGTTTTTTTTTTCTAGAAGTGAGAAAGGAATCAAGCTCCTTTTTGTTCTCTGAGGTCCTGTGATTATATTCACTTACTTTTATTTTTCTAATGGGTGAATCCCACTCTTGGTCGATAATGACTCCTTTTGGGTATTGCATCTCTGAAAAATGACTTTCGAGTGCCATCTCTTCTTCCTCAATGACCACCTTCTTCTTTTCTTTTGTTTTTATTGCAGATGCCTTCTTTGGTGCCATTTTTACCTTGCAAATGTCTCTTTTTCAACCCTGTGACTCTGCGAATCAAACCCTAACTCGATTCAATTATGCCCTAGGTGGAAACTTCATAACCTAATTCTTTCATGTCTTTCTGCTTCACTCAAACCCTTCACCCCTGGGGACACAAGCTTCTTATAACACAAATCTAGTTATCACTCTTGATTTCACACACTTTGCACCTTAATTCAATCACTCGGCTCTTTACACTTGGCTCTTCTCGCGAATACTCTTAGTTGCAATGGTAAAAATGAATCCACATCCCTTCCTTATATAATTTTTTTAAATTTTATGCATTTATTACTCCTCACCTACCAAATATCCCTTCATTTATTGACCAAATCCATCATTTCTGTGTGGTACATCTTTGTGCCAAGCTATAACCTTCTAGCGTGCCTTCCTACCCTTTAGTCACAAAATTCTCTTTAGATCACTTCCTTGCACCTGAGTACCTCGTCATTGCACCTTCTCCTGGTAGCTAACATGGCCTCCGCTTACCTCATGTTATAATGTTCCTTCATCCATCTCCATCCTTGGTCACTTTTGAGAAGCAATCTTCTTTTGACTTAAAGTACGCTCCTTGTAGTTTATTCCTTTCATCTTCCAATTCCCACAGTCTTTTTCTTGGATAACGACAACCACTCCACACTAAAAGTATGTGCAGTCCTCTATGCATAAACATTCTTCATACAGTAATTAGCTTCAGATGTACAAGCACGCTTATTACACAAACAACAACTAAATTGACAAAGCATAGCGACAATGAAGGAAATACATTAATGAAATATTGAATTGAAAACCTAAACTAAATGGCAACACTGCCTTATTACAAACACCAAGAAGACTTATTTATAGTAGGGCTTCAGCCTACTCCCGTTAAAGTAACTGGGTAGCCGTGTTCCATCAAGTGCTTCTAACTAGCATGCACCTGATTCAAGTATAGAAGTGATAACATATGGCCCCAACCAATGTACTTTGAGCTTGCCTGGATGGCGCAAGAACTTTGAGTCATAAAGAAGTACCATTTGTCCAATCTCAAACTTCTTATCTCTTATGTTTCTATCATGCCATGCCTTCTGTCTGGCCTTTTCCTGCTTCTGACTCCATCGTGCTATGGCTCAACGCTCATCTAGCTGAAATCATCTTTGCAATACATTCTTCTAAAGCCTGTTCATCAGCTAGACCTCCAGCACACGCAATGCGCAAAGAAGGTACTAAAAATTATATAGGAGAATAGCTTCCATGCCAAACACCAACTGAAATGGTGTGGCCTTGTTCAATCTCTTGTAAGTTGTTCTTTATGCCTAAAGCATAGCTGAAACTTTGTCATCCAAATCATTTCTGTCAACATCACATATTTTTGTCAAATTCTGGCCCAAAATTTTGTTGAAAGCTTCAGCAAGTCCATTTTCTTGAGGATGGTAGGGTGTAGTTTTATGGTGTGCAACCATAAACTCATCTAATAAGATCCTGATTGTCTCATTCAAAAAGTGTGTACCTCTATCACTTGTCAAGCTTAAAGGACATCCATATCATGTAAGAAAATTCTTCCATAGAAATATAGCTATTGGAGATGTTGTACATTCTTTCATAGGTGCTGCTTCTACCCATTGTGTAAGATAATCTATGCAAGTAATGATATAGTGTGATCTAGTCCTGAGCGCGGCTGGAAAAATAGTTCCTACAAAATTAATGGCCTATTTCTCAAACAGTTCGGCACTAGAAATTAGTCTCAAAGGCATCTCATCTCTTGGCCCTAGTTTTCCCAGGTGCTGACAATGATCACATGCCTTACAATACTCTTTACAATCCTTATACAGTGTCTCCCACCATAATCCAACAATTAGGATCTTCTGGGCAGTCACATCACCTGCATAATGGCCTCCTGCAATACCACCATGAGCTTCTTCCATGATATCCTTGCGTTCATGCTCTAACACACATTAGTGTAACACTTCATCTCTGCCTAGATTATACAGGTCACCACTAATTAACATAAATGGTGTATGCACGTATAACAAGCTACTTCTTTTCTAATGCTTTCATTCCTTCTGGTGCCATACCTATTCGTAGAAAGACATCAATGTCTTCTAATTCCATGGGCACGCATTGTAACCTATATAACTGTGCATCAACATTGTTTCTTCAATTGTCTGTGCATCCTCTCCTGAATTGATTCTAGATAAATGATCTAGTCCAGAATTACTTTTCCCTGGCTTCACCACAACTGTGAAGTCAAACTCTTGAAATAAGAGCACCCATCTACATATGCGCCCCTGTAAGATGGGATTGTTTACCAAGTACTTCAATGCCATGTGATCTGTATAAAACACAAATGGTGTTGCTAACAAGTACTATCAAAACTTGTACAATGCATAGATCATTGACAAAGCTTCATGCTCTGTAGTTGTATAATTCCTTTCAGCAGGAGTCAGCTTCCTACTAGCAAAAAAAATCGGATGATCTATAATGATACCTTCTGCCAGGTTGAGCTAACACACCACCAATGGCCATACCAAAAGCGTCCACATGTACATGAAATGGCTTATCCCATGATGGAAAATGCAGAATGGGCAGTGGTAGTAATTTTCTCTTTTAATATCTCAAACGCGTTGCTGACTGTGGTTCTCCCCAATAAAATGTACCTTTCCCCTTTAGTAACTCTTCCAAGGGTGCAGCAACTTCAAGGCATACCCTTTTTATGAATTTTCTGGTAATATCTTGTATGACCTAAAAAATCTACACACCTCACTTTGACTGGTGGGTGCTTCCAGGCCTAAAATGACTGCAACCTTTAGCTGGATCAACCAGCAAACCTTCCTTGCAGATTATATGTCCTAACAGTATCCCAAATGGTGTAGCAAATATGCACTTCTTGATATTCAAAAGAGATACTCAATTGTCTGCATCGTTCAAACATTAAGCGCAGATTGTCACAATGATCTTTCACAAGCCCATATACTGTCCAATCATCTAGATAGACTTGTAAGAAGTTATGAATAAAATATTTGAATTCCTAAAAAACTATGCGTGAGAATACAATCAAGCACATTTTTCAATCCAAAGGGCATCACAGTATAGGAAAAGCTACCCCATTCAGTAGTAAATTTTGTCTTTTCTTGATCCTCCTGAGTGATCCAAACCTGATGATACCCAGAAAATCCATCTGTGAAAGAATATATTTCATGCCCCTGCAACTCCTTCCAGTATTTCCTCAGTGAATGCCGTAGGGAAAGGATCTTTGATGTATGCAGCATTCAACTACCTATAGTCCACACATATCCTAATCCATCTTCCCTTCTTGATGCTAATCACCATTGGGCTAACCCATTTTGACTCATCAAGGGGCTTGATAATTCCAGATTTAAACATTTTATCAATTTCCTCTTTTACATCTTTTCACATAAATTAGGATTCATCCTATAAGGCCTCTTCCTAACTGACGTGCACCGTCCTTAAGTTTGATCTTCATTTCCCCAAGTGATTCATGCACACCTTTAAGTTCATGATATCCTTAGGGAATAAGTCCTAATAATCCTTGAGTAACTCGATGATCTTTGCTACCTCTGAGTCTGACCAGTAGTCCCCAATTATGGCCTCCTTAGGCTTAGCCTCCAAACATATATTCACCTTCATTGTCTTCATGGGGGCATGGTAGATGCACACATCTTTGTCTGCATTTTCCAAGACCTCACACGCCTCATGTGAATGTTCAATATCCAGGTTTTCAACTTCCTTGTCATCCACGATGTAGACCATCCTTCCTTTCTCTTTCTCAAGGAAAGTGTGTGTTTCGCACGGAATGTTTCGGCTCTGCAGAATAGACTTGCTTCTATCCTATCATTCCTTTGAGAAACAGATAAGGGTTAGGGCTAGGAGGAATACCTGTTGAATGTTGAGATGATGTACGCGTACCGTAGAGAAAGATCAGATCGACTGCGAAGAACTCCTTTTTGTCTTGGAAGGACTACCTGCAAGTAAGAATACAAGACCACCAGATTTGAGTTAGACAATAAATGAGGGATCTGCCTTAGGCCCAGGAAATGTAAAAACTTCCTTTCGAAGGTGGTCAGTTCCCCTTGTAATATGATTTAACACAAATGATAATAAAGAAAGCTATTGCAAAATCACAATTTAGGTATCTCGTTACAAAGCAATAGAAATTAAACTATCAATAATAAAGCGTCACGTTGTTTGTTCGGTTACTGGTCGTTGATACGTTCAAGTGGAGTTATAGGGATAAACCAGGCTAGATTTGGGGATTGATAGGTGGAAAATAGGTGAGAAAAAGGGTTTTTGGGGTATAAGTCACAGTGACCGATGGCGGTCACTGGGTAACCGACCACGGTTAGAGAACCGCTGCTGGTATAGGATAATCGACACCGGTAGGGTCAGTAATCTAAGTGCTTCTGGGTAGAGATTGGTCGACCTCAATACCACGCAGAGAGACAATAAAGCCGAGAAGTTTTCCTAAAAGGACGCCAAAGACACATTTCTTTGGTTGAAGATGGACAGAATATTGTAACAGGCGATCGAAAATAATGGTTAAAACATCGATATGTTCACTGCGATGTTTAGATTTTCCAAGAATATCATCGACATAATCCTCAAGGATAGTGTGCATAATGTCATGAAAAA
Source organism: Taxus chinensis (assembly GCA_019776745.2). NCBI lineage: Eukaryota > Viridiplantae > Streptophyta > Pinopsida > Cupressales > Taxaceae > Taxus > Taxus chinensis. The sequence continues at coordinate 532,127,081 of CM034155.1, read as the reverse complement.
TGTAAGTCATAGCCCGTTGATAGGTAGCGCCAGCATTCTTAAGGCCAAACGGCATGACACGATAACATAAGGTTCCCCAAGGAGTTATGAAGGCAGTTTTATGTTGATCGGCCGGGGCTACCAAAATTTGATTGTATCCCGAAAAGCCATCCATGAGAGAAAGCATTTCATGGCCCGCAGTGAGATCAACAAGTTGATCAATACTTGGGAGGGGGAAGTCATCCTTGGGGCATAGCGAGATTAAGGTCTCAGAAATCCGTGCATATCCGAAGTCCCCTTCGTCGCTTTAGTGATAGGTACGATGTTAGAAATCCAATGAGGATAGTCAATAGGCAAGATGAAGGAAACAGAAAGGAGTCGTTGGAGCTCCTCTTTGAACAAGAGGGCAATGCGTGGATGCATTTTTATCAATTTCTATTTAATTGGCTTGGAATCAGGTTTTAGGGTAATGTTATGGACAGCAATGTTAGGATCAATTCCTGGCATGTCAGCGTAAGACCATGCGAAAGCTTGGTTGCGAGCACGGAGAAAGGTAGTAAAGGTGACTTGTTCTGATGTGTTAAGGGATTGTCTGATCTTCATAATGTGAGGATCCTCCTCTGTGTGGATGTTGATTTCTATAGTTGACTCGTTCATCATGGTTTGGGTTTTAGATGGTAATGCACGTTGAATATAAGAATCATCTGCACCAAGGTAAATGAGGATGGAGTCGTCATCCTGGCATTCAACAACATTAATCAAAGGCGAATCCTCTTCAATCATGTCGGGATACAGAAGAGGAAGAGAAGATGGGTCCTCATTATCACGTTGATAAGTGAGAGGACCTAGGAAGATGGCATTTATGAAAAAAAAAAAAAGTTAGGTGGGACAGATTCAGGGTCCATCGATTCTATGGGTGACGATGGCAAAATGGGTGATGATGGTTTGGTAGGGGGTGACGTCATCATCTTCCAGGATACAACTGACACAGAGGTTTCTCTCTGGTGTAAGTGTTTTCAAGAAAACTAAGACCACTACGATCATTATGTTTATGCGTGTAGTCACGGGAATGAGTGTATGTCGGCCTTGTTCATAAAGACCAAAACCAAAGCCTTTCCACGCACAGCGAGTCAAGAAGGTGAGGGTGAAACGACGATTTGTCAAGTATTGAAAATCAGATTGGAAGGGAACCACACCAAGAGGAGGTTCAGGGGTAATGGAGGATGGCGTCAACACCCCCATACGTTAGGTTAGTGTGGCAATGGGGTGGTCCGTAAGAGATTACCTTGCCCACGCGACGGTCGTAGGTAGGATGCGCATGTAATTGTTCGTACTCCTGCGGGGGTCTGGAAAGAGCTAACGTTATATAGGCGGTACTCCCCTAGCGTAAGGCATTGAAAAACATCTACTAAGGGGTCAGAGGTTGGAATGTTGTCTGCGGGAAGGAAAGTGGTATTTGTACGATGGTGGTTTCATCAGTTGAAGGCGTGGGCACGGTTGAGGTAGATGGTTGAGGTACATGGTTGAAGTGGATAGGTTGGGTTGAATGTATGGGTGTCTTGATTAGTATAAGCACATCGTTTGGGAAATATAACATATTGCAGGTTTTGAAGGGGGGAGGATTAGCTTTTAACAGTGTAGGAATTCCCCCTCGTATTCAAATTTTATGTATCTATGTAATGTTGAGGGAACGCATCCCGTGGCTCAGATCCAAGGGGCGACATAGCAATATATTATATTGGAACTCTCCCTCCAAGGACATAGAAGAGTTCAGGTAAAGTACGCGGTCCCTACACGAATGTTGAGGATCATGGTGCCTAAGGTAGAAAGTAATAGCGTCATTGAATGATCGCAACATGATGGGGTTGGCACACATGCAGCTAGAAGGGATGTTCATTTGTTGGAAGGCTTTTGAAGAGATGATGTTTAGGTTGGCACCCCCGTCGATCATAACACAATGCACTCGAATGTCCCGGACGTAAGTTGAGATGAAAAGGGCAGGTTCAGGGTCTTCAGCGCCAAAGTCGATAATTTCATCTTCAGAGAAATTGACAGCAGCGGCTTGCTGTACAGAGACAGAAGTGGTTGGGGAGATGGATTGTTTGGTGAGCGAAGCAACGTGATTGGGTGTTAGAATAGAGGCAACAGGCAATGTTTCATTAGGTAAAACCTCTATCCCTTGAAGGATCTCAACGAGAGCTTGTTGATGAGATTCAGAAGTCTGAATGAGATCATACAATGTCATTTTTACGGGTGATTGGTGAAGCTATTTGATCATAGTTCGGTGGGAAATTCCATTAGAGACGGGATAGGCGGGTCCGCGAATAACCACTTTAGGCGGTGGTGCAATCGGGATGGTTGACGGAGAAAGAGATGCCGCAGGTGTGTTTTCTTTCGCTTTCCCATTGTTTTTCTGCCCTCGAGTAGCAACACTAATCATATTGATCTCGTGAATACGAGAGGAGGAAGACAGTAGGGATAGGTCATGGTCTTCGAGAGGTGGGGCTGTAATAATGATAGATCTTGGTGAGGCGGGGACAGGTGGTATAGGAGAGGGAATTGAAACTAAAGGTCTCTCCCTTCGTAAGTTGTCTTTCTTAACTTTTTTATCTGAGAGAGGTGACTGACGAAGTATGGCTTTCAACGCTTTGCATCCCTCTACGTCATGTCCTGGTGTGCGGTGGTAAGCGCAGATTTTAGACTCATCGTAACCTATAGGTCGAGGTTTAGATGGATCATAAGGTCTAAGTGGGGGTAGGGAAATGGTCGCATTCTCCACCAACATAGCAAGGATTTTGGCATAAGAACCTTTGAGTGGGTCAAAGTCAGAGGAAAATGAGGCTATTGACTGGGTAGGGTTTGTGGTAATGACGTGGGCGTGGTTGGTTTGTATGGGTGGTGGTTTAGCCAAGGGGTTTTGATAATGGGTTTTTACACTAAACGTGGTTTCTTTGGCACGTAGAAGCTATGTTCGGTTGGTTAGATGATGAGGCCACAGATGATGTGGTATCAGAAAATAACCACGGAGAAATAGGAGTGACTGAAAACAAATCTTTTGATGATGGAATTTGTTTAGGGTTGATAGGTGGACAGGATATGCGGGGTGACGGTGTTGCTATACCCTTGGATTTCTGTATGGGTGCAGAAGGTGTAGGTCGCTTTAAAGAAAACATAGGAGGTATGATATATTGATGTAAGGTAGAGGGATGGGGTCCCAATATGGAAGGTAGGTGTGACGATGAGGGTTTTAGTTGTGATAGAGGCATAGGTTGAGGAGATTGAGTCTGTCTCCTAATGGGATGGATGGCTTTATTTTTAGATAAATCAAGCCGCTTAGGTGGGTGTGTTAGACTGGGTATTGGTGAGGTCCCAAGCATAGGGGAAGATTTGGCTAAGTTAATAGAAGTGGACGAGGTATTTGGTAGAGGTGAGGGGGGTGAAGATGAGGACATGGGCATTTTAAGCTTCTGTAAACACTTAGGATATATGGTAGAGGTGTACGGATCGGTCATTTGCATTTGAGTATAATATGGCGTACTCAAACGTTCCCATAGGACCTGTCTATCTTCTGTGGAATGACAGTCCTCACGTGTGAATAGGAACTTTTGTATGGAAGAAAGGTGGGTTGTGATTCCGGTCCACTGTGGGTGTGATACAGGGGGTAGATGAGGCACTGTATCAATGGGCGTTAAGAGGTCAACCGGTTGCTGAAAAGATTTAGGTGATGAAGGACTAATAGGTAGGAGGGTGTGTTTGAGAGGATCTATCATGTTTAAAGATTGTGGTGATGTTGGTTCAAGAGGTTTCTCGTCTAAGGATGAGAAAAGAAGTGGCGAGCCTTCCTCTTGTACAGCAAGAATGGTAGAAGGAGACGTTTGGGAAATAGATAAATTAGATAACATCCGCTCACAGTCTTGCAAGGATGTGGTATAAGAAGGCTCATTTGTGAGAAGGGAACTCTGGGCAGTTAATTCCTTGATGGGTAAAGGAACAGCAAGGATTTCAGTTTGTCTTGATGGTGGGGAAAGGAGGTTCGGTTTCCTGCGTTAGTGAAGAGGCTTGATTCAAAATTTGTTCGATAGAGGCTCTTTGGCTGGGAATCGAAGACTGCATGGATCTCATGAACACTCTCCTCGGCTAAGATATCTTGGTTTAGATTACTGTTAGAAGAATGATTCGGGAATGGTTTGTTGAATATTTTCAAATTTCGGTTAGCAGGGGCGTTAGGATTATCGAGGGCTATATCCCCCGCATCAACCATTTCCTGCACTATGTTTTTCAACATCTTGCAGTTCTCATGACTGTGTCCCTTCACGCGGTGGAAGTTACAGAAAGTCATTTTCTTTGTACCAGGAAGGTATGGCGCGAGTGGAATCAAACCCGGAATGAGGTTTAACAGGAGGTAAGGTAATGGCTCCTGCTTTGAGCAATTTTTCCAATATCACACCATATGTTTCTCCCAAGGGAGTGTAGTTGATGGGCTCTGCTTTATACTTATAGGTGGTTTTTGGTGGGGTATTAGACGGTGGTTGGGATTTGACCATCACCGCGTGGACGGCTCCTTTTGATTTCGAAGAAGTGGATGGGTGAGGAGTGGTGGTGTTTGGTTTATTGGTGGAATCTTGGAGTTCGGAAAGTGGGGTTTTTGTTGCGCAACCGCAATTTCTCTTCTTCTAAGGCTCAAATTCTAGTTTTCGAGCCATAGTAAAGGCCTCGTCAAATGTACGGAAAGTTTGAATTTGGAGGGTAGGGGAGATGTGCTTAGCGCAAGCCCACGTAAACAGTTCGATAAGTTCAGTTTGAGGCAAGGCATACGTAAGTTGGTTGATAAGGCCCCGCCATCGTCCAATGAAATCTGCGATAGATTCGTCCTCAAATTGTCGGATGGCATAGAGGTCGGTGATAGATACTTTCTTGGCAATGTTAATGGAGAAATGATCCAAGAAAGATTGGGCTAGCTGGTTAAAAGAAAAGATCGAGTGCTGGGTTAAAGCACTGTACCACTCCAAGGTGGGTCCTGATAAGGACATGGGAAAGGTGCGGAGTAGTAAAGCATCATCATGAGCAATCAAATAACAAGGCATGTCTAAATGATCGCAAGTGTTGTTGAGGATCCTCCTTACTGTTAAAACGGGTAAATTTTGGTAATTCCCATTGAGGAGGATATGAATGAAGGGGGACTGAAGGGTGGATAGGCTCCTGACAAACTTGCTCGTATGTCAAGGCGCTACGACTTCCTGAAACAGAAGCCTCCAGGTTTTGCATTTTGTCCATCATTTGTTTAATTAAATCAGTAGTTGGATGAGATGATGGTGTGGTTGTGGTAAACGGAGGCAAATTGGGCCAAGGGCCACCGCTAGACAATGGTGGGGTTAAATGTTGATAAGGTATGGAGGATGAATGTGTTGAGGCGACCGAATAGGGATGTCCTATATAAGATGTTGAGGTCACTGGATACGTGTGTGGAAATGAAAAGGTGGGCGGAGCTTGAGAAGGAAAGCTCGTGTGGATAGGTGGCAGAGAGCAAGTCATGAACAGAGCAGTCTGCAAGAGAGACGAGGTAGGGGCAGTCGGCTGGTAATGACATGTGGGGCCCAAGATTAACCAAAGGAAAGCTAATCTGTGTCGTATGAACCTCTGAAGCCGCTGGAATTGGGAGACGGGGCTAAGATGCAGGAGGCAAAGCGGTGTTATCAGGCGGAGTGGGGGCTAAATGAGCAGCTATACTGATAGGCATGCCAACAAGGAGTTGACCATTGGGCGTACGGTCAGGGGCATGAGACAAATAGTATTGTACAGCGCTAGGATTAGCATCCATAAACTTGGAAAATTCCTTATCTCCCACAGGAATTTTAGGAACCTCGCTGGTATCCGTAGGATTCCCCACAGAATGTGAAGGGGGTGATTCAGGCAAGGAAACAGAGCAAGCATGTGAAACCATGGCGGCGGATTGCTTTCGAGTGATAACAACCATGGACAGGAGTTCACAGTAGGGTTTTAATCTGTCAGGAACAGAAACAAACTCAGACTGGTGAAATTGGTAGGTTGCTGGTTTGTCAGGAACTGGAAAAGACAGTAACCGATATCGGTCTGAATAACCGATGTCGGTTATACTATAGCCGACGTCAGTCAGGTAACCGATGTCGGTGTAATAAGACTGGTATAAGAAAATATAAGAAGCTGCTGATTTGATTTTTAACAATGCTCAGTATATTTATCAAATTGTTCTAAGGTAATCACAGAAGACAGTGTATGAACAGAGAAAACAGAACTGAAAACAAACAAGATGCACACGCAAATCCAGAGACTAACCCTAGGGTTAGTTTTAATTATTGTGGGCTTATGCCTTTAGACGCGTAGAATGATGTCAGAATCCTAAACAAAAGACTTAGGGGAAATGTCAAGTTGTTTTGGCTTATAAGGTTACCTCAATCGGGCGGAGGAATACCGCGGAAAAGGGGGGATGTTTTGAGCTGTTGTGTTAATTGTGAAGTGATTCGGTATGTGTTGTGTAGTGAAAGTAAGATTAATTTCCTGTCAATACCGTGGAAATCACCCCCACGTGTACGACCTGTTACTTAGTCTATGTTCACTAGAATTGAAAAACAACAAGCAAGAATGTAATGCATGTGTTTTAAACCCAAATCGAAAATGATATTCGATGAAGCAAAAGAGATGACTTTCACTAATGCGAAGATGTAGGAAAGCAAGAGCAAGTTCTTTTACCAAATAATAAAATACCTTGTGAATATCTTTAGAAGACAGAAAACAGCAAGTATGCTCCCTATAATGAAAGCAAGCAAGAGAAACAGAAACCCGAAAATGGGTCCCACCGGGCGTGCCAAAATGTTTCACACGGAATGTTTCGGCTTCTGGGAATAGAGTTGCTTCTATCCTTTCATTCCTTTTAGAAATAGATAGGGGTTAGGGCTAGGAGGAATACCTATTGAACGTCGGGATGGTGTGCGCGTACCGTAGAGAAAGATCAGATCGACTGCGAAGAACTCCTTTTTGTCTTGGAAGGACTACCTGCAAGTAAGAACACAAGACCACCAGATTTTGATTAGACAATAAATGAGGGAACTGCCTTGGGCCCAGGAAATATAAAACTTCCTTTCGAAGGTGGTTAGTTCCCTCCTGCTAATATGAATTAACACAAATGATAACAAATAAAGCTATTAGCACAATCACAATTTAGGAAACTGTTGTAGGAAATATAAAACTATCAATTAAGCGTTGTTTCGGTTACTGGTCGTTGATACATTCAGGTGGAGTTATAGGGATTAAAACCAGGCTGGTTTTTGATAGTTGTTTTGTTGAAACAGGTAGGTTTTGGTTTATGAAGTCACAGTGAACCGATGCCGGTTACTGATAACCGATATCGGTATTGGTAACCTAGGTAGGGTCAATGTTCTTAGTTGCTTTGTGGGTGAAGGTTGGTTGTAAGGTGGTGTGTTGTTATATAAGGCTGAGATGGGTGGGATTAGGTAATGGGATGATGAGAAGGACTCAAAGTGAATAACGGGAGTTCTTGGGGTAATGTTGCCGGGTGTGGGTGACTAGTTAATGATGTTAGTGAGTATTGCTGGTAGTAGATCTAGGAATAGACTTATGATGGCTATTATTAATCAACAGGCATCAAGAAATGTTATTACTAGAACATATAAGATTACTTACTAGTTCCTGATGCAAAGATGCAGGTTAATCTGGACTCTGATGATGAAGACAGGCTACAAGCTGGATGAGGATGGCCACATCACAGAAGATGAGATATCTCTTCTCCCGATGCTCAGGATGAGTGTCACTGGGCTCTGGTTATTCAGTTGCAGTCTTGGAGCTTGGATGTCCTTCTCTGCAAACTCTTCTTGTTTCTTTCACTTGTCTTGTGCTCAGCCAAGTAAAGATCCGGATTCCTTTCGATGATTTCTCTGATACTTTCCCTCGATCAAATGAAAATCTGATCCTTTGTTTTTGGTTTGGGTGAGCCCATTTACAGGGAACCGATGGCGGTTACACAACCGACGGCGGTCGAGTAGGAACCGGTATCGGTCAGGTCAAAGCAGGCTATTTTTAGTAAAATAGCCCAGCTTTCCCTGCTTTTCTCCCGAGAGATTAGTTGTGGGCTTGGTCAAGTGACATTATGAAGGTCGGTTTTGGGTGCGGAGTGAGGAGGTAATTAGTCATGGGTGTGAGGTGTGGACCAAGTTATAGGTCTTAATTAGGTTAGTTTAGGGTTAGGACTAGGTCATGATGAGGTGGCGAAATGAGGTGGCAGGTAAGGTGATGTGGATTTATCAATTATAAGGTAATTAATAAATAATTGTGTAAGGTTTAGGTCATGAGGTTAGGTTGCGAAATGAGATGCGGGTCACAAGGGGTCGTAAGACACAAATTTGGTGTCTACAGTGCGCTCAAGTAGTTTGGAGTCTATTTCTTCTTCCTTTTCAAAACATGTACCAAACTCTACCTTGCTGAATAATTCTTGAATATGCTCTTCTGTTGTCTTTTACACTATCTCCCATAGTTAAGCGCTTGAAAAATCTTAATGCCTCTGCTACATGAAGTTGAGTCGAGAAGTAGTCAAATGTCTAGGATCAGCCAACTCTTTCCAGTTCCCAGTTTCTCTATGTAGTTTTGGATCATGCATATACATACCAAGCACCATGCACATCCTTGTAGCATGGAATATAGTCCTATGCACCCAGAGTGAAGGTGGTAATGCTTCCTGTCCTGCTGTCCAGAGTATCTCACACTGCTGAATATGATGTTGAACAGGTCGATCACCATGATAAGTGTAGATTTGCATAGGTGCATTGTTCCTTATAAACTTGGTAGACAAAGCTATTCCGATCTCTTCCTATTTTAAAATATTATCTCTGTGGATTACCCACCAACTCATTGTTGTCTCGTGTAGTGTATATACTAACATATCCCTCCTTGTAACTGTATCTACCCACTGTGTTTACATGGCCTTCAGAAAGGTAGAAAGATATTATGTCCCTGTATACCAAGGTATTGTGCCTCCTATCCGTCGAATTGAGTGAAATATATTCATGCGTGCAACCACGCTTTTCACCTCGAACCCTACCAGTTCATATGTACCATGAGCCCAATTGTCACAAGCAATACTTGTAGTATCACTAATAGAATGAGAATCCTCCCACTGAGAATTCCTTATTTTGATGGCTTGTTGACCTCTGGGTCCCGTGACTACCACGTACATAGACTCTGTTCAAATCCTCCTCACTTAGAGGCTCAACATATGGCGTAGAATTCCCATCTATCAAGGGTATCACAACCCTTTCCTCCTTGTTTTCAAGCTGATATATCCCTTATTGAATCTCAAGTCAACATTATTTGCATAACACCAAGGGCATCCAAGCAAGGCTGGAAAATTGTCTACTTTTGTAAGTGCTAATACCTTAAAATCCCCAATGAACTTCGGCCCCTTGTATAGTTATAGATGCAACTTTCAAAACTCCTATGGGAGTGGCCTTAGTCCGATTTTCCATGAATAACACATTAGATGATGGTTGTAATAGAGGCCTCCCCATTTGTACCCATGCATCTAATGTCAACTCAATTACTTTTGCTCTTGTATCGATCAATATGTTTCTCAAAAGCCACCCATCCACAACAACATTCAAAGTAATTTCTTTGTCATAGTCAATGCTATCAGGGGGAATATTTACATGTAGAATCCATCGTCCAGTCTCAAGACTTGTGTGTAGAGTATTCCCTTTCAACCAACTTCCCACTCGTGGAATAATGTTCTCCTGGTGCAACACCTTACACACCTCCTGTAGATCATCGATATAAGTTTGAACTATCTCTGAGGCTTTCTTCTGCTCCTTTAGGTACTTTATCTCTCCCTGAACATTCCTTAACACTTCCATGGTATCCTGGTAAACTTCCTTCTGATGAGAAGGATATAGGTACCTCACGTGTAAAACCTCCTCCTTGGTGATCGTAGGTTTCTGGTGCAATGCCTCTCACGCGCGTGCAGTTTCAGTGCGTGTAGTAAACTTCACTGTAAATTCCTCAGGCCCTTCTATTATCTTGGGCATCCACTGATCTCCTACCGTGTTTTGGATTCTAACCATCCTAGTGCCTTTTTTTCTTGCTTATGCTGCTTGCTCAAATGCTTATCTAAGTTTTGGCACTCTTCATAGCTATGGTTCTTCCTGTATAAAGAACATGCATTATTCTGAGGACGTTCGCACCTGTAGTGGTCAAGAAATCAACATGTATAACATGTTCCATGCGGAAACTCTCCTCTTCCTCCACCTCAGCCTCTTCCTCCATATCCACCACGATATCCATGTCCCCTTACACGACCTCCTTCAAAATGCCCCTCGTGCCTGTCATAGCACGTTTGATTATGATTATGATCCTAGTGGTCATTCTTACCCTTATAACTATCTGTTATACATGTTTTTCATACTCCAATGTCTATGGCATCCTAGATCTGACCAATCAATTGACAATCCTCAGTATCATGGGTCGTGGACCTGTAAATCTTGAAAAAACAAGATACATTCTTCCTTATCGTGCGCTCTAACAAAGGACAATGGCTAGCATCATGATTCAAATGGAAAATTTCACAACCCATCAGTAACAAGCATACATAAATAGGAGGGAAACTATTCTTGGTGTGACCTTCCACTTCACAATATGTACACCAAATTCCTGAGTGTGTTTCATGGGCTGAATTTGCTGACAGCTTCTCTAACTGCTTAGCCATAGCTACGATTTGTGCCTCTAGGAATGGACTGACTCTAGTGTCAATGCTCCCAACTGCCTCAGTGTGTAAAGTTGCTTCCAATGATTAATGTGGATCCATGTATGTCTTATGTGACAACGCCCTCCTAAAAGGTGTAATCAATCCTCCAATGAACCATTGTGCATGTTGGCTAACGTGGATATCATAAGACAACTTAGATAGAAGTGTCTTAAAATGAGCATCATACTCATGCACACTCATAGTAGTGCCTTGCTTGATATCTTTAAGTGCAATTATACTCTTCTACTCAAACTCAGGGATATGGAATTCTTTCAAGAAAGCATCCCTTAGTGTTGCATAATCCATGCAAGTTTGATCAGGGTCAAACTTCTTATACCAGCTGTGTGCGCACCCATGTAATGTAGTAGTGAATTGAATTGCCTTTCGCTCAACATCTATAATCCATTTAGCACGCCACAATATTTCACACATATGCACATGTTTAGCAGCATCCTCTATACCTCTATACTCTGGGAGACGAAGCAAAATCTCCATATAGATATTTTGTGGTTACTGCAGACCTTGACCACCTGATCCATAACCTCTTGTGTTTCCTCTGCTTCTAGAACCACTAGATCCACCGAAACTAAAACCACCTATACCTCCTAGTTTGCCACCTGTAATTGGATTATGGCGTGTAGATGTACTCCTATGTGCTCCGACATCAGTACTATACAAAACACCCACAGTCTGTGAAGCAGTTCCACTTCCAGAGGTGAGTCCAGTATTCTACATGCTTACATTCTATGTGGATGATGTGCCAAAGAATGCTCCTCCAAATGACATTGAAGTCATCTGTCTTGCCATTGATGTACTTGATCCCTAACTTACTCCTGCTTTCCTACTTCCCAAGTTAGTTTTCTAGTTACTTGTCATAGTAGATACTGAAAAACCAAGCGCAAAGGCTAGGTCACCAAGTGGATTAAGATGTACGCCTATGGCCCAAGTAGTCTCTACTGGCACACTTGAGGCCGAGAAGGGATCTCTGTCATGCTTTCCAAGATGAGGGAGTTCCTGATGCTATGGCTCCACGTCTTCTACGTGAGCCATAAATCCTTCACGAGCTAGCTCTCTCCTCAACACCATACTTTCTATAATGGAATGTTGCTTCTCTATTTCCCTCTCTCGCACCTCATTATACCTAAGCCGCCTTTCCTCTCTCTTCATTTCTACTGCTAGGTCTACCATCTTAATACCAAACCTGTTCCTTCCTTCGCGTACAGTGAAGTTTAGCTAGCCATCGGTTTACTCTCCAGGTTCAAGGTTACCATTAAGATCTTGATCGCTAGTGGAATACCATGCAAATATGTTCCTCTTGGATACAGTAAAAACTATAATTCAGCTACCTCTTGGTAAGAGTACGTCAAAATTGAATTTTCTAGAATATATATGTTTAGAACACCATGAAACCACGTATCCATCGTGCGAGTCTAGATCAGATCTGCATCATAAAGGGACTGAAATTATTCTTATTTTGAGACAAGTGCATGATACCTCCAATTCCACTGAGATGCATAAGCAGTAAGCCACTCATATATTTCTAATGGAAAGATAGTGAAAAATCTCTCATATAAAATTTCATACAAGTTATGTTCTACCCAAGTACGTGCATTAAAATCAGATCCACTGCTGAACCGTCATGCATATTCTTCCTCCAGATCGTGTATCCATTCCTCAATACTTGCTAGATTCAACTGGTACATCTTCATCATGGAACATCCTAAAAACAACTAAAAAAGAGGTCCTGGCAATGGAACCAATGATGCAAGCTAAAATTTGCAAGATAACACCCTAGTCGTGATGACACATAACTCAGCCTAGACTGAGCACTCACCCTAGACTGAGCACTCACCCGAAGTGCACAAAGGTACCATGTCCCCCTTTAGGGTTGCTGTAATAGGTTGTTAACATGATGAAGACCGAAACATATAGATTCATAACTAATCCATCATTCTACAGTGCATGTTGCCCACAGATCTATGAAATAACAAGCTTAAACAGTAATCATCATTGAATTGATAACATGCACTACTCGATTACACAGAATGACACTTAGATTCATCTGATATCTTCCATCTATTAATAAATATAGAAGCTCCTTACAGTACTGTCAATTTATATCAAGGCGCATATGGATCTGATACACACATACACCGCTCTCTATGATACATGTCATTCTTCTATATTATGCACCTAACATCATATATATAGGGTGGGGACTTGCCCTTCACCACTTAACTATTCTAGAAATAGGTCGCATGTTATTGATAGCCACATTTCGTTTACAATTATAACCACACATGTAAGTGCACTATCTATAGTCCTCTTGTAGTTAACTAAAGTGTCAATTCTATTCTTAGCTCGTCTCCATGCATAGACACTTTGAACCACTTCTCCAAATATAGACAGTGCATGGCGCATGTGTCTCTACTTCATTGGTGTGTTATGCACGCCATCTTCTAAAAATAGATCTTCATGCTCAAAATCAGCCAAGTCCTAAAATTTGAAGTTTCCTTCCGCACGCGGGTCCTTCTTGTCCTTCCACGCCTTTGATCCTAACCTTCTATCCCGCGCGGACTTAATGTATGATCTTTACCAAGTATTCTTTGATTAACAACCAGTCAAGACATTTTCCACTACCCCCACTTCTTCTTCACCCACGAGCCCATCCACCAATACTGTCACCACCTCTCCCACATCTAACCTTGGTATTCCTACTACCACCATAGCCTCTATAGCTGACCCATCTACTTTCCAACCAATCGATACCCCTCCTCCCCAATCATCTAATGAATCGTCTATCCCCGCTACCCACATATCGACTATTGATTCCTTAGAAGGTGTTTTTCAATGCCTCACTCTAGGGGAGTACCACCTATACAATATCAACACATTCCTCACTCTGCAAGAGTATGGAAAACTACACCACCACCCTCGTTATGACTACCGTATAGGCGAGGTTTTCCCTTATAGTCCTCCCCATCTTCGTACTAACCTAACATATGGGGGACTTGACACTGCCACCTATTCACCCAAACCTCCATCCCAAACATGATCATTTTCATTTGATCTCCAATCCCTTACTAACCGCCGCTTTGCCCACACTTTCCTTCATACTGCGCATGGGAACGCTTTGGCTTCGGTGTTTATGAACAAGGCCGTCATACTGTCATTTCGTGTACCACCCGTAAACACAACGATCACAGTGGTATTAGATTTGCCACACCACCTCCCAAGAAGGCCCGCATCAACCTCATTGAGGAAGACAAATCTTCTTCACCCCATTCACCAATGTTACCACCTTCACCCACGAAGTCCATAGATCCCAAATCTATTCCTCCTAAAAAAAAAATTCATAAACACGATTTCCCTAGGACCTCTGACCTATCAATGTGATGACGAGGCTCCCTCTTCTATTCCCTTCATGTATCCTGATATGATCGATGATGATACACCTTCTATTAACATCGTTCAATGTCAGGATGATGAGTCTATCCTCACCTACCTTGGTGCGGAACATTCTTATATTCATCGGTCGTTACCTTCTACGACGCAAACCATATTGAATGAATCGGCCATCGAAATCAACATTAATACTCAGGATGACCCACACATTCTAAAGATAAGCCAATATTTATACGCTGATGAACATGAAGATTTTACTTCTTTCCTCCGGGACCATAGCATTTTTTTTTCTTGGTCCTATGTTGATATGCCCAGTATTGACCCAAACATTGTGGTCCACAATATCGTAACCATTCCTGATACCAAGCCCATAAAATAGAAGCTACGAAAAATACATCCTCACCTTGCTCTTCTTGTCAAAGAAGAACTTCAGTGCTTTCTCTCGGTTTCCTTTATCTTACCCATTGACTATCTCTGGTGGATTTATAATATTGTTCCTATCACGAAAGTAAAAGGGGGACTCTGCATTTACATGGATTTCCATGACCTCAACTTAGCTTGGCCCAAAGATGATTTTCCTCTACCAGGAATTGACCAATTGGATGATCTCACCGCTGGCCATGAGATGCTATCACTCATGGAGGTTTCTCGAGTTATAATAAAATATTACTCACTCCATAGGATCAACACAAAACTTCCTTCATCACTCCTTAGGGGACATTCTGCTATCGAGTCATGCCTTTTGGCCTTAAAAACGTTGTTGCCACATATTAGCGAGCCATGACTTATATCTTCCATGACATCATGCATCACATATTGGAAGATTACGTAGATGACCTTCTTGCCAAATCCAAATATCGGTCTAAACACTTGACAGTCCTTAAGGTCATCTTTGACCACCTCATCAAGTATTGTGTTCACCTTCAACCTAAGAAGTGTGTCTTTGCGGTACTTTTAGGAAAACTCCTTGGTTTCATTGTTTCTTTACGTGGAATAGAAGTCGATCCTGCTAACGTAAAGGTTATTCTATAAATGCATCCACCTACTAATCTTCGTCAACTTTGAAGCTTGCAAGGTAAGTTGCAATCTATTCATCATTTTATCTCACATCTTTCCGACCGTTGCCAACCATTTCATCACCTCATCAAAAAGGACATATCCTTCAAATGGGATGATGAATGCCGTAAAGCCTTTGATGCCTTGAAACATCTCCACCACTAACCATTCTTTATGTGACATGCTTGCTCATCAGGATGAACAACTTAGAGAGCAAGCGGTTTATTACATAAGTCGTACCCTTTTGGACTATGAAAATAGATACACCCATGTTGAAAAAATCTCCTTAGCCTTAGCTTTTTTCACCACCAACCTTCGTCATTACCTGCTCAACCACAAAACCTTTGTCATCACTAACACTAACCTCTACATTACATGTACACGAAAAACCTATCAACATCAGTGCACTACACGTTGGCTCATTCTTCTCGCAGACCTCAACCTTGAATTCATTTATCACAAATCCATCAAAGGCCAAACCATCGCTGACCAACTAGCAGACACACCTCTTTCTAGGAATCAACCCTCTAACTTTGATTTTTTGGATGAATCCATAGCTAACCTCTCCTTAGACGATGCCACTTACCAAATGACCCTCTTCTTCGATGGTTCTAAGTGTCAGCATGGGGGTGGTGCTGGTGTTATCCTCATTCATATTAGCGGTGAACCCATGCCTTTATCTTTCAAACTAGATTTTTATTGTACAAATGATATCACCGAATACGAAGCACTCGTATTGGGTCTCCAAGCTGCTTATGTTTTAGATGTTAAGTCAATTAATATCTTTTTTGATTCCTAGCTGGTTATAAATCAAGTTAATGATATATACCAGTGTCATAATGAAATACTTCAAAAGTATAAGCATCATGTAGATATACTTTTGACTAACTTTGACCGTTATAAACTTCAAAACACTCCATGTTCCACTAACAAATTTACGGATACCATGGTCTTCCTGGATTCCAGATACCCGCTTCACCAGCCGACTCTAAAATATTTTTTACAATACAAAGGTTACAATCACCCTCTTATTTACCTAGTGAGGTCCACTCCATCAAAACCGTTGTACCTGACCCACGTGACCTTTGGTATAAGAAATTTGCAGACTACCTATCCCTTTCCATTCTACCTCTTGATCTCACTCGTAATGGACAATGTGCCTTTCTTAAAAGTTTCTCTCACTATGTCATTATGGGTGGTCTCCTTTATAAGGCTTCGACGGTATTCTCTTATGATGCCTTACAAGTCCTGAAATTCCCTATACCATAAAGGAAGTTCACGACGGAATTTGTGGAGGCCACTTTAGTGGTTTAGCTATCGCTAAACGCATTCTTCATCTTGGCTATTACTGGCCAACCCTAAACCATGACTATTGTGACTATGTCAAACATTGTGTGAAATGCCAGTAACATGCTAATATTCATCACACACCTAGTCATGCCTTACAGGTCACACGAGACCTTTGGCCTTTCTCTCAATGGGGTTTGGATCTTGTCGGAGAGATCAATCATCATTCTTCATAGTGCCATCAATGGATTATAACTACTACTGAATATTACACTAAATTGGTAGAATCCATTCCCCTCATTTCTAAAAAAGCCAAGAAAATATGTGAATTCATCAACCATCACATCATTTGTCACTTTGGTGTTCCTCACCGCCTCATCACTGATAACGAAAAACAATTCATAAAAAAACCCTACGAAATTTGTGTGACGCTTTTGGCATTGAACTCAGTTTCTCTTCACCTTATTACCCACAAAAAAATGGCCAAGTAGAATCAACCAATAAAACCTTGAACAAAATTCTTATGAAAGTAGTTGACGATACTCAGAAGAATTGGCATACACACATTCCTTTCACCTTGTGGGCTTATCGCACTAGTATTCACACTTTCGACTTCTGCCACACCTTTTTCTCTGGTCTACAGTACTGAGGCTATCTTGCCTCTCGAATTCAAGATTCCATCTCTCTGCATTTCACTACAAGACATGCTCAATGACGATGATATTCACGAGGACCATTTAGCGCAACTTGAGTTGTTAGATGAATTATCTCAATGTGTTTGACCATCTCCAAATCTACCAAAAATGTATCAAGCGTGCCTATGAAAAACATGTCCACAAATGAACCTTCCAGGTCGGTGACCTCATCCTGAAGGAAAATCAACATGTAACCAAAGAAGAGAAAAGTAAACGGGGAAAATTTTCTCCTAATTGGCTTGAACCCTATATCATTACTCATACCTATGGATCAGGTGCTTATCATTTATCTTCGCTTGAAGGTAAACCTGAACCTGAACCCCTCAATGCCTTGCATCTTAGACCATTTTATTGTTGACATCAAGTCCTATATCACCTTCTGTCTATTGAATGTTTGTCCTTTGAGCACCATTCACCTTCCATGTTACCTGTTTTGAGGATCAACGACTAAACAAGAATCATGTGATTACCCGTCACTTTGCAGCCTTATCTTTAATATGAGTACCAAGGCTCTACTCATAGCATGATTCTCATGGATACTTTTCATATTTTTCAAAGATGGAATCCCATGGTCGTTTGTCACTTGAAACCATATCTTTCATAGTTAACCTCTATGTACTATGGTTTTGTCTTCTAAACAAGAACCTCATCTTCCTTTATAGTCTTGTCCATGACTTAAACATCCAAAAACAAAATAGGATGCAAATCCTTGAGTCAAAATTCCATCAAAAAGATGACTCCCTCAAAAAGGACATCTCTTCTCTCTATCTCGCCGCTATAAATAGACTGCTCCCTCGAAGGACAACTATATAAAGTCATTTAAAAAATGTAATAAAATGTTCAGAAGCTTCCCGCATCAATCAACTTCACGAAGACCTCAAGGAGATAATATACTCATCCCATATAGACTTCTTGCATCGATCATTCTATAAAAAACAACACAAACAAATGAAGAAAATGATAACTTTTTGTCATGGACTTGCCTATTTTTGATCATGGGTTTCTTTCCAGGTAAACATGTTGTCATATACTAAAGTTACGCTCAACCACCTATTTTCACCTCATTTTCGTCTCACCCCACTATTCTATCTGCTCAAGGGACTTGCCGCAACTATGACATTTCGTGATCATGTGACTTTCTTCACCCTTAGAATAGTCCATTATGCAACGCCTTTAGGGTCTAACTTTCATAAGCCAATCTTTGGTATGATAGACTCATTAAGGTTCTTATCAACTAGGCGGCTCTTTTACCACCTCTTACCATTCACTTTCTTCATTACTTATTGATCACCCTATACAGGACCATACCATCGTCACCTAAATTTAAACAACTCAACCATGCCTATGACCTCGACTTAGCCATGCCTATGACCTAAACTCAGCCATTCTTATGACCTACACTCAATCATACCTAAAACTTACCAACCCATTCCTATACCTCATCAGATTCTTCCCTAGCTTATGGGATAACTACATCAACCTGAGGCCCCTTTTCGCCAGGGCTACATAGGCAACACTCCTGGGCATGGGGCCCTTGGAGGTTAGCTCGACCACTCTTTACCCTAACCTATTTTCCCCCATTTTCCTATTCATATTCTATCTTAGTTTCCATTTTCTACAACCCTTGGAAATTAATACAAACATACATATCTACCATGCTACCACATCATAAAAACATCTAATCAGTCATTTCACATTTCCATAATATCACATTTTTTGAAAATCTACATATAACTCATCATTTATTTCCCATGTTACCAATAAATTGGACATTAAATCAAAATTAAAAACAAGACTTTGTCATGCCTAAACCAACCTGACTCCATCATGCCTAAACTGTCCTGACTCCATCATGCCTAAACTGACCTAACTCCATCATGCCTAAACTGAGCCGACTCCACCATGCCTCAATGACCTAAATCAAACATGCCTAAGTGACCTGACTTCATCATGCCTACATTGACCTGACTCCATCATGCCTAAACTGACCTGACTCCACCATGCCTCAATGACCTGACTCCATTATGCCTAAATCGACCTAACTCCATCATGCCTAAACCGACCTGACTCCATCATGCCTAATCCACCTGGTTTTCACCCATATGCATATAACAATGACAAATTTTACAACATAAACACAACATCATACCATAAATGTCACCATCTCTATATAAATCATCTGAATCTGTGTGTCCATACATATGTACACATAACCATAACCAATACACATGCCTCTCATATACAGTCTCAACATCTTCGGCATGCAGGTTGGTATAATAATAAAAAAATCACAAAAATCTCATGTACATCCTCATTATCTTTAGCATGCAGGCCGGTATAAATAAAAAATATACAAAAATCTATATCCTGAACATATATGGTGACTAATTATCACCCCACCTAATATCGATGTCGTTATCATCTATCTCCTCCTCTCCCCTTGCCCGGTGCCCTGCCACCATCTCTCTGCCCTCTATGGGTCTAGCCCTCACCTTTCCTTAGCTTGTAGCTAGGTCTGTCCTCAGTGAGATGGTAGCCTCTCTCTAACCCTTTCTATGGGCTCGTTGGCCCCATGTACTCTCTGCACTATGTGTGCAAGATCTGGTCCTCTCACTCGAGGCCTGTTATACCCTGTACTCCGCATAGGAAGGGACGTCTATCCCGGAAGTAGTCAAATGATCCTGGTAGTACCTGGCCTCATTCCAGGCATCCCTGAATCTAGCCATCGACATTGTCTGTGGCGGTGCCATGGGTCTGGTAACAACCCGTGAACCCTGCCCTTCTATTGGTGGTCTCGGCCCCTATACCTATGAGCCCTTCCCTCCTCTCTATACCATGGTACCCTATCCCGCTGATGCATGTACCATGGGACCCTACCCCAGAGCCTGAGGTGTTGTCTGTGTTGTGACCTGGGCCTGTAAGGTCACAATCTGTGCCTGTGTAGTGGCCAACTGGCCCTGTAACCCTACTACATGTGCCTGTAAGGTGGCTACCTGTCCCCGTCTCCATCCCCACCCTTTACGGGTGCCTGTCCCTGGGTAATCTGGGCCTGTAATGCCACCACATGTGCTTGTAATTTGGCCACCTGTGCCTCAAAACCTGTCAGCTGCCCCTGTAATACTATGATTTAGGTCTGTAAAGTGGCAACCTGCCCCTATAAAGTATCCCTCTGAACTGTAAGGGTCATCAAGTCTGGCTACCCTAGCCTAGGTGGTGATGCTCATAGCTACGACTAACCACCACTATCTATATCTATCTGTAACTCCAGTATCATCAATCCATAGGTCCACTGCCTGTTCCTTCTGCCCTAGTCAACATTGTCGGCTATGGTAGAGGCATAGGTCTCTCCATGTCATCTCTCCTGTACTGAGGGAATGGTGGTGGCACGTCCTAGGGTAGCCCAAACTGCCTCAGACCCTATCAATAGGTATCATCTCGTGCTCACTGGCACACGCATGTCTATCCACCTCAGAAGTTGTAACTCGTCCAGCTCTACTGCCATCTGCCTGTATGAAGGGAATCCAACATACGGCCTCCAAATGATGTCCACTCCAGATAACCCCTCCAATATACACCTATAGTATGCTACATCATGTGTAGCCCAAGAAGCCCTACGCTCTCCAACAACAGGCACCCAACGCATGTAGCCAACTCGAACAAAGCCCTCCTCGAATGCATCCAGTCGAGGCACACCAACTAGACGCACACATACGATGTGCTCGTATGCTCAGGCAGTGAAGAAGAAAGGTACAACACAAGATGAACCTCCACAACCACCTGTAGGCCCATAACTCCTTGTATAACTGCACCAAGTATGTTGGTGCCTGAGGAAAATGGGTCCTATCCTCCATCTTGTCATAGAGAACTCCCATCAATGCACCTGTAGGAATCTCCCACCCTCCGCATCTGGCAGTGCAAAATAACACACTACCTCCATGATTAGGACCACTAACCTCATCTCCTCAGGATGGGCCACGTACATATCTCCATAGCTCAGGCTCGCACTATGGAACCTCATCTCTGCCATCCCCTCTCCAAACACCATCAACATCAGCTCCTCTGATGCCTCTGAAGAAATAGAGTAAACCTACATCCCCACTATCAGTAACTGTAAGATCATGTACACATCCTCTAGGGTGACTGTGATCTCACCCGTCAGCAGATGAAATGTGTTGGTCTCTAAATCCCATCTATCGATGAGTGCGACCATCAAGCTCGGCTCCCAAACTATGTGCCTCTATCATCTGACCCTAATAAGTTTGACATCTATAACATGTTGCCACTCCTCTATTGTCACACTCCCTCATACCATTGATAGCAGAGGTGGTACTCTGTCTCTCATGCTAAACTGGTCCCTAGCCTGCACCCAACAAACCACACCATTATTAAATCTTGACCATACCTAACATATCACTTACCTGACTAACCTATTCCTGAAGTTCTTATTATTTATTTCCCCGCAACCCTAACAATCTACCCCTTTCCCCATCCCACTTTCCCACCCTCAACTCGTATTATATATACCTTTTACCCTACCTATTCTCAACACACTAACATTTATACCTCACTTTCTCTTTAAATCCCACCATAACCCTATCTTGACATTTTTTTCTCAAAATCCAACCGAAATTCACTGGTGAACATCGGTCCATCATGACTGACATCAGTCACCTGCTATTTGACCAATGTAGGCTTTGGCTGATGGATGTCTACTACCCTTGACCAACATCGGTCTCTGTCGCGTTTCAAAAACCCAAAACCCCCCCCATTTCCCAAAAACAACATTGACCATACTAACCTAAAACCTACCCTATCCTACCCAAACCTCCACACTAAACTTTCCCCCTACCCTATTTCACCCACATTAGACTTCCTACCCTTCCTCATTTCATCAATTTTACTTCCAAATTCAAATTTAATTCCTACCCAAAACCATTTCTACCCAAACTAATTTCTACAAACTATTTCAACTAACAAGAGTAGAATTAGATCGAATCTTACCTCGTCTCAGTGTCATCTGTGTGGTGGTACGTCTAGTTGCTGCACCGGTTTCCCACCTGAACCCTCTCCCACCTCTGTCATGCCAAAATCCACTCCTCACCTCCAACCAATGCACAATCAACTCACACCACTCTCATGGACCCATCTACTAGCTCCAATCACCAACGTTACGTAATCTCCACCTCAGCCTCGGTATGAATGCCTTGTCCTTATCTCTCAGAAAAGTGGTACAAAAGGTCAAAGGGCTTTTTCATTTTCTCCAACAGTCATAACACAACAATGATTCCATAAAATATCGGAATTTTTATTTTATAAAACCCAACCCGATCTGACTGATGCCGGTCATATTTGTGCCCTAAAGATAACTAGACATCGGTCACCCTATAACCGACATCGAGTAAACCCTTATAACTATTTTATCTTGCTAATGTTCCTTTTTACCTACAACCATTAGTGCTCACACACCTTTTATCATTTCGAACACCTATGGAACCATACCTATGAGCCCACACTACCCCTACATTTCCTTTGTTGCATCTTGGGATTTGTTATTTTACCTATACCTTTGCCTTACCCATGCCATGACCTATTTACTTGGACCTAGACTACTTGGTGTGACCATTGACCTTATATACTTGTTATACCTTGTGATGTTGTTACCTATGTTGTTTTAGCCTAACAACCATACCTTGTCCTATTGTTGTGTCATTTATCCTGACCAAACCTTTGGTGTACCAGAGCATACCTAAATGTTCCTGCACCTGACCTACATTTTGTTTCTTGACCATATCATATACCTTGGATACATAAATCACTTCACCCTTGTTTGGATAAACCTATCGACCTTGGATGATATAGAGTTTGTAAGCTCTTCAACCTGGTACTATATTGCAATCTATACGTGTGTGTACATTTGATTGCCATTACCCATGACTCAATTTTGACCCTAGCCTATTACCTATTACCTAATTTGACCATCACCCTTTCCCATAGTAATCATACCCTTCCCCACCTATCTTCACCAACTACACATTTATCAAACCACTCATTGATTCCGTATTACACCTCATCAATGTCTAGTTTGAGGGGGATCACCTTCACCCACACATGGGGCAATCACTTCCTATTTTTGTCAGCATCACTTACCAATACAAGATACGCAATACGTGACAAAAAGGGGAAAACTTCCTATTTTTGTCAGCGTCATTTACCAATACAAGACACCAAAATTGGGTCACACTCCCCTTGGTCCTTTTTTGAATAGCCAACTGTAAACATATTCACATAACCATGACCCTTTTACCCCAAATTAATATTAGTTTAATTATTTATAATTAAAGTAATACTCATCCTCACTTGATTCATTATTTAATTAACTTAATTTAAACTAATTTCCACCTCACCTAGACACCACACCCCACCACCTCATCACAAACCTATTCTTAGCATGTTTCCCTTTTACTAGGACTCAATATCCACTCACCATAACTAACTAAGACTTAGTCCTACCTACCTTAATTAACTAAGACTTAGTTCAACCCTAAAATCACATGCATATTCTTCCTCTAACCACATTCTCGCTTATCTAACCGCAAAATCCCATGTTTTGGTCCACGAGAATAGATAGAGATGGCCAAGAAGATTGCCAAGATTTATCATGTTTAGTAAACCTAGGATATCCTACCTTAACTGATGTCAGTCAACCCTAAACCAACAGGCAGACATCCTAAACCATTGTCGATTACCATATATCCATTTTGGTAACCTTGTTTGAGAGGTTGGCCACATTCTCAAGATTTGGAACGAAGGATATCTACATGCAAGCAAGAACTAGAGCCCTTTTACACCTCCAGATAGCCATAGCCAACACAAAGACTAATTTGAAGGTATTTGCATTCATGGTAGCATTCTGGGAAGCATGGTCGTGGCACTGAGCACCATTCCATAGATCCATCATCACCATCATCCAACCACCAAATCTTCAAACACCATTAAGTGTATCTCTAACCTGCATCATTTAATACTTATTTAGATTACAAAGTTTCTTCATCTTTGTTTATCATAATCTATTTTCATTTTTCACCCCACCCTTGTTACCTTCCTGTGAATCCAACCATTCCATCACCCAAAATCATTTAATCACCTATACTTGATTCTTGAATACCTCTAAGTACCCCCAACACCGTTGCAAACCTAGCCATTTTCCTCACACCCATGGTCTTACCTCAAAAAGTTCTAAAAACCCAGTTTATTGAATTTCTACGATCCCACCTTAACTGTCAGCGGTTCCCTCTTAACCGTCGTTGGTCATACCTCACTGAAATTGGTCTTTGTATTTGGTAATCTTGCCAATAACAGAAACCTAATAACCTGCACCCAAGAAATTCAAGCCACCCAGAATCGTACCTTGACCTGTTCCAGCACCTTGACTACTTACCCTACTTCCAGATCTGATCATATCCTAGCTTTTTATATTAGATGTGCTTATTATATTTGGATGAGGTACCTAAATCACATCAACTACAATATGATTTTATTTATCTATGTTATCTCTTTCATTAAATTGTATTAAACAGTGGGTTGAAAACCATCAAGGAAGTATCATACTTCCTGAATCTAGCACACGCTAGGTAGCCCACTGACATATATTGTTTAACTCTTTTTTGTGGTCTTTTTTTTTGTGTCAGGTAGTTCCTCCTATCCAAAAGGAA
This sequence comes from Taxus chinensis, assembly GCA_019776745.2. NCBI lineage: Eukaryota > Viridiplantae > Streptophyta > Pinopsida > Cupressales > Taxaceae > Taxus > Taxus chinensis. The sequence goes on along the minus strand of CM034155.1, from coordinate 532,102,164 downwards.
GCTATCACAGTTACCATTGGATCAAGAAATCAGAAAGCATGCACGACCTCCAACCGACCATCACAATAAGTATTCCTCCTTGACCCATCACCTTATTTGTTTCGTTAAATCCATAAAGAAATCGATGAAACGACAGGAGCAGTATTGTGTGAAGTGATTCAATAAGTGTTAATAAGTGAAGGTTGTGGATGTAGGATCAACAACAATGTCCCCCTTATAGAGAAGGTCTTGAATGATTTTACATAGTTGGGTACATGATTCAGTGGAATGACAGTCACTATGGTAATAGGAACACATGTCATGGGAGGAACACCGTAATGTTTTGGGTGGTTTGAGAGGGAGAGTGATGAGATTGGCGTCAAACAAATTTTAGAGAATTGAAGAAAGCTACTTGGTAAATGGAGTGAGTGTGTGAGGGGCTTGAATGAAGCTATGAACATTAGGAGAATGTAAAGAACACAAAGATGTGGGTCTATAAGGTGATGAGATATGCAAAAGATCTAATTGGATGAAATTGTGAACAGGGGAGTATATCACCTCAAACTTAAACCCTAAAATCATGTTTATATCCTTTATCAGACCTTGGAGTTTCAATTCATGCCTTTCAAAAGTTTGGAAATCCCTGAAAAACAAAATTTCATTAAAATCCTAGGTAAGGTTTAAACATGGTATCGGAAATATATAATGGATTTTTTGAAGTAAAATTCAATTTCAATAGCTAAACTTTTGTGATAAGGCTTGTGTTAGTGCAAATCTATAGCACCCCCTAAATGACCTTTAGATCTGCAGTTCAGAATTGGATCATTTAGTGTGATTGCACAACATTGAGTATTCTCCAAGGTGTGGGACCTTGCAAGGTGTGAAAACTCTCTAGATTGAAGCTGGTTCTTACTCCTCTGTTTAGGTGTATGCATGAATTTGCAGAGGTTTAATACTAAATCCTACTCTAAATTCCAAGGAGACAGAGATAAAGGATGAAAAAAAAAGGAAATAAAACGAAGTAAAAATGGTGATACACCAAAGGAGTGATGAACTTCTATCTTGCAAATAAACACAAATCATAGAAATGTAACACCAAGCATGCACAGATTGCCAGAATGAAATGAAAGACCAGAAAATAATAATAAACACATGAGAGCATTGGGGGATCATTCACAAAACATGCATTACAATTTCCCAAATTTGTTACAATGCATTACATTGGCAAAAAGGCAAAAACGTGTCATAGGTTCCATGGAAGGTTTGAAACTCCTCAAATTCATGTGCCAAGGGGAAGAGGGGAGTCTGCAAGAAACAAAACATTCAAACCTTTGAAAAATGACCCCTATAGCATATAAAACCAAGAAAATTGAGTGGGAGATTGTAAGATTTCCAAAATTCGCATTCAACCACCGACATGAGTATTAAATTTGATTACAAATTGATGGTCTCGATAAAAAAAACTCAAATCCCCATGTATTTTTCTTCGCAGAGCAAGAAGAGAAGTCAAACTCCATTAATTTTGGTGGTTGGGAGCGTTCCTGTGTTTTTTCCCGTGCCAGAGGCATTTCTTCATTTTTCTCCCACGAAACTCCACCAAAAATCAAAATTGAATAGACTATTGTGTAGATAATTTCAATAGCTTTCCAATGACATCAAAATCAACTTAACTTAACTCCCTTGTTACTCTCAACTCATTAGAAAATCTCTAAAATGAAGATTGTGAGAGTAGAACATTACTTTGATCTGGAACATGGCCTACAAAATATGCATCCTTAAGGAAAACAAAACTTGTGCCAAAGCACTTAGGGAAATATAAAACTAAGTTACAACAAAACAATGTGCATAAGCACTTGGAGGAATAAAAATCTAAGCTAATATGTACAAAGTGAGAAGTTTCCCTTCTAGTAGCAATGCTTTAGATGGATTCCATTAACTGGAATCTGCAGTTCTTCACCATCCAATGTAGACAATTGGAAGGCATTGTTGTTCTTGCATTTTGTGACCATGTAGGAGCCACTCTAAATGGCATCAAACTTTAAATGCCTTCCTGGCTTTGCTCGGTCTGCATCCCATTTCAATACTAGATCTCCAACTTGGAAGGTTCTAGCTTTAGCTTTCCTATCAAAGATTCTCTTGATCAAAGCTTGGTCCTTCTCCATTATTTGGGTTGCATGCTCTCTGATTTCTTGGAGTTCCATTAGTTTTGCATATCTAACCTCCATGGGTTCAAACTCCAACAATTCCAATTGTTTCATTAGTTCCAATGTTGGTAACTCAAGTGACATGGGCAAGACTGCCTCTTTCCCATAAACAAGTCGTAATGGAGAGTTACCTGTGGATCTTTTGGGAGTTATCCTATCAGCCCATAGATTTGATTTGAGCTTAGTGTGCCAAGTCCTTTGATTTTCATCAAGAGTCCTCTTGATGATCCTTAATAGATTCTTGTTGGTGGACTCAACTTGGCCATTACCTTGGGGGTAATAGTTCGATGAAGTGCTCAAATAGATTCCATTTCTAACAGCCCATTCAGTTACCTTTGATCCTATGAATGCCAACGTATTATCTGATATTATAGTGGTAGGTGTACCAAATCTGGTTGCTATCCCCTCATAGAAGTCTAGAATGTTGGATTCATTTACCTCTTTGAGTGCCACCGCCTCAATCCATTTGGTGAAGTAGTCTATTATTGTTAGAATCCACTTGTGTCCTTGGCTTGAGTTTGGGTTAATGAATCCAATAAAGTCCAAACCCCATTGCATAAATGGCTGGTCAACTAAGATTAGGTGCAATGGAAGTGCTGTTAATCTTTCTTTTCCTGTGAAGAATGCAAAATTCTTACACCTCTTGATCTACGCATAACAATCACTAAACATTTTGGGCCAATAATAACCATCCTTCATGATCTTGAGAGCTGTCACTCTTGGAGAAAAATTCCCCACAGCTGATCCACCATGGAACTCTTCTAACATTCTCTCAATATGATTTGTCTCAATCCACCTCAGCAACACTCCATTGATATCCTTTTTGAACAAGACACCATCAACAAGTGCATACGGAATAGGCTGCAATCTGAAGTGTCTTTTTCTAGCTTTGTTCATCTTTGGAGGGCATAGGCATGTTTGTAAGAAGTGCATTATGTCTTGGGTCCAGCAAGGAGTGAGCATTCCACCATTTTCTTCTTGAACATCTCTTTGTTCTTGGTTGTCCTGCAACACCAAAACAACACTCTTCTCTTTTCTTGCTTCAATTGATTGGCTCAAGGCCAATTTCTTACACAATCCCTTTCCTCAGACTAGCTTGGTCACTTTGATCTCAATGTCATACTCCATGACACGAGTAATCCACCTTGCACGTTTTTCATTTAGATCTTTGTTGAGGAGGAATTCTTTAACTCCCACATGAGAAACCAGCAGTTGAACCTTGTTGTTTGAAACTATATACTTAAATTTATTCAAGCTCCTAATCACTGCAAGAACATGCTTCTCAATGAAGGAATACCTTACTTCATAGCCCTCCAAACTTTGGCTAAAGAAGGAAATTGGCTGCTCTGCATTTTCTTCGTTCTACTGTACTAAAATTGTAGAAATTGTATCATCACCGCCAAATGCATAAAGGATGATGAAGTCTTTGGAGAAATCTGGGTTAATGAGACTTGGAGCTTGTGAGATAGCTTCTTTTATTGCCTCAAAACTTACCTTACCTTCAACTATCCATTTGAATGCCATACTTTTCTTCAACATCATAGTTATTGGCTTGACAAGGGCTGCAAAGTTTGGAACAAACCTTCGAAAAAAATTGACTCTTCCTAAGAAACTTTGAAGAGCCTTCTTATGCCTTGGCAATGGCAGTGCTCTTATTGCTTCAACCCTCTCCGGATCAATTGCTAACCCTTCTTTGGAAACAATGTGGCCTAGGAGCTTGCCTTCATGAGCTAGGAAAATGCATTTTTTGGGATTCAAGGATACCCCAAATCTTCTACATCTTTAGAACACTTGTCTCAAATGAAAGAGATGATCTACTACATTTTTAGAAGATACAGTAATATCATCTAGGTATATCAGCACTATTTTGTTAATCAATCCCTTGAACGCCATATCCATTTCCCTTTGGAAAGTAGCTCCAATGTTAGACAACCCAAATGGCATTTTTCTATATGCATAAATCCCCCATTTGGTGGTGAATGTTGTTTTGAACTGATCATCTTCTTTTACCATGATCTGATTATACCCTAAATAGCCATCTAGCAATGAAAACCTCTCAGAGCCAGCAACAACTTGCAAAATCTACTCCATAGAAGGAAGTGGGTAGTGGTCCTTGAGGGATGCTCTATTCAAATCTCTAAAGTCTACACACAACCTGATCTCTCCACTCTTCTTTCTAACTGAAACCAAGTTTGCAACCCAGCTTGAATGCTTGATGGGGAATATGATACTTGCCTCTATTAATTTATTCAATTCCTTTTTCATGAGAGGCTCAATGTGTGGGTTGACCAGTCTCTATTTTTTCCTGATGGGCTTGGCACTTGGATCTAGTTCAATTGTGTGTTGAGATAGCTTGGGATTGAAAGCTCTCAAGTCTTCATAGCTCCAAGCAAATACATCTGGGAACTCTTGGAAAAGTTGCATGAACTCATATCTTTCTTGCTCGGTTGCCACTTTACCAATTCAAAGTGACTTGCCCTCTCCAACTGAGATGGGTTCTGAATCCTCTCCCTTGATTTGGATGTTTGCTTTCTCCTTCCTAAATTGATCATTAGGATTAAAAATAGACTCTAAAGTCACAAGTCCCTTTGGCAGTTTTTTGGTTCTCAGTTGTACCACTTGATCACCATACTGTTGTTCCAACTTTTCCTGATTTTTGGCTGAGAACTCAGCCTCTTCTTGCAAGAAATTGATAATTTGTTGGTCACTCTCAAACACTTGCCAACTTACATCATTGTCTGGCACTGATGGCCTCACAATCACATGGATGTTTGGCTGCATTTTATCTCTTTTGATACTCTCCACAACATCAAAAGTTGCTCCAACTGTTGCAAGCCTATCAGCAGCTTGGTTTTCTTTCCTATGGACGGAGTTGATGCCAAAGCCCTCAAAATCATCAATGAGGTCCCACACCCTATTCTTATAACTCTTGAGTAGGTCATTCTTGGCAGCATGTTGTCCTTTAACTTGATTAACAATTAGCTCACTATCACCAAATAATTGTAAGTTTTTGATACCTCTCTTTCTTGACAAATGTAATCCGTGTATCAAAGCCTCATATTCAGTGGTGTTGTTAGAACATGCAAACTGAAATCTAAAAGTTGAATAATACTTAATTCCTTGAGGTGAAACAAGCATAGCTCCCCCTCCTACACCTTGTCTACTTCTTGATCCATCAAAGAACAACTACCATACCTCATTGTCATCTTTATGGTCTGGCTTGGTGATGCTAGGAATAGGTTGATTTTCTTCATGCATGTAATAGAATCCTAGTCTAGATTCCTCTATTTCCTTATAGGGATCAAAAGCATGTACCTTGCTTGCCCATTCATCAAGAGTCAAATCTGGGATGTTTCCAACTTTGGTATCAACTTCATGTGTGCTTGGATAGTCCTCTTGATCAAATGCTAAACAGTTAGCATTGATTAGGCTTGGAGTATGAGGCTCAATGTGAAAGTTTGTAATAGGTTTGGACCTGATTGTGGCCTTGGCTCCATACCTTGTCCTAAACAACATGCGTGACCAATCAACAGATAAGTAGCCTCCAATTTTAGCTATGAAATCCCTTGACAAACATATGGCAAAAAGTGGTGGAAAATCTATCACCGACACATCTTGCAAAACAGTGACATTGGGACATGCATGCAAAGTGAGGCTCAAATCCTTAATTACACCAATTGTGGCTACTGTTGTCTCATCTAATTGTACCACCCCCTTGGATATGAATTCATATTGGAGGCCCAGCTGATCAGCTATTTACTTGGGCATCACAAAACTACTTGCCCCAGAATCAATCATAAAATTATGTACTAGTTTGTCCCCAATGATCAATGAAACATAGAATGGAGGGGGCTTCAACATTTTACCTTGCTGTCCTCCAAGCTTTCCCTCAGGATGAGTAGCATTTGTGAGTACTTTCTCTTGCATATGAGCTTGTTGATTTGAGGTTGACCAATTCTCCATGGCAGCTTGTAGTAGATCTCTTTGGCCTGGGATGGATAGTGACTCCCACATAGATATGTTGGCATTTGTCTTCTTCATTTGTTCAATGATGCTAAATGGGGTTGAAACATTCATTTGTTGTCCTTTAATCTGCACATTTTTCTCTTGTACATGGGCTACAACAGCTGGCATTTGAGCCGGTCTAGGAGGTGGTTTGGGTTGTCCTTGCACATTTGGAACTACATTTTTCTTGCCAACACCTTGTGGAGCGATGGAAGGTTGTGGATCACCTGGAGCTAATGACTACCCTTCACCAATATTCCTCTTCTCTGGCCCTTGACCTTGATTGGATTCTTCTCATGAATCTTCAGACTTGGACTGCTGAAACCAGTTGATTCTATCCTTTTGGAGTTGTCAGATGTGCAAATCAGGGCTCTTTTCAAGCAAGAAACTTACAACAAATACACATCAACTTTTTTGTAATGAAGATGAAGACCTCTAAGGTCCCACTGGGTGTGCCAAAACTATTAGTGCAAATGTACATCACCCCCTAAATGACCTTCAGATATGCAGTTCAGAATTGGGTCATTTAGTGTTATTGCACAACATTGCTTTTTCTCCAAGGTGTGGGACCTTGCAAGGTGAGAAAACTCTCTAGATTGAAGCTTGTTCTAACTCCTCTGTTTAGGTGTATGCATGAATTCGCATAGGTTTAATACTAAATCCTACTCTAAATTCTAAGGAGACAGAGATAAAGGATGCAAAAAAAGGAAATAAAACTAAGTAAAAATGGTGATACACCAAAGGAGTGATGAACTTATAGCTTACAAATAAACACAAATCATACAAATGTAACACCGAGCATGCACAGATTGTCAGAATGCAATGAAAGACCAGAAAACAATAATAAACACATGAGAGGATTGGGGGATCATTCACAAAACATGCATTACCATTTCCCAAATCTGATACAATGCATTACACTGTTAGAAAGGTAAAAACGTGTCACAGGTTCCATGGAAGGTTTGAAACTCCTCAAATTCACGTGCCAAGGGGAAGAGGGGAGTTTGCAAGAAACAAAACATTCAACCCTTTGAAAAACAACCCCTATAGCATATAAAACAAAGAAAATCGAGCGGGAGATTGTAAGATTTCCAAAATTTGCATTCAACCACCGACAGGAGTATTAAATTTGATTACAAATTAATGGGATCAATAAAAAAACACAAATCCCCATGTATTTTGCTTCGCAGAGCAAGAAGAGAAGTCAAACTCCATTAATTTTGGTGGTTGGGAGCGTTCCTGTGTTTTTTCCTGTTCCAGAGGCATTTCTTCATTTTTCTCCCACAAAACTCTACCAAAAATCGAAATTGAATAGACTATTATGTAGATAATTTCAATAGATTTCCAATGACACCAGAATCGAGAAAAACTGAGCTTTGGTTCGAAAGATATGGCCCTCTGAGGATATAGGGCAAAAATGGGAAAATTAGGGCAAAAATGGGTTCGCAGGCCAAAATTTGAATTTTTTCCCCTTTTTTCAATTTTGGGAAAAAATCCCCAAAAAGCTCTGCCAGCTCGACCTCTGCTGACGCACGCTTTGGTTGCTCCGTGGGATCAAACAAGCATTTTACCCCTGTTTTGAATTTGGAATTTTTTCTAAATTTACTCCGCGCCCCCGCCACTCTGGGACACGTGTCACCACTTGGCTGCTCGATGGGCTTTCGCTTCATTTTTTACCTTTGCGTTGTTGACCACTTTGGAGAAAATTCCAAGATCCCTCCGCCGCTCCGACCCTTGCCTCCGACAGGACATGTGGCAGCATTTTATTGCTCGGCGGGCTTTCGCTTGGATTTTCCCCTTTGACGCCTTTGATCCCTTCGCCAAAAACCTGAAGTTATCCCACCGCTTTGACCTTTGGCTTGCCACATGGCACCTTCTCATCTCCTTACAGGCTTTTGGGCCAAAATCTTCCCTTTGTGCCAATCGACCAAAGCGTTATAACTCTAACTTCCCTCGACGCCCGCTGCTCCGCCATGACATGTGTCATCATCCTATTGGTTGTGGGCCTCCCCAGGGAAAATTTCCCCCAAAAACTCCGTCGAGCCATAACTTGTAAAATACAAGGAGTTAGGAGGAAAATTTTACCTTTTTGGAAAGGTGAGAAAATTATCTATCTGATGAAGCCATGCCCAGAAACTTTGAGTCCTTGAAAAGTGAAAAAATTCAACTAAGGCACAAAGAAGGAAAGAATGAAGGAAAGTTAGCCAAAATAAGCAGGGGCTTATTTGGATAATAGTTTGTAGATCCTATTTACACCTACAATGATCATATCTAGCCTTTAAAAAATTATACAATCTTTTAAGCAAAACATTATCAGTCAGATAGGGTTGAGAGATGTACTTGCACATTCTGGTAAATTGATGAATTCATCATTTCTTACATTCAAAAATAAAATGGGGACTGCATTCCGTTGAAACATAATGTACATAGTACCATTTACGCTATCAATTTTAGAAACACAAACATTATGCTTGAAATTTGATATTTAATGACTCAAACTAAAGTATTTGGCACCATGGTAAAAATTGGATAGCGAGAATCAAATTTAATTGGGGAAAACTGAGACAAACCTTCATAGAGGGTCTCAACATGAAGGTGTAGGTTTAAACAAGACCTTTCAAGGTTCATTGAGACCGATAAATCAATCGTCAAATTTATAACATGTTTTTCTCTCATGGATCTTAAGGGAATATGCCCAAACAATGTTGGTAGGATGCGCTAGGATCATTGGGAACTAAAATGAAGACTCACTTGGTGTTTACCAACCCACCGCAATGTGTGGGCACAATTTGTTTGGTGTCACAAGATTCTATTTGCAAAATATAGGATTGAGAAGCCTTACATTGACTCAAAAAGAAGTATTTTACACCATTGCAAATAATGGGACAACAAGAAAATTGTATTGAACTGGGGAAAATATTTTGTAGAGAGTCTTAACATGGAGGTTTAGGTATAGACAAAACCTTTCAAGGTTCTACAGAGACTGATAAATAACCCTTCAAATTTATAGCTTATTTTTCTCTGAGGGTGTTTAAGGGACAATTTCAAACCGATGTTTCCTGGAAGCACCAGGATTGTTGGGCACCAAAAAGAATCCTAGCCTAGTGTTTTCATGATATTTTTCAAGGAAACAATTCAATGTTGAAACATGACAACTATCCCCAAGTGTCAAAAATTTTGACCAAAGCCCCTCTCGAGTTAACCTCCAGGTCAACCTACCTTCTGTGTCATACCCTTCCCATCACTGAGGGACCTCATATTGTGATAAAAAATCTCCCCAAGTATTTTAAATATGGTCATGAGGTCACCCATTTCATTCATTTAAATGTCATCAATAGTGTAAATTTGTGCTAAGCCTCAAGAGGCTTCCCTAGCCTTTCTAAACTAGGTTTTCATTCTCCACAGCTCATAAAGAGGCCCAAAGTCATATGAGGCTATTTTTAAAGAGAATAAAGTGCAATGGTATAAGTTTAGGGAATTTTTGTAATTTTTGATAGGTTTGGGATCAAAATAATGAAAGTGTGTCTTGAAGACTCAAGGAGCTTGTAGTGTAAAAAATCACCTAACCTTCAACAGAAGATTCCCGGAGCTCCAGGATGATTCAAGAGGAAAACAATATACCATTGGAAATATAATTCAAGCCCCTACATGAAGGAAAAATTAGATTATTCCCAAGGAATATTTTCTTCTTAGGGAAGAGAAAATTGTGCAGACTAACCTAGTGGTCTCGAATGAAAAATCAACATTTTTAGAGGAGGCAAAATAAAGTCTTTAAAACCATCCATTTGTTCTCTAATCCTCTTGAATTTGCTGGGATATCACAAGATTCCTCTAATCAAGGGGTAATTGTTGAATCTACAATAGATGAGCTCAGAGATAACACTGGGAGGAGACGTTTTCAGTGTGATTGTGCAGCCTGGTTTTACGCATACATGAGCCCTGAGAGAACGACCACTACGATGGATACACGGGGGACATTTGTTACGGGGAACTACCATTGCTGCCTCCTTCAACTTCGCAGGAGTTTCAAAGCTTTATAAGGTGTTGCCTGAACAAAGACGACCCTTGGATATACCCTTTAACGTGAACCCAATTTGTCCTAGATCAATATATTTGGTCGAGCACAAGTTGTGACTGTAATCATTTTTACTTTACGAAAAACAGTGGAGACTATAAACTATTGCTTTTGGAAGATACGATTAAAATTAGAATTATAAGTACTAAACAATTCATTTCTCGGTACCTTTTTTTCAATATCAATACTGCAAATAAACAAAGACTTTTTAGATGAAAGTCCTTCCTTGGAATGAGATGAAAAAAAATGCTAAGGTAAAAAAATAAGAGAGGGCACTAACAATTTATCTCATAATCCAAAGATGCGAACCAAAGGAGCTCATAATATATTCAGTCCCACCAATATTTATATGGGTGTGTAGTGAAACAGTTTATGCATGTAATTAATAATTTCACAAGTATAATATATGGTAAGATGTTGTGTATCAGTGTTTAGCACAACTGAAACTATAATTATTCTTGCCAACATCCATGTTCACCTTTTCAAATTTTAGGGAGAATTCTTTTTCTCTGCTCCTATCTTCTCTCCCTTGTGATTCTAAGGACTCTTGCTTCAACTTGTGTTGTTCTAAAGACTCTTTAAGTTTCTCAGCCTGAAAATTTTGAATTTGTAAATTGCAAATGTTACAGTCAAACAAATTATCCAATAACTTCTATCATACAAAGCCCGTCTGTAAACAAAAAAGTTATGAAAATTAGTATATGAATCAAAATAATTAAGGTATGCTTTTTTTGTAACTGAATAAATGGACATCAAATAAAAACTTAAATTGTGAATAACTCTCCTACCATTTGCAGTCCAAGGAAACAAACAACGTGAACACTGAAACATATGTATTGAATGTACTTCTTAATGTTTATAATGTAATACTTCCATACAAAAAAAACCAAATAATTTCTAATAATTAGTTTTTCTTCTTAAAAATGAAATTTAAAATAAATGATTAAACCAGTGCAATTTTTAAACAAAAATTACAATCAAAGATTTAATGCTTTCATAGTCCATAGAAATAATAGAAAGATTTTAAGAACAATTGTATACTATTTCTGTAATCAACATTTCCAGCGCACGTCCTATATGTGGTTGCCAATGTTTAGATGAATGAACATTGGAAACGCTGAGAAGGGTTTGTTGAACATGCAAATCACCCCCCTACTCACGAAATAGCTATCACTTTGATTGTCCCTCCAATAGTTACAACAAAGAAATGATCAACTGATCAGGCTGATCCAGTGCTCTTGGAACACCCAATGCCGAGCAACCTCTACAACATCCTTCCCAGATGGTGTTAGAAAAACCAAGCGGGTTTATCGCCAAGCTTCTTAGTATAAATCTGGTCATCGCTATCTTTAGTAGTCAGGCGACTAGGATTTTCTTTTAAAGCTTCGGTTGTTGCGCGTTGATCATGAAAATAATAATTTCTCCTACTGTTAAAATATATTGATGTTGTGCCTTGGATATCTCCTGAGATATGTGTCAATTGTTTATTCACTAAATAGATGTAAAATAATCTATAAAGTTTTTTAAAATTTGAGGGGAAATAGTTATTGCATCAGTTCCATCTTATCGTATATGATATCAATGGAAATAATATAGACCAAAGAAATATAAATTTTTATAGCCCATAGAAGTGATTTTAATATATAGGCTTGAACCTTTGTCCACAAATATCTATTTCAAAATTGTCATATTTATCAATTGATAGCATCAAGATCTCTCTGCTAAAGGTTGTAATTTTGTGTTTTCATATATATGCACAAGCATAATAGAAATTGTCTTCTAACAACAAGAGTTTGTTGTTTAAGGAACATACTTGGAAACATTTCTTAAAAAGAGTCAAATATGTATTTCTTATAATAGAAAAAAAAAGTTAACATATGTATATTTAAATATACACATACATACATATTTTGAAAATTTCGTTTTCATTTTAGATTGTGACAAAAATGAATTTGTACATACAATGAGAAATTATTTTTTATATAAATATATATAAATATGACTGATATTCTGATAATTTATCAATGGTTGTAGTCTTATTAGTTCTTTACATGCATCTATTAAAATTCTCAACGTGCCACATTTAAATTTGGAAATACATTAGCTTCACTTCCTGTCATTCCATCGACTTGTAACTCTTGTTTTTAATTTATTTATTCGTGTTATGTAAGTTTTAATTGTCTTGTTTTAACTTTTTAGTGTGTTGTGTCAATAAGTTTTTTTATTTAGTATTTAAATACGTGTGCCTGGAAAATAAATAGTTTGTTCTTGTAAAGAGTCAAATTATCTTTTGGAGTCTTTGTTAAAGTTTGTTTTTTAAATGTTAAGTCTTACGTAATTATAATTTTTTTTTAGGAATTTGGTTTAATTTTGAGGTCCTTTAAAAGTGAAATGCGTGGGGATAATTCTTTTGTTTAGTTTTCGTTTTATATTTGTTTAATACGTTTTAGTATTTATTTTTTAATTTTGATCTTATGTGTTTATTTTAAAATAAAGTCATTGTATTAGTCTTATGGTGCATTTTCTCTGGAAGTCAATTAAAGAATCCGATGTGTGATGGGGAGAGGACAATATAGTAACTTCCATAAAAAAAAACATTGCCTACTATGCCTTGATGGATGTCCGTACGTTGCTATAAAGCTCGTATTTTGTTATGAGCCACACGTATGTTGGTATAGGTGAGTTGATCGGGGTGAATATACAGTTGTTTTATTTGATGAAACAATCACAATGTCTCTTGACGATGACCATGTCTTCTGTAAGATACAACTATGATATTCATTTAAAAGATAACATGTTGTATCGTTTGGTTGAACACTTGGCATTTATTTACAAAAGTTCATATTTTGGCATTTAAATGTTCCCAAAGCGTAGACAACAATCCCATTTTGTCAGTATCCTTCAATCACTTCATTCCATGAGATGACATATCTCTACGGAATTTTATGTTTGGTGGGTAGATGAGATTAAGAAACCTGTCAATGATACCCAAGATGTTGTAGCGGAAGAGCATCTCCACGCTTCTTATAAACGAGGTTTCCATCTTTGTGTTCTTATCCATCCGATTCTACCCCTGTTGTACATATTCATCAGCTTTTGCAACCGCTTGCACCACTCAGGCACAGAGAGTGGTTTCCTGCTTACATTTGCCAGCATACTCCTCGCCTTGTTTCACCATATGCAACAAACAGGGCTCCAACCCAATTAGTTTAAATTTGCCAAAGTACTCCCAACCTGTGCCAAAATATAGAGGAATTTTGTTAGATATAGTTGCAAATGTTTTGATAGACATGTATGCAGAATGTGGAACCTTACATAGAGACATGTGAACTGTTTAGCAAAAAGTAACTTATGTTCTTCGCTCAAACATCTATCATAGATCATAAAATATATTTTACATCCAAACCGTATTATACACATACAATTCAAGCCCTCTCCGGCATAACTTGCAACTCATTTGCAATTGCTAGTTATTAGGTATTTATCTTTTCCTAAATGAGGGCCTTGTGGTTGTTAGATAGCCTTTGGCTCTCTAGCTCCTGCAATAATAGTGAATTCTCGGCATTAACAATCAGACATTAAGTTAATCTTGATTTGAGATTTCCTGATCAGAGACGAGAGACAGGATATTTATTTTGGTCAAATAGTTCACATGCTCCAGCCTCCAACCCACATTTTACATCTATATCCAGTAATAGCATAGCACTTCATATCACATACTATGCGTACAACGTGTTTTGAGATTTGACTCTTCGTAAAAGTTTTTAATTTCGTGCAAGTATTTTTAGGTACTTACCTACCCACATTCAAATACATACGTAATATATTCTTTATGGGTTCATATCTCTGATATGTAATCTTGTAATGAAAGCTCCCAATTTCCATCGGCAGTGGGAACTGGCACATAAGTACCACACGATAAAATCAAATCCTACATTTGACAATGTCGTACTCCTACTTAGACTACCGTCCAATCAACTTCTAAGTAGTTCCACAAATGATTCTCCGCCCACAGCTTATCAGCACGCGGTTTCACACTATTTACTCTATTAATCAATCGAATCCATACGTAATGGATCGATATCTCTATTGTGCAGTACTTACAACTTGTATGATTGATAAGTAATCTTGTACTGGGCAAATCTGCACCATAAAATCAAATCCTACATTTGACAATGACGTATCAGCACGCGGTTTCACAGTAGCCTAGCCTGTGATGATGATCTATTTTTAAAAAAGGCTGTTTTTTTTTTCACAGTAGCCTACCTACCTAGCCACTTATTTAAAAAACTCACTCCTATTTCTACAAATGATTCTCAGCACGCGGTTTCACACTCACACTATTTACACTGCCGTCAACTCACTCTTTACCAGCACGCGGTTTTACAGTAGCCTACTCACTTATTGAAAAAAATCTAGTTTGGTATTTGTGCAAATCAATTTTCGAAATCGGATTCGGTAATACTTATCATTATAGTTGGAATTACATGTTTTGCTAATTAAATACATTGCAAACCAGGGTATCCATAGTTCAAACCCCACAAGAAATTTTTGGTCGTACTAACAATTTGGACGATTCCTGAATTTTATATTTAAGTCCTGAAATATTTTATCAAGGAGGCTGTCGATTTTTAATAATGTTGATGAGAAGGTTTCTAGGGGAAATAAAAATTAATTAATTTTTTTTCCCTCAATATTTATGTCGAAGGGCATGTATATAATGGGAAAGACCCCTTCCACACAACGTTAGTGAAGTCAAAAGTGGTAAAAGCAGCAAAGGACGTAGAAACACGGCTTGTTTAAAGCCATTGATTGCAAAAGGGATACATAACCTATTATGGTTCATTGAATGTGACCGCCACATTAGACTACCACTCACCACATGACTGGGACGGTCACGAGACTCATACTGTATTATCATTAGCTAGAAGGGAGGTAAACCACACATCAACATTGGGTAGATTTGTGGCAAGGAAAGTTGTAAGTGGAGCTCCAATCCCCAGGGTGGAAATGTACAAGGTCTATTGGCCCCTCTATGTGTGGAGCTCTAATGGCTAGGTTCGCATGTATGACCATTTTTCATAACCCGTTGAATTGACGAGGGGCACTTGCAAAGAGCAGGAAGGATTTGTTACATACCAATCTCATTTTGAACTAGACGTTGCAGAATTTGATACAACAATGGTGTGAGGATCATGGGGATTCGTTGGAGAGGTTGGAGAAGCACGAGGGTGTTGTTGGAAGCCAAAAAGTTGGTCGTGGATTTTTTGGTCGAAAACATTTGCAGAGACATGTGCCTTAAGTGAAAAAACAGGTCATGTATGAGCTACATCTCCTTGTACAGTGTGCTACGTCTCCTTGTACAGTGTGGGATGGACAAGTGTTTATACATCTTCGAGGCTGGGGCAGTTCCCTTTTTGGAACCCCTTCTCTCATCAAAGGACATAAAATTTCAAGAGAACATTGTGACGATGTTGTTGAATCTCTTCATCTTACACAACAACAAAGCCCTGATCGTGCAGAAAGCTAAATTCTATGGATGCAATAATAAGCATCCTGAAATCTCGAGCGCAATGTGGAAGCTAAGGAAAATGCACGAGTTATGATCTCTGGTCTCTCCACTTCCACCGCTCCCTTACGGTTGTCTCTACTCTCCCTCTCTTTTTTCTTCTCCCATGATTCGACAAAATAGGATATTAATCGAAGGTATTCTTCCTAAATCTAACCTACATAATTTATCGTATTAAAGTTTATTACATTCTATTATTTACATTCGCCCCCAAATAGTTAGAGTTACCCTTCACATTCTTTCGGAAAGAACAATGCTAATAAAAAAGAGCCATCCTATCTCGCTCAATGAAAACCGGTAGCTTCCTTTCTCTATAACAATGGCTTACATAGATTACCACCAAAATATATATTTATATTTATTATACATACATTTATCATAGATTACCACTCTTATTCCACCGGCAATGAATCAAACTTGGTGGAATAAGAGTGCAAGGCTTCATTGAAGCTATCAGAAAGAAAGAAGCTATGTGGCTAGGAAAACCAATAAGATTAGACATATGTTTGTTGCATTTAGTGGAATTGTTTCAAACCTCCTATTATGGCACGCGGGGTGGAAGTCTGCCTGGAAAAGTGAATTGTAATTATATCTATCTACAAACATAAATAATCATTTCCATATAGAATATGTAACTTCATACTTGTGGATATGGGTTATGCAACCAAAAGACTAACTATGTCTCCAACAAGGTGCCCACTTTACTTGCCATTTATTCATACAAGCAATTAAAGACTTAACATATCTTTGCTACAGTGTAAAGACACCAATTATTGCAAAAATGAATCGCGTAGAAATAAATTCTAATATGAATGCAACCTATGTTTTTCAAAATCAATCTTATATTTTCAAACATATTATTTCGAACATCAAAGATTCATTCTTCCCAATAGAGGTCTATACTAGACATGTGCTCTTTGATGTTTGATTTGTACATAGACTATTCATTTAATCTAGAGAAAACTCAATTTGAACATGAACATGATCTTTTCCTCCTAACAAGAAGCCTCTCAAATCGTATAGAAACTAATTACACGATCCCCTTCTATTACTGCAACAAAAGGCTGAAATTTTTATTTCTTATTTTTTAAATTTATTTTGAAGGGATTTATTAAATAAAAACTGAATTCATGATTTCTTTGAAGCCATATACATTTTACACATGTCCAAGTATTTTTAGATAATTTACAAAAAACAACTTTCTTGAATTAACGTACTTGTTGTTTTGTGCCAACCATCCAAGATGTTTTTCTAGAGAATAAACATAAGAAAAGTGTGAAAAAGTATCTAACGCTGGTATAATCAGTGGTAAGCCCGTAAGTCCACCACTGGGTCTAAAAACATGACTTGAATTGTCCAAAAAATACTTACAATACTAGGAAGGAAACCAAATATAAATATCCTTTGAGAGGGTCACTACACATGAATGAGAATATTTCTCAAATAAATGTGGTCTCATATATTGCATTAGTGATTATTACATGTGAAACATTTGAAAAAATGCCTCAAAGAAATGTGATCTCATAGACCACAATGATGTCATGATATGCACAACTAAGATTGTTGAAAAGGCATTTGAAAATATTGTTCGCATGTGTAAGATCAAAATTCAAAACCTTTTCCAACATATGTCAAAGCATAATCAAAATTAAAAAGAGTAGGCTAACTGAGCTTGATAAACCTTTTCATTGTAGAATTTGTCTACAATCTAATGAATTTTCTGTAATCCTAGTCCAATCCTATAGACATTTACAAACTAACCAAATGTTATAAATATATAAAAACATAAATTATACATTCAAGTGCTAGGATTTATGTATTACAAATTCCTTTCCAGTGATTAGGATCAACGACTTTGTTGTCTTCTAATAAATTATGTATTTGATATCCCATGATAATTAATTATATTCAAATTTTCAGATAAAATCACGTGATTGTTCCTCTTCTTCATCCTACTAGTAAATATTTTTATATATGGAGTCCAAATGACCAGAGCTCCCTGAATGAAGAAGATGAAATAATTTCCTATTAAATTTGGAAGAATCGGAAATAATTTCTCTTCTAATTGATGTGGTGAAAATTGGCTCTAAGTAGATAAAATAGCATGCGGTTGTTTCACTTGAGGATTGATTTGGATGCTTCCATACAAAGAAAGCATATGGAACTTCAAAAACCCATCATTTTGAAGTTCATGAATGAGTACATATTTAATTTTACATTGCAGTTATTTGAAAAAATTGTTAACTCTTAAACTTTGCGAAATGTTCAGGAAAAAACAAATAAGCTCTATACCTATCCAAAATTAAGAATTGCAATAGCATTGAAATATTAACAACCTATTATTCTTATTATATCACCGTCAGGATACTCAAAACGTGTAGTCCCAAAAGATACGTCTGATATGCATGCAAAAAAATCTAACAAATTGGATCTAGACATACTGCAAAAGAATCTAACATATTGGATCTAGACATCTTGTATGGAACTATGCTTGGTATGATGTTCAATATTGGTTGATAATAAATTCTATATTAAGAAGCTTGAAAAATCCAAATAATTTCATGTTATTTATTTTATAACCCGTTGTCTTTGAAAAATCTTAAAAAACCAAACTTCTAATTATATGGTACACCTATTGTAAATTTATGGAAAAGTAACACTCTCATATTGCTCTTATGACTCCCCTGAGGTGGAAATTAAATTCTCACAATATAGTTATTTTCTTTGATCTAGTTTCATAATTTTTTTATCAATAGAATGTCTTAGGTTTATAGCCCAAAATGTTCAGGGATCAAAAGTATTGTCCTCAATAATGGACTTCTATTGCAAACAATCTTGACTGATGATAGGGCAGTCCGCAAAAATACTTCATATGAAGGGAGATTTCCAAGAATACTCAATAAGAAGTATCACAACCTTTCCCAAAATTATTGTCACAAGAAAGAAAAGGACAACCTCCATTAACTCAATAAAGCACGGTGATCCCAAACAAACATTGTATTCATAATCTCATATACGTACATATAAAAGATGAATAAAAGTGAAATATTACACAAAACATAAACAAAAAAGGTCAAAGAAGATCATTATATGGGCATGTAGTGATCAAAATTGAACACATCTCAGCGCGTCAAAAGGGTCTGAGCACGTCAGAAAAGGCCAACCTAAATTTTGTCCGTAAAAAAAAAATCAGGATATAAAAATTGTTTGACAAATGGGAAGGTCTGTTTTTTAATTAACATGTCATGTGAAGGGCGCCGTCAATAGCAAAATTTTCTCCAAGTAATTTCATGTTATTTATTTTCATAACCTTCAATACGTCTTTGAAAAATCTTAAAAAGTCCGCAAAAATACCACTGACAACCTAATTATAAAATTATTGGCAGTTACCTCTTATATCACAAAACATCTCATTTGCATTTGAACACATAAAAAGGGGGGTCTGAGCATGTCAGAAAAGGCCAACCTAAATTTTGTCCGTAGGATAAAATAAAATAAAAGCGGGGAAATCCTACGTCAACCAGTTAGGCTGTTACCTCTTATATCTCTATTTGCATTGCAGTAAAATAAAATAAAAGCGGGGTCATGATAATCATTTTTAAGCACTTTGCCATCAGCAATTCACAGGGGGACTCAGGGAGTTGGGAGACATTGATGCTCTTCAGATTTAGTTTTACTTTATCTATTATGAGATCTTGTCCCATGAAATATGTTGTTATCTTCAAGGGTCCAAACTATTTCCTCAGGCAGTGTCACATTATTCAAGGTATTACGCAGAACATTTGCTTAATTATCCATTATTTTTTGCCAGATGCTGTCACATGCGTCCACAAATCTGTTTGGATATCTCAGCATGCGATTAACATTTAAAAATACTGTCAAAGCTGTGAGTGGAAAAATTTCGGCCCAAAATGTTCCATGCAACGGTGCATGATATCCCTTAAGCTTTTGAAGAATCATTAAAAAAAACTTGAAAATAGTTGTACAGTTGCAAGTGGCACCTGGCATCCTTTCGGCCGAAAATATTCCCTGCATCCTGTCAGCTTGCCAACATGCAACTCATCCATGATTCACAATTCCACCTGCGCCATATCTGGAAGTGGAGACTAGGAAGTGGGAGACAAAGACGTGAGTGGAATCTAGTCTATGGGAATTTGGAGAAATTTAATGAATCATGATTTACGGCCATGGCCCATAAGTTTCAAATACTCTTTAAAGATGTTTGGTGTGGCATTTATGTAGATGTAATCACTCATACAAACTGGTACTGCCAGTGCCATAGCATATGTTGCTTTTGACCTTCATTCCACACACATCAACAACTGTAAGTAGGTGTTTCCAAATTTGTCCGAGGACGTTTACCTAATATGAGAAAGTATCTTGAAAAAGAAGTGGGAAGACTGTTTTGTAAGCAGTGTTTTCTTCCTACTAGTTCTACCTCAAGTTCTACGAATAAGAAGGAAACTATTATGAGGAGGAGTGAAGTGGTACTGCGCTTCGGAGTGGTGGTTATGTCATTCATCTCTACTCTCATTGTGGGGATTGCTTCTCAAACATAGCGACTTGTTGGATTGGAGGAGACAACCAAGTTTGTTTTAATCAAAGCTCTCATGTGAGTTCAACCATGTCCTTCTCTGTCGTAGGTTTATCTTTTTTTTTTCAAAACACTCTTGCATACATGATGGATCCCTCGAAATGTTGATTAAAAAAAACATCATAGCTTTTTCTAGAAATTTAAGTAAAGTTTGTTAGGATTTGCTCACTTGGTTTTTGAAATCTATCATGTAGCTATAATAATGATCTTGCATCTATATAATTTCACCGTTGTTAAGTTAAAAAAATTCCATCATGAAGTACAGATTGAAAAAACAGATCTGACATAGGTTGAGTACAAATTCCTAGTGACTATTGAGGGGATTTTGGCGGGCTACTCTCTACTCCAAGGTTTTCGGTGTGTTTCATGGATGTACAAGGGAAGTATTTTGACGAGCAAGCCATTGACATGGTTGATGTTTTCTTGCGATCAGGTAAAGTATTTTCAACATCTTTAACACCAGAAGAAGAGTGCATATTATAGTATAAAATCCTAATTCTATTTCCGTAGGTGATGACCTATGTTAGCCTCGCTACAACTGCATCGGTTGCGGAATCAACATATATTGCAGAGAGGGTAATAACCGAGCTTAATTGGATAAAAGTCTGTGTGTATTTCAAAAGGTTTTGCTTTCAGACTAGAGGTGAGGTTGTTACGGAATTTTTGGCAGGAGTGAGTATGGTGGTTTAATCTGGGATGTCTGCTTAAAATCTTTTTAGGCTCTATGGGAGCAGCTCCAAGAGTTGTCAACAGCTAGGTATATAACTCTGAATAACAATTTGTCAATTTATCAATTTGTCTTATAATGACTTGTATCTTATTTTTGTGTTTCAAGTATTTTCTTTTTTGAAAGGACATTTTCAATGTACAAGGGAAGTCAAGCCATTGACATGGTTGATGTTTTCTTGCGATCAGGTAAAGTATTTTCAACATCTTTAACACCAGAAGAAGAGTTATTTTAATGTTAGCCTCGCTACAACTGCAAAATTAATCTCTTTTGCTTTGTTGTTAAAAAACTAGTGTTCATTTTTTGTGGCATGTGTGATTTATTTACTCTTTTCATATGAAGTGTAAAATAATTATACTACTTTTCATCATTGAAGGGTTGGTTTAATGTTTACCCTTCACAATGAAATTGAGACTAGCCCTTCAAATTTGATCACTGTGGGCATGCAATGATTTTATATTCTTGAAATTGTTATTGTTTATCACTTTTAGGCTACTTACAATGATGTTAACAGGAGTGCCTTAGCTAGCCGACACGTTTTTGTTTTCGCTGATGTGGTAGAGTGGGTCCTACCATATGGTCAAACTGTGCAAACGAATACCTTCCATTACTGTCAGTTACTCTGTGAGGTCTTTTTGGTCCTTTTAATATTGGGCACATTGACATGACATGGGGTAGGAGAGAGAAACTTGCAACATGTGTACGTAGAGAAGCATGATTGCATATTCCTAAGTATTATTGATGATAATTTTAAGTACTTGACATATTTACATATATAAAATTAAAAAAACATTTACACATTGGAATTTGGAAGCAACTCCATTGCAGACGCATTAAATAAGAATTTGTATTTATCAACATTTATTGATACATATTTTGTTATTAAAGTAAAAACTTTGGAATAGAGAAAGTTTCCTTCCATGCTATGTAATTATAGGAAAGATAAACAATTTCATTTCAAATTAAGATTTATTATTAATTCTTAATAATTTAATATTTTCTATTTTAAAATATATTTTATAATATAAAATAAATGTATTAATTTAAAAAATTATTTATTTTAGTATTTGTATTTACAATATAATTACTTGAAAATATTAATAGATTAATTTAGTACTATGTTTATATTAAATTTGTTTGTTACTATATTGATTTATAATTTTATTAATTTTTTTGCAATTTTTTTATTAAATGGTTTTAATGGATTACAAGTCACACACCACATACAATAACACATTACATGTGAACACTAAGAAAATATTTCTAGCAAGGTATGCTTTTGAAAATAAAATAGATTATCTACTTTTACAACTACAAAATAATTCTTGCATTTAGTATCTATGTTCATAAAAGCGCTAATATAACTATATAGTTAACAAATTCATAAATTAAAATTAGGATCATGTTAATGTAGAAGATGGCGCATAATGAGGAAAAATACAAGAAAAAAGGGAATAACACTCAAGAAACCCAAGTATAGGTTCAAAAGATCCCATAAACAAAATAACTAGTTTCGTAGAAGTTATGAAATTAGCTTGACTATTTTCATATTTATGCCGAAGGCATTGGCCCTATTAGATTTGGGGTTATTCTGTCTAACAACAATCAAAGAGTGCATGGTTTGGATCATGTTTGGAAACATGTTGAATGCACAACTCTGTCCTCACCATCCACATTGAGCGATTATTTTGAATTGAAGAATGGATAATATATAATGGTTTTAGTGGAATGGGATGGGTTGATGTCTAACAGATGGAGCATCATAGATCTCTAACTACATACTATAAATATGTTGTTGATCTCCATGTAACTTGTACTCCTAATGAGAATGTGTACATTTTAATGGATTTCAAGCAAATTTCATGCTCAAGAATATCCACAGATAATGATTGTCTGAGTGTGCTATGACCACAAAGGGGCGTACCATGCTCTACATCGAAATAAGAAAAGCATTGTTCTCTCATCACTCTCTTCTTATTTTTGAGGCGCTTTCCCTATAATAGAAGGACACATTTGCTAGATTTGAGCTCGATTTCGACTTGGAGGATCTTCTGAACGAGTGGCTTGGGGAATGAAATTCATTAAAGGCTTACACTAGCTTTGGGGACTACCAAAGGTGTTTAGCTTGTGGAGATTACTTGAATGCAAAAGGTGCGTATTCGTACAAGGATGGAAGGTTGGGTCTCGAATATATTGTCATGGTTAATGAAGTCTAATCATCATTATATTCTCTTGCAACTATCGTTTTTTACGTTGTAGACACAAAATCACACACTTGGGTATATTTCTAGATCCTAACAACATACTTGCACTTATATGATTCCTAAGCGAGAAAACTAGTAATTGACTACTATCTTGGGCCTCTTTTATGTCTTTCTTGCTTTCTCTTTGGCCTTACACACCCTACAACCCAATCTGAACTTTATTGTTTTATCTTATGACTTTAGACACCAACACCTAGACAAGATGCCAACGCCCAAGCGCCCTCGTCCTTCTAGGCACCCTCGACCTCTTTCTCCTTACTCGCTCTTTTTGGGCTTATTTTATCTTTTGGGCATATTATTTTCTTATGGGTCAACCTTCCAGTTGTCAATTACAAAATTCAACCAAGGGAATCATATAACTACAAAGCTATGTGACCATAATAAAGGACCAAGCTCTAAGCATATATTATCATCACCTAAGGTTGCACATCCAAAGGCATTATCAGAGCATCAAAGGAATCTATCTAGATTTCATTCAAGGGACAAGGGATTGCATTTTATGCATACACTTCATAAGAAGGCAATTTCATTATTCCATCCACACATTTTACTAGATTGCTACATTTCACTACAACCTGCTATCAAGTGCAACTTGCACAAGAGCATCCTAGGGCACAATTATTACACACACTCACAAGAACTACATGGATTTTGAGATGTAATGCAACACTCAGTCAGGTGACCGTCATAGTCATCCTGACTCCCTATATTGCATATTTTGTTTTGGGATTTGATGTAGTTTGAGGGTTTTGTAGGTCATATTATCTTTATAGGTTACAGGAGAATTCAGTGATCATCCAACGACATACAGGCAGCCAACGACTATCAACAAAAACCTTGCGATATCAGAAAGATAAGTTTTTGAGCATCTACGCAGTCATAGGAGTCCAGTAGAGGTCACCAGTGCTGAAGCACCCATTTCCTACTCTAAGCGCTAGAGTCCAGGCAAATCAGTTAGTTCTAAAATTTATTTTTCATAGTTGTGACAATTTACCCTTCATGTTTATCATTTTTTCCAGTATGCACATTCCCGACATCAGACATAAATCAACTAAGTCAATATTTTACTATCTTGCACTTAGGGTTTCATATTTATCTAACTTATTACTTATGTTCTCCTGTCTATAACAGTTCTTTATCATAGTTTTACATGTGTTACTCTGCAATTAGGGTTTAACATAATTCCATATTTTTAAAATCATACACGAGGCTTTTCATATTCAAGTCTATTTTTCACTAATGTGTAACTAGGAAGCTCTTCATTATTATTCCCATTCGCAAGATAAATGAATCATCTATTATGTATGTCATTCCTTCTAATCTCAAAAGAATTTTCATCTACTTTCTTGGTGATAGTGTAAGGACCATACCATAGAAGTCAAATTTTCCTGTGTGGACCTAAACACCTTTCCTTTTGAATCCACAACCAAAATTTATAACCAACCTTGAAATGATGTGGAACCTTGTGTTGATCATGGAATTGTTTATACTTCTCATTATTATTCTATAAAATATCGTGGAATTACTGCTAAGTGTACTAAATTTGTTTAATAAACCTTGTTTCCTTTCTACTTCAGTTTTTCCATGAGACGTGTATTCCATCGTATGCACTGGAATGCATACATCAATGGGTGTCATGGGCTTGAATCCATAACAAAATTTAAATGGAATGTGCTTGGTGGAGCTATGTAGGGTCCAATTGTATCCATGTTATATGTAGGGAGGTCCTCATCCCATGTAAGTGGGTGTTTGGAGTGATATATATGAAGCATGTGGAAAATTAGGTGGTTTACCACCTATGTTTGTCTGTCAATCTGCAGGTGGAAGGATGTGGACTTCATCAACTTAGTGTCCATCATTCACCATTGGGTGGACCATAAGATGCTCAAGAAAATATTTTCCCTATCTGAAATGATAGAATTGGGAAGCCCAAAGGTGATCTATACATGACTAAAATACAATTTAGTACTTTCTTCAACATAAATATTTTTCTTACAAACAATCATAATATCCATTTTAGAAAATTGATCAACTACAACAAAAACACAATCATTTCCATGTTTTGAAGTTGGCGAACCTGAGAGGAATTATATTGAGATGGAGGCCAAAGGCTTGGTTGGTTAAAAGGAAATGGTATATATAGTCCTTGCCTCTTATTAGTTGGTTTGGAAATCACACAGGGGGTACAAGATTTGATGTACTTAACCACATCATTCCTCAGGTTGGTCCAGTAAAAGTTATTTTGAAGTATTGCCAATGTTTTGTCCATGCCAAAGTGTCAAGTTGTCCTGTAAAAGTGTGCCTCCCATATCATCTTCTGTTGATCACCAGTTATAACACAAATGTGTCCCATGTGGCAGAGAAGGTTATCCTGTAGGTAGAAATTAGGGACATGCTTTCCTCCTCGGAGGGCCTGATATGTATCAGAAAATTTAGGATCCATCTCATACAAAGTACACTGATAGGAATTCTCATGTCCGCAAAGGTCAAGGATAGTTATGAGGGTTGCAATTGCAAGGCAACTCAGATAATCTACTACTAAATTAGAAATTCCCTTCTTATGTTTTATTATCAGGTGGAACTGTTACAGGTACATGGCCCACTTCTGGTGTCTTTCATTCCTTAGTTTACTCTACGTCTGAAGGAACTTCAATGGCATGTGGTCTGTCTGGATGACTGTCTCCTTTCCCAGAATGTAGTGTTTCCATTGCTTGCATGCTTGAACAATGGCATAAATCTCCTTATCATATGTGGGGTACTTCCTGAATGTGTCATTGAATGTTTCACTACATGATATATGCAACATAGAATTGGACATGTTGCATCATAACTACTCACATGGCATACTGAGATGCGTTATCATCAATTCAAAAGGTTGATACATGCTAGGTAAGGAGAGAATAAGAGTCGAGCATAACATTTCTTTCAAACCTTTGAATGCTCTCTATTGCGGATCCCCCCATTGGAATCTAATCTTGTTTCCTCCTTTAGTCACTTGGTTCAATGGAAGTAAATATGTTAAAACCCTAAGACAAATTGAGGATAGAAATTAGAAAGACCCAAGAAATTACGAAGTTCTGTAAGAGTCTTTGGAGTAGGCCATTCCTGAAGAAACTAAACCTTCCTAATCCCAAATGTGCATTTGTCTGTATTTGCATACAACTTGTGCTTTCAAAGGGTTTGAACATTTGATGTACTTCTCGAACATGTTATAGATGTGCATCCCATGCTTGACTATAGACGAGTGGATCATATAAGTAGAACACTATAAAGGAATTGGAGTAGATTCGTAGGAGCATTAGTTAGTCCAAAGGGCATGACCAACCATTGGAATAAACCTTCTCGAGACTTAAACTTAATATTCCAAACATCAGTGGGATTGATGGGAATATGGTGATATCCATATCCATACTTGAGATCAATTTTGGTGAAGAAATTTACATTGTGGAGTTGGTCTAGAAAATCATCAATCCTCAGAAGAGGGTAGCGATCTTATTGACAGTGATTTTGTTCAAGGCCCAATTGTCAATGCAAAGAATCCATGTTCCATTTTTCTTTGGTGCCAAGGAAATTGGACATCCAAAGGTTAATATCTTGGCCTAATGTATCCCATTTGAATCAATTCTTGGTGCTACCTCTTGATCTCGTCATTTTCAAGGAATGACCTGCGATACGTGTGGTTGTTGGGTAAAGGAGAGCTTGAGAACAAATCAATAACATGTTTTACCTCACACTGAAGTGGCACTCTTGTGGGTGACTGGAATAGATCATCATACTCAACTATGATTTGGTCCATCTACTTCTTTTGTTGCACAGAATATGTGTTCAAGGTGTCTGCAACAAATTTCTTGGTAGTATTTAGCCTGATCATCAAGATGACAAACTAATTTGGTTTTCTCCAACATCTTCTTACATTTCTTGGCACTGATGAGGGAAACAAAATTGGAGGGAATGACCTCAAGTATCCAATAACACCGACTTGCAATGGTAACAATGACCCTTCGATGTTGTGAATCATACATTCCATGTCTATCCCACATGAATGACTGGCTCATGAGCAAATCATAAACATCTAATGGAACAACATCACATAAGACTTCATCATAGAATGGTTTGATTGCATATGGGAGGAGAAATTGTTGTGTGACATGGAGATATCTTCCTGAGTTCAACCACCTGATACTATATGGCTGTGGATGTGGCTTTACAAGAAGGTTACAAATTTTCACAACATCAATAGGAATTAAATTCTTTTGAATTCCACTATCAAGAATAAAATATAGAGGCTTACCTTTTACCCAAATATTGGAATGAAATAGATTTTCCTTCTCATCCATCTTCTTGACTTGTGAGGTGACAATGATCACATCCGTTTCAGTGTCTATAATTTAATCTTCTTCATTTCTAGCCTCGGGGTGTGTCATCTGGTGGAGCAGTGGGTGCTGAATTTGATGACTCAGAAAGGAAGGACTTGATGGCTCGACATTCTTCCTTGGAATGACGATTAGTATTGTGGAGGTCGCATAACTTCCCTATCTTCCAGGATCCTTTTGTGTTTTATTTCCTTGTGAATCCTTTTGTTTCTAACCCTGGCCTCAGTTTTGGCCTACCTTATCATTTTTCCCCTTTAGAGGCAAGTTATTTTTATTTCTCTTTCCATGCTTTTTTTCAATCTTGATCATAAAATTATACACCTCGCCGAGGATATGGAATTTAAATAGGTCCATGTCCTCTCCTATGTACCATTGTAGGCCACTGTGATATTTGAGGATCTCATTTTGTTTTGTGTCTTGAATTCCCAATCTTGCAGATAGAGAATGAAAATTATTAGTATAATCTTGAACTGGCTGGTCCTTACCTTAGCAAAGTTGTTTCCACTGTATGTATAAATCATCATAGGCTCCAATAGGGTATTATTATTCCTTTATGGCATCCATAGAATCATTCCATGTGTGCTCATTTACAATGGTTAGTTCATCCCTATCGAGTCCGTTCTTTTACATCCCCATCAATTTTTGACAGAAAGTGATGATTTCAAGCGATAAAATGTTATCTTCTCTTTATCGATTAATTTATTGATATAAAAATAGGAGGATAATTGGTCAAACTAATTTTCCACTCCATCAAGATTTGTTTTACCCTAAAAAATAGGAATATCAAAATTTACTTTAACCTTGAAGGGTGTCAAGGCACTTAAGGGTTGGATCGCAGAGGAGGATGTATGATTTCTCATTTGTAGTTGTTCAAGGATATGGAGAATTGTTGTAACATCCACTCCTTTTACTCCATGAGAGCTTCATTCACCATTTTCTTGAGAGGATCATTTGTCTTGGTGTTCTCTACTATTTGAGGTCTCCTGCAACAAGTACTCAAATATTCTTAAGGATGTTGTGTGGACCACCTAAGCTTCTTATATCTCAAACTCATCTTGGGAATCATACATACATGGCATATATGTATTTGAAATAAGGACCACCATTAACTTAGACACTTACTACATATCTCTAAAATATATCTATCTGAAATATGGTGATGGATATCAATCAATCTTCTTATTTTTTATTTTTCACATAGGAAATTAATTAAATTATCAATATTTATTTTTAAATGGAATCAATCAAGTTTTACCATTAAGTTAGTCTCAAAAAATGTTAGTGTGGTAGGTAGTTAACACAATGAGATCCCTCTCCACCACTAGTTCGAGCTTTTGGTGTGACGGAAAATTATTCATGGTATCAGAGCCAGGTAGTTAAGTGTGCCCGACCTTGAGTGGTCGGGAAAAAATGGGCCCAAAAATTACCGTATGGCCAAGATATTATTATTATTTTTAATTGAAAACTGAAATTTTATTAAAATAAATGTATAGTACATTACCACTCGTACAAAAAATGGGTGGAAGAAGTCAAACCATAGAATGCAATTCAAATCGAGATAAGAAGGCCTCAAGAAAAGGCCAAATCACCTTAAGGGGACATCAAAAATTTGTACTATGTAGTAAAAGTGTGATTTTAAACTAAAAAAGGTGCAAGAAGTAAAAGGCACCAAAATATACAAAATCCTAAGAAACGTATGTTGCAACAAAGAATATGGTGGTAAGAGGAAGAAGAGGTACAGGACCATTTTAAGGTTTTACCCTTATTGCCATTAGTAACTAATGAAACGTGGGCTCTTTGTTCTCCCTTTGTGATCCCGCCTTACAAAATGTGATGTTTATGGACTAAAATCAAACTAAATTAGTTTTAATTAGTCTTTGTGCATCCTTATGCATCTATGATCAAAGAAATATCTGAAATTTAATTGTTATTTTCTCTTGTGATTTAACTAGTATGTAACATAGAATATTGTTTAATTTGATGAATCAAATCATAAAGTTCCACGATTTGTTTTTAATCTGAAGTCTCTACTTTTCAATAAACACATAAACATTCAAACATGGTGAATCAAATTATTAACCAAATACACATATTCTTTCCATATTTAACTTTGAATTTCCTCCTTGGAACTTCCAGCTAGCTTCATCTTCAACACATGGCCTTAAACTGAATTTTTCATTATGTGCAAGCTCTTTGAGTTTTGGTTTGGTATCCATTCAAGAAAGTGTGTAGAAGCTTGATACATGGTTGTCAATGGATGGCACTTTTCCTTCATTAATGTATGATACTTTGCCTCAAAATTTTAATATGGATTTCCTCTTGAAGATAAATTGAACATCTAACTTACTGTTAAAAATAAATTTATAAAACCTCCAAGTATTACCCTATCTAGCTGTCATTATAGAAACATTGAAATTTTATTGATTAAGCACACCTTATCTATTCAATGTGTAGAATATAGGTGAATACGAAAAATTTCAAACCAATAAGATCCAAGTTGAGAAGGTGACTATATGAAGGATTTCATGACTGAGTATTGAAGGATAAAATGATGATATGCTGAGGTGAGTAGTCAACTATGATGAATCGGTGAAGAGCCCAAATCGAAGTGGTATCAAGTCGGGTAAATATTATCACAGTGATTGAATAAATTAAAGGTAGCATATAGATACAAGATAGTTGATACAATTCAAACACATTCAGAATAAACTGATCTTGAAGGTAGAGTCCAAGAAAATGGAAAAATGCAAGAGAAGATATGAGCTTAGTTGGTAGTTCAAAATCCAACTAAACTGTAAGGAAAAAACATCCAAACTAAGAACATGTTGTGTTCAATTCACAAAATTTGAGGATGCACAAAAATTGTCTCACAAAATGTCTAACCAAATGATAAACCCATGAAAAATCATGATTTTGGGTTATAAAAGGCATGAGATTACGGAAGATGCTTTGGAAGTATTTTATTTGATGAAATATGCAAGGTCAAAACCTTTGGGAAATTGAGTAATTTGGAAGAGGGTAAGAAAATCCATGATGAGATATTTGGAATTGGATGTGAGTTTTATCAAATTTTGTCGTGCAAAATAAAATGATTGATATAAATAAAAAAACATGGTTATGGAGGATTCACATTATGTGTTTGACTAATTGACTAATTGAGATGTGGTATGTTGGTCCAACATGGTTATAGTTATTGCACACATGGAGTAGTTAAGGAAGCTATAGAGATTTTCCTGTAGATGAGGTCGTCAGAGATGAAGAAAAATAATATAGTGTGTACTTAAGGAAGGATTTAATATTTTCAAATTACATTTTAATTGATAGTTTTTATCGATAAAATAAATGTCTATTTGATTATAATGCCTTACCGATTTAGTGTTTTTTATGTATTTACATTTACAAGTAAGTTGATAGGTGAACTAAAAAAATAAAATTGACTCTTTTTGGCTGCAGATTTACACCTGCAAGTTAGTTGATGTTTTTTTGCAGTATGAAGATGTTTTTTTCACATTTCTACTGAGATAATTTTATTAAAAACCATCTCAATGAGAAATTTTAGAGCCATTTTGAACTCCAAGGGTCGAATTTCATCCATCAGCTCTTGATATGATGCATTGAAATCATTCTGTTGCACCTTTTTTGACTACCTACCAATTTACATTTCTTATGTTTTTTCCACCTTGAATATTTTTTCGCTCCCATAGAAATAAGTATTAGCAGGTCCATCTCCAAAATTTTATCTAAGTTGTTCTTATCACACAAATTTGTGGATCTATAATCCATCTGCAGCGACCTCCCCACGCTCTAATTAAGGTGAACAAATGTGCAGTCCCCTGATATTGAACTTCATTCTCTCCCTCATATAAGCCCTTAACCTTCCTTGCACATGACTGCAATTATGCAACTCCAATAGGATCATCCGTGTAGTTCCATTTCCCTGGAAAACACCCCAACGTGATTTAAAAATGCCTCACAAAAATTGGTTTCATGATAAATAATGAAATTGAAACAAAGTAGTTTTGGTGAACTTTCAAGGTTCAAGTTTTTGTAAGGAGGGATGATAAAATTTGAATTCATGACATAATAAATATGTGTACTATAGAAATTAAAGTTCTTAGGCATCAATGGTATATGGGTAACAAAATGATAATTGATAGGTCCAGATATGGAAGATGTAAACGAAAACACGTAGGAGTCAAATTGCCATGTTGGCATATTCAGTGAACATACCCGATAGATACGTTCAATGATGCTAAGATGGGTTTATGAGTTTGGCTTCGGACCTATCAGTTGCATTTTCTTAAAAACCTCTGAGACTTATTCAACATACATACAATCATTACATTCCATGACAACACACTTCCTTCAGAAGTTTTTTCAAACAATTCTCGTGCCTTATGTATCTTTCAAAAATTTGCAATCCTATCTATCAAAGCAGCCATAACTACATCTAAGAAGAGAGAACATTCTATTATTCCATGATGTATCTTCACACCCTACTCCAAAGCTCCAATTTTGGAACAATATGGAAGAATGTCGAAAAATGTTGATGAGTCTGACTTACATAGCCATGACATGTTCTAGAGTGGTCTAAAAAAAATACATCACCAATGTCAACTAGACTTCCCAAAAATACCAAGTATACCCCACGTACCAAGCCTGATACGTATCTGGTATGGGTACAAGTATAGGTATGATTTAGGTACACTGTGAGTATGTATCTGCATGCCTTGATTATGTCTCAGGTACTTAAATCCATACCTAGGATGTACCCATTACATAGCCACACTTTTTTAAGTGCAAAAAAAAAAAAAACTTGGCTTTGACCAGAATTCAACCTTGGAATGTTTGTGTGAGATTCAATATTTCCAATAGGCTCCAAAGGGTCAAAAGAGATGAAAATGACTTCATTTGGTTTTGTTATTATTTGTGGGATTTCTTGTTGCTCCTCATGGAATTTCTTCAGTGAATTTGGAAGGCACGAGAACAAGCAAAGAACTTGGTGGTTGGGCGACCTATGTTCTCTTCGTTTGACACTAGATGTAGACACAAAATCACATAGTTTGGGTAACTATCTAGTCCTAATCGCATACTGCTATTCATATGATTCATAAGTAAGAAAAATACTAATTAACCCATGTCTTTGGCCACTTTTGTTTTGCTTTCTATTGATACTTTCAGTCTTGTACCCTTACTTTCTCAGTTTACCTTTTTACTCTTCAACATTTGTCATCCTGGACACCAGCACCCAACCAGGACGCTAGTGTCAGGTGCCCTTATCCCCTCTGAGAACTCCCATCCCCTTTGTACTTAACTGGCACTTGTTGGGTCCTTTCTAGTTGTTTGAGCATCATATCTTTTTGGTAGTCATCATTTTTGGGTTTAATTATGAAATTAAAGCAAATAAATCATATAAATATAAATTTATGTGATCATAATAAAGGACTAAACACTAAGCCCTAACTATCACCACCTAAGGTTGCATCCATCAAGCATCTAAAATCTCCATTGCATCTATCTAGCACCATCACAAGGGACACAAGGCCTGGTTTTCTGCATCACACTTCATAGGAAGGGATTTTATTGTTTCCATGTACACATTTATTATATTCTACATATAACTACTTACTCACTATCCAAGTGCGAAACACACAAGAGAAAAATAGGGCACAATTCCACATACACAGAACTAAATTGGGTTTGAGATGTAGTGCAACGCTCAGTCATAAGTTCACCATTGCGACAACTGAGGACAGTCCAATCCCTCATTCAACATCTTTCATTTTTAGAATTTGATGTCTATTTGAGGTTTTGCAAGTTCATATTTCATTGCAGGTTTCTAGCGACATCGGTGATCTTGGTGTGAATTCAGAGCGATAAAAGGAAAATAATAATGACTAACTTGTGACCCTGAAAAGTTGGGTTTCCGAGTATTTTTGCATACTCAAGCGCCTGTTTTCGGTCTGTGACACCCGTGGGTGCCCTTGTCCCTTTCTGGAAACCCCTATTAAACCTATCCTTCCAGATCTATATTTTTCTTGGTCTCTGTGCAAAGGTCCTACGTTCTTTTCAAATGGTCAGGACTTCGGTACACTTCAGATTTGGTTGTGAATCAGCTAAGTCCTTCTCTATCCTCCTTTCACATTTTATTGCTTAGTTTTCTTGAGTTAATTTTTGTAATGGGTAAGTGCACCAAGTTGGGGGGCCAAAAGAGGGCCTTAAGTGCACACTTTTTTTTATGAAAAATAAAAATCATCAACTTCTACGAATTATTTTAAATAGTTACACTCAAAATTGGAAGATGTTATAAGAACATGAATCGTAGCATTTTGAGTCTAGTTTCTAAGATGGTTAAGTTTAAGTGGGTCAAATAACTAAAATACCAACAGGTATTCTTGTTTTTGATAAAAAAAACATAGTAGACATTCTTTTGTGCCCCACCATTTTTCGAGCACTATTTAATATTTTTGAAAACCCTATGGTAGAAAGATAAATAGGAGCATCTAGTTTGGGCTAATATTTGTTTAGATTTTTTAATGAGTATTTTGTTTAATGATATTTCTAGTACAAAAATTTTAAATTTTGAAAAATAATGGAGCTCCGACCGTGCCCCCTAACTACCTCAAAAAATATCATATTTTTTTTAAATATGTATAGAATTAGTCCTAGTTTGGGCAAAAAAAAATTTATTCAATTTCGTTTAGTAAAAAAAAAGATACATGAAGAAAGATAGACGTGTATAAAATCCATAAAATAGCTACAAAAAGGCATAATTAGAAAATAATTAGTATGGAAACCTTATATTAGTCAAAAAAATTGAAAAATCATATTTTTAAAAAGAATAAAGTCTGCCCAACCTCGTAGTCATATTTTAATTAAATTGGTTGATTGTTTTAATTTGATTTATTGTCGCAGAATAGGTATTTTACCATTTTTCTTTAAAAACACGTAATTTTTTATGTTTTTGTAGGTCCATGCCTTAGGCTTGGGGATCCAAACTGGATCTAAGCTTAGAGGCATGCCTTGGAAAAAGTAAAAAAAACATAACGTGTACGTGTTACGCATAGTATAGACATTATATGTCTTTTTGGCATGCTTCTATTTACAAAAATAAATGTTTTTCATTTATTATAAGTTTTTTATTTATTATTATTTATATTTTATTATTTCTTATACTTTAAATTTATTGTAGTAAATATAAGAAATTAGGGTCACTCTGCACATTATGGAAGTAGTCTCACATGTCCATGAGTCACGATTTAGGAGAGAATTTTTTATAATCTAATTTGGTCAATACATAGGTAATTTTCAGGATTTAAGCATTCGGCCTAAATATTTTAGTGTTTAAATTATACAATCGATGTCTATTTTGGCAATAAATATAGTCATTGTTTAGGTTTTGGGGTCTTTTGGATTGTTTATTGACATTTGTAGGAGTGTTAGATGTGTCAAAATTAGATTTTATAAACCTCACAACTCTAAAAGGAAACAAAAACTACTCAAATATATGCACTCATGAAATGCCAAGTTATAATACATAACAAATCAAAACACATGTGTTGGACATAGTATCATTGGCATTGTCAATGATGTCAAGTTGCATTGATGGAAAAGGGTGTCTAGGTGGTATAGGAGTCACCTAGAGGTGTCAATCATCAAGAAGCATGAAATTTGATTAGTAGTTCCATGTTTTGGTGTCATGAAGTGTTGCATTGGTAAAGTATTGGTTTGGAACCAAAAAGGGTAGCTTTACTATTTTGAAATTCTTCATGACGCCTTCAAGCCTTAGAGAAAAATGGATTTCTCCAACATGTAGAGGATTTATGTAGCTTTCCAATGCCTATTTTTTCCTTATAACTCTGTACAAATCTCCTAGAATCTTCTAGAGAATTTAGGTTTTACCATTAGAGTGTTTGTTCCCTGCACCCATAAAACCCAATGTTGAGTAGATAGTCCTTGAATGATCAAACCTTTCCTAAATCCTCCTAAATTACCTTAAACACTTCCAAGATTCTCTGACATCACCTATGGATTCCTAACATCTTTCTTAAACTCTCCCAGAGGGTGTTTTCATAGCTCTAGAATGGAAAAAATAACTAGCATCAAGAAATTGAAAATTTTGAAGCATGACAACTAAACCCTTAGTTGAAAATAAGGCTACTCATTCATTGTGCATCCTTCCTCTGGTGATGCAGGAACATCTTGTTAATAACCAAATATGGTTTTCTTAGGTGACTAGGGGTATCTTGGGTCCACTTGAGATGGTCATATCTTGTAATAGTCCATTCGGACTCCATAGGAAATAATAGTGAGTTTCACTCCAAATTTATAATTTGAATATTTGAACTAGCTCTAGGTATGTTATAGGCTTAGGTGTTAAGTGACATAGTCCTCTCAAATTGAAATATCATACTTGGAGGTTAGATACTATTTTGAAAATAATTTTCATGAGTAAATATATTATTTTAGATTGTCTTCTTATCTATAATGGTGTTCAAGGCTTCATAGAACCCTCACAGTGTCCAGGGAATGGAAAATACATAGCAAGACTTAATCAGACCAAACTATACCCTGCTTTATAAGTTTAGTAGTATGTAACATGAACATAATGATTCAATGGAATCCTTGAGTCTATTTCAGGGATTTGATCACAAGGAATTGGTTTTGTAAAAGTCAAGAAAAGGTTATAAGCAATCTAAAGGAGTATTTCTTAAATTAAATTTGTGTTCACAATCCTAACAGTATGTGCCTAGTCTTAAGGACCTAGAGTAGAACATTCATTGTAAAAATTAATACTTATTCCTAGTAGAGTCCTTGATAAGTGTGGAGGAAGGTAATAAGAAGACCAAGAGTTTAAAAATCCCTAGTACAACTTAGAATAATAATAAAAGTAAAGGAAAGTGTACATACAGTCTAACAATGTTAATGCCCAATATGAGGGATGGGAGAGAGGTACTTTTAGAAAAATAGTCTTTATTCCATGTGTTTTAAGTTTATGGAACGTATAACAAGCTGGAGGAAGGCCTAAGGGCATTAAGGACTCCTAAAATCATGACATAAGGATAAAGTATTGAGTGCTTAGTAGGTAAAGGAAGCAATGTACAATCATGCTTCTTTCTTATGTCTGTCAAGACCAACCTTGAGAAATAATTGTCTTAGGAAAGAAATTCATAAGGAAGTTGTATCTATCATTGAGGGAGTGGTGTTAGAATGTTTTGAGCCCTTGAGGAACAAGGGAAAATCCTTATATAAATTTAATTAAGAAGACTTTATGACTGTCCTACACAGTACCATAAAGAAGCCTAGAGAGAGTAAGGGTTTGTATGAAAACCCTTAAGTGAAAGAGGAAGAGTTGAGTGATTTTTGTTAGTGATTAGGAGAGGGGTAAGCATAGTGAGATAAATTAAAATAATATTGATTTAAATTCAAGGTGAAGGTGAAAAACAAATTTGAGAAGACTGTTTAGAGATTGAGCAAGCAAGGAGTCTTAAAAAGTAAAAATTAAAATCTAGCAAAATTATGAATAAATGAGTAATGGAGCATTGAGGTGTTATTGAGTAAGGTGTATGGGTGTGTTGACAGGTGGATGTAAGGATGAAACAACTGGAAATCCATTAAACCCTTAATTTTTATTTCAAACCCTAATTAGACCTACTAGAAACAAGGGAAAAGGAAAAAGTTGAATTAGGGAAGTTGTATTTTGAGTTAAAGTTATATAAAGAGGATTGCAGGGTACTTTGTATCATCTGGCCAACTTGTCATTAGTTCAACCTCTACCATGGATCAAAGGAAAGTACCAATAATATCATTCAATGTGTTTCAATGTGTAGGGAATAGTGTCTAGAATGTGATTGATCAACTCATTTAGTTTTTATGAGAGACTACTTCCTTTGAAGGCCTAAAAAGGCCATTTTTTTTTCCATTTTGTAGCTAATTGAACACCCTTCGGAAGTTTTTAGAGAAAATATAAAGAATATGAGGGTGATTTATGAGAGAATTTAAAATGTCTAAGTAAATTTAGCAAATTTGAGAAAATCAAATCTCATTCAGGAGCAATATGTTTAAGACCAGGTTTTCAGGTGCAGGGAATGAAAGCTAAAACAGTGAAAGTTGACTTCTCTGGATGATTCTAGGAGTTATGGAAAGAGTTAGGATGAAAAAATAGGCATTGGAAGATATTATAATACTCTACAAGGTGGAATAATCAACATTGATTCAAGGCTTAAATATTTCTGTAGGTACTACAAAACTCTTCAGTTGCCCCTCCTAGTTCAAATTGAAATAGGACCAAAAGTTTGAGTTGCATGTAGAATTAGTGTTTTAGAATAGTTTCATTGGTCATAAAATGTTATTTTTAGTGATTCAATGAAGTATGGAGGTTAATAAAATGTAATTCATCCTCAAATTCCATTCAAGGATTCATCCCCTATCTGGAGGAGGAAACCCATTTCCATGAGGAACAACTTGAGAAAAAAGGTGCCCATGTACCAGAAGCATGCTTACACCCATGTTTCATCTTGGTCAATAAATCAAATTGTGAAGGATGCATCATGTTCAAAGCTGAAATTTTGAGCTTAAGGAGTGACTTGATGATCATCATATCCTGACTCTGTCATTGTACCCCAATCTCTCCAAAGAACAAGCTAAAATGAGCTAGTCATGCCACTGAGGTATTTAGGAGCATCATGTGTGAAATATTAAGGCATAAAATATCTCCATGAGAGACATATGAGAAAATACACGTATGAGAATCATGAATTTGATTCCATGAAAGGATGATTTTAGATTAGGAAAGGTGAGGGGAAGATCTTTATATGGAGCACCTTGTTTCTAATAATGAGAAATCATCCGAATTGACTTGATGCAATTCACTTGGTACTATTCGTAAAAACACATTAAACACCTAGTAGTGTGATCACACCTTAAGGAGGAGGCACATTACAATCATCTCATTTTTTCCATAGGACAAGAATCCCATTCAAGGAACAATCCTCTATCTACAAAGTGAGGATACCATTTTAGTAATAAGTAAACAAGCATAATATAATTGATTCGTGGTCACTAAAGTGAATTATGGACCAAATTTCAAAATTGGTACTAATTAAAACAGTGGTAGGGCCAAAATCCAATCCAGAAGGTCAAAAAACCTACATAACGACTATATGTAACTACAATATATATGTTCTAAAAGTTTTAGGTCCTTGTTAAAATCCTAAAAATGAGTAGATACTGACCAAATTAGATTTTGAAATTTTTTCTTCTAGATTATAAATTCCGGAGCTATGGGACCGCTTCCATCAGGTACAAAGTGACCCTAGTTTTTCATATATACTAAAATAAATTTAAAGTATAAGAAATAGTATAAGTATAAAGAAATAATAAAAGAAATCTTATACTATTTCTTATACTTTAAATTTATTTTAGTATATATGGCTTCTTTGGGACCTTCCAAATTTCATACCACTCAAAACACGTACGTGTTTTAGCTTATGGGATTTCCAAATCAAAGAAAATAATACACTTATTTTCGGATTTATGTTCACATTTTGGCTTCCCAAAATGGTGCACTTACACTACTTAATTATCATATATTTAGTGCTGTAATAACATTTAGATTAAGCATTTGTATAGGCATATTATCCACATTTAGATTAATCACTAGGTTTTAAGCCTACAAATCAATTTCGCTGAATATGAAATATAATGAGAAGATCCTTACCTTGATAAGAGTCTACTCTTCCCTCCTTTGGTTTGAGAAAGGAATTAAAATATTTCATGATTTGTACAGGTTTGGGAAGTAGATGGAATATACATACCTTGAAGCTTTCTATAAGCTTCCTCAATCTCAGTTCAGAATGTATACAATGCTAAGAAATGCTTTCACATCTCCCTCTACTAGACGAATTATGGAGGATGAGAATGTATTTTGGGATAGTATGAGGTAGATCAAACACCCCCCCCCCCCCCCCCCCCCCGCTCTAAGAGGATACCTCCAAAAAACTATTTGAAAATATTTTCTTCTCCCCAAACCATTCCTTGTGCTTTAAAAACAAGTGGAATGTTTATGAGCCCATTAGTAGATGGACTTATAGATTTAATGTTTGGCGGTCTTCTTGTATTCAGTCAAAGAAATCTTTCTTTAGATGGCTTCTAATTCATAACAAGATTTTTGTTGGCTTCTAATATTTTATATGCTATTGAAACTTTAATCTTGTTTTGATTAAACTTTTATACATATTTATATTTTTAAACTTTTAAAAATATATTGTATGAACATACCCACAGAGTAACGTCCCCAAGGTTTTTAAAAATTTGTCATTTTAGTGTATTGTACCCATAGCGAAACAATCTAGAATAGTTAAAA
This sequence comes from Taxus chinensis, assembly GCA_019776745.2. NCBI lineage: Eukaryota > Viridiplantae > Streptophyta > Pinopsida > Cupressales > Taxaceae > Taxus > Taxus chinensis. Next base: position 532,062,010 of record CM034155.1, on the reverse strand, counting down.
AACAACAACAAAGAGGTATCCAAAATTAAAATTCATCTCTTCATGTCACCACACATACCCAATAGGAGGATATTTGCAAAAATAATGCTCCTATACATGGGTATTAGGATCAGATATCAATTTAAAAATAGCTAGAGATATCTACATCCTCATCTTTTTATGATCAAAACTATTTTTTTCTTTCGACATGAGCTATTGCATATTATTTCACCGCAAATAAGGGTTAATCCCACCGTACAATATAATTAAAAGGGAAGAGAAAAGAATCACTAGGTGATTATGCTAAAATGGAATTTTTCTATCCTAATCTAATGCAAGTTTACAGTAAATAAATAACTAATGAAATAACTTAAATACACCCAAACAATCTATGTAATGAGATATGAAACCCTAATGTGCAAAGAGGGTTAGGAAAGCCTTAGTTGATTTGTCGATGTCGTGGGAATTTGCTACAGTGGAGACCGAATGAACAGGAGTAAGAAACGTTCACACAAGAGCCTGAGAAAACATAGATCTGAGCTACCTAGTTGGATTGGGGTTCCTACAAAAGGAATTGGGGCACCTAGGGCACCCTATTCTGCAGTCTCGGAACCCTAGTCTATGTGGGAAGTCTGGAAGAAGAGTTTATAGGGTCGCCAGATGATGCAAAGCCTTTTCATCTTTTCATGTGTATTTCATACCTAGTTTGTTGATGTCACCATAAACCTGTAATGAAAAATCACCTGTAAAACCTGAGATAAAGCATCAAAACACTAGAAAAGAAAGATGCATATAAAGGTGTTAGACTATCCTCAGCCACCACAATGGTGGACTTATCACTAAGTGCTTCACTACATCTCAGACCTAATGTAGTTTTGTGTGTGTGTGTGAAATTGTGTCCGAGGTGCTCTTGTGCATGTCACACTTTGTGAGTAGCGAGAAATAACGAGATGTAGAATGTAGATAATATGCGCATGGAATAGAATAAACTCCCCTCCTATGAAGTGTGATGTAGAAAACTATCCTTTGTCCCTTTTGATGGAGGTAGATGGATGCAAATGGAATAATACAAGCCTTGATGGATGCAACCTTATATGGTGATAGTAAGTGCTTAGTCCCTTATTATTATCGCATAACTTTATATTCATATGGTTCCTTCACTTGAATTTTGTAATTAACCCCGAAAAGTCTGACTACCAAAAATATAAGATGTTTAAACAAATAGAAATGACCCAAAAATTTAGAGTAAACTATAAAGAGGATAGGGTCACCTAGAGGGAACAGGAACATTTGCTCTACTGTCCTAGCTGGGTGCTCCAATCCAGAAAAGGAAAAACAGAAGTATGAAAAGAAAGACTAGGCCAATAGATGCGCAATACCAAAATTAACAACTGAAAGAAATGAAATATGGCCAAAGATATGGGTTAATTATTAATTTTCGTACTTAGGAACCATGTAAATAGTAGTATGTAATCAAGACTAGATAATTACCCAATGTGTGTGATTTTGTGTCTACATTTTCCCCCATTTTATGTTGGTCAACAAAACGATTGGTAACATAAAGTAGATAGACATTCATACTTGATATCCATGTACAGATTGATGTAGAAAATGTGTCAAGGGACTAGAAAAAATGTGGAGTGATAAAAAAAGATGGAGCGTGGAGACTAAAGATGCAAAAGTGTAAAAAAGTGATGAGAGTGAACCTAGGGAAAACACAAGTGTGTAGATGATGATGTGTGATGTACCTACATATTAGTGTCGATGTGTGTGATGCCGAGTGATGGTGTTATTGATGTTGACTGCCTGCTTCCCATATGGACGGACCTGTAAAAGAGAAGACAATCAAGTACTCAAAAACACATGTATATATGTAAAAATCATGTATAAAGATGCATGTATATATGTAAAAAGTGTGTAATGAAAATGAAAAAGGAAAATGTGCACCTGATTCGCGATGTGAAAAATAGTGTAGAAAGGATCATGTCGATGTCGTGCGAGTTTTTTGGTGATCTCATGTCATTGGCCGAAGAAGTGTAGGGAGGAAAGTCTATTTATCCTCCAACCTGTAATCACTTCCCAAAACTGAAGAGATATCTATACTGTTTGGTTTTTTGGGTGATCCAATTCCACTAGTCAAAGTACTGTAGAGAGGAAGGTTTAGTTTATCCTCTAACCTCTAACCTCTAACTGCTCCCCAAAATGCTAAGGACAATTTTCCATGTAAAAAACCATTGTTTATGGAGTTTTGTAGATTGTTTTGAACCCAATCCCTGTATAACTAAGGACCCAAATCTGACTCTGAGCCCTGAAATGTGCTAAACAATACTGGTAGCATGCTATATATACCTTGTATGGGGTGACTGGTTCACCCATATTATATTCCCCCTCTTTAGGGGCACATGTGATGTTGATGTGGGAGAATGTGGCCCCAAAGAGAGGACCAACAACTAAAAATGTTCCCTGCAAGGAGAAGAAATGTGCTTGGTAAAAACCAAGGCATATGTAAACAAGTGGTTGGAAGACAAGTGTTAGTATAAACAAACATGCATGTATAAAACAAAATGTAAGCTATGCAGACATTGTAGAAGCTAAAACACCATAAGATATTGTAATAATGCAAGAAGAAAATGTAGGCCGTAAAAAGCAGGTTACAAACATGGGAAATCACTCACGATGTCGCAAGATACTCAAGGTTGTAGTGTCCAAAAACAAACAAGCAATAAAGTGTGCACATAAAACAAAAGGTCAATGCCCGCATATAATGACAAACAAGTACAAGAAATGTAATCAGATAACCATGGTGGAAAATAATCCTGCAAAATAAAGGTTGCACATTAACGTACTTGTTAGAATGTTAGAAAGATAAGATGTATGTAAAAGCGTGTATAAGTGATAAATTAAAGTGTGAAGTAAAAATAGAAACAATAACACTTGTAGCGTATGAAATTGGATGCCCCCAGTAGCTATGATGGGACCAGTAGTGAGTATTGTCCCAAGCATTCATGATGCATGTAATGGTCTTGTATAATCTACGATCAAAAATAAAAAGCAAGTGAACACACACGTGTGTATGATGAAAATAATGACATACACGATATCTATCTAGTATGTATAATAAGACGAACATGTGCAAGTAAGTGTAAGAAAGAGTAAAAGTAACTAAGATATACAACATGATGTGAATGGATTGAATGAAATGTAAAATGGATGATAGGAGCCATGTGCACCCCGAGTGAATGGATTTTTATGCAGTGAGTTTAATTTGTTTATGTCCCCTCAAAAATCAATAATGAACTGTAAATAAGAGTGCATCATTGGGAAATTATCAAAATGTGTGTTGTGTGTAGCGCATCGTGGTGAAAGTGTAATAATGATATACAACATAAAGATTAATTGTGGATGATGATGAAGCCTAAGCGTATATCAAAAAATATGAGGAGAGGGAGTGGTGATTTAGCCTAAATCGTATACCACTAAACGGTGATCATAATAGGTGATGATGATGTTAGTGTAAGTTATGATGTAGCCTATGGTGTATATCACTAAACTAGGAATGTTGTATGATGGAAAGGATCGAATGATGAGTGTGATGAGGTCCATCTGTTATGTATACCCTAAACAATATAGTATGGACCGTGAGACTAGAGTGAGTCATAGGGTATTGAGTATAGCGTGTATAAGTAATGTGTGTGAAATGCGTAATATTTGTAGTAGATAGAATGTATACGATGTATGATGCAAGATGTAAGATGTGTGAATATGTGTAATATGTAACATGTAGTGTTTAGTGTATAGTGTGTGAGGTTCATGTGTATAGAATTCCCTCAGCAATCAAGTGTGAACCAAAGCACAAGCGTGCGTCATCGAGTAATGAAAATGGTAAGGTGTAGATGGAGATGCCTATGCTAGGAGTTTGATGTATGAAAATGTGAATATGGGATATGTGTTGATGTTGGAGGGAGTGTGAGTGCCATGCCCCCTAAGTGTGCATATAATGAAGAGTACATTCATGTAATATAATATAGAAGGTCATCATCATAAAACCAAAGGGTGATGCATCAGAAACCTGATAAGTGATAGTGTTGGGTTGGTCATGTAAGGAGCCATTGAGCTGTAAGTTATACATGTCCATGGCGTATTCCTCATCAGTGAAAGGAGGTAATGGGCATCCATGTGTATACCAGAGGGTGAGATTATGTGTATAGCCTAGAAAGTAAATGTTATAAATGAATATATGACCAAAAGGCATAGGAAATGAGATATCAATATGATCAAGGTCCAATGTACCCCCTATATAAGTAAGCCAAGACTTTCCTAATGTGAGTGAAGTAGAAGAAGGAGTGCACTCAAGGTAGACTATGAGATGGAATACACATAGACAATAAGTGGTAGTGATAGTGATGAATCCATAATATACATGAGGATCATGAGTTGGAGGGTAAAGATCCTCAAAAGTGAAGCTAAGCCGAGCCAAACCCTCATGTGAACCTATAGTGACATCGCAAGTATGATCAAATGGAATATGCTCCCAATATGAATCATTCACTAAATTTTTACATGTAAATGGTGGGCGTGCCAGTGGAGATGACACACATGAATGTGTAGGGGATAGATCGACATATGTATACTGTCCAGGCCCCTGATAAAGAATCATAACAGTAGTAGTAGCAGGTGGAGGAGGTGAAGTGGAAGAAATTGTGTCTATCGCACAAATAACACCCTCAATCGGTGGGAGATGAGGTGGTTTGTCCATAGGTCGAGGTTTTTCAGTAGTATCAGTGCGTGGAGTAGGAAGTGTGGTATGAAGATCATAGTCACAATATTTGTATGGTGTAGACACTAAATCACACACTTTGGGTATTATTTAGTCCCAATCTCATACTACTATTCATATGGTTTTTGAGTGAAGAAAGTACTAATTAACCCCCATATTTTGGCCATTTTAATTTTCTTTACATCTTCATTCATGACCTTCACAACATACATTCCCAGTATGTTTCTATAATTTTGTGTTACCCTACACCTTATTGAGGCACCCGAGCTAGTACTAGGGCGCCCATGGGCACCCTAGTCCCAGTCGAGGTGACCTGATCCTTTTCCCACTTTACTTCCATATTTTGGGAACTTTCTAGCCATTTGAGCTTCCTATATTTTTGGTGGCTGTCCTTTTCGGGGTTAATTATGAAATTAGATCAAGAGAACCATATAAATATAAAGTTATGAGACCATAATGAGGGACCAAGCACTAGTCACTACTATCATCCACCTAGAGTTGCATGTATCTAATGCATCTAGAGCTCATTTGCATCCATCTAGATCCATCACAAGGAAACAGGTTGGTTCATCTGCATCACATATCATAGGAGGGAAGTTTATTCTATTCCATCCACCATTTATTACATTTTCTACACATAGTTATAGCTCTCTACTTCACAAAGTGTGACTGACACAAGAGCACCTAGGGCATGATTCACACAACACACTCATAACTACATTTGGGTCTAAAATTTAGTGCAACGCTTAGTTACTAAGTCCGCCATTGTGGCCACTAAGGACATTATGACCCCTTCATTTTGCATTTTTATTTTTTAGGGTTTGATACTTGTTTTGGGGTTTTATAGGTCTATTCTTCATCCTTGATCATCATCGACATCTGACGCACTATAACTAATTACACATGATAGATAACGAGAGCTCCACATTATCTCCTGACCTTGCAAATATGGTTTCTGGACCTCCTGCATAGACCAAGGCACCTAGAACTCAGACTAGGGTGCCCAAAGGTGCCCTAATCCTTTCCTAGGTGCCCCAATCTACTCAAACATCTCAAATATGTGTCCTATGGTGCTCTTGTATGGTTGGATCTGCATTTTATTCATCTAATTCATCCTGTGACACAGTCCCGAACAACCTTCAAATCAGATAAGGTCCTTCTAACCCTACTTGTTAATTAGGGTTTCACATTTTTATTTACTTAGTTGCTTGAGTCACTTTCCTTATTTATTTTAGCTTTCATTTACTGTTATACTCCTTAGATTAACTATATGCAAATCCACATTTTAGTTAATCATTTTGGTGAACCCAAATTCGATCTTCACACCTATAGGATCTTCATTCACTGATTATTCATCTTAGGGTTTAGGTCCATCATGAGTATCTCAATCAATGATTATTTTCTTGCAAATCCTAATCAAAGGCACATAGTCTAACATCTTCTTGCTACTATGCACATTTATGTTGATATGCATCCTGATTTGTTTTACCAAACATTTGTTGATGCATTTTCTCAACACATAGCATTCAAGTCTAATCCTCCTATTGATGTTCATACCTTTGAAAATGATCCACCTTTGCATATCATGTGTCATATTCATAATGTAGGTGTCAAACACACTTTAATTGACAATGGATCTGAACTCAACTTGTTTCCTATGTCATTCCTCAAAGTCTCAGGTATTTCTACTCATGATGTTAGTCCATCTTGTCTTTCATTGTGTGCTTATGATGTTTCCGTAAATCCATGCATGGGCCACATTACACTACCAATCACTATAGGGCCAAAAACTATCAACACTAGTGTTTTTCGTCATTGATTTTCTAGTCTCCTACAATTGTTTCCTTGGTAGGCCATGGATTCATGCCATACAAGTTGTCACTTCTATTGTACATCATTGTGTCAAATTCTTACATAATTCATTGAACATACTAGGTTTCTCATGATCATGATCCATTCCAATATTGTGACTGCTCCTAACACTAGTCTCCCTATTCTACACACTGATACTACATATGACCCTCAACCTATGGAAGAACCACCTCACTTACCACCACTTAAGGGTGTCATTTGTGTGATAGATGTAGTCTCTTCTATGAAACCTACTACTGCTGCTACTATGATTCCATATCAAGGGCATGTCCAGTCCATGGATTTCATTCTATCACCTATATCTTCGCATGTACCACCTACGTCAGCACGCCCACCATTTACTTGCATGATTTTCATGAATGACTCATATTGGGAACATATTCCATTTGATTCTACTTGTGATGACACCATATGTACACATGAGGGTTTGACTCAACTAGGTTTTGTTTTTGAGGACCTTTATCCTCCTCCTCTTGATCATCATCTCTATTAAATATTTATTAGTATTACTATTGCTTATGGTTTGCATGTCTTCCATTTAGTGTCTATCTATCATGCACTCCTCACTCTTCACCACTTACATTAGCGAAATCATGGCTTGAATATATTGGGGCACTCTAGATCCTGACCATATAGATATCTCTTTCCCCATTCCTTTTGGACGTATCTTCATTTACAATATCTCTTTTTTAGGTTATACACAAAATATCACTCATTGGTATGCGCACAGTTTCTCACTTCCTCCATTTATTGATAAGGAATATGCTATGGACATGTACCGACTATGCCTTTATGTCTCATTACACGACCAAACATAGATATTATATCTTATCAAGTAACCAATGCTTATCCATTCGATTATGACCCTGAAAGTGATGATCTTTTAGATAACATTACATAATTACATTCTTAAATCTCACATACTTGGGGGACATAGAATTTACACATTCCCCCCATCTCATATCAATGTCCATGCATTTATCATATTTACATTATTATACATCAATCTCCTAGTATAGGCACACTCATCACACGTTTTAGCATCATCACTACCTGATACCACACTCTTGTGCTTCAGTTCACACTTGACTGTTGAGGGAATATTACACACATGAACCCCACACACTACACTATAGGTCCTACATACTGAGTCTATTCACACATCTTGCATCATACAACATACATTCTACATTTAGTCTACAAAATTTAGACATTTTGCATTTATACATTGTACATCATACTAGTGATCATTATACATATGTCATACTTCTATTATCTCCAAGTCTAGCATTATATACTATTCATCATACATAACGTGTATTTCATACTATTAGTCTATCTACAAACCTTGCATTGCATTCTACACATCGCATCTCTACGCCGCATCTCACCTCATGTGTCTTACATCCTACACTTATTCTACATTGTGCATCTCCACGTCATGCATATTCTACATACTATACTAGTCTTCATCACCTATGAGTCTAGCATTACATCATCCTACATAATATATATCATTAAATCTACACATCTTGCATTACATCCTACACATTTCATATTTACACATCATACACATCATTTGGTCATCTTGTGTCATTGCATATACTATATCTCCTTCTATGCGCTGCACTCACTACCCTATGACACACTTTAGTTCCTTTGTCGATACTCGACTACCAAGGGTTTACAAATCAAATGGACCTTATCTTCATCACACAACTATCATTTGACCTTACCTCATGTGACATTCTTAGGTTAGTGACATATGTTATAGGCTAAACAGTCACCTATTCTATCATCTTGTAGTGGTATATGCTTTAGGCTACATCACCACTCCCTACTATTCATCTTGTAGTGAGATACAATTTAGGATAAATCATCACTCCTATGATTATCTTGTCATGGTATATGCTTTAGCTATAGGGTCACACACACATCATTTCTAGGTCACATATCATCAACACGTATTCACACTCATCACAGTGTGTTAGACACAACACACACATCGACCATTTCCCGATGATGCACTTCCATTTATGGTTCATTATTGACTACTGAGGGGGAAAATAAATGAACCTCTTTGCATACATTTCCATCCTCTCGAGGGGCATGTGGCTCCTACCATCCATTTAATATTCCATTCTGCCCATCCATAACATATTGCATATCTTGGTTGCTTTTACTTATTGCTTACATTTTATTGTATATGGTCATCTCATTACACATGCTAGTTAGATCTCTTGTATGTCATGTATCTATACCATACACATATGCACATTCACGTCTTTTGCTTAGTTGTGATCATAGATACAAGTATTTTGAATGTAGCACAGATGCTTACCTTCTACCCATCCTACACTGGTCATTGGGGGTATCCACATTCGTCTCTCACGGGTGCTATATTTTTTCATTTTATAATTATCACTTTCATTTATTTCTTATACACGCTTTTGACATACTAGTTATCTCTATAACATGATAACAGGTTATTCATGTGCAAAATTTGTTTCCAGGAATATTTGCTTCCATGGTTATTTGTTGTTTTTACTTGTTTTCTATTGTATGCCGGCCTTGCCATTTATTTGGTGTGCACACTTGTTTGTTTGTATGTGGCCATGATGGAATTGCATGTATTATGACATCGTGAGTGATGTCCCATGTTTGCAACCCACTTTGGTAGTCTATGATTGTCTTCTTGTGTGTTTACATTACTATATTGCTTGGTAGCTTATACATTGTTTGTGTAGATTACACATTGATGTATACATGCATGTTTATTTGTACTAACACTTGTCTTTGGCTAGCCACTTATTTGTGCGCGGCTTGGTTTCTACCAAACGCATTCCCTTCCCCCTTTAGGGCGCAAAGTTCATGTGGTTGGTTCTCTTTTGGGGCCGCATTATCCTATCAATGATGTCGCATGCTCCCCTAAAGAGGGGGAATCATTTGGGGGTTTACATACTACACAACGATTCTACACCAGTTCAGTTCAATTCAGTTTCCACCCTTGGCATTGTGGGTTACATACATCGAGTGGGTTCAAACCAGTCTACGAACCCCGTACATAGCGGATTTTACAGGACATGGTTGTCCTTAGAATTTTGGGGAACAGTTAAAGGTTGGAGGATATAGTGGAATTCCTCCCTATACTTCTTCTACCAGCGGTGTTAGATCACCCAAAAAACCCAGGCAGTATAGATATCTCTTCATACATGTTTAGGGAAGCAGTTAAAGGTTGGAGGATACAACATAATTCCTCCCTATACTTCTTCAGCCTATGGCGTAAGATCACCCAAAAAACCCCTACAGTACATGATATCCTTCTACACTCTTTCTCATCATGGATCAGGTGCACATGTTCCATTTTTCATTTGAGTATTTTACATTTACATGCTTTTACATACATATACATGTGTCTTTTACACTTGTTTTTGACATATATACATGTGTATTTGACTACTTGATCATCTTCTCCTTGAAGGTACAGTTGTATGAGAAGTAAGAAGTCAACAACATCAATAAAAAACAGTAACAATGGCATCGACAACAAAAATATTTTGTGACAACACACACCATACTAACATGCAGGTACATCACACACATCAACAACTACACATGTGTTTCCACCCTAGGTTCACTCTCATCACTTTTTACTCTTTTGCATCTTTAGTTTCCATGCTCCATCTTCTTTTTTCCACTACATGCTTTTTCTAGTCCTTCAACACGTTTTCTACATCACTCTATATGGACATCAGGTACATATCTATATTTACTTTATGTTACTGAGCATTCTGCTCACCAATATAAAGTGGGAGAAAATGTAGATAATAAATCACACACTTTGGGTATTATTTAGTCCCAGTCTCATAATACTATTCATATGGTTTTTGAGTGAATAAAGTACTAATTAACCTCCGTCTTTTGGCCATTTTACTTTGGTTTTTGTCATCATTCGTTACCTTCAACACATACATGCCCAGTCTATTTTTATTGTTCTATGTTACTCTACACCTTACTAGGGTACCCAGGCTAGTACTGGGGCGCATTAGTCCCATTCGGGGTGCCATGATATTTTTCCCACTTTACTTCCATCTTTTGGGAACTTTCTAGGCATTTGACCTTCCTATATTTTTGGTGGTCGGCCTTTTCAGGGTTAATTATGAAATTAGATCAATAGAACCATAAAAATATAAAGTTATGAGACCATAATGAGGGACCAAACACTAGTCACTACTATCATCCACCTAGAGTTACATCCATCTAAGCCATATAATGCTCATTTGCATCCATCTGGCTCCATCACAAGGGACAAGGATGGTTCATCTGCATCACACATCATATGAGGGAAGTTGATTCTACTCCATCCACCATTTATTACATTTTCTACACATAGTTATAGCTCTCTACTTCACAAAGTGTGACTGACACAAGAGCACTTAGGGAATGATTCACACACACACTAATAACTACATTTGGGTCTGAAATGTAGTGCATTGCTCAGTTAGTAAGTCCACCATTGTGGCTGTTGAGGACAACCCGACCCCATCATTTACATTTTTATTTTGTAAGGGTTTGATACTTGTTTTGGGATTTTGTAGGTCTATTCTTCATCCTTGATCATCAGAGACATCCGACGCAGTGAAAATAATTACACATGACAAACAATAAGGGCTTTGCATAATCTCATGACCCTGTAAATTTGGTTTATGGACCTCTTATATAGACCAAGGCTCCCAAAACTCATACTAGGGCGCCCACATGCACCCTGATCCTCTCTTAGGTGCCCCTATCCACTCAGAAAGCTTAGATTTATGTCTTATGGAGTTCATGTATTGTCACATCTACATTCTGTTCATCTAGTTCCTCCTGCGACACAGTCCCAAACAACTGTCGAACCAACTAAGGTCCTTCTAACCCTACTTGTTAATTAGAGTTTCACATTTTTATTTAATTAGTTTCTTGAGTCACTTTCCTTATTTAGTTTAGCTTTCATTTACTATTTTACTCCTTAGATTAACTATATACAAATCTAAATTTTAGTTAATCATATGGGTGACGATCACGAAAAATAATGTATTCGATGCCTTCATGTAAGAATTTAACACAATGATGTACTGTAGAGGCAATTACTTGCATGGAGTGAAGCCATGGTTTACCAAGTAAATAATTATATGAGACCAGAAATTCATTAATGAAAAATATAGTGTTAAGAGTCTTGGGCCTTACAGTAATAGGGAGAGCGATGTGACCTACACATGAATGAATAGAACCATCATATGCATGAAGTGAAAGACATGATGGACTAACATTAGTGCCAGAAAGACCTATTTTTTAAGGAATGACATAGAAAATAGGATGAGCTCAAATCCATTGTTAATTAAAGTGCGCTTGATACCCAAATTATAAATTTAAATTATGATATGCAATGTTGTGTCATTTTCGAAGATATTAAGATTAGTATTAGGATTAGTAGGGAAAGAAATAAGTTTAGAAAATGCATCTACAAATGTTTGGTATACTGAGTTAGGATACATATCATCACGAATGTGAGTAGTACTTAGAAGATGTTGGACTCTACGTTATAAATAGAGATTGGAAAGAAAAAATTCATTAATTTAGATACTCATGATGACAAGATTATGGAATGAAAATACAAAGAAAAGAAAAGAATGCAGATCTTAAGAGCGTGATGATCGAGTTCGGGTTCACCAAAATGATTATGCTAAAATGGAATTTTTCTAGCCTAGTCTAATGCAAGTTTGCAGTAAATAAATGAGTAATGAAATAACTAAAATACACCCAAGCAATCTAAGCAATGAGATATGAAACCCCAATGTGCAAAGAGGGTTAGGAAAGCCTTATTTGTTTCTTCGATGTCATGGGAATATGTCACAATGGAGATTGAATGAACAAGAGGAGGAAACTGTTGCACATGAGCCTGAGAAAACACATATCTGAGTTATTTTGCTGGACTGGGATGCCAGGAAAAGGGATTGGGGCACCCACATATGTAGTTTGGGCTCTCTGGCCTATGTGGGAGGTCCGGAAGCCAATTTTATAGGATTGTCAGATGATGTGAAGCCTTTTCTATTTGTCGCGTGTATTTCACACCTATTTTTTTGATGTCTTCGTAAACTTGTGATGAAGAATCACTCGAAATACCCCAAATAAAGCATCAAAATCATAAAAAAAATGCATATGAAGGGGTCAGACTGTCCTCAGCTGCCACAATGGTGGACTTATCCTTGAACGCTACACTACATCTTAGACCCAATGTAGTTTTGTGTGTGTGTGTGTAAAATTGTGCCTTAGGTGCTCTTGTGTGTGTCGTACTTTGTGAGTAGCGAGCACTAACTAGATGTAGAATGTAAATAATGTGTGCATGAAATAGAATAAACTCCCCTCCTATGAAGTGTGATGCAGAAAACCAACCTTTGTCCCTTTTGATGGAGCTAGATGGATGAAAATGGAGTAATAGAAGCCTTGATGGATAAAAACTTAGGTGGTGATAGTAAGTTCTTAGTGATTTGTGCTTGGTCCCTTATTATGATTGCATAACTTTATATTTATATGGTTCTTTCACTTGAATTTTGTATTTAACCCCGAAAAGGCCAACTACCAAAAATATAAGATGTTTAAATGGCTAGAAAGGACCCAAAAAGTGAGAGTAAAGTGTAAAGAGGACAAGGGCGCCCAAAGGGGATGGGAGCACATGACACTATTGTCCTCATTGGGCACTCCTGTTTAGAAAAGACAAAATTATAGTATAAAAAGATAGACTGGGCCAATAGAGTTGCAATACCAAAAGTAACAACTGAAAGTAATGAAAGATGGCCAAAGACATGGGTTGATTATTAATTTTGTACTTAGGAACCATGTAAATAGTAGTATGTAATCAATACTAGATTATTACCCAAAGTGCATGATTTTGTGTCTACACTGGGTGAGGAATAGGATGTAGAATTTTTATGTATTTTTATACCTTGTTCTAGAGTTATGTATTTTAGACAAGTTGGGAGGATATTCAAAATGATGATGAACATACATTTAAACCTGCCAATTTCGTTTACTTATAAATCTTACTGAATTTAATAACATAGGAATTATTATAATACATTTGAATGACAATGACCATACATTTAAACCTGCCAATTTTGTTTACTTAAAAATCATACCCAGTTTACATATATAGGAATGATTATAATACATTTGATAAATGATTTTCTTGCTTTTTTCAAACATTTCACATGCCTGCAGTAGCTTTTTCATTTTGAAAAAGTATAATACATCTAGAAAAAAATCATGTTTTTTTAACCATGTTCCACATCATGAAGCTTCTTCCTTATATGTGTATATTAGGGGAGGCATAACTACATCATTAGAAATAGTTTTTATTTTTATTTGGGTATAAATACCTTGTTCAAAACTCTGTGATTTTCACAAGCTGGGAGGAATTTTTTATAAATTATAATGAGTCTGGCATTAAATTTTCCAAATATTCTTTCAAAAAGCTATGAGGATTATTAAACAACCAATATAGTTCAGAAAGAGGCAATTTTTCCTTAATTGTCATTAGAAAATTGAGGTATTTTCTCACACAGGGAGACATTTCTCTTAAGATCTACTATATGAAAGAGGAAGGGGAAAGTTTCTCAAAACTAGAAAAGACAAAAGATGATAATTATTCTTTGACATGTACATGGAAAGAAAACTCTACCACCACTAGTAGAAGACAACAAATAAAGATTCTAAACTAGTAATGAAAGAAGAATCCTTTAGCAAAAGAGGATCCTATGTTTAATACGCCATCTCATCTAGAAAAATGCACTTTAAATGATATCACACCTAATCTTTGAAGCGTAGAGATACAACGATAAAAGGTGAATAGTATCGATGATATGGTCAACCAAATACACTACTTATATGTCAAGGTAGTAAAATAATGTAGGATCATCACACTAAAGGCATCACATTTGGTAATTTTGTGTAAGGGGTGTGTTAGGCCTTAGAGTTCTTGTTAGGTGTCTTATAACTCCTCCATGGTCTTTATAAGACATTCTTGTGTGTTAGATGGGACATTTTGAGTTTCCTTCCAAAAAGAGACTATTTGAAATTTGAATTTGAAAATGTATAGTTTAAGAGGTTTAATGTTGAAAACAAACCATTATTGGTTGTAAGAGGTCATTCAAGACCTTAAAAGAGGTAAGTTAAGTGTAATCAATATTTGTAAGAGGGCTCATGAGTTAACCAAGTCCTTAACCATAGTGAGTTGAGAGAAAGGTTAGTGAAACCACCTTGAGTTAAGCATATAAGAGGTGAAATTTGAATAAAGAATTTAGTTATGATATGAGAAGAAGGATTTTGGAGTGGAGTACATGTGGAATATCCTAGGATGGCTCAAGAAGTTTATAGGAATGGTTGCAAAATGAATAAAAATTAGATTTCCTTCATTATCCCTCCATGGTGTGTATGTCTCTTAATTTTTATTGATTGAAGATTATGCTTTCTATGTTATCTTGTATTTGATTCCAAATGTATTACATAGAATTCATGATGATTTAAGTATGCATGTGAGTTCAAATTCATGAATGTTGTTTTGGTGAAGGTTGGTTGAGTAACTTGACTTGCACAATGATTATGACAGTTTGCAGGTTATTTTGAAGGGTTTATTATCCATGTTTCATGATTTATGGGATATTTCAAGACGTGAGGAAGAGGAATAAGTTTGTAATAAATCTCTTAGATGCTTTTCATGCTTTTTCATTGCTAGAAAAAGAATAAATGAATATTATGTGCAAACGACTTGTGCTTGGGTTATGAGACATAGCTAAGACTTAGTCAAGAGGAAAGGGAGTATATTTTAAGTTTTAACCATAAAAAACAAGTGATATTTGGATGGAATTTTTGTCTATGCAATATTAACGTGGTTTCCAAGTTTTGTGCTATTTGAAAGAGGTTTTATGAGTTAAAAAGTATAAACACGTTCACTTTAATTATAATACCATGTTTCAAGGGTTTAGTTCTGATTTCAAGCCTTTAGTCATGAAAGTATTCTTTACAACAAATGTTGATGGACAAGTAAAGTGGAATGGAGCATGTTTAATTCAAAGAGAGGTTATAGAGTTCATAAATAAGAATAATATCATATAAAATAGTGAAGTTCAAGGGCTAGAAGGAGCCAAGTATGAGAGCAAATAGTGAGTACCAGGTTGACTGTGGCATCTCAAATTAGATAAATTTAATAGTGAAATTATTTTTGATATCCCTAAGGATATTGTAGTATAAAAGGAAACCTAATGTGAATCAAAATTTTGGAAAACCATAGGAGGTATTTAAAACTCTGTATCTTTATTTGAACTGTGCTACATGCTTAGATTGGTCTAGAAAGAGGTCTAGAGTGTTA
This sequence comes from Taxus chinensis, assembly GCA_019776745.2. NCBI lineage: Eukaryota > Viridiplantae > Streptophyta > Pinopsida > Cupressales > Taxaceae > Taxus > Taxus chinensis. The sequence continues at coordinate 532,045,979 of CM034155.1, read as the reverse complement.
ACCATTGTTCAAGAAGGATTCAACTATGAATGAGGTTGTAAAAGCACCATTAACGGTTATGAATAGAAATATAATAATTATATTGAAGCATATTAAAGCCTGACCTCATGCATTATTCAAAAACTCAGTTAGGGAAGTCATTGGTGATGATTAATTCTCTTAATACAAGAACCATAAGTCAAGTACCTATTAAGGAGAACTAATAAATCTTTAAAATGTGATGATATCTCTAGTTCTACTAATATAAATAAAGAGTTAGGCAAGTGATAGAGTCTTAGCATGGAAGGTATTCATTCCAATAAGAGTAGGGTAGTTAAGAAACAGTGACACAGTCTTATGAAGGACAAAATGAGAGTATAAAACAATGGAAACAAAAATTGAGGTAAAGTATGGTGAGTGAAATGTATGGAAGGGGGTTTAATGAATATATAATATGGTGAAGAGACCCTAAAGGAAACCAGTAAAAGAGTGGAACAATGTAAGTGGGTTATAACTACATTGAACAAACAAAGAAGAACATGAAGCTAGTTTAGAGATTCAAAAGGAAGGATGAGGTTATGATGAATAATTAAAAGGGAAAGGAGGATAAGGAGAGGTAAGATCATGATTATTGTGTTGATAAGAAGTTAAGTAATTTCAAAAGTCAAAGGAAGCAGATAAAAACATGGTATTGAAGACTTAGAAGGCTTATGAACAAGATAAGCTCTAAGGACCAAAATTATCATATCTAACAAAATGAAGGATAATGAATTCATGGAACATTAAAATTTCCTTAAACAAGTTTTAAATAGGTTTGGAAATGATTTGAAGAGGTTAAAGATGGTATAAACTCACAAAACTATAACAAGCTATTTGAAACCCTAGTAGGCTTAAATTGACTAGGCAAGAAAGAGTGAATGCATGAGCTAGGAAAAATATAAAAAGAGTTCAAATTTGAAAAAATTAATGGACTCTTAAGGCCCAAATCGGTACTTGGAAGAATATAATTTTTTTTCTGAAAGTCTATCAATTGTTCAGAGCACTAAGATTCATCCTATATGAGGGCTAATTGCAAGATTTGAGAAAAAATGGTATTTGGAGGATTAAAAAAATTGGTGAAGGGTGGAGATCTAAAATATTGTAGTAGTATTAATGGTCTTAATGGTTATCTAAATACCTTACCAGTAAATTAAATATTTGTTTTGTGTTTTTTATACCAATATTTATCTAAAAGGAGGGTTAAAAGTCTAGTTGAAGGTCAAAGAGAAAAGTAAAGAAAATTAAAGGTTTAATATTTTGTAAAGTGCATGGTCATGTTGAATTGATCTATCTAAGCATGTTTGAATTCAATTTAACTCTAAGTACCTTGTTTTATTACATTTTTGGTGTTTGAGAAAGTTTAGGCCATTTAAGAAATAAGTTCTTACATAGTGAAAGATGATGTTCTTATGTAAGTTGAGTTTATTTATCGATCCTCTCTGCATCATTTTGTATCAGAGTGGGAATAATAGAGAGAATAAGTATTTGAAAAAGTTTGGTGCAAAAATATATAGCCTTGTTTCACAGAATTAGCTCTAAAGGAAGGACTAAAGCCATGAAGATAAAAGGTATAAGGAAAGGGCGAGGAATGGAGAAGGAAATATCAAGGTTGAAGAGTTAGTTATAGAGGTTGGATGCCTTGGAAATAATGTGGTTGCAGGTAAGAAGTCAAGTAAGAAGTCAACTAGATGGATGGAGTTTGAAAAAGAGAGTGAAGTGGCAATCAAGTCACTTGTGAAGAATGCAAGAAGACAAAAGAAGCATGCTAGAAGTAAAGAAAAAAAAGAAGTGAGAGCCTATGGAGGCTTAAGGAAGAGAGAGTTTCCATGTGAGAAACATGAGGAAGAGGAAGAGAAGAGAGTTCTCATTATGGAGAACATAGTGTTAGATGAAGACGAATGGAGGAGAAAACAAGTGTAAAAAGAAACACTTAATGAAAAAGGGTGGATAAGGAGTAAATTTTCCAAGAGAGATATACTCATGGAGACAACGTGGTATCTATTTTTATCAAGTAATGTTGTGTTTGCATGTGTGTATACAAGTTTGAAATTTTTTGTGAATAAGATTAAGAAGAAGACAATGAAAATTGTAATAAAATAAAATATAAGATATTCTTTTGAGTCAAATGCGTATGATGGAAGCAAAGAGCAGGTCATAAAATTTTATGAGGAAAAGAATGAGGTCCTCCAGCATGCTAATGAAGAGGGAAATGAATATATAAATTTCTATGATTTAGAAATAATTCAAGAGAGAGAAGACAAGAAATAAATAAAAAACAAGATGGATGGCAAAAAGGAAAATGAAAGAGATGATCACAAAGATGGTCTATATTCATGTATCTGAAGATCAAAATTATGAATTCCTTCATGAATATGTTAGTGAAATTTTTTGATATACAAGAATGCACAATGAAAAGAGAAGATGATTATTCAAAATCTAAATTCCAACATGGATATATCATGCCTAAATGGCTCAAAAAGTCAGTTTTTTTAACAAGAGATAAAATACAAGGAAGAGGCTAATTATGTTATGACGTGCAATCGAAAACAAGAGAGAAATGATAGGAAAATATAATATTTCATTTTAAGACTATCCTGCAATGAAGATGACCAGGGAATAAGACATGAAGAAAGAGTTTCTAAGAACAAACTATCCTATGAATTAAGGAGGAATGTTGAAACTACAGGTGTGTACCAACATAAAGGGTTGATGAATCAAGTATTGAAGGTGAAAGAAAAGAGAGAAGAGTAGGGAAGCCTAACAAAATCTTGGGAAGAGAAGAAAACAAGAAATGAGCAAGGTAAACAAATTGTTTTGAATACATTGAATGAAAGGACATGAAATGAGGCCTTGAAAAATGATAATAAGTTTATTTTGAACACTAACATGCATTGTGAGGAACATGTGAATGAGATTCAAGAAGAAGAAGTTAGAAAAATGAGAGAAGATGAAGATAAAGTGAAGAAAGAGGAAATGGGAGTTGAGTCTAGTGACCTAACATGTGATTTTAAAGGAGAAAGAGATCTATTGTGTCTTAAATTTTATGAAGCAAGTGAAGAGGAGAGTGAACTCTTTTTGTATGAGGAAATGCAAAAGATTGAGCTATTTATGGAAAGTACATGTTAAAATATACTACAGGAATGCATTTACAAGTAAGAAAATGAAGAAGAAATGCAAGATAAACCATTGACAAACTTCAAAAATAAGAAATATAATGAAGATGAAGGAAAAATAAAGGTTCAAGAGAAAGCACATGAGGGAAAACATGAAGAAAATCAGTCAAAACCAGCAGGGTTAAGAGAGGATAATAACAAGTTTCATGAAGAATACAAGGAATGGAAGAAGGAAGATCAAAATGGGACAAGTTTGTCTCATCTTTTTATATCTAATGTTTCTCCTAGTTGTGTTTGTTCAGGAAAAAGTCAAAGAATGAAACAATAATATGTAAAAAGACAATAAAAACAAGAAAAAGTACATCTATGTTATGAAGGACAAGATAATGAAGAAAATGAGTAAGATTTGAAGCCAAATGAAGACATGAAAGGAAAATTCAAAGCAAGAAGAGGAAATTCAAGAAAGTAAAAGAGTAAGAGAGTTGAAGATGAGTGCAAGCAAGGCAAGTATGAAGACCATTCCAAGGAAAAAGGAGATTGGAAGAAGAGAAAGAATATGAAAACCTCCATCACGAGGGTTTAATTTTTTTATTACTAGGGGAGTATGATGCAGGAGCATCATTATAAAGGCATAAAATTTTGTAATTTTATGTAAGGGGTGTGTTACTACTTAGAGGTATTTTTAGGTTCATTATACCTCCTCCATGGTATTTACAAGACCTTCTTTTATGTTAGATGGGATGTTTTGTGTTTCCCTAAAAAACGAGACTATTTTAAATTTGAATTTGAAAAGGTCTATCTCAAGAGGTTAAATGTTGAAAATAAGCCATTATTGGTTGTAAGAGGTCATTCAATACCTTAAAAGAGTTAAGTGTAATCAATCTTTGTAAGAGGGCTCATGAGTTAACCAAACCCTTAACCATAGTGAGTTTAGAGAAAGGTTAGTGAAGCCACCTTGAGTTAAGCATATAAGAGGTGAAATTTGAATAGAGAAGTTATTTATGATATGAGAAGAAGGATTTTGGAGTGGATTACGTGTGGAAGAACCTGTGATGGATCAAGGAGTCTGTAGGAATGGTTTCAAGATGAATAAAAATAAAATTTCCTTCATAATCCCTCCATGGTGTGTGTGTCTCTTAATTTTTCTTGGTTGATGATTGTGCTTTCTATGTTATCTTGTATTTGATTCTAAATGTATTACATGTAATGCATTATGATTTGAGTATGCATGTGAGTTTAGAGTCATGAATGTTGTTTGGGTGAAGTTTGGTTGAGTAACTTGACTTGCACAATGCTTATGACAACTTGTAGGTTAGTTTGAATGGTTTTTACCCACATTTCATGATTTATGGACATTTTAAAGACTTGAGGAAGATGAATAAGTTTGTAATAGATCTCTTACATGATTTTAATGCATTCTAACAGTTGGAAAAATAAGAAATGAATATTCGGTTGAAAATTTGTGCTCTCGGGTTCTAGGACAGAGCTAGGGCCTAGTCAAGAGGAAAGGGAGTATATTTTATGTTTTAACTATAAAAAATAAGTGAAATTTGGAGGGAAGGTTAGTCTATTAAAGATTAAGGTGGTTGCAAAGTATTTTTCTATTTGAAAGAGGTTTGTTGAGTTAAGAGCCATAAGTCAAAAGCCTATTAAGGAGAGCCAAGTTATGAAAGTTATGAGTTCAACTCATAAGTCAACTTGATAAACTCATAAGTCAACTTTCAAATAGAAAAATGTGAAACTCGTAACTTATAACTTGAACTCATAATTCAAGAGCCTATTAAGGAGAGCCAAGAAATATATAAAATGTGATGATATAGATAACTACTGATGCAAAAAAGAGTGAGGCAAGTGATATAGTCTTAGCATGGAAGGTATTCATTCCATTAAGAGTAGGGTAGTTAAGAAATAGTGACACAATCCTAGGAAGGACATGGTGAGAGTAAGAAAAAAGTGTAAAGGACGTGTGAGGAAGAGTATGGTGAGTGAAAATGATGGAGGGTATTTAATGAATCTATAATATGGTGAATATACCCTAAAAGGAAATTAGGAAAAGAGTGGAACAATGTAAGTGGGTTATAACTACCTTGAACAAACAAAGAAGAACAAGAAGCTAGTTTAGAGACTCAAAAGAAAGGATGAGGTTGTGATAAAATAGTTAAAGGGAAATGAGGATAAGGAGAGGTAATTTCATGATTATGGTGTTGAGAAGAAGTTAAATAATGTCAGAAGTCAAAGGAAGAAGATAAGGACAAGGTATTGAAGACTAAGAAGGCTTATAAGAAAGATAAACTTTAAGGACCAAAATTAGCAAATCTAACAAAACGGAGGATAAAAAAGTCATGGGACCTAGAAATGGCCTATAAAAAGTTTGAAATTGGTATGGAAAGTATTTTCATAGGTTAAAGATGGTATAAAATAACAAAACCATAACAAGCTATTTGAAACCCTAGTGGGCCTAAATAGACAAGGCAAGAAAGAGTGAATGTGTAAGTTGGGAAAACTAGATAAAGATTTGAAAATTAAAATTTCTCATGGATTTGTAAGGCCCAAATGGGTACTTGGAAAAATATATAAATTTGTTTAAAATTCTATCAATTGTTTTGAGACGTAAGATTTTTCCTATAGGAGGGATAATTGCATGATTTGAGCAAAAATGGTAATTGGAGGATAAAAACAAATTGGTGAAGGGTGAAGCTTTGAAACTTTGTATTCATATTAATGGTGTTAATTGGTATCTAAATACCTTACCAGTAAGGTTTAAATCTTTTATTTGTGTGTTTTACACCAGTATTTTCCTAAAAGGAGGGCTACAAGCCTAGTTGAAGGTCAAAGAGGAAAGTAAATAAAATTGAAGGTTTGATATTTTGTAAAGTGCATGGTCATGTTGAATTGATGTATCTAAGCATGTTTGAAGTGAATCTAACTTTGAGTACCTTGTTTTAGTACATTCTTGGTGTTTGAGCAAGTTTAGGCATTTTAAGCAACAATTTCTTGCATACTGAAAAATGAATACTATTGTTCTTATGGAAGTTGAGTTTTTTTATTGATCCTCTTTGCATCATAAAATCTAAAGACCTACCAACCATGGACATATAGAAGTTGCGACCCATATTTTGATGTTAAAATTAGAAAGTACAAATAAATCAACAAATATTTTGAGAAGAACAAATCTATAACCAAAGTAAAAAATTTCATGTTTTTAAGGAGATGAAACAATCATCTGTATTGGAAGTGAAAATGAAGGGAAAATATCTTGTAAAAGAGTAATTTATTCAACATTTATTTTTTGGTCTCAACCCACTATGATTTTTCCTAACATGCCAATGCTACAGGTTGAAAGGAAAAAAACCTAGTCAAATTTGAAAGTTTAGCTTATGCTAGTAGTTTAGATGGCGAGACAAGCAGATAACATGGCATCTTGATTCAGCTGTAGTAAAAAAGGACGGGGTTATAAATATTCTAGATACATCTTTGATGTTATTCAATATAAGAGAAAAAATATGAACAACAGACGAGAAAAACCTAGGTAAGGAAATGTACCTTTCTCATTCGCTAAGCCACACTGGAATCATTTGGCACCCTACAAACCTTTGTTCAGAACCCATTTTTCCTCTAGTACATGAACATCCAAAAACATGACCATTAGGTCATTTTAAAAATTGGTGACCTCCTGCACGTAATAGAAATATATGCGAGATATAAAATAGATCCTCTATTCATATCCTTTTGTAGGTATTTTTGTCGTATATATTTGTTAAGTTTCCACCACAACATCGTTGATAGGACACAGAAACATGATTGCTCTAGTTTCCAAGCAAAGTAGGAGCAATAAAAGTAATAGAGGCCAAAGCATTTTCTATAGTGACAAACAACATCTCAATCTAGTGAGCCATTAAAACTTAAACAATATGAATAGGCCTTTGATTAATCAAAAAATCCATTTCCCATATGGTCTCACCACTTCTAAGAAAAAACCCTAACCATTTCAATGCACATTATGACAGGATTAGTAGGCAAAAAAGGAGCTATCGACTGAATTATTAAAGATAAAAAAAATTAAAAATGGGGAAAGTGAAAAATGAAACTAAAAAAATGTAAATTGGAGATGAAACTAGAATCTTGTCTCAAAATTACCCCTTTGTAGTAGTGACACCTCCTTTTCCTTAACCAACTAGCTTTCCAATGCTCCTTAAATAGATTGTATTATACATGATAGTCTAGGTTTTTTGTGTTTAATGGTTCTAAGACACTAATTCTTCACCTCCAGGGTTCATTCCTCATTCCATCACACTGAACTAACATCTCATAACTCCTTCCTCAAGTATCTCACCTTGTTTTCTATTGTTAAGATACTTCACCTACCCCTCAAATTCCCTTCTCCTAGATTGTGACAGAGTAGTATTTTGAACTTCCATAACTAAGACTCTATAAAGGTTCTTCATGTTATCCTCATGATTTAACCATCATGAAAATTTCTCTCAACAATTATACCATTTATTCTTTATCATATTGATAATCAAGACACTTGTTAGCAATAATACCATAAGATCATCCCAAATTTCATATATAGGACTATGTATGTTGTCTTCTCCTCCAATCACTTATGACTGTCATGCACCCAAGTTTACACTAAATCTATTTCAGCTCCACAAAACTCTTCAGACCCCTACAACAATGAGGTAAGTTAATACATAATTTTCTCAGTTAGCGAATTAATTACTTAATTTCCAAATTAGTCTTCCTGCAATCATACACTCATCTATCACCCTTCTCATGTTATTAATTTCTCCAACACCAATTTTGACACACTTAAATGAACTCCCTAAAGCATTTTTATAGATTTTTAAGACTTTAAAAACCCTTAAGAATAGGGTATCTGGATTGTATATGTTTCTTGAATCTTATTACTCTACAAGCTTAATACAAGGACTCTCCAAGAATTTAAATATTACTATAACCTTGATGGTCTGCCCTCACTTTAATAACATTTATATGAAGCTATGGAAAAGGTTTATCTCTATGAACAATTCACTCAAACCCCCAATAAAACATAGAGTTACAAATTCACATTTATTCCACAATCATTTGCACAAACACATATCATAGATCACACTTCTTAACACTCTAAAATCATATACTTTATAGAGTTAGTCTCTTTACAGAAGTTACCATGCAATAGTTACCTGGAAACCTTCCTATCATTCTTTTATTCCTTAACCAAATTAAATTTAAGTTTTACATTGATGTTCCTACATCAGACTCCAAGGGGAAGAGCACATTGAAGGAGCCATGAGTAGGCTTAGGAAGTTTGTAAGTGCTTAAAAGATAATGAAACTCATATTTACCTCTTTAAAAGTTTAAAATTTTATGATGAAAATGGTGCTCTTACCTCTTTATATGTTTTTTTAAATATTTGGAGTATGTAGATTTAGTTATGATTTGTATAAAGAGAAGATGATTTTTAAAGGAATACTTTGAGGGTTTGAAGAAGAATTCTGAACTAAGACTCAAAAAATTGAATGTCTAGAAATAAAAAGGAAAGATGTTTATTGTGTGTTTTTTTGAGAGTCATAAAGGAATTAGAATTGTTTGTTCACATCTTCATACTATTTTGAAAGTTTTTCAAAAATTATATGTAAATTACATAGTTGAATAGACATTCATTATGTGTATTCAGTCTTAAAAGGACTACTCTTAAGTGTAAAGGGATTTTGTAGATTTATAGGGTACCTCAAAATTCAAAAAAATAAAATTGTAATGCTTATATGGTAAAAAGTTAACCCTAGATCATGGTTTCAAGATGGAAAAGGTAAAAAATAAAAAAGGCCACTCATCAATCTTACACAGAAGGTTGGGATAGTGAATTTTAAGCAGAGATGAGTGAAAGTTTCACATGGTCAAAGGACACCACCTACTCTTGGCATTTGGTAGTCATTTCATACTGATCTACTTTTACATTTTCAATATTGGCCAATTCACACAGGTCCAGTTAGACATTTCCTCTTTGGATGGTGTTTTGTGTCCATTTACACTAATCCATGTTCTGTGATATTTTTGGAATTTCAATATTTGGAAACCTTAACCTACCATGCTATATTTTAGTTTTTGTATAATAGTGTAATTGAGAGAGTTGTCTAGCATTTTCAGTGCATGATTTAACTTTTGGGGACGAAAATCCTTCTTATTCAGGATGATACATGATCCAGAGGTCATTTTGGGCATCAAAATTTCCCATGATCTACCTAAACCATTACAGTATGAAATATCATTCCAAGATATTAATGCCTATTCCAATGCATGAATTAGAAACTGTATACTCAAGTTGTCGCTGGTTCAACAATTTAGGGAAGATTCTATGGGGATTCCCTCGGATAGGCCAATTGAGCATGTGATACAATTTTAACATTATAGTCTCTTTCTAGACTCAGGATTCTACAGGAAATTCATGTAGGATGCCTACAAAAAGAAACAACAGTTGTAGTCTTTGTTTGAGAAAACACACACTTTAGGGGTGGTTGGTCACTCTAGTGTGACAAAGACTATTGGGCACTTACACAGGTATGTTTATTGAAAATACATGCAAATAGTAGTTGTTAACTTTATCAAGGATTTTGTTATATATAGTATAAGAAATCATATTAAAGGATATTTTGGGTTATATATGTCATTATCATTTCCTTCCCACTCATGGGTAAGATTCTCCATAGATTTTATGAGTAGTTTTCTTACTTCAAAAAATGGTATAAGTATATCTTTATGGTAGCAGACTGGTTTGGTAATGAGTGTATTAACATTCCTTTTGAGAATATTAGTAATTCATTGGAGTTTTTTGTTGCTAATGTGTGGGTTCATTTTGGTTTTCCTAATTCTATTATTTCAGATAGGGACTCCCACTTCATTGGTAATTTTTTGTCTACATTGTGGTAGAATATGGATACTAAGAGGTCTACCATGTTTGATCCACAACAAGATGAGTAGATAGAAGTGGTAAACTGTACATTGGTAAAGCTCTTGAGAGGGTAAAACATGAAACATCCTAATAATTGGGAAGAGAATTTGTTATATATCCAACATTTTAATAACAGGGTAATTCACGCTTCTACTAGTAAGACTCCTTTTGAGACATGTTTTCGCTATTTGCCTAAGAGTGTGATCATGGGATATTTTTTAGTGTCAAAAGTTCCCTAAATTTCCCTAAAACATTCTAGTACAATAGATCCTTCAGATAGATTTCCAAAAACTGTAAGAAAGTAAATAACAAACACTCTGAGCTCAAGTTATGTCTGGTCAAATTTCAGTTAACAAGGAAGTCAACTTTGGTCAACAGGTCAACAAGTGGACCAATGACAAGGTGACATATGGAAATTGGCGGCAAGACAAAATTGATGGTCTTTTAATTTTTTAAAATCCGTTCCATGGTATAGAGCTTTTTGCAAGATTTTTGATGCATTTTAAACGGACCAAATCTGAGTTCGTATGCGAAAGATATGCATAGTCAAAGTTGTGGTCAAATGATGACGTGGCACACTCTGACGTGGACAAATGACATATTATGGGCGTGACACTTGGTAGGTTTTTTAGTGGCTTTAGATTTAAAATAATAATAATAATATTTTATTTAATCCATTCCACGGGAATAAGCACAATCCCATGAGATAAGGAGGATTTTGTGAACAAAAAACTATTTAAAGGCTTATCCTATCCCTTTCCCACCAAATGTGGGGTCAGTGGCTAAATTGGGCTCCTAAACCTATGGAAGGGGGATTTGAACCCAAAACCACATCTAAAAATATGAGAGGCCTTACCAACCTACCACCCTCTTGTAAGTGGTATAAAAAAAGCTCACTTGTATTTGTGATGGACAAGTGTCAAGTCTGTGTCAAGGGAATAAGGAGGTAGTTTTGGAAAAGTACAGTTTTGGGGTACTTCTGCTCACTTCCAGATCTTGAGTTATATATGAAATTTTCTCATAATTTTGAGACGATCACAATGGTATGATCATTTATTTAATTTGGAACTTTTGTGACAGATTTATTTTCTGTTAAAGTCACACGAAGGTGTAGAACCAAAGGGAGACACTGCTGCAAATGGATCAGGAAGGTGAAGAACATAGGTTGAGCTCCATTAACGTCCTTCAAAGGTATGAAACATAGTTTTGAAGGTTTTTGATTCATTATTGGTTAATGTAAAGGTTATTGTATTTACATTTTTTAACATTATTAATGGATCGGTTCACCACGAACTCGGGGACATAGGAATTCTGAACCCTGTAAACAATCTGGTGTTGCGTTCTAATTTTTATTTTTTATTTTTGATATTTGCAAGTAATTTAAATTCATAATATGAATATGGATGCAAATATAATGAGTAACTGATAAAATTGGGAAATCAATTAAATCTGAAACAATAAATCTGGGCTTTGATCAAACAGTGAAATTTTGACTAAATTGTAAACTTAATTTCAGTTTGAAAACAGTCTTAAATCGGTATTTGATCAATTTTTGGAGTTTAAAAGACTTCAAGTTAATTAAAAAATAACAATCCTTGAAAACATTTAAAAGTGGAAAAAATAAAACACCCATTTTTGGATCAAGTTTGGTATCAGAGCAAGTGATCGTGCTTCCAACTTGCTAATCTCCAAAGCAAGTTTGGTATTAGAGAAGTTATATTACCGGATTAGCTTCTAATTGTGTTTGAAAATTTAGATTCAGTTTCAGTATTGATTTCAGTTTTCAGTGTGCAGACATTTTGGGGCTTGTTAATATTCTTTTGCAGTGTGTAGTTTTGGAAGTACAAGTTGTGTTTGCAAGAACAGGGAATCATGGGCAAGTCATCCAAACAGGAGCAACTGGATGAGCTTGAAGCCATAAACCACCAACTCCAGGAAGAAAACTCTTTCATGAGAGATAATTTTTATTCCTTGGAAGAGGAAATAGTGCGGTTAAAATCTGAGCCACAATCCTCTATAACCAAGAAAGAGGAGTATGTCAATGAGATGCTTGCAGAGAGAAATAAGTATATGGTTTTTATTAAAGAGTTGCAAGAAGAAATACGGACCAAGGAAGCCCTATTGGCAAAGATAAAACAAAGTGAACACAAGAATTAAATGCCTTCCAAATCAGATGCAGGTACTATGATAGAATGCACTGTAAGTTGTTCACATAAAAATTCTTCCTCTCATTCAGTTTCAGATATTCCTTTGGGTCGGTTTGAAAAACAAACTAAGAGAATTGGGTCTAAGCTAATGGTTAAGATGGGATATAATGGAAAAGGCATTGGTAAAAATGGAAAAGGTGATGCTAACCCAATACAGGTAGAGGATCAACCTCAATTTACAGGTTTGGGATATTCTAGTGGAAAAATGGAAATTGGAGAAAGTTCCAAAGACGCTGAAGTAAGACAAGTTTTCAACAGCCAAGGATCTACGCCACTAGAATTGCAGGATTTTGCCATTAAGAGGAACAATGAAAGGTGTAAGAAAATAGGTAAACAAGGTAATGAAATTCCACCTCCTCCCACTTACATTAAAAATAACAATAAGGGGAAATTAAATCCTAATACTTCTAAAACTCTCTTTCAGTCTGAACAATATAGTTTTGGTAGATAGAATTATGTGTTTCCTTGCACGTTTTTTAAAGGTTCTAATCATTCTGCAGCATATTGTTGGAAAAGGAAAACAATGGTTAAGAAGTTAATGCCTTTTAGCTTTGAAATATAGATACAAAATCTCTCAATAAACAAGAGATATATACTACACCTACTAATGAAAAATTTTCAAAACAAAGAGCATTACAATGCAGAAGGTATAAAAAGTGGAGTAAGAAATTGAATGGTAGAGGATCCACACATGTAGATTCTTCTCAACGAATTCCTATATTACCGCCATGAGTGATCAAAAATCCGCCCCAAGTCAACACAAATGGATGAAGAAGATGTTTGCATATGATTCAGTACGAAATTCACAACAGGGTAATGCAAAGGAACATCATAATATGTGTCAAGTTGATCATGTATGATAACTGAAATCTTAGGTTTCTCAATCCTGAGTGAAGGTGTAGAAATCATGAGTAGCTCATGATCCTCATAAAGAGTCGAGAAAACAAAACTAGGAGCTCTTTCAATGTGTGATACTAATGAAGTAACTTCTCAAAAAAAAATGCCATGGTGAAAATTCCACTTAATATGTTGAATAGGGGAAGCAATACTCTGTGAATTTCTATCAATACCTCTACCAGTGAAACACATAGAACAAAGCATGCGGAACCGAATGCAGTGTTATGCTTCTCAAAAGAGCTAGGTAGATGAGAAATAGGAGCTGATGTGGGATACACATAATATGTTACTGTAATATGCAAAAATGTATAATAATGTGCATTAACATGCCTAATAGGTGTAGGAGAGTCAGGAGTAGGATCAAACTCAGAAACTAACAGATCAAGGTTAGTAGTTATAGGAGCAACAACTCTAAGTGGACAAGGAGTAGGGATATAAGAGTCCACAATATGAGTTTGATCTTGTAGGATAGCAAATTTTTGTTGTAAGGAGTGGATGAGGTCATATTTTCCATGAATGAGAGCTTGTAGAAGAAAATTTTACTTTTTGAGCTATCTATTTTCTTCCACAAATTTTACTAGGTCCTCCTGAATAGAAAAATTTTCATAAAAAGACATCTCATTCTGAGACTACAAAGCAAAGATGTCAAGGTAATAATCCATGATAAATGTAATAAAACACTCAAAAATAAACAACACTAAAAAATATAGGACATCGGGCTCTGCCGAAAATGCATCCGTGTGAGTACAACACCCCCCAAATGTTGACATTTTATAAAGTTGTGATTTTTACAAATTAAATAAAACCAATGGAAATAACACAAAAAATTATATAATTTTGATAAAATGACACTCAATTCTGAGTTACTGATCATAAGTTATGATAATTTTAGTTTTTTGTCACTAAGGTCCATTTAAATTTTAAAAAAACATTTTTTGTTAAATTTTAGAAAAAAAATTATTTACTTTATGGTAAAAAAATACCATTTCAGGAAACTTTCCATTTTTAGAAAAAACCTTCCATTTATGGAAACCTATCGTTTTTGGAAAAACTTTTAATTTTCAGAAATTTGAGCATTTGCCCAAAAATTGTCATTTTTGAAAAGTTTGCGTACAGTCCTAGTTTTCACTTGTTGTTCCGAAACTGCTTCATGTTAACAAAATATGAAAGAGACCCAAAAGATTTTCCACTTCTCTAGATAAAACCCAGAAATGGTTTAGCCCTTTGAAGAACAGAGGGTGCAGATCACACCAACAACTTCCGCACAGGTGTTAAAGGCTTCTCCCCACGTGCCACAACAATACTCCATCTACCCAGATCCATGCAGCTTGCATAAAAAAACATCTACGTAGAAAATAATTTTAAAAACCCAGGAAGCATTTTTGTAGAATCCTTCATAGCTACATGGACAAAATCGTACACGAAGCTGTACCCTTAATTGGCTATGCAAAAACCAAAATTCAAAACTTCTTGCCAATGGTAGTGGTTGACCTTACAGTTGATCTAAGGGTTTTGGCATCTCCTATATCCAGTGGTGTCATCCATTTCACACAAAAATGCAAGTTGCATAAATATATTAAGAAATTTCATATATATATATATATATATAAACCCTCAGTTGCAAAGAACACTTACAAATGGATGTCTACATCATCTACAACAATGATACCATGAAAAAAATGATAAGAATATTGTTCCAAGCCGTACAGATCTTAGAAGATCATAACACACCACATTTGAAAAATTGAAACGAATTCGTCATAATAACTGTTGGTGCAAAATTGCAACACCCTCCGAATGCTTGCAAATGAATTATTTAGGCAATCAATGTAATTCACTAACATGGGATTGTCTCAAGGTGTGGGACCCTTGCAGTTGAGAAAAACCTCTAGAGAAGGTTGGTTCCTTCTCTTGTCTTTGGCACTAAAATACTCCTAAGGAAATAAATGTAACTAACTACTCCTAATCTATTGATTCCAAGGGACCAAGGTGAGAGGAATGCATGAAATGTAAATCCTAAACTAAGGGAGGCGATAACACTAAAAAAAGACTAGAGAGATTCATAGTGAGTGAAAGTGGAGGAAAATGAGGTAGAAGAGGGCAGACGGAAGTTCCAAAGTCCCAAAACACATTCAAACCTCCAATTTCATGGAGCAAAATGAATTTAAACCTTGTAAAGGAACATATTATGCATAATATACCTGAAAATTATAATAGAAGGCAAGAAATGCAATACAAATCAATATAGGGCAAGAGAAAGCCACAAAATACTAATTTTATTGCTTAAAATGATACAAAATCCATTATAATAAGGTACAAGGCAAAAATCCTTTACAAAATTCCCAAATCTAAGGCCCGCAACTCACAAAAGTGTTGGAACAATTTTGGTAGAGTTCCTTTAAATTCTAGAATGTCTCCCCTACAAATAATGGGAAATTACCTATATATAGAGAAAGGGGAGCTACCAACTGAAAACCTTCATTAATTTCCTATAAGGAGGTATGGGAAACTATACCAGTCCGCTTTCCAATGGTATTTTTCTTGCACGGAAAACATGGGTGTCATACCTCATTAAACCAGTTGTTGAACTACCCTGTATGATGCTATTAATGCCCGACCCGTAGTTGATATTTCTTAATGACGCCTGCCCGAAAAGAACGAAAGGATCGTCACTAACAAGGGAAGGAGTTGTCACAAGACAAAAAAGGGACGTTGACGCACGACAAGAGGGAATATTATCGTGTGACAACGAAGGCAACATGACAAGGAAGGAGACGACAGATGTGCGATAGCTCGGTGACAGACGCGTGAAAGCAAGGTGAAAAATGTGTAATAGGAATATGGAATACGTGTGACAACAAGATGGTAGATGTGTGGCAGCAAGGTTACAAATGTGAAATAGCAAGATTTGGTTGACACGCGACAGTAAGGTGATAGACGCGCGATAACAAGGAAGTTCCAAACCTTCACTAGACCAACTTTGACCAATCTGACCCACTAGCTGCCTCGTAGATTATAACATATGGAGTCACCAAATCCTAGACCTATCAAATTTTTCATTTCACAGGGGCATAAAAAATGGACAACAGTTTGGCGACTCACGGGGTAATTGTACGTACCTAAAATTGTAGGGTACTACACCACCAGAACAACGTTACACGTGCCCCAATGATGATACAAGTCTCCTCGCAAGGTGTTCGGGATTCAAAAAAGTCCTCTAAGTGTACATTAACTGTAACATCCTCATTTTATACAATAGAACAAGTCAATTTTTATTTTATTTTTATAAATGCTTCCTGGTTCTAAACACATAATTTAGAACTCACAAATCAAATAACCATTCATATAACAGATAACCATATGTAGCTATAATGACTCGGAGTACCTCTCCGATCTATTCATTCCATGACTTGGTAATCTACCGATCTATTCATGAGTAATAAGAGTTGGCTTTATTATTTAACACTTCACTCCTATGCGGTTCTCTTCCCTATTCTGGGATTCAGAATGCTCTGTCCAAGGAACCTAACTAAATAATTGTTATCATTATTCATCGGGGTCTCGTCCCTTAGACTAGGTGAATTAGGACAACGCAATCAGCAGCTTGCGATACTTTGGCCAAAGATTTGAAACATACTGCTTATCTCTCGTATTCCTTAACGACATACTCGTCAATCTGGAATACGTCCTTCACCCCATTCTCATGTTATGTAGAATGTCTTATACCGACTTTTGTCAGTCCCTTTTATCCAGTTAATCACTAGGGAACAGATTAGTAAGGTAACCATGTTATATGGATGCTCCCGAAGACTAGAGATAAGATGACATACTGGGTCAATCTTAATTAAACCAGTGTGTCAAGATACCCCAAGTCTCCTAGGCAACCATATAATGTGACCACATACCTAAACGGTCCAAAAGTAACTTGTACAAGATCAAAGTGTAAATCTTAGCGATCAATGCAAGGGGTGTCGTCATAAGTCACCCGCATTGTTGTAACTTCGAGAAGATCCTAATCTTCTCAGAGGTACAACCCTACAATTGACTTGTGCCATCAACCTTTAAATCCGCCTCGAAAATATCTACTTATTACATATGCGTTACGCACATTGAGTTTAATTTACATTAAAGACGTTTCCCTTAAGGTTAGCCTTTCCCAATCCTGGGAATTTCTCGTCCTAGGATGACCTTTCTCAATAAAACCCATTACTCAGAGGAGTTATCAAGGCCAAGGTCTCATTAAGGAGTTCTTAGAATATACATGATTCTAAAACAACAGAATTGAACAATAACTCATAACCTTCACAGGAGATTGCCATCTGAACCCCATTAGATTTATATCAGTTCTCCTAATTGAATTTATATCATACTTATTAGCATAAAGATATAAATGATTCAGAATCCAATTAAATGTTGTCCTGTCATAATCAGAACTAGGGATTAATAATTTAATTAAGTTTTTTTAGCGTTCTGCTTAGGTATATTTTAACCCTATCTTCCAAAAAGACATTTTATCTAAATTTCGATTTAGCTTATGATAGAACATACCAGAGCTGCTAAACAATCATAAGAATTCAGTCTTATATTCTTGCAAATCTTACATTGATAATCACAAAAGTCTCCAAATTATATAATAATAAACAATGCTCTTTAGATCATTTGAACCGAAGAAGGTCAAACTATCAAGATAAGAATATAGGCACATAAGTAACAATATCAATTTTCCATTCCTTTAGAACTAATCAAATACATTGTATGCATTCCGCATACTTAATACATTACTCAACTGAAAAAGGAACATCTTTCCTTATATGGTACATTTAGAAAATCAAGATGTAATTCACTTATAAATCATATTTATTCAATCTGATTATCCTATCAGATCTGCATGCTTTTACCACTTACGGCAACCATATGCAAAAATAGTCAACATGAGTCAGTTCGATGAACTGAGCATGATAAGCACTAACTCTTAAAACAATTGCAATCCATCAATTGTTTTCATTAAACACCCTGTTTAAATGAGATCAATTCACCAAACAAGTAAACATATTCAGACTATGCCTTTGTAATACAAAAATGACTACAAATATGTAACTTTATCATCGTTACAGAATAGTCCTATACACTTCTCAAATATTTCATCACCATATTAGAAATCAAGAAGAACAAAAGTGTCCTAAGCAATTATTCATTGTAGATCCCAAGATGCACAAACATCAGGAAGTCATTATATTCAACTTAAAAAGAGGAATATCATATCAATCCTGAAACCGTCATTATGTAAAAACGATTACAGATGTTAGTTAAACAATTATATCAACTTATAATTTACAACAGAAGAGAAATAAACAATTGTACATATTTCCCTCTGAACTAGCTCATGACTGTACCGTCTTTCTAAAAGGAATGCATTCACTTAATACACATGCAAATAAATCAGTCGAGTCCATCATCAGCACCACTATTTTGAAACTCACAACAATGCAACTACAGTACAGTAGCTCCCATGCCAAACAACGGTGTCTATCTACCAAGCAGACTCAGAACGACCTCACGCAAAAAGTGACAGGAAAGAAGACAACTAATGTTGTTACCTGTTTAGGTACAGTTAACTCCTAAATTCATTCATAATCAAAAATGGATATCAAAGAAAGGAAGGCGTAACACGCCTACAATCCCAATAACAACCTACAGCCTCTTCAATCCTTTTCAACACTGTAAGGATTTTATGCCCAAGGTCGAATTCAAAGGAACTCAATTGTTGCCACAACCAACAAGAAACTCGAACTCCTTTGGGCAATGACATCTCCCTACGACTTAAGAAGATAGAGTTTTAAATGAAAAACCACGCAGCACGCACAGCCACATCAACTGGCATGTAATCTTAAAGAAGACACAACTTAGAATATCGTAGCTACTTCTGAATGAAATCAGAGTAGAAAGTATGGTATCCATGACCTACTTCATAAAAGCCATTATACAAGATGTCAAGCTATTCACAGGAATCCAACAAGGCCAAATAAACATCACATGTTCAATCTCAGGCTTATACAGAAACAGTGACACAGATTACCACTCAAGGACTTTAACTAAATCCGCAAACAGTATTCGTAGTACAACTTATACAGAAGCCAAAGGAAACAAGATATCATCCCATATTCAAGGAATCCACAGGGTCAAATAATAGAGTAAACCCAACAGTCATAATTGAAGCAGTTACACTGTTTATCTGTCAAGAATTCAACTGAGTCCCAACAACAGTATAAGATAAACATAGTTAATGATCCAATCTATGCCAACAATAGTAAGCATTCAAAATCAGGTGTAAGCAAATCAAATACCGATTTCATAACAAGGAATTCAACTGAACCTCGTCAAAATTATCGAACAAGCTTACACATAAGGAAACATAAATGTATACCCAAGGAGTCAGTACCAAAATTTCATTACAAATAACAGAGGTCGTATGACCTGTTACTTCTACAAGATTCCAATGGAATTCAGATTAATCAAAACTCAAGGATGTATCTAATATCCCTCAGCAGTCGGACCATAATATACGATTCATTAAGAGGACTCCACAGAGTCGTTTCAATATAATAATACATATGTATTTATATATGTATACTGTCAACGGGTTAAATCCCGTTAACCACAATAACAAGGGGAAAAACAACTTCCAGCTGGGTCGTAAATGACTAATGTAACACAATGAGTTACCTATTCCCAAAGAAATTTAAAAGACAATAATGAAACCAAACAAGTATCAATATCTCCACCCCATCAATACCCATGACAGAGCTTACAAAATAAAAAAGTTCCATTAAAACTGAATAATGAAACAAATGTCCCAGCAGTTTCCCTTCCAACAAGTATTCCACCACATCCATCGACGACAAAAATCGACAAGTATAACAATGGCTTGTACCCATCACAATAATAATTTCTAGGGCTCTCGCCGAGTAGGCTGAGCATACATTCCTTTCATAAATTTCACATAATTAAGCCAGAATGCAAAACACAAAGAAATAAAACCACATTTCGAATTTAATAAACTCCCATCAAGGGATAAATGAAAAATCGAACCAGCATGAAGATACAGTGCCAAAATCACACAATGACATCCAAAGAAAATCATCTATTTCCATAAATCATTTGAACAGAGTTGTTCTAATGAAATCACTTGAAAGAAAGCAAGACTTTTAAAGGTTAGGGCCTAACATGCCTGGATATTTGCTCAAAATCCTGAAGCAGACCACTGAAAGAGCTCGGACTTCCTTTTCCTTTTCCAAGTTAGGGGCGACCAATAAAATTTTTCTTTCTCCATGACATATATATTTTCCTTTCCAGAGGAAGGAGCTAGATACGCTCATACACGCCATGCAAAAACAAAGAAGACTGGTGTGAAGAACCAGTGAACAGGCAGAAGGAAAACCAAAATTTGCGATAAGCCAAACAAAAACAACAACTTTCCACATTGCATGCCTTCTCACAAATTCTGAGCTCGACTACCAAGCTCATTAATTGCATTTACTCCAAGTTTCCTGCTCAAACTCAACTGCCACCGAGTGCCAAAGTTGGCGATAGACATATAAAATCTCAAGACCATTTCCAGTTTTGGCGACCTGCCACGTCGACTTAGGTTAGCCGTTTCAAAAACCTCTGCCAATACCTGTCCTTCATAATTATCCCTTGCATTAAATAACCTAGAAACTTCCGCCCATGGTTTGTATCATTCCATAGGTCTCCTTACATCCTTGTTCAATAGTTAGGTTAGTAACTTAGGTTAGAATTTAGAATAACACCTAGTCTAACTTCATAGAACATAGTTACTAACTTAGGACATTAGCTCTTGGCCTAGGTCTAGGTTAGATTAACACTAATCTAACCCCTAGGTTAGGTTTAGTTTTAGATTACTAACATTAATAATTCCAGTTAGGTCTATATTCTGTACACTCAGAAAAAGACCTACAACATGCATTCTTGAACAGGGTTACCTCTTGTTCTGCCTTTAGGCTACCGAATCTGTATGTAACCGAATTATTACCTGGTCCACGATCGAGACCTACTAGATATACTTCGATATCGGGAACCAATCCATTTCACATGATCAACCTGAGTTAGACTTGGGATTAGACTTATGCAATGAATTCAGACCTTGCAACCTGTGAAAGGTTTATAATTTTCTTTTAATTCATCACGAAAAACTTAAAGAACCACTTGGATCAATACCACTGATCCAAGGCTAGGTCTTATAGATGAATAACTTCATAATTCGTTCCGAGATCAGATTAAACTCAGCTGTGAAATGAAATAAATAAAAGAGTCTAACCATATCCTGACTCAGTCAAAGATCTGCAATCTGTAAATAAGATTTAGTACATATCAAGCATGACTTCTCAACCAAAGGAACACATCCTTTTAACAAAAGGAAATCACATATCAACACTTGTATGCATTAGGAGGAAGTAACAATAGTTCAGGGTGTTACATGCTTCCCTCTTAAAAAGATTCATCGTCCCAATGATTACATATTCAATTAACCTTCAGGTCAACCAATTTATCAATACTCTAAACAATGCGACTATTTTCCAACTAGAATAGTTCCAGAAATCAATGTCACAAACACATTTTATTCAACCTGAATAATGTTTGCCTTCATCTGGCTTTCATAAATACTTATGAAAAAATAAGTTCGTAAAAGAATGTTTTGTCAACAGATTTCATTCTGTTGAAAAAGAGAAGGAAAAGCAATTTTCATCTCTTCCAGATTTTCCCAAGTTGCACTTTCTTCGTTAAACTGGTCCCACTGGACCTTACATTGCTGTATATCACGATTTCTTAAATGCAATTGGCGAGTTTCCAGCACTCGTGTGGGTTTAACCACGATTATTCCTGGGTCTTGGACCTGCAAGGAATTCCAATTTAAAACATGTGACAGATCTGAAACGTATTTCTTAAGCAAAGAAATATGGAAAACATCATGCATGCGAGATAAAGCAGGTGGTAATGCTAAACGATAAGCTACAGGATTGATTATTTCGACAATTTTGAAAGGTCCCACATAATCGAGGTGACAACTTGGCAGCCTTGCCAAAAGTTATAGAACTCTTTCTGGGTTTAACACGAAGAAAAACCTTATCACCAAGCTCAAACCTTCTATCAACCCGCTTAAGGTCAGCATAGCTCTTCTACCTATCCGCTGCTTCCTTTAATCTTTCACGAATCATCTTAACTTGCTGTTCCATTTCTGTGAGAATATCTGGTCCAATTACCACTCTATCCTCAACACTATCCCAACTAACAGGAGTTCTGCACTTCCTTCCATAAAGTGCTTCAAAAGGTGACATTTTGAGAGATGAATGATAAGTGTTGTTGTATGAAAATTCAACTAGTGGAATATACTCTTCCCATTTATACTGTTCATCCATGCAATACATTTGCAACATATCTTCCAACACTTGATTTACTCTTTCTGTTTGTCCATCTGTTTCTGGATGATATGCAGAATTGAAGTTTAGTTTTTGTTCCACGAGCTGTATTAAGTGTTTGCCAAAATCTTGATGTCATTCTAGGATCCCTGTTAGATATAATCAATTCAGGTACACCATGTAACCTAAAAATTTTGTGCACGAATATTTTGGCCAATACTGGTGAATCATCCTTTAGATTTCCAGTGATGAAATGAGCTACCTTAGTCCAGTTTATCTACAACTACCAGGATAACACCATGTTTATTCCTGGACATAGGTAACCCTTGTACAAAAATCCATGTGCTTATTACTTACCATTTGTACTACGGTATGCTATGAGCGATATAATAGTCCAGCAGGGGTGCATGTGCTCTGGCTTAAACCCGCTGACATTCCAGACAATGAGTCACAAAATTAATTAACATCCTTTTTTCATACCTTTCCAGAACTATTGTTGTTTTAGATCAGCAAGCATTTTTATGATACCCGTGTGTCCAGAGAAGGGCGAATTATAAAATTTAATTAAACAACTTCCTCCTCAAGTCATTCAACATAGGTACATATAACCTGTTTTTCATAACGTAAGATTCCTTCATTATCAAAATGAAAACCCTTATATCTTATCATCATTAGGTTCTGCAGCAAGTGCTGCTTTTACTTGCTAAAAGTATATATCATATTTCTGAGGCACTTTTTACCTCATCCTTAAATTGAATTCTTAATGTTATAAGAGCATAAACGTGCTTCCTACGACTTAGAGCATCTGCTACCCAATTCTCTTTCCCTTTAATGTATCTAATATCAAAATCATATTGAGATAAAAATTCTAACCACCTTCTCTCGTCTAGCATTTAGATTAGGCTGAGTGAAAATTTCTTTCAGTCCTAACTGATCAGTTTTCAACTCAAAAGGTTTCCCAAGTAAATAATGTCTCTAAACTTGAAGCGCATGAACAATGGCAACAAGCTCCAAATCATGAGGAGCATAATTCAGCTCATGCAACTTAAGTTTTCTACTTTCATAAGCTATGAGTTGATCATTTTGTAACAAAAACACCTCCAAGGCCTTCCCTAAAAGCATCTGTTACAATAGTAAAGTTCCCATTAGGGTCTGGTACAGCTAAAATAGGTGCGGAAGTCAATTAAATCTTTCAGACTTTTGAAAGCAGTTTCACACTTATCATTCCAAATAGAATTTCTTATCCTTCTTTCTGCAATGAAGTTATCAGTGTAGCCACCTTTAGAAAAATACTGAACAAGTTTTCTATAATAACCAGCAAAGACCCATGAATCTTCTTACTTCATCCACATTCTTTGGTGCAGGCCACTCAGTTATTGCCAATATTTTTGAAGGATCTACATTAATTCCTTCTTTACTGATGACATGACCCAAATAGTGAACTTCTTAATCAAAGAAAGAACATTTGGATAACTTACCATACAACTTTATTTTTCTCAAAATTCCCAAAACTATCTTCAAATGCTCATTTTGCTCCTCAACACTCTCAGAATAAATGAGAATATCGTCCAAGAATACAAGTACAAACTTGTCCAAATATTCTTGAAAGATATTATTCATTAAGTTCATAAAATCTGCGGGGGCATTAGTTTAATCCAAAGGGTAGAACTAGTGAATTCATAATGTCCGTACCTTGTTCGGAAAGCTATTTTATGAATATCTTCTTCTCTAATCCTTAATTGATGATAACCAGATCAAAGATCTATCTTAGAATAAACCACTGCCCCACGCATCTGACCAAATAGATCGTCGATCCTTGGAAGTGGGTATCTGTTCTTGATTGTTTCTTTGTTCAACATCCGATAATCAATACACAACGTAAGTGTTCCATCTTTCTTTTTCACAAATATTACTGGTGCTCCCCAAGGTGAAACACTTGGTCTAATCAAACCTTTATACAAAAGTTCTTGCAATTGTGCCTTAAGCTCGACTAACTCTATAGTAGTCATCTGATAAGGTGCTTTGGAAATAGGTTCTGTTCCTGGTTTGATTTCGATGGTGAATTTAAATTCCCTCTTGGGTGGTAAACTTGGTAATTCCTCCGGAAAAACATCCTTGAAACTTTGCAACAATGGAAATCGCTTCATGTAATCACCATCTTCTTCTGAAGATTCAGATATCTTTACTGCATAAAGAGTACATCCTTTATTCTTAGCCTTTTTAAGCTGCATAGCTGACAGTTTTCTAACTGTAATTTCCCGTTTCACCCCTTGAATCTCTGCTGCTTCCAGCTGATCATCTAAACACTTTATGTTCTTTTCATAGCAATCTACCTTTGCCTTATGGTCAGCTAACCAATTGACACCAATGATAATGTCATACGATCCTAAAGGTGTAACATAGAGATCAACTTCCGTGGAAAAGTTAGGTTTGTCAAGGACTGCCCCAAAAAGTGGTTATAGGAGCAACAACTCTAAGTGGACAAGGAGTAGGGATATAAGAGTCCACAATATGAGTTTGATCTTGTAGGATAGCAAATTTTTGTTGTAAGGAGTGGATGAGGTCATATTTTCCATGAATGAGAGCTTGTAGAAGAAAATTTTACTTTTTGAGCTATCTATTTTCTTCCACAAATTTTACTAGGTCCTCCTGAATAGAAAAATTTTCATAAAAAGACATCTCATTTTGAGACTACAAAGCAAAGATGTCAAGGTAATAATCCATGATAAATGTAGTAAAACACTCAAAAAATAAACAACACTAAAAAATATAGGACATCGGGCTCTGCCGAAAATGCATCCGTGTGAGTACAACACCCCCCAAATGTTGACATTTTATAAAGTTGTGATTTTTACAAATTAAATAAAACCAATGGAAATAACACAAAAAATTATACACTTTTGATAAAATGACACTCAATTCTGAGTTACTGATCATAAGTTATGATAATTTTAGTTTTTTGTCACTAAGGTCCATTTAAATTTTAAAAAAACATTTTTTGTTAAATTTTAGAAAAAAAATTATTTACTTTATGGTAAAAAAATACCATTTCAGGAAACTTTCCATTTTTAGAAAAAACCTTCCATTTATGGAAACCTATCGTTTTTGGAAAAACTTTTAATTTTCAGAAATTTGAGCATTTGCCCAAAAATTGTCATTTTTGAAAAGTTTGCGTACAGTCCTAGTTTTCACTTGTTGTTCCGAAACTGCTTCATGTTAACAAAATATGAAAGAGACCCAAAAGATTTTCCACTTCTCTAGATAAAACCCAGAAATGGTTTAGCCCTTTGAAGAACAGAGGGTGTAGATCGCACCAACAAATTCCGCACAGGTGTTAAAGGCTTCTCCCCACGTGCCACAACAATACTCCATCTACCCAGATCCATGCAACTTGCATAAAAAAACATCTACGTAGAAAATAATTTTAAAAACCCAGGAAGCATTTTTGTAGAATCCTTCATAGCTACATGGACAAAATCGTACACGAAGCTGTACCCTTAATTGGCTATGCAAAAACCAAAATTCAAAACTTCTTGCCAATGGTAGTGGTTGACCTTACAGTTGATCTAAGGGTTTTGGCATCTCCTATATCCAGTGGTGTCATCCATTTCACACAAAAATGCAAGTTGCATAAATATATTAAGAAATTTCATATATATATATATATATATAAACCCTCAGTTGCAAAGAACACTTACAAATGGATGTCTACATCATCTACAACAATGATACCATGAAAAAAATGATAAGAATATTGTTCCAAGCCGTACAGATCTTAGAAGATCATAACACACCACATTTGAAAAATTGAAACGAATTCGTCATAATAACTGTTGGTGCAAAATTGCAACACCCTCCGAATGCTTGCAAATGAATTATTTAGGCAATCAATGTAATTCACTAACATGGGATTGTCTCAAGGTGTGGGACCCTTGCAGTTGAGAAAAACCTCTAGAGAAGGTTGGTTC
Source organism: Taxus chinensis (assembly GCA_019776745.2). Taxonomy (NCBI): domain Eukaryota; kingdom Viridiplantae; phylum Streptophyta; class Pinopsida; order Cupressales; family Taxaceae; genus Taxus; species Taxus chinensis. Next base: position 532,019,390 of record CM034155.1, on the reverse strand, counting down.
CTTCTCTTGTCTTTGGCACTAAAATACTCCTAAGGAAATAAATGTAACTAACTACTCCTAATCTATTGATTCCAAGGGACCAAGGTGAGAGGAATGCATGAAATGTAAATCCTAAACTAAGGGAGGCGATAACACTAAAAAAAGACTAGAGAGATTCATAGTGAGTGAAAGTGGAGGAAAATGAGGTAGAAGAGGGCAGACGGAAGTTCCAAAGTCCCAAAACACATTCAAACCTCCAATTTCATGGAGCAAAATGAATTTAAACCTTGTAAAGGAACATATTATGCATAATATACCTGAAAATTATAATAGAAGGCAAGAAATGCAATACAAATCAATATAGGGCAAGAGAAAGCCACAAAATACTAATTTTATTGCTTAAAATAATACAAAATCCATTATAATAAGGTACAAGGCAAAAATCCTTTACAAAATTCCCAAATCTAAGGCCCGCAACTCACAAAAGTGTTGGAACAATTTTGGTAGAGTTCCTTTAAATTCTAGAATGTCTCCCCTACAAATAATGGGAAATTACCTATATATAGAGAAAGGGGAGCTACCAGCTGAAAACCTTCATTAATTTCCTATAAGGAGGTATGGGAAACTATACCAGTCCGCTTTCCAATGGTATTTTTCTTGCACGGAAAACATGGGTGTCATACCTCATTAAACCAGTTGTTGAACTACCCTGTATGATGCTATTAATGCCCGACCCATAGTTGATATTTCTTAATGACGCCTGCCCGAAAAGAACGAAAGGATTGTCACTAACAAGGGAAGGAGTTGTCACAGGACAAAAAAGGGACGTTGACGCACGACAAGAGGGAATATTATCGTGTGACAACGAAGGCAACATGACAAGGAAGGAGACGACAAATGTGCGACAGCTCGGCGACAGACGCATGAAAGCAAGGTGAAAAATGTGTAATAGGAATATGGAATACGTGTGACAACAAGATGGTAGATGTGTGGCAGCAAGGTTACAAATGTGAAATAGCAAGATTTGGTTGACACGCGACAGTAAGGTGATAGACGCGCGATAACAAGGAAGTTCCAAACCTTCACTAGACCAACTTTGACCGATCTGACCCACTAGCTGCCTCATAGATTATAACATATGGAGTCACCAAATCCTAGACCTATCAAATTTTTCATTTCACAGGGGCATAAAAAATGGACAATAGTTTGGCGACTCACGGGGTAATTGTACGTACCTAAAATTGTAGGGTACTACACCACCAGAACAACGTTACACGTGCCCCAATGATGATACAAGTCTCCTCGCAAGGTGTTCAGGATTCAAAAAAGTCCTCTAAGTGTACATTAACTGTAACATCCTCATTTTAGACAATAGAACAAGTCAATTTTTTTATTTTTGATAATTGCATCCTGGTTCTAAATACATAATTTAGAACTCACAATTCAAATAACCATTCATATAACAGATAACCATATGCAGCTGTAATGACTCGGAGTACCTCCGATCTATTCATTCCATGACTCGGTAATCTACCGATCTATTCATCAGTAATAAGAGTTGGTGTTATTATTTAACACTTCACTCTTGCGGTTCTCTTCCCTATTCTGGGATTCAGAATGCTCTGTCCAAGGAACCTAACTGAATAATTGTTACCATTATCCATCGGCATCTCATCCCTTAGACTAGGTGAATTAGGACAACGCAATCAGCAGCTTGCGATACTTTGGCCAAAGATTTGAAACATACTGCTTATGTCTCGTATTCCTTAACGACATACTCGTCAATCTGGAATACGTCCTTCACCCCATTCCCATGTTATGTAGAATGTCTTATACCAACTTCTGTCAGTCCCTTTTATCCCAGTTAATCACTCGGGAGCGGATTAGTAAGGTAACCACGTTATATGGATGCTCCCGAAGACTAGGGATAAGATGACATACTAGGTCAATCCTAATTAAACCAGTGTGTCAAGATACCCCGAGTCTCCTAGGCAGCCATATAATGTGACCACATACCTAATCGGTCCAAAAGTAACTTGTACGAGATCAAAGTGTAAATCTTAGCGATCAATGCAAAGGGTGTCGTCATAAGTCACCTGCATTGTTGTAACTTCGAGAAGATCCTAATCTTCTCGGAGGTACAACCCTGCAGTTGACTTGTGCCATGAACCTTTAAATCCGCCTCGAAAAGATCTACTTAATACAATGCGTTACGCACGCTGAGTTTAAATTACAATAAAGACGTTCCCTTAAGGTTAGCCTTTCCCAAACCCGGGATTCCTCATCAAAGTATGATCTTTCTCAATTAAACCCACTACACAGATGAGTTATTAAGACCAAGGTCTCATCACGGAGCTCTTAGAATATATATGATTCTAAAACAACAGAATTGAACAATCACTCATAACCTTCACATGAGATTGCCATCTGAACCCCATTAGATTTATATCAGTTCTCCTAACTGAATTTATATCATACTTAATAGTATCAAGATATCAATGATTTAGAATCCAATTAAATGTTGTCCTGTCATAATCAGGACTAGGGATTAATAATTTAATTCAGTTTGTTTAGCGTTCTGTTTAGGTATATTTTAATCCTATCTTCCAAAGACAGTTACCTAAATTTCAATTTAGCTTATGATAGAACATACCAGAACTGTTAAACAATCATAAGAATTCAGTCTTATATTCTTGCAAAGCTTACATTGATAATCACAAAAGTCTCCAAATTATATAATAATAACAATGCTCTTTAGATCATTTGAACCGAAGAAGGTCAAACTATCAAGATAAGAATATAGACACATAAGTAACAATATCAATATCACTTTCGATATTTCCGGGGAAGTTGTGGGGATTGATAGTTTCTGAGAAAATATGATTCATTCCTCACTTCTGAGTTAGGATCGAGAGTCTTTCAAATAGATTAGATCAATTATTTTGTTATTTAGAATAGATTCACAACTGCACAGGCAAGTAGCTATACTCGGTTGCCTTGTTTGTTTTGATTTCACTATTAGTTTAGTTGTCAATTTCTAGATATTTTAAATAATTGCTCTTTCAAAATTCGTTCAAATAGTTCATCAAAAACACAAAAATAGAGAAGTTATATATGTTGTAGATATACTTTACATAGTTAGTTTTACTTTGCTTCAGTTAGATTTACATTGTTTCGTTTGTATGACAATCAAGGGACCTAGGGAGCCCAGAGAATACGTATTCGAGCCAATCGTGCCTCAATTCAACTTCGTTGCAGCAATAACTGATATAGACCAAAATCTCAGAATTCAAGTCTTTTGAACGACATCAGACCTACAAGAAATTAGCTCATAGTTAAGAGGATTAAACATAGAAGACAACAAAGCGCATACATTTTGGTCAAGCCAACCAAACTACAGATTACCCTAGATAAATATCCACATGACCGTAGAAGGGCTTGAAAAAGAGAAAACGTTCGGGTGTGATCCTTTGGTCCCATAGGCAGATGCAGGAGACATTCTAACTGACATAGACACTAGCTTAAGAATTCAAGTTGCCAGAACGCCTATAAGATACTCTGAGAAGATTACACAACTGTTAGTTCTCAATATAGAGGTAGAAAAGGCATACAATTACTATATACTAGGGGTTAGGGATTGATTTCACATATGACCATAGGAGGTCCGCAACAACCACGAATCTACGGTTGTGATCCATAGGTTCCACAACCCAACGAGTCCACAGGTCAATCAAACGTAGATGCTAGTTTACGTACATTAGTATTTAGATCCACCCCACTTCCACCAATCATAATCGCACAACTATCCTCACTAAACACAACAACTAATCAAGCTAAGGATTTTTGGACTAAACCAGAGAATCGCCCATAGAGTCCACCATCGGTCCATCATTCGTTTTCATGACCCTGTCGGGAGACACATACGAATCACCCACAAGTTATCTTCCGTGTGTCGAAGAAATAAGAGTGCCCAATTAATTTTTCTATACCTCACATATATTCCATCCCCACTGGCTGTCTCGGCACGACCTCGGGAGGTCAGGTGCGAGGAAGAGTTACTTGTAGATTCCCATGCTCGCTTGTCACTTTTCCATTGTACAAAATTGGTGAACCTGACATGAAAGAAACGGTTCTTCCTCTTTTATTTCTTCCATCCACCTCCATTCTTTCCCATTATTCTACGGGTATTCATATACTCCCCGAATATGTCAGGATTCGATGCATATGGCAGACCTCTCCTAGGTCTTGAAGCATACTACAATCAGCTGAATAGACAAACATCACCCTCGCTCTTAGCATGGGGTGACAACTATTCAACTAACCAATTGTCAACAAAAATTCCATCTCCAAGGACTAGATATAGTTCTTCTTTCCAAATAGAGGAGTTGGACCAGCTTGCTCAAACGCAACAACTAGAGCCTTCATGCTCGAACAACATGACATTTATGGGAGAATCTAGTTCGTCTCCTCAGGTGTTGCTTAGACCAAAAATTAGTAGACAATCAGATCCATATCTATTTTTAGATGATGAAAATTCAGTGCATTATACCAGGAGTGAACAACGCTCTCGAAGTATGTACCCACCTATAGGAAGTTTACAAACACGACCCGAGGTCTCTTTTCAAGAAAACACCTCCATACCTCTACCTATAGGAAATGCCCTCGGTGAAGTTTGGAAGGGCAACTATCAGTTCATAGCAGAGTATCATACCCCTTTGTGACCTCAGAATATACAAAAAACGCCACTAAGGAAAAATATTGTGACTTCACCAAATGAAGTCATCTCAACTTTAGTAGAAAAAGTTAGAGGGTTAGAACTTTCTCAAGCAAGTCAAAATTCTCAATTCATGCAGGTAGGAAATTCCAATCCTACGCATCATCCTGGCGAAGTAGACCTCCTCACAGGAATAGGCACATTGGGCATGCCTCCTCAGTATTCACAACAAACGCCAACTGTTTCGCATAGAATTTTGTTCCAGAATAGAGTTACTTCTATCTTTTCATTCTCTTGAGAAACAGATAAGGGTTAGGGCTAGGAGGAATACTTGTTGAGTGTTGGGAAGGTGTGCGCGTACCATAGAGAGATCAGACCGATTGTGAAGAGATCCTTTTTGTCTGGGAAGGAATACCTGTAAATAATAATGCAAGACCACTAGATTTTCGTTAAACAATAAGTGAGGGAACTGCCTTGGGCCCAGGAAATATTAGACTTCCTTTCGAAGGTGGTCAGTTCCATTTTAATACCAATTAATGCAAATGATAATAAAGAATCTATTGTGAAATCACAATTTAGGTCCTCGTTACTAAAAGCAATAGAGACTAAACTACCAATAATAAAATATCATGTTGTTTGTTTGGTTGCTGGTTATTGATACGTTCAGATCAAGTTACAGGGATAGACAAGGCTGGATATGAGATTGTTTGGAGGTAAATAGGTGAAAGGCTAGTAATTGGTATAAGTCACAGTGACTGACGCCGGTCACTGGATAACCGACCGCGGTTATAAAACCAATACCGGTAGGGGATGACCGATATCGGTAGGGGCAGTGATTTAGGGGATTTTAAATGGAGGTTGGTTGTAAGGTGGTTATGGGGTTCAGAAGGTTGATAGATGGTTGAGAGGAGTAGTAGGGCGATAGAGAAGACTCAGAGAGTGAGAAATTTGTCTTTGGGGCAATATAGAGATGGATGAATGAAGGTTAGGTGCAGGGTGCTACTGGGTGGTAGATCCAGGAGTAAGCTTATGATCACTGATGAATCAAAAGTTCACAAAGTAGTGTCTAGAAGCATACAAGGTAACAAAAGAGACTACTTACTAGTTTTTGATGCAGATGCGGGTCCAAGGAATGCAGTGGTGAAGGCAAGGCTCATTTGGGATGATCCGGCAATCGGAAGTGAGCAGATGAAGCTATCCTCCGACTCTCCCAATGTTTGGATGAGTGTGACAGTGATCTAGTTTCTCAATTACAGTCTTGGGCTTAATACTTCTCTCTGTAACCTTTTTTTTTCTTTCTCACTTATCTCTCTCTTGCAAATGAATTTCGGATCCCCTTGTTTTTGGTTGGGGGAGGTCATTTACAGGGAATCGATGGCGGTTACCTAACCGGTGCCGGTCGCGTAGGGACCGATGTCGGTTAGGTCAAATTTGGCTATTTTTAGTAAAATAGCCAACTTTCCCTCCTTTTCTCTTGAGGGGTCAGTTGTGGGCTTGGTCAAGTCATTATTAGGTTCGTTTTGGTGCGGGTGAGGGGTGATGAGTCATGGGTGTGGGTCTGGACCAAGTTATAGGTCTTAATTAGGTTAGTTTAGGGTTAGGGCTAGGTCATGGTGAGGTGGAGAGGTGAGGTGGCAGGGTTGGAGATGTGGATTTATTAATTATAAGGTAATTAATAAATAATTAAGCATGTAAGGTTTAGGTGGTGAGGTAGGGTTTGGTTGCGAGACAAGATGCGGGGCACAAGGCGTCGTAAGACCCAAATTTGATGTCTACATTTGCCCCTTGTTGTCGTGTAGCTTGTCTTGTAAAGTTGCACTGATAATAATAAGAAGTGGTTGCCCCAGTTAAGGGTATAGGTAATCCCCCTCAAATCTATCACAGATTGAGGTGACGTGAAATCAGGGATAGGGTTGATAAAGGGTGAATGATGATTAGATGATGGTAAGAAGTTAGGGTAAGTTCAAGGAAGCGGACGCATGTTGAAATGCAGTAGTGCGACCAGGGTACACGATTTGAAGAGAAAACCAGCAATTCATAAGCAACGAGCGATAGTTTATCCAAACAAGGTTGATATAATCATGGTATCCAAGGCATAGGAAGTAGCTCCAGGGGATATAACGGGGAAGGTACCAGAACATTTAGGCATGTTTGGCAGTACCAAATGGCTGGTTTGGTTGAGATAAACGTTACGGTCTCGGTCTAGGCAAAGCTGGTTGGCTGATCAATTCAAGTATCCTAGTCATGCTAAAACATGAATAGGTGAGCTCGATTAAACAAACAACTACATGATGGGCGGATAGAATCGTAATTTGCGGGCCTCGATCGAGGTATTTAATTGGTGTGGTCTTGGGTCAGGCCGATTAGTTAGGTGCGGCCGTGGGTTGGGCTGATTGGTTGATTGCGGCCTTGGGTCGGGCTAATGGATTGGTTGTGGCCTTGGGTCAAGCCGATTGGTTGGTTGCGGCCTTGGGTCGGGCCGATTGGTTGGGTGTGGCCTTGGGTCGGGCCGATTGGTTGGTTGCGGCCTTGGGTCAGGCCGATTGGTTGGTTGCGGCCTTGTGTCGGGCTGATTGGTTGGTTGCGGCCTTGGGTCGGGCCGATTGGTTGGTTGCAGCCTTGGGTCGGGCCGATTGGTTGGTTGCGGCCTTGTGTCGGGCCGATTGGTTGGTTGCGGCCTTGGGTCGGGCCGATTGATTGGTTGCGGCCTTAGGTCAGGCCGATGAATTCAAAATAAGGCTATTTAGCAAAGCCGGGGGTAGGTAATGTGGTGAAAAATGGATATTGGTGGATAAGGGCAGGAGTTAGATTAAAATAAGCAAGTAACTGATATCAGTTAGGGGTGACCGATATCAATTAGAAGATCGATATCAGTCTTCTAGGGCATGACCTAACCGATGTCGGTTAGAGGTCAAAACCTATAAAAAGAAAAAAAACGGCGTGTCATTTTCACATTGTGAATTTGAGTGCCAAAATATCTCTTGTTGAGTTTTAAATTGATTGTGTTGAGTGGTTGGGCTGAGTTGGCACTAGTTGAGTGGGTGAGTAAGTTATTGGTAGGCCCCAGAGATCAGGAGGCAGAGCTTGATTGGTTGAGGACCCTGCTGAGGAGATTTGGAGCTATGGCACAGGCTAGAGGAGCAGGAGGTGCAGGAGGAGCTGGGACACCACCACCTATCCCACCACGATGACTTGTAGTCATAATGGTAGGCTCTGAACCCCTATTTTTTTCAGTTTTATGAATTTAGCTGGGATTTGGGTATTGGGGTAGGAATCCAAAATTTGATAAAATAATGAATAAATGAAGGTAAAAAGTAAAATGGATTGGGTAGATATGTTAGGGAGGCAAAAACGTAAGGGTGGGGAATTTTGTTAGGAAATTGTGCTGGGTAAATGGGTAGAAATAGGAAAAAAGGGGGTTTGGGGGCCGTTTTCGGTTCGGCCCCTAAACCCCACAGTGACCGATGTCGATCACTAGTCGACCGACATCGGTCACAAATTTTAGGTATATAGTGGTAGGTGCAGAGACCATCGTCAGTCATGTGTCAACCGACGCCGGGTCTTAAAATTTGGACATAGGCGAGTGGGGGACCGATGGCGGTCGAGGGTGACTGATAGCGGTCACCATGGGTAGGAGGTAGGATCGTAAAATGGCTTTGTTGGGTGTTGGTTTAGGTGGGTAGGATAGATTATAGGGTTGAGGGGGGAGAAGGTGGATTTGCTGGTTGAGGTGGGTGAATTGCTAGCGGGGATTAGGTGGGATAAGTTGATTAGGGTAGGATAGGCTATTTTGTTAAGGGTAGGACTGACGGAGTGGGTTGTTTTTGCAGGCACGCCAACAATTGACCATGCGAGATCAGATGCTGCCCCTTTTGGAGCGGATGCGGCCACATGTGACCGCAGAGCAGTGGGCAGTTATGCGGGAGCTTGGACTCGATAGAGTCTAGAGGTATAGGGCTGTGGATAGGGACCACAGCCTGATGGTTGCCCTCATCGAGAGATGGGATCCGGCAACCAATGCCTTCCATCTCCCTACTGGAGAGATGATAGTCACCCTAGAGGATGTGTATCGCATCTTGAGACTGCCGATCATAGGTGAGGAGGTGTTCCAAGTGGATGCTAAGACAAGGATGGATAGCATCCTACAGGTATTTGGGGATGCAGCCCCATTGATTACGTATCATAGTGCAAGCATCTGCTATGGCGAGATGTATCACACTCATTGACGGGAGACATGGCTTGCCGTGCTGATGATGGTCAGTATCACCTGTTTCGCCCTCCCTGACTCAGAGGGAGGATGCTTCCCACGGGCTATGATGGGAGTTTTACAGGAGATGGTGGAGGATCACACCTGCTACACATGGGCACCAGTGTATTTGGTGCAACTATACAGAGAGCTCTGGGGCTATCGCTGTATGAGGCAATTTGGTATATGTTCGACATTCTTGTTACACTGCTGGGCATACGAGCACATCGTGTGTATATGGCCAGTAGGGTTACCCCAGTAGCCAGGGCCACAGGAAGTCTACAGATATGGGTTTCATAGGTGGTTGGGGGTCATGGGCCAGCCATGAGCAGTGGTCACAGGGTGGGATGTCACCTTTTACAGACATATGTTAGAGGGCCTGACTGTATTAGATATTATATGGAGGCCATACAGAGGCCATCAGCCCCATGGAGGAGCCCGAGCACAGTTGCGATGGATCCAGTATAGCTTCTGGGTAGCTAGACGAAGACCCAAGGAGTATGACCGGATTCCCCTAGAGAGGGTATGACGACAGCTAGGACTATGGCAGGATGTGCCACCTCCCCTCCCACAGTATCAGAGGGAGGATGTAGAGGCACCACTGCCTCTATTGCAGCCATTTGACCTAGTCTGGGTAGAAGAGAGACCAGAAAATGACACAGTGGATGATGCTGAGGTTACAGGCTCATTTTTGGTTTGGTGGGTAGGGCAGAGGGTGGCCGTGAGAGCACAGCCAGCACAACCAGATTTAGCGGCTGTTACAGCGGAGAGGGACCATCTCCTAGGTTAGGTGCAGGTATTACAGGGGCAACTTGTTGCCACACAGGCACATATTAGGGTGTTACAGGGGAAGTTAGCCCAGGCACAGGTATAGGCATAGGCACAGGTGCAACCTCAGGTCCCTGTTCATGTTCCGATGGCAGCTCCATTGCCACCATAGGTACCGGCTCAGGTTCAGGGCATACAGGCAGGGAAGGGCCCACTTCTATTATTAGCCGGGGGACCAGCCCCACCAGCCATGGTTGCATGGGCCCATTACATGGAGGCTAGAGCAGAGGCCCGTTACTATCAGGACCTACTAGATGGCACCAGAGTAGAGTATCAGCCATATGCAGCTCATAGAGGCGAGACTTCCCGGAGTCATAGGTCACAGGCAACCGCAACCACAGCCGGTGGGTCGGTTACAGGTAGGAGGCGAGACTTGGCACAGGGGCCAGCTGAGGGACAGGGCCAAGGGAGGAGGAGAGAGCTGAGTCGCCCCAGGAGCAGAGACATTTTTGGTCGAGGTGGATAGATGATTTTTGATAGAGACACCGGTCTGCGAACCGAGTGTGCATATAGGGGCCTGCATGCCCACATAGGATTTATGTATTCATTGTTGTTGTATATACCAGCCTGCGAGCTGAGTACATTTTGTATAGTTGATATCAGCCTATGAGCCGAGTATATTTTTGACATGAGAGACCGGCCTGCGAGCCGAGTCGTGATTTTGACAGAGACAACGACTTGCATGCCGACTTTGTATTTTGGATTACAGAGGCCCATGCAGGGCAATTTGTATATTTTGACATTGATTTGACGATATATAGATGATGAGTTTTATCCACATGGTGTGTACAATTTTTAATTTGATGCATATATTATAATGTTACATGTGTTTTGTCGATCGTATTGGAATGTGATGTATATAGATGATGTTTTGTTGATATGCATATGTTTTGAAATGTTGATGTTATGATGATGATGGAGTTGGATAGTGATGTCGTTATGCAGGGAATAGAGGCGAGCTCCGCCAAAAATTTATAAAAAACAAAGAAAAGGCCTAGGTATAAGCAAAACGAGATAGGTGACCGATATCGGTTAGCTAACCGATATTGGTTATGCTAAAACGAGCTTTTCTAAAAAATACAAAGGCTTGGGAGACAACTCAAATTCTTATTTTTAGAGTCATGCAACATGTTAAATACGAGGATGTGAGGCTGTTGACGTCCATACAGGTTAATTGCATGGGAGAATTGAGTGATAAGGAGGAAAGAGACAGGTAAAGTGATCGTGGGCTTGGATTAAGAAGGCGTAAAGGCAAGTTATAGTGAAGAGGGTGGTGAACATGGCTGAACAAGGAGAAGCGTCCAACAGGCAGAGAGGAGAGGGAAAACATGTTCCACCTCAAGCTGCTGTATCCCAATAGGTATACGTTTTGGTTGGAATTAGATTTTACATGGTTATGAATAGGATGTGGTAAGGTAAGTGGGTAGAGATGAAAAGAAAGTTGATAGGCAAGGGTTTGGTTATAAATATTTTCGTGTATTTATATTTTTAAGGAAGACACAACACATGATAGGTTATGGTAGGGGATGGTCGAGATAACCTTGGGAGACCCCATTGTCTCCTAAGTTTTGCCTACATAGCCCATTGGACAAAGCAAGGAGGGGCCTCAAACTGATGTAGTTCTCCCTTAGGACTAGGGAGAGGTGAATTCAGGCAATTTGGTTGTGGTTAGGAAATTCGTTGGTTGGTAAAAGTTTGATGTTGGTAGGGTAATGTTGTTGGTGTTGGTAAGGGTATAGGTGAAGTGAGGGTTAGCCTACCCAAGCATAGGAAATCGTGTCCTGATTAAGGTGACCAACACATAATCCTAGATTCAGGTAAAAGAGGAAAAAGTGTCCCATAGTTGGAAAGAGCTAAACAAACCATGTATTATCGTATGATGAGCTTGAATCCCTAGGTACCTTGCATAGGCGAGAAGTCGATAGGTGAAAAGAGTTGGGTAATCACAATATATCGGATATACGTCACGTCCCTTGAGCTTTGTTGTTTTTGAAGAATGGTGAGGTGAGGTGCATGGTATAGCTGGGGCGCAAAGAACTTGTTATAAGGTGATTATTCTGATGAAAGAGAACCAAACCTAAATAGACAAGTCCATGACTTAAAAGTGCTTTTGAATACTGCTTTTATTTTTCTGGATATAGACTGATTGATGTGGGAAGTCTATATGGGATATGCATTTTTTTGTTCTCGAGGTCTTCGCGAAGCTGATCAATGTGAGAAGCTTCTGATAGAGGTTGACTTTGTATAGCTGTCCTTCAAGGGAGCAATCTATTTATAGTAGAAGATGCGGCTTTTGCACATAGCTGTCCTTCGAGGGAGTAGTCTACTTATAGTGGTAGATGCGGCTTTTACACAAAGCTGTCCTTCGAGGGAGCAGTCTAGTTTATAGCTTAGAGGTCTAGATGTTCATTTGGCATGAAGCATCTAGTTTTGTAGGAAGTTTGACTCAAGAATATCCCAGAATTGTATAATTGAGAACTTGTTATTTTGATACTTTTAAGTCATGGACCAGACTAAAAAGGGGAAGGCATCTTTAAGAGGAGGTGATGATCAAACCACGTGAGTGTGATTCTACTTTGAGATGCACGAAACAAGGTGTATGAGGTGGCAAATGAGCTCAAGGGACGAGCGCAAGGTAGATAAGAAGTGATGTAACACTAAATTTAGTAGTAGAATGGTCGTAGATGCAAGGCATTAAGGGGTTTAGGCTCAGGTTTACCATTAAGCGAAGCTAAACGATAAGTACCTGATCCATAAGTGTGAGTGATAATGTAAGGCCCAATCCAATTAGGAGCAAATATTCCACGTTTACTCTTTTCTATTTTGGTTACATGTTGATTCTCTTTGAGAACAAGATCACCAATCTTAAAGGTACGCTCATGAATTCGCTTATCATAAGCACGCTTGATGCACTTTTGATAAATTTGAAGGTGGTCAAGAGCTATAAGACAACGCTCATCAAGAAGCTCCAATTGGGCTAACCGCTCTTGGTGGAAGTCATCATTGGTGAGAATATCCTGGAGAGATATTTTGAGGGAAGGGATTTGTATTTTGAGAGGCAAGACAACCTCGGTACCATACACCAAAGAAAATGGTGTGGCATTAGTGGAAGTAAGAATGCTAGTACGATAAGCCCAAAGGGCAAAGGGGATGTGATCATGCCAGTTTTTCCCAGAATCGTTAATGACTTTCATGAGAATTTTGGTTAAGGTGTTGTTAGAATATTTGACTTGACCATTTTCTTGTGGATAGTAAGGTGACAAGAAGCTAAGTTTGATACCAAAGTTTTCAAAAAGGGCTCATAACAACTTATTTTTGAAAGATTTTCCATTATCTGTTATCAGGTGATGAGGAACACCAAAACGACAGATAATGTGATGATTGATGAACTCAATGATTTTCTATTTTTTTGTTGAAATGAGTGGAACGGTCTCCACCCATTTAGTGTAATATTCAGTTTCCGTGATGATCCAACGGTGATGTTGCAAAGAAGGCGGGTGAATCTCACCAATAAGGTCTAAACCCCATTGTGAGAAAGGCCAAAGATCTCGTGCGACCTGTAGCAGGTGGCTGGGAGTATGTTGAAGGTTGGCATGCTATTGACACATAACACAACGCTTAATGTATTTGCAGCAGTCTTTATTAAGAGTAGGCAAGTAATATCATAGGCGAAGGATCCGCTTGGCCACGGCAAGGCCACTAAAGTGCCCACCACAAATTCCATCATGGACTTGTTGGATGGTATGGGTGACTTCAGTGCCAGTTAGACATCGAAGGAGGATACCATCGAAGCCACGTTTATAGAGAAGTCCCCCCATGACGACATAATGAGAAACACTTTTAAGAAAAGCATGTTTGCCATTACTAGTAAGGTCAGGTGGGAGAACAGAGGTTGTAAGGTAGTCGTGAAATTGGTGATACCATGTATCCTACGAATCAGACGATACATTATTTACCATACAAACATCTTGGACTAAGTAAGATGGGGCAAAGAGTTGTTGGACCAAGACAAATATGTCAGAGTCAGTTGGTGAGGCAGGAATTTGCGAGGCCAAGCAAGCCATAGTATCTACAAATTTATTAGTTGAGCATGGAATGGTTTGGATAGAATAATGAGTAAATAAGGTCAAAAGTGAATCCACGTAACATTTGTACTTTTGAAGTTCCTCATTTTTACATTGGTAGATGTCAGTAACTTGATTGACGACCAATTGAGAGTCACCGAAAATGTTAATAGACTTCACACCTAAGTGTAACGTAACATGGAGACCCAAAACAAGGGCCTTGTATTCCGCTATATTGTTAGTGCAGGGGAAATCGAGCCTAAATGAAAGAGGCATAGATTCACCATCAAGAGGAATGAGAACAACGCCCGCCCCTTCGCCACACTGACATTTAGATCCATCGAAGAAGAGGGTCATTGGATAAGACGCATCACTAAGCGAAAGGGTGGCGATGATTTCATCAGGGAAAGTAAAATTGGTAAATTTTTTCCCCAGGTAAAGGGGCTTCCGCGAGTTGATCCTGGATAGTTTGTCCCTTGACTAATTTTTGGTGTACAAACTCAAGGTCGAGGTTCGTGAGGAGCATAAGCCATCGGGCGATGCGTTGGTTTAGATGAGGTTTGGCATACATATAATGTATGGGATCAACATTGGTGATGACAAAAGTTTTTTGATTCAGGAGGTAATGTTAGAGTTTGGTGGCCACGAATGATAGGGCTAGGCACAAATTTTCTACTTGTGTATACCTAGTCTCGTAATCCACAAGAGTACGACTTATATGATAAACTACTTGCTCTCGATGCTCGGAGTCACGATGTGCGAGCATGGCTCCTACAACATGGTCAGTGGTAGAAAGGTAAAGGTAGAAAGGGTGATCGTCCTGAGGTGGGATAAGCACGGGTGGCTGCAAGAGATAAGCTTTAAGAGCCTCAAAGGCTTGGTGGCACTCCTCGCTCCATTGAAAGACAATGTCCTTTTTAAGGAGATGATGGAAAGGTTGACATCGATCCGAGAGTTGTGAGATGAAACACCAGATAGATTGGAGTTTGCCCTGCAAACTACGTAATTGTTTTAGGTTAGTGGGTGGGGGCATTTCTAAGATAGCTTTGACTTTAGCTGGGTTGACTTCAATGCCATGTAAAGAGATGATAAATCCAAGGAGTTTTCCCGAAAGGACGCCAAAGACACATTTCTTTGGTTGAAGACGAACACAGTATTGTAACAAGCGATCAAAAATAATGGTTAAAACATCGAGATGTTCACTACGATGTTTGGATTTTCCAAGAAGATCATTGACATAATCCTCGAGGATAGTGTGCATAATTTCATGAAAAATGTAAGTCATATCCCGCTGATAGGTTACACCAGCATTCTTAAGGCCAAATGGCATGACACAATATCAGAAGGTCCCCCAGGGGGTAATGAAGGTGGTTTTATGTTGATCCGCTAGGGCTACTAAAATTTGATTGTATCCCGAGAAACCATCCATGAGAGAAAGCATCTCATGGCCCGCAGTGAGATCAACAAGTTGATTAATGCTAGGTAGGGGGAAGTCATCCTTTGGGCAAGTGAGGTTAAGGTCCCGGAAATCCGTACATATCCGAAGTCCCCATGTTGCTTTAGTGACAGGTACGACATTAGAAATCCATTAAGGATAGTCAATAGGTAAGATGAAAGAAACAGAAAGGAGTCGTTGAAGCTCTTATTTAACCAAGAGGGTAATGCGTGGATGCATTTTTCTCAGTTTCTGTTTAACTGGTTTGGAGTCTAGTTTCAAAGTGATGTTATGGATAGTAATGTCAGGATCGATTCCTGGCATGTCAGCGTAGGACCAAGCGAAAGCGTGATTGCGGGCACGAAGGAAGGTAGTGAAGGTGGTTTGTTCTAATGCATCGAGAGATTGTCCGATCTTTATAATGTGAGGATCATCCTCCATGTGGATGTTGATTTCTATAGTTGACTTAGTCAACATGGTTTGGGTTTTAGATGGTAAGGCGCGCTGAATATAAGAGTCGTCTGCACCAAGGTAGGTAAGGATGGAGTCGTCATCCTGGCACTCCACAACATTAATTGAAGGTGAGTCTTCTTCAATCATGTCTGGATACAAAAGGGGGAGAGAAGATGGGTCTTCACCATCACATTGATAAGTGAGAGGACCTAGGAAGATAGAATTTACAAAAAAAAAAGTTAGGAGGGATAGATTCCGAGTCTATCGACTCCGCAGGTGAATATGGCAAAGTGGGCGTTGATGGTTCGGAAGGGGTGACTTCATCATCTTCCTGGATACAATTGACACAAGGTTTCTTCTATGTAGGTGGTTCAGAAAATCCAAGACCACTATGATCTTTGTCTTTGCATGTAGTCATGGGAATGATCGTATGTCGGCCCTGTTCATAAAGACTGAAACCAAAACCTTTCCAAGCACAGTGAATCAGGAAGGTGAGGGCAAAATGACGGTTGGTTAGATATTGAAAATCAGATTGGAAGGGAACCACACCAAGGGAAGGTTCAGGGGTGACAGAGGATGTGTCGACACCCCCATATGTTAGGTTGGTGCGGTAATTAGGTGGTCCGTAGGAGATCACCTCCCCCACATGACGGTCGTAGGTAGGATGTGGATGTAACTGTCCATACTCTTGTGGGGTATGGAAGGCGCTAACATTGTATAGGCAGTACTCCCCCAGCGTAAGGCATTGAAAAACACCTACCAAGGGATCCGAGGTTGGGATGTTGTCCGCGGGGAAGGAAGAGGTATTCACGTCGGCGGTTTCATTAGTCGAAGGTGTGGGTGCGGCTAAGGTGGATGGTTGAGGCGTGGTTGAAATAGATGGTTGGGTCAGATCAATGGGTGCCTTAACTGGTACAAGCACATCATTAGGGTGGTATAACATATTGCAGGTTTTAAAGGGGGGAGCGTCAGCTGTGATAGTGTATGACTTCCCCTCATACTCGAATTTTATGCATCTATGTAAGGTGGAGGGAATGCATCCCATAGCTTGGATCCAAGGGTGGCCTAACAACATGTTGTATTGGAACTCTCCCTCAAGGACATAGAAGAGTTCGGGCAAGGTACATGGCCCTACATGAATGTTAAGGATCACGGTGCCTAGGGTAGAAGTAATAGCATCATTGAATGAACGCAACATGGTGGGGTTGGCACACATGCAGCTAGGAGGGATATTCATCTGTTGGAAGGCTTTGAAAGAGATGATGTTTAGGCTAGCGCCCCCGTCGATCATAACATGACATACCTGGATGTCCTGGACGTAAGTTCGAAATGAAAAGAGTGGGGTCAGGATCTTCTGCACCAAAGACGACAATTTCTTCTTCAGAAAAACTAACAGCAGTGGCTTTCCGTAAAGGGACAGAGGTGTTTGTGGAGGTAGGTTTTTTGGTGAGAGAAGTGACGTGGTTGGGTGTGAAGATGGAGGTGACAGGAAGGGTTTCGTTAGGTAGCACCTCTATCCCTTGGAGGATCTCAATTAGAGCTTGTCGATGAGATTCAGATGTTTGAATGAGATCAAAGAGTGTCATTTTTACAGTAGATTGGTGAAGTTGTTTGATCATGGTGCGATGGGCAACTCCATCAGAGACTGGATAGGCATGTCCATGAATAACCACTTTAGGTGGTGTTGCGATCAAGATGGCAGAAGGAGAAAGAGAAGTCGCAGGTGTGCTCTTTTTAGCTTTTCCATTGTTTTTCTGACCTTGACTAGCAATGCTAATCATGTTGATCTCGTGAATACGAGATGAGGAAGATGGTAGGGATAAGTCATTGTTCTTGATAGGCGGGGTTGCAATGATGATATATTTTTGCGAGGTGGGGACATGTGGTATAGGAGAAGGGATCGAAGCTAAGGGCTTTTCCCTTTGTAAGTTGTCTTTCTTAGATTTTCCATCCAAGATAGACAACGGGCGAAGGATGGCTTTCAAAGCTTTGCATCCTTCTACATTGTGTCCTGGTGTGTGGTGGTAGGCACAGATTTTAGATTCATCGTAACCTATAGGTCGAGGTCTAGATGGATCATAGGGTCTTAGTGGGGGTAGGGAAATGGTCGCATCCCCTACTAACATATCAAGGATCTTGGCGTAAGATCCTTTGAGTGGGTCAAATTTAGATGAAGATGAGGCTATTGATTGAGTGGGTGAGATTATTGATTGTTTTGGTAATGGTCGGGTACGAGTGGTTCGTACGGGTGGTGGTTTAGGAAAGAGATTTTGATGATTGGGTTTAACTAGGCGTGGCTTCTTCTGCGCAGAATTCATGTTTAGCTGGTTAGATGATGAGGCCACAGATGACATGGTGGTAGGAAACAACCATGGGAAAAGAGGAGCGACAGCAAACAAGTCCTTCGATGATCGAGTTTTCTTAGGGTTGGTAGGTAGGCAGGATACGTGGGGCGATGGTGTTGAGACGCCCGTGGATTTCTATATGGGTGCAAAAGGTGCAGGTCGTATTAAAGAAAATGTGGGAGGCATGGTGTATTAAGGCAAGGTGGAGGGGTGAGGCCCCAATATAAAAGGTAGGTGTGACGGAAATGGTTAAAACCTTGTTTTTGTGCCGATGTGATCAGGGGCGAGGGTTTTAGTTGTGACGGAGGCATAGATTGGTCTCGAGGAGATTGGGTCTATCTCCTAGGTGGATTGGTGGCTTTATTTTTGGATAAATCTAACTGTTTAGGTGGATGCGTCAGGCTGGGTATTGTAGGTTGATAGAGGTGGATGAGGTATTCGGTAGAGATGAGGGGGGTGAAGGTGAGGACATAGGCATTTTGAGGTAAAAACTTTGGGCATATGGTAGAGGTGTCTGGAAGTCATCTACATTTGAGTAGAGCATGGTGTAATCAAACATTCCCATAAGGTTGACAATCTTCTCGTGTGAATGGGAATTTTGGTTGAAGAGAAGTGGACTGTGATTCCAGTCCACTGTGCGTGTGATGAATGAGGCGCTGTATCAATGGGTGTTAAGAGGTCAACCGGTCGCTGGAGATTTAGGCGATGAAGGGGAGGAGGGAATGAGGTTAAGGATTTTGGTGATGTAGGCTTGAGGGGTAAGGATGATTCCTTCTTCTTGTGTAGCAAGAGTGGTGGAAGGAGATGTTTGGGAAATAAGAGGTTGGATAACATCCTCTCACAGTCTTACAGGGATGTGGTGTAAGAAGGTTTTTGTGTGAGAAAAGAACTCTGGGTGGTTGATTCCTTTATGGGTATAGGGTTTTCCTCTTGTCCTGATGAAAGAGAAGGGGGTGAGGACCCCTGCGTTGGTGAAGAGGCTTGATTCAAAATTTCCTCGATGGAAGCCCTTGGTTGGGAGTTGAAAACCGCATGGATCTCATGCACACTCTTCTCTTCGGCTGAGGTTTCTTGGTTTGTGTTACTGTTAGATGAATGGTTTGGAAATGGTTTGTTGAAGATTTTTAAATTTCGATTAGTAGAGGCATTAGGATTATCGAGGGTTATATCCCCTGCATCAACCATTTCCTGCACTATAGTTTTTCAACATCTTGCAGTTTTCGTGGCTGTGTCCCTTCACGCGATGGAAGTTACAGAAGTCATTTTCTTTATACCAAGAAGGTATAGCGTGGGCAGAATCAAACCCGGAGTGAGGTTTAATAGGAGGCAAGGTGATAGCTCCTGCTTTAAGTAATTTGTCCAAGATCACATCATAAGTTTCTCCCAAGGGAGTGTACTTGATGGGCTCGGCTTTATACCTATAGGTGGGTTTCGGCTGGGTATTAGACGGTGCTTGAGATTTGACCGTCACTACATGTACGGCTCCTTTTGATTTCGAAGCAACTGATGCATGAGAGTTGGTGGTGTTGGGTTTGTTGGTGGAGTGTTGGGTTCAGAAATTTGAGTTTTTGTTGCGTAACTTCAATTTCTCCTCCTCTAAGGATCGAATCACTAGTTTCTGAGCCATAGTAAAGGCCTCATCAAAGGTGTGAGAAAGTTTTAATTTAGAGGGTGGGAGAAATGTGTTTAGCGCAGGCCCACATAAAGAGTTTGATGAGCTTGGCCTGAGGTAAGGCATAAGTAAGTTGGTTGATGAGGCCCCGCCATCGTCCAACGAAATCTACGATAGACTCGTCTTCAAATTGTCAGATGGCATAGAGGTCTG
The DNA here is from genome assembly GCA_019776745.2 of Taxus chinensis. Classification (NCBI taxonomy): domain Eukaryota; kingdom Viridiplantae; phylum Streptophyta; class Pinopsida; order Cupressales; family Taxaceae; genus Taxus; species Taxus chinensis. The sequence goes on along the minus strand of CM034155.1, from coordinate 531,999,501 downwards.
TAATGGATACTTTCTTGGCAATATTGATGGAGAAGTGATCCAAGAAAGATTGGGCTAACTGGTTAAAGGAGAAGATTGAGTGCTGGGCTAAAGCACTGTACCACTCCAAGGTAGGTCCTGATAAGGACATGGGGAAGGTATGGAGTAGTAAGGCATCATCATGAGCAATCAGATAGCAGGCATGTCTAAATGATCGCAAGTGTTGTTGAGGGTCCTCCTTACTACTAAAGCGAGTAAATTTCGGTAATTCCCATTGAGGAGGATATGTATGAAGGGGGACAGAAGGATGAATAGGCTCCCGACAAACTTGCTCTCATATGTCAGGGTGTTACGGCTTCCTGAAACAGAAGCCTCAAGATTTTGCATCTTGTCCATCATCTGTTTGATTAAATCATTGGTTGGGTCAGATGATGGTGCTGTCGTCGTAAACGGAGGAGGATTGGGCCAAGAGCCGCTACTAGAAAATGGTGGGGTTGAATGTTGATAAGGTAACGATGATGAATGTGTTGGGGTGGCCGAATAAGGGTGTCCTATATAAGATGTTGAGGCCACCGGATGAGTCTGCACAAATGAAAAGGTGGGCGGAGCCTGAGAGGGAAAGCTCGTGTGGATAGATGGTAGAGAGCGAGTTATGAAAGAGGCAATCTGCGGGAGAGATGAGGTAGGGGTAGTGGATGGTAGTGATATGTGGGGCCCCAGATTAACCAAAGGAAGGCCAATTGGTGCAGTATGAACCACCAAAGCCACTGAGCTGGGAGACAGGGCTAAGGATGAAGACAGTGAGGTGGAGTTATTAGGTGGGGAAGGGGCTAAGTGAGTGGCTATACTAATAGGCATACCCAAGAGGAGATGACCATCGGGTGTACGGTCAGGGGTATGAAATAAATAATGTTTTATGGCGCTAGGATTAACATCCAAAAATTTGGCAAAGTCCGGATCTCCTACAGAGATCTTGGGAAAAGCACTGGTGTCCATAGGATTCCCCATAGGATGCGAAGGGGGTGACTCAGGAAAAGACACGGAACAAGCATGTGAAACCATGGCTGTGGCTTGTTGCCGGGTGATAACAACCATGGACAAGAGGATACAATAGGGAATTAGTCAATCAGGAACAGAAACAACAACAAAATGTTGGAATTGGTAGGTTGCTGGTTTGTCAGGAACTGTGAAACACAATAACCGATATCGGTCAGTAACCAATGTGGTCAGTCGGTCAATTGGTAGCCGGCATCGGTCAGTGTAACTGATGTCGGTAGAAGAGGACCGGTGTCGGTCACTGTGAAGGCAAAGAGAGAATGTAAGAGGCTGTTGGTTTGGGGATAACAAGGCTTAGTATACCCACCAAACTGTCTGAAGTGATCACTGAGACAGGGTATAACAGAGAAACAAAACTGAAAGAAAAACAAAAAACAAGCAAGATGCACAAGCAAATCAAGAGACTAACCCTAGGATTAGTTTTAATCACTTTGGGCTTATGCCTTAGACGTAAGATGATGTCAATCCTAAATAAAATACCTAAGGGAGATGTCAAGTTTGTTTTGGCTTGTAAGGCTACCTCAATCGGGCAGGAGGAATACCGCGGGAAGGGGGGATGTTTGAGATGTTGTGTAGCTTATGATGTGATTTGGTATGTGTTGTGCAGTGAGAGTAAGATTAATTTCTCATCAATACCATGGATATCACCCCCACATGTATGACCTGTTACTTAATCTACGTTCACTAGAATTAAAAGACAACAAGCAAGAATGTGATGCACATGTTTTAAACCCAAATCAAAAATGATATTCGATGAAGCAAAGAAAGAGAAGAGGTTAAGAAGATGACTTTCACTAATGCAAAGATGCGAAAGAAAGACAAGTTCTTTTACCAAAATGACAAAATATTTTGTGAATATTTAGAAGAAAGAAACAGCAAGTGTGCTCCCTATATGAAAACAAGCAAGAAAGAAAGAAACCCGAGAAGGGTCCCACTAGGCATGCCAAAATGTTTCGCACAGAATTTTGTTCCAGAATAGAGTTACTTCTATCTTTTCATTCTCTTGAGAAACAGATAAGGGTTAGGGCTAGGAGGAATACCTGTTGAGTGTTGGGAAGGTGTGCGCGTACCGTAGAGAGATCAGACCGATTGTCAAGAGCTCCCATTTTTCTGGGAAGGACTACCTGTAAATAAGAATGCAAGACCACCAGATTTTCGTTAAACAATAAGTGAGGGAACTGCCTTGGGCCCAGGAAATATTAGACTTCCTTTCGAAGGTGGTCAGTTCCCTTTTAATACAAATTAATGCAAATGATAATAAAGAAGCTATTGCGAAATCACGATTTAGGTACCTCGTTACTAAAAGCAATAGAGACTAAACTACCAATAATAAAATGTCATGTTGTTTGTTTGGTCACTAGTTATTGATACGTTCAGATCAAGTTACAGGGATAGACAAGGCTGGATATGAGATTGTTTGGAGGTAAATAGGTGAAAGGTTGGTTTTTGGTATAAGTCACAGTGACCGATGCCGGTCACTAGATAACCGACCACGGTTATAAAACCGGTACCGGTAGGGGATAACCGATATCGGTAGGGGTAGTGATTTAGGGGCTTTTAAATGGAGGTTGGTTGTAAGGTGGTTATGGGGTTTAGAAGGTTGGTAGATGGTTGAGGGGAGTAGTAGGGTGATAGAGAAGACTCAGAGAGTGAGAAAGTTGTCTTTGGGGCAATATAGAGATGGATGAATGAAGGTTAGGTGCAGGGTGCTGCCGGGTGGTAGATCCAGGAGTGAGCTTATAATCACTATGAATCAAAAGTTCACAAAGTAGTGTCTAGAAGCATACAAGGTAATAAAAGAGACTACTTACTAGTTTCTGATGAGGATGCAGGTCCAAGGAATGCAGTGGTGAAGGCAAGGCTCAGTTGGGATGATCCGGCAATCGGAAGTGAGCTGATGAAGCTATCCTCCGACTCTCCCAATGTTTGGATGAGTGTGACAGTGATCTAGTTGCTCAGTTACAGTCTTGGGCTCAATACTCCTCTCTGCAACCTCTTTTCTTTCTTTCTCACTTGTCTCTCTCTTGCAAATGAATTTCCTTGGATCCCCTTTATTTTGGTTGGGGGAGGTCATTTACAAGGAACCGATGGCGGTTACCTAACCGATGCCGGTCGACGTAGGGACCGATGTCGGTTAGGTCAAAGTTGGCTATTTTTAGTAAAATAGCCAACTTTCCCTCCTTTTCTCCTGAGGGGTTCAGTTGTGGGCTTGGTCAAGTCATTATTAGGTTCGTTTTGGTGCGGGTGAGGGGTGATGAGTCATGGGTGTGAGTCTGGACCAAGTTATAGGTCTTAATTAGGTTAGTTTTAGGGTTAGGGCTAGGTCATGGTGAGGTGGCGAGGTGAGGTGGCAGGGTTGGAGATGTGGATTTATTAATTATAAGGTAATTAATAAATAATTAAGTGTGTAAGGTTTAGGTGGTGAGGTAGGGTTAGGTTGCAAGACGAGATGCGGGGCACAGGGCATCGTCAGACCCAAATTTGATGTCTACACCAACTAGAACCACATTTTCTAACACCATTCCGGTGGAAAATATGATATCTCCCGGTCTAGTACAAAATAATCCATTCCTTGGCAATACTCCTCCATACTTAAACATATATTCCAAGTCACCACAAGGAGATATGTTCTCTTCTCCCGGCATGTTCGCTCAACCACAAGTATTTCCTTATGTCCTTGCAAACGCATATGTTGCGCCATATCAACAACCCATTCCACCTCCACCCCCTCAACAGGCGCCATCGATGGTCGAAACGTATGTGATAGGAACTTATTTAGAATATTTGAAAGATCCCTTAGACTTCATTATACGAAGAATCATGCTTCCAAGACCTCTTCCCGATTTTCCCAAATACAAAGGGGAAGGAGACCCGAGTGCACACATTAAGGCCTATGCCACAGCCATTTGAGAATTGCTCCCTTAGGATGGGGTTGTCGCCAAAATATTCCCCAAAAATTTTCAGGGTATCACCCTCGATTAGTATTACAGAATACCTGAAGCTTCCATCCATTCGTTTAAACAACTCGTTTTAGAGTTCATCAAGGTGTTTGACATGAAAAAACTATTGAGAACAAGAATCAGGGAATTCTTGCACATTAAGCAAGAACACAATAAATTTGTCACTCATTTCATCTAGAGATGGCGTATAATCCTTTATTCTTCAGCAAGTGCTCCAAACATGGACCATATGGAACTATGCGATTTATTCCTTCATTCTCTCAGCAGAGAGGTAAAGGAAGAAGTCTAAAAGTTCCCACTAAGGACTTACGATGAAGTACTTGAGAGCACCCTCCTAATAGATCAGGTTTCAATAGATAGCGGTTACAAGACATATGGAACAAATGGGAGGTTAATCACCCCCAGCTCGAATACAATGACTTATCCTACTACCACAAACGTCAATCAATGACCTAAAATCCTTAAAAAAAATCGTGGCGTAACAGATGGAGTAACTGACCAAACAAAAAAAGCAAATGTTATAAATGCTCCACCGCCAATTAACAATCAACGAAACAACAAATTTACCCCGACAATCAACTTGGTGGATTTTAATCATCCACAACAACAACAACAAACGCAGACCTAGACATGGGGTCCAAGTCAAAATTCAACTGGATATCAAAACCAAAACCAAAACCAAAGACAACAAACGTAAAACTTTAATAATCAACAGTAATCAGAGTTTTGGACCATAATACGTGCCAAACCAACAACCTAGGAATTACAATCCCAACTCGTATTGTGGTTTCCACAAAATTCAAGGCCATGACACTAGGACTTGCCACAATTACAATAAGTTCATGCAACGCTTTCCAGAAGAACAAAGAAAACTTTTCATAGACATGTTCTTAGCAGATGCTGCATCACCTCCGCCGAATACTTTCACGGGAGTAATCTCCCCTCAAAATGCTCCCCTCAAGATCTTCAATGATCCACTCCCAAATCATGATAAATTAAATCCAAAAGGGATGAACAAGGGTGCAATGACAGGAAATAATGATCATGAAGCCTCGACTTCACTAAATCCACCTGTCACACCATAATTAGGAAATCATCTACGACCCAAGATAGTCAGTTTAGTAGATTTAGACACTGAACTACACGTGGAAGCCATAACAAGGACATGAGAGTATTCCTCTCAACCAAGTCCAAGTTACCCACTAGAGACAGATAACATTCAACAGCCATTAGTAAAACCCGTAGGTGCCTATGATTTAATTAATGACCTAACAAAAACCTTCTCTCATATCTCCTTTTTGGAATTATTGAAGAACTCTCCTGCCCATAGGGCTGCTCTTTTAGAATCATTAGGTTTAGGTCATTTAATTAACATCACTCCACCTCCTGAAACACAAGTAAACCATATAGACTTCGATATTCACCCTCCAGGGCAGCCGGATAGGGATACCAAGTTTATATTTGACATAAACAAAATGCCAATAGATGCCAAGATTTCACGAAGAGGTGATCCAGCCTTACATTTACAAGTGTGGGTTTATAATAATTACATTAAGCGTGCAATGGTTGACGATGGGGCAGCAGTTAACATAGTTCCCTTCTCTTTCCTTTAAAATCTAGGGTATGGAGAAACAAATTGTTCCATGACTCAGGATACGCTAAGAGGCTATGATAGCCTTAAAGCCACTTTGATTGGAACTATGATACTACCAGTCACCTTAGGACCCAAAACAATCCTCACTGAGTTTTATATTATAGATCGGGAAACCAACTATAATATGATCCTCGGCTGACCATGGATACACCGTATAAAGGCAATCCCTTCTACGTTATTTCAAGAAATAAGATTCCTACACTTGGGAAAGGTATTCGTAACAAAAGGTGGTCCAAAACCATTTGATATACACCTAGCGGACCTAAAACAAAGACCAGGAATTCACTCTGAGTTTGAACTCCCAACAAACCAACTTAACAAACCAACCGACTTGAAACTGGAAGGAAAGTTGGTACCTACAACAGAACTAGAATTTACGAACCTAATCAAGAATATCCCAGCCCTCAAGGATGAGGCTAACATCGTAGAAACAGTATCATTAGGAACTACTATGAAAATTGTCGAATTGCTAGAACAGGATCTACCAATTTTCCTGCCATTTGATTCTATAGGTATGGGATATACCCAAGGAGTTAGTTCTCTCCCAGCAAAAGAACTCTACATGGTAGAAGTAACTGAAGCAGAAGAAATGGGCATAGCAAATGTCCCAATGTCCATCTTCCCAACTAAATATTGGACTCTCCATTTCGATGGATCTAGATGTCGTTATGGGGCTGGGGTAGGTGTGATTTTTACTTATCCCGAGGGAAAGATCTTACCGTTCACCTTTAAACTAAATTTTGAATGTATAAATAACAGAGCTGAGTACGAGGCCCTCCTCCTTGGCCTCATCATTACTAAGAGGCTTGGTGTTAATGACATTAGAGTGCGAGGAGACTCACAATTAGTAGCAAACCAAGTCTCTGAGGTGTATAAGACTAGAGCTGAACATTTATAACTCTACAAAACAACGGTATTAGATTTGAGCAAAGGATTTAACTTCATATTAATTGAAGTGATCCCGCGAGAACAAAACCTTCTTGCAGATTCGATAGCAACCTCAGCTTCACATTTTACTCCCAGCAGTGAGTTGGAGGACACCCGTTTCATGGTATCCCTCCGTACTGAACCATTAACAAAGAAAATATTGAACCCTCTATTAAAAAACATCACTGAGAACACATCTGCTATCTTAGATCACGTTGACAGTGATAGAGCCACTCTTGATTACCTAAATGCCTATGCAGAGTTACATCTCGCCCATCATGTGGTGCATTTGTCCTTAATCCCACATTCATTTTCTTACTTTGGAAACCCCATGGTAGAGCTCCCCCCACAAAAGGAGCTCGACATATACGTGATAGAGAATGGAGAAGATCTAGAACTACCTCCAGCCCCACCTGAGTTTGAAGAAGGTAACAATTCTTTAATCAAGGAAACAATTGATATTAACATCGGAACAAAGGAAGAACCGAAGATCTTAAAATTAGGATCTTTGCTAACTCCAGAAGAGATAGAAATATACACTCAAATCCTTAGAGAACATCAAAAGGATTTTGCATTTAATTATAAATAAATGACTTGCACCACACATCGCAGTACATAACCTCGTCACCAAATCAGATGCAAAGCCAATTAAACCAAAATCAAGACCAATGAAACCCAAGGTAGCTCTTATGGTGAAAGAAGAGGTAATGAAGCTTCTCCAGGTAGGGTTCATCAAACCAGTTGATTACTCTCATTGGGTATCTAAAATCATCCCTATTCTCAAAAAGAACAGGACGATATGTATCTGCATAAACTTTTGAGACATTAACAAGGTGTGTCCCAATGATGACTTCTCGTTACCATCCATTGACGTCATCGTTGACGCAACAGCTGGATTTGAGCTTTTGTCTCTCATGGATGGATTTTTGGGATATAATCAAATCAGAATATCTGGACAAGACCAAGCGAAAACTATGTTTATAACTCCTTGGGGAACTTATTGCTATGCTATTATGTCGTTCGGTCTCAAGAACGCTTGTGCTACATACCAATGGGAAATGACATACATATTTCACGATCTTATTCATAAAATCATGGAATCCTATGTAGATGACTTGTTGGCCAAGACCAGGAAGCGTTGTAATCACCTGGAAGTGCTCCGCATCATTCTTTCATGTTTGGTCGAATACGGAGTTACACTAAATCTAGAAAAATGTGTATTTGGTGTGACAGGAGGGAAACTCCTAGGTTACATTATATCATCACGAGGGATCGATGTATAGACCCAGCCAAAATCTGGGTTGTTCTTAAAATGATCCCACCTTCGGATGAATCTGGAATTAGATCATTTCTCGAGAAACTCGGTGCAATCCGAAGATTCATCCCATATTTAAGCTTTTTCATTCATCCAATCAACAATCTACTCAAGAAAGATTATAGTATCGATTGGACCGAGGACGGCAATGAGGCTTTCGAAGCAGTTAAGCATTTATTGTTTTCACCACCTACACTAATGCCTCCTAAGCCAGACTGTCCTTTATTCTTATATTCGCGAGCTACCAATGTCTCGCTAGCCTCCATGCTGGCTCAAGAAGACGATGAAAAAAGAGAACACGCAATTTATTTCATTAGCCGAACATTACTCAATTATGAAATGCATTATACGCAGGAAGAACGAGAATGCCTTGCCCTAGTCTTTGCAACCAAATGCCTAAGACATTACATGCTAAATCAAGAAACACAGGTCATTGTAAAAACAAACCATTTACGAACTTTCCTCATGCAAGGGTATTTGTCTAAAAAGGTTGGACGCTTTATAACCTTAATGGGAGAATTTGAATTAACTTTTGTAAACCAAAATTCATTAAGGGACAAATCATTGTGGATTGGTTAGCCGACAACCCATTAGACGAAGGTGATTTAGTAGACCTAGATTTTCCCGATGAATGCATATATTACATTGAAACCAAACCTCCTATCTCTGAATGTCCTTAGTATACTGATAATGTTAATTATATCATGGGCCATGCATATCCAGAAGGCGCTACATTGCAACAAAGGAGGCGGTTACACATTATCATAGCTAAATACATTTATTATAGAGCAAGTGCTCTATCGTAAGGATTTCGATGGAATGCTTCTAAGGTGTGTTGACATAGAAGAATCCAAGAAGATTCTCTACGAATCTCACTGTGGAATATGTGGAGGTCACTTCGGTGGTCACGCCACCGCTCACAAAAAACATCAGATGGGCTATTTCTGGCCCACTCTAGAACACGATGTAGTAGAGTTTTGTACACAAGTGTCATAAATGCCAAGAATTTTCCCACGAGATTCACATGCCAGCACAAGCTCTACAACAGATCACAAATCCATGGCCCTTTTCTACATGGGGCCTATATTTGATAGGGAAATTCTCTCCCTTGTCAACAAATTGGCCATAACTTCATAATCATGGCCACCGAGTATTTTACCAAATGGGTAGAGGCTATGCCTCTCACCACTGTACCAGGTTCTGTGATCGCCAAGTTCATTTTGAACCAGATCATTTGTAGGTACGGTGTCCCACAAATCATTATCTCAGATAATGACACTTCCTTTAAGAATGACGAAGTCCATGAGCTATGTAGTAAATTTAAAATAAATCATCATACAGCCTCCCTGTATTACCCTCAAGCCAACGGACAAGCTGAAGCAACAAACAAAACATTGAAAGCTATTCTCGTTAAAACAGTAAAAGAAAACAAATGAGATTGGCATTTAAAGTTATATCCGGCCTTGTGGGCCCATCAGACCTCAATAAGAACACCAACAAGAGCAACTCCTTTCTCATTGGTATTCGACGCAGAAGTAGTTCTCCCACTTGAGGTTGAAATACCCAGTCTCTGCATCTCACTACAAGAGATTCTAGATGAAGAAGATTATAAAGAAGCACGTCTCTCCCAACTAGAAAGCGTAGATGAGGCCAGGCTAGATGTTGAACAACGACATAGAGTCTATGCTAACTGGATGTGCCAGTAGTATAATAAAAAGGTCTATGAACGAGATATATATGAAGGAGATCTAGTTCTAAGGCTAGACAACAGGATCGATAAGAAGACCGGTGAAGGAAGGAAATTCCGGCCCAAATGGTTGGGCCCATACCAAGTCATGAAATACTATGGAAATGGAGCGTATCTCTTGTGCACACTAGAAGGTGAGGAATTTGGTGAAACTATCAATTCCCTACACCTTAAACGGTTTTACGCATGAAGCAACCAGCACTACTAATATAGTTATATCTACATTACATCTTCATGTAGTTAGGTTCATTTTGTCCATTCGTTTCGTAAAACTTGGTGATCAAGGGACTTGCTCTTAAGCAATTCATTACAAACTTCTAATGGTATTGGCAGAAACATTCCAATCATACTTTATCATTTTCATAACATCATCAACCATTTCAAAATCATTTCATCCATATAAAGATAGATATGACAAAGTCTTAACGGTAACCATACCAAGGTCTACATGTTTGTTCTCACTTTTGGTTTCTTCCTAGGATAGGTGTCTTGCCTATGGTATGTTCTAGAAGCTTCATAGTGTCACATCTATCCCTTATGTATATCTCTTTGGAAATAAGAACATGCTGACATTTTTCTCAAATTAACAAGTCAAACATAGATCAAACAGAATTTTTTTTTTTTACACATTTCCTTTCCCTACCAACCTTCGGTGATGAGCTTGTGTCTCTTACTAGTGATGTAGGGTTAGGAAAGGATGGGAATGCCCTTACTCGCCTATGCCTTGTCCATGGTGATAAGCCCATGCTTCCTACTAGTAGCATGGGGCAAGGTGCAGGGGGTCCTCTTGACAATAAACGTTGAAGGTCGTAAACAAACAGTTCAAATAAATCTTTGAAATTTTGAGTAAAAAACAAGTGAATCAGATGTCCAAAATTCCAAGAAATCTTAAAACCCTGAAAACCAGATTTTGTCTACCATGTGGCCATCTATGGATGTAAGTCTAGATAAACCACAAAGTAAGTCACGTTTTAAGCTATGGAGTCACTTGAGTAGAGTAGGTTTGTAGCATCTTAATTTGGTTCCACCAAATCTTTGTATATCTCTCATCACTATCATTCAACAAATTTCATAGCTTGTGCCCTTTCTAGCTCTCGGTGGTGAGCCCTCGCATCTTACTAGTTGCGTGGAGTTAGGAGTGGGGCAAGTTCATCTGCTCATCATACCAGTTTATCATCTCATTTTTTCAAAACAAATATGAAGTACCGAAAAATTGCTTATAGAGAGCTAAGGTTCAAAATCACATTGTGTCTGCATTATCATATTTTAGCATCACGAAATACTAAAAGAAAGAAAGCATTTGTATCATTTGTTCTCCATTGCATACTTTTTGAAAATCATATAAAACAACATTATAATATATGTGGAAACAAATCACAAAAACCTGGATACCAAGGGTCTTATCCAAAAAGAATATATATATATATATAATCAAGTTTCCTGTACAATGCCATCATGCGCTAGGCATGGTCAAAACGCTCAATGAGCCTGGGAAATACAAAATAAATCGTATAAACAATATAAGAGAGCCAAGCGGCCTCTCAACCCCTATGAAATCCCTTGGAAGGTGCACAACCATGTCTAGGACTCTGGCTACACAGACATTCTAAATGCACTGAGGGCTCACGGTCCCGAGGAGCAGCTGCGGCCTCACTATGAGAGCGACTCCTCATCAGGTGCTCTGCTCTCCTATACCCAGCCAACTCAGTATGAAGGGTAGTTGAAGGCTCCCCTGCATCCACAGATAGCTATGTGCGAGTCCTCTCCATATGGATCATCAAGGTATCAGTGCATACCCGACGAATCAAGTCTCGCCACTCATCAGCAGTCTCTGCAAGCAAAGGAGAAAACAAATTAGAAATAGTCAAAGGATAAAAACAAAAATAAACAAAAGGAGAGATAACAACTAAGACAATCCTAACTACAAACAAATATCAAGAGAAGGATGATAACTCACTCGGATCCTCAAGCCTCTAAGAGGGATCCCTAGGGTCAGCGTCTACCACATATGCTGCCACCGAATGATGTCCTCCTCCTGTGCCTAGGGCCACATAACGTCCTACTATAGACTCATCCTCTCCGCCCAAGTCTTGAGAAGGTGGCTCCTTTAAAACTAGAGTCACCCTCTCCACACTCCGCTCTGCCCTCTCGGCCTGTAAGATATCTTGAGTGTCATGCCACTCAGGATCACTGTCCTCCTCTCCACCCGACTCACTAGCCTCCTCAGCCTCAGTCTCCTCCTGCGTCTCTCCCCCTGTGAACTCCTCAGACTCGGAGTCTATATCAATGGGGTCGTCGCTGCTATGGGCAGGACTGGCGGTAATCTGAAGTAAGGGTGCCTGAGGAGCACCGACTCTCCCTTGAGCACGTACCAGCCACTTGGCTGCAATAGGGACACCAGGAGTAACAAAAGTCTAACCCCGGCCTTTAGGACCTCCCCTAGCCTCCGGAACCGATCTAAACATTGTCGCCACAGGGGGAAGCATACCGATGTAAGGAAGGCCAAACTGCTGAGGCACTTGATCAAAGGGGTGTGTCTCCACCTTCCTCGTCCTATCCACAAGCTGGCCTGTGGTGGAGCAAGAGATCAACATAAGGGTCTCCTTGCCCCACAACCCTGTCATGGCCTGATAAGGTGTGGCCTCCATATCATCAGTAGTCATGGAGGTGACTGGATGGTGAGGTTCTCTAAGCACCGACATATCTGTCCATCTGGCTGCCCTCATGGCTCCGGGATCTGCCACCTCTACACCTCTCCCATAAGGGATGATACGCTCATAGACCCAACTCATAACCAGGGTCAGATGGCTCAATGACTGCCCCTATAAGCGAACCACCCGGTATAAATCATGATAAGTGGTCCCAAGAATATCGGCCCCCCAAGCATAAATCTAACCATGTGCCTCAATCTGTGCAATAATAGGGGACCAATAGTAGAGTAAGGTGTCCCCTCCCTTGTCCCCAATCAATCTCGAGGCAAGGATCCCCATAAAAGCCTGAAGAATCAAGGGGATAGGTAGGCCAGGAATAGATCAAACCCTCACCCCCTTCTTCAAACCAGTGGAGATAACTACGTCTCCCATGTATGAAGCCCACTGTGCTATCTGAGCCCATGACCCTGTTGTCTCAAGTGTAAGCCATCTCTCGATGATCGGGACCCCCAAGATACAATAGACATCCTCCAAGGTGATAGTCCACTCACCCCTAACTCCTGGAAATCAGAAAGTGTTCCAATCAGCATCCCAATATGAAAACAAGTCACAAAGTATGTGACTAGAAGGTGTAACACGGGGGACCCGTGATATACGCAATATGTCAGCCCTCTGAAAAGTGTCATGCTCATCCTGAGAAAGTGCATCCAACACTATCGGAAGCCAATCACACTCTCTCTCTCGGCTCCATCTGATATATTCCTCCTTCACCTGCATACACCCAAAAACATGCAAAAAGGAGTAAGTTAGTATTCAAATCACATTGGAAAAATCATTAAAACATATAAGAATGCTAGAAATGCAAAAACGAATTCAAACAAGTATTATTTTGGCATTCTGTGAAGGGCCACCACCCTGAGCATGGCGGCGGTTCCATAACTGCCACCTTAAAGGTGGCGGTCCTGTAACTGCCACCTTGATCAAGGCGACGGTCGTGTAACCGCCGCCCTACTTAGGGCGGCGGTCGTGTCCCGAATTTCCGCACGGGTCACGTGCCCTAAAAATGCCTAAAAACACAAAACAAAGACCATTTTGACTAAAACAAAGCCTACCCATTAGGCGCCCCCCCTAAGTGACCCTATTAACACTGACATTTTCAAAAATAATCCACCTATGATAAAGATTTTACCATTTAAACATTTTAGGGGTAAAAACGTTAAATCAAGAAGAACTAACATGTGATCTCGCAGGTCCGTGTTCCGCTCGCAGAGGCATGATCACTATCTCGTCATGAACATTTTGACTATACTCTCATCAAAAACCGTCATCGTGGGTCCCAGCGCTCAAAATCAATCAAATCGACACGTGTAAATGAATAGGAAAATGGGCCCATTTTTACATATATAGCATCTTGACTTGTTTTGAATGCCCTTTTCGCAGGTTTGGAGCACCGACGGAGGTAAGTTATTCTCCCCGCATAAATGGTAAGTCCTCATTTCATATTATTTTAGTATTTATTTTTTGATATATTTTATCTATGTGCACTTGAGTCCTCTTTTCATTTTACAGGTAGCAAGAATTTTAGATGGCATCATTTCGACACGCGGACATATCAGGTATAATTTCTAACTTACCATTTCGGGACCGCTATACTCGGACCGACCGTTTTACGCCTCCTCATGGCTAAAATGCTTCTCCGAGGGGGCAATATGTACGTACCCAAAATTGTAGGGTACTGCACCACCGGAACAATGTTACACGTGCCCCAATGATGATACAAGTCTCCTCGCAAGGTGCTCGAGATTCAGAAAATACCTCCAAGTGTACATTAACATTCCGCATGCCCCGCTTAGCCTCTGCATGCTTTTTTTTGCTCTCCCCCCCTTTCTTTTCTTTGTGTTTTGGTCTTTAGTGACAAAACCACCGCCCTACCTGCGCGGCGGTCTCGTGACCACCGCCTAGGCAAGGCAGCGGTCCTGTAACCACTGAGCTGCGTAGGGCGGCGATCCTTCATGCATTTTCTAGAATGTTCTTTTTAACGTGAATCACGTAAAATTTCAACGTTTACCAGCTTTTTTCACCGCCTTTGCTTGTATTTATGATTTTGGTTCCCTAGAATAGTGTTTTTGCATTGTTTATGGTTAAAGAGTCCAAATTGGTTTTCACCTTTGGGTAAATGGGGATTCTATAAATAGCTGGTTGATCTTCAAGCAAATGGCCCCTCAAAGATAATTACCTCTCATCTTCTCATTTCGTAATTTAGTCTTTCAGTTCTCAGGAATCCATAGTTTCCATTTGTTGCATACATAGTTAGTGTTGTTTTGTTGTTTAGAAGCCACATAATCTTCTTGTGCTAGTGTTGTTATTGTTTCACACAATCAATTGAGATAGGATAGTTTTATTTTCAATCTGAAGCCATTGGAGTTGCAGGTTTTGTTCGTCAAAAAGAATAGCTTCAGGTTCTGGACGTTTTGTGTCGTATGACTCACAATAAATCCCACTATGAATTGCATAAGCCAAGCTCTTTTCTCTTATGTTATCCATCTCCTACTCGCATTGTATTCACTCTACACCCAAAGCTGCCATTGTTCCAATACCTACTTCTGTTGATGCTAACATTACACGCTTTTTTGGATTCACGTCAGCATGAAGGAATGAGGAGATCACACTGAGGGGACAAAGCCACACACACAATCGGATTCGCCACTGTTATGCAAAATCCAAGTTCAAGCTATCAAAGTTCTAGTTAAAACATAACAAAAAGAGTAGTGAATCATTTCATTTCAGTTAACCTCACTTTTGATATTGCCAGGGAAGTTGTGGGGATTGATAGTTTTTGAGAAACTATGATTCATTCCTCACTTCTGAGGTAGGATCGAGAGTCTTTCAAATAGATTAGATCAATTATTTTGTTATTTAGAATAGATTCACAACTGCATAGGAAAGTAGCTATACTCGGCTGCCTTGTTTGTTTTGATTTCGCTATTAGTTTAGTTGTCAATTTCTAGATAGTTTAAATAATTGCTCTTTCAAAATTCGTTCAAATAGTTCATCAAAAACACAAAAATAGAAAAGTTATATATGCTGTAGATATACTTTACATAATTAGTTTTACTTTTCTTCAGTTAGATTTACATTGTTTCGTTTGTAGGACAATCACGGGACGTAGGGAGCCTAGAGAATACGTATTCCAGCCAATCGTTCCTCAACCCAACTTCGTTGCAGCAATAACTGATATAGACCAAAATATTAGAATTCAAGTCTTCCGAACGACAACATACCTACAAGAAATTAGCTCACAATTAAGAGGATTAAACATAGAAGACAACAAAGTGCATATATTTTGGTCAAGCCAGCCGAACTATAGATTACCCTAGATAAATATCCACATGACCGTAGAAGGGCTTGAAAAAGAGCAAACGTTCGAGTGTGATCCTTTGGTCCCATAGCTAGATGCAGGAGACATTCTAACCGACATAGACACTAGCTTAAGAATTCAAGTTTCCAGAACGCCTATAAGATACTCTGAGAAGATTGCACAACTATTAGTTCTCAATGTAGAGGTAGAAAAGGCATACGATTACTGGATACTAGGGGTTAGGGATTGATTTCACATATGACCATAGGAGGTCCGCAACAACCACGAATATACGGTTGTGATCCATAGGTTCCACAGCCCAACGAGTCCATAGGTCAATCATACGTAGATGCTAGTTTACACACATTAGTATTTAGATCCACCCCACTTCCACCAATCATAATCGTACAACTATCCTCACTAGACACAACAACTAATCAAGCTAAGGATTTTTGGAATAGACCAGAGAATTGCCCATAGATTCCACCATCGGTCTGTCATTCGTTTTCATGACCCTGTCGGGAGACACATACGAAGCACCCACAGGTTATCTTCCTCGTATTCCACAACCTATAGATCGAATCATGCCAGAGCTCGATATTGATTGGAGCCTTTGAGCAGTCATCCTCACCGACCGATCTATCACTTCAGTTCAAGTTAGGAGGGCCTTCTTTGCCTTAGATTCGTCGATTCCACTAGTGCGTGTCGAAGACATAAGATTGCCCAATTAATTTTTCCATACCTCACGTATATTCCATCCCCACTGGCTGTCTAGGCATGTGTAGACACCAAATTTGTGTCTTACGACCCCTTGTGACCCGCATCTTATCTCGCAATATAACCTCATCACCTAAACCTTACACAATTATTTATTAATTACCTTGTAATTGATAAATCCACATCACCTCACCTGCCACCTCATTTTGCCACCTCATCATGACCTAGCCCTAACCCTAAACTAACCTAATTAAGACCCATAACTTGGTCCACACCTACACCCATAACTAATGACCCCTTTCTCGCACCCAAAACCGACCTTCTAGTCACTTGACCAAGCCCGCAACTGATCTCTCGGGAGAAAAGCAGGGAAGGTGGGCTATTTTACTAAAAATAGCCTACTTTTTCCTTATCGATGCCGGTTCCTACTCGACCGCCGTCGGTTACGCAACCGCCATCGGTTCCCTGTAAATGGGTTCCCCAAACCAAAACAATGGATCAAAATTTCATTTTGGGATCAGTCGAAGGATTTCTGGATCAACAAAGATCATTGGGAGTGAGGAACAGAGTCCAGATCTTCACTTGATCGAGCAGAGATGAGTGAAGAAACCAGAAGTGTTTACAGCAAAGGAGATCACCTTGCATCTTTGTCAAAACCAGTAAGTCACATCTTGCATGTCCTCTGTTATAACATTTCCTATGCTCTTTGAATCACAGTCCTCCTAAATCCGTTTCTGAATCCACTACCCAATGTGCCATTGCATCTAACCATCATTCTCTTACCTCTCATCACCTCATTTCCTAATATCATCCATAAACCAGCCTTACAAACACCATAGCTACCAAGAAGATCCTAGAACCCACTGGTATCGGTTATCAGTAACCGGCATCGGTTATCAGTAACCGACATCGGTTCCTCTGATCAAAACCAGAAAACCAGCCTTTCCCCTACCCAGTTCAAACGAAACAACTTAATTGATATTTTACAGTCTTTGTGTTAATTCATATTAGCAGGGAAACTGACCACCTTCGAAAGGAAGTTTTATATTTCCTGGGCCCAAGGCAGTTTCCTCATTTATTGTCTAATTAAAATCTTGTGGTCTTGTGTTCTTATTTGCAGGTAGTCCTTCCAAGACAAAAAGGAGTTCTTCGCAATCAGCCTGATCTTTCTCTACGGTACGCGCACACCATCTCGACATTCTACAGGTATTCCTCCTAGCCCCTAACCTTATATGTTTCTAAAAGGAATGAAACATTCCGAGCGAAACATTTTGGCACGCCCGGTGGGACCCATTTTGGGTTTCTGTTTCTCTTGCTTATTTTCATTTTAGGAAGCATACTTGCTGTTGCTGCTTTTGTTATATATTTCGTAAAGAATTTGTCTTGCTTTCCTAGTTTCGCATTAGTGAAAGTCATCTCTCTTGCTTCATCGAACATAATTTTCGATTTGGGTTTAAAACACATGCATTGCATTCCTGCTTGTTGTTTTACAATTCTAGTGAACATAGATTAAGTAACAGGTCATACACGTGGGGGTGATATCCACGGTATTGACAAGAAATTAATCTTACATTCACTGCACAACACATACCGAATCACTTCACAATTAACACAACAGCTCAAACATCCCCCCTTTTTCCGCGGTATTCCTCCGCCCGATTGAGGTAACCTTATAAGCCAAAACAACTTGACATTTCCCCTAAGTCTCTTGTTTAGGATTCTGACATCATTCTATGTCTAAAGGCATAAGCCCACGATAATTAAAATTAACCCTAGGGTTAGTCTCTGGATTTGCGTGTGCATCTTGCTTGTTTGTAGTTCTGTTTTCTTTCTCATACCCTATCTTCTGTAATCAATAATTGGACAAGTATACTAAACGTTGTTAAAAATCAAATTAGCAGCCTTTTTATATCTTGTTAGCCCAGACTTCTTACACCGACATCAGTTACCTGACCGACGTCGGCTATACTATAACCGACATCGGTTACTAGACCGATATCGGTTACTGTCTTTTCCAATTCCTGACAAACCAGCAACCTACCAATTCTACTAATCTGAGTTTGTTTCTATTCCTGACAGATTGAAACCTTACTGTGAACTCCTGTCCATGGTTGTTATCACTCGAAAGCAAGCCGTCGCCATGGTTTCACATGCTTGCTCTGTTTCTTTACCTGAATCACCCCCTTCACATTCTGTGGGGAATCCTACGGATACCAGCGAGGTTCCTAAAATTCCTGTGGGAGATAAGGACTTTGCCAAGTTTCTGGATGCTAATTCTAGCACTGTACAATACTATTTGTCTCATACCCCTGACCATACGCCTGATGGTCAGCTCCTTGTTGGTATGCCTATTAGTATAGCTGCTCATTTAGCTCCCACTCCGCCTGATAATACCGCCTTGCTTCCTGCATCTCTAGCCCCGTCTCCCAATCCGACGGCTTCAGAGGTTCATACGACCCCGATTAGCTTTCCTTTGGTTAATCTTGGACCCCACATATCACTACCACCGACTGCCCCTACCTCATCTCTCTTGCAGACTGCTCCGTTCATGACTTGCTCTCTGCCACCTATCCACACGAGCTTTCCTTCTCAAGCTCCGTCTGCCTTTTCATTCCCATACACGTATCCAGTAACCTCAACATCCTATATGGGACATCCCTATTCGGTTGCCTAAACATATTCATCCTCCACACCTTATCAACACTTAACCCCTCCAGTGTCTAGCGGTGGCCCTTGGCCCAATTTGCCTCCGTTTACCACAACCACACCATCATCTCATCCAACTGCTGATTTAATTAAACAAATGATGGACAAAATGCAAAACCTGGAGGCTTCTGTTTCAGGAAGTCGTAGTGCCTTGACATACGAGCAAGTTTGTCGAGAGCCCATTCACCCTTCTGTCCCCCTTCATTCATATCCTCCTCAATGGGAGTTGCTGAAATTTACTCGTTTTAATAGTAAAGAAGACCCTCAACAACACTTGCGATCATTTAGACATGCTTGTTATTTGATTGCCCATGATGATGCCTTGTTACTCCGCACCTTTCCCATGTCCTTATCAGGGAGTGGTATAGTGCTTTGACCTAGCACTCAATCTTCTCTTTTAACCAGCTAGCCCAATCTTTCTTGGATCATTTCTCCATTAACATTGCCAAGAAAGTATCTATCACTGACCTTTATGCCATCCGACAATTTGAGGACGAATCTATCGCAGATTTCGTTGGACGATGGTGGGGCCTTATCAACCAACTTACGTATGCCTTGCCTCAAACCAAGCTTATCGAACTGTTTACGTGGGCCTGCGCTAAGCACATCTCCCCTACCCTTCAAATTCAAACTTTCCGTACATTTGATGAGGCCTTTACCATGGCGCGGAAATTAGAAATTCGAGCCTTAGAAGAAGAGAAATTGTGGTTGCGTAACAAAAACCCCAATTTCCGAACTCCTGATTCTACCAATAAACCAAATACCACCACTCCTCATGCGTCCACTTCTTCTAAATCAAAAGGAGCTGTACACGCGGTGATGGTCAAATCCCAACCACCGTCTAATACCCCGCCAAAAACCACCTATAAGTATAAAGCGGAACCCATCAACTACACTCCCTTGGGGGAGACATATGGTGTGATATTGGAAAAATTGCTCAAAGCAGGAGCCATTACCTTACCTCCTGTTAAACCTCATTCCGGGTTTGATTCCACTCGCGCCATACCTTCCTGGTACAAATAAAATGACTTCTGTAACTTCCACCGCGTGAAGGGACACAGTCATGAGAACTGCAAGATGTTGAAAAACATAGTGCAGGAAATGGTTGACGCAGGGGATATAACCCTCGATAATCCTAATGCCCCTGCCAACTGAAATTTTAAAATCTTTAACAAACCATTCCCGAATCACTCTCCCAACAGTAACACAAACCAAGATATCTTAGCCGAGGAGAGTGTTCATGAGATCCATGCAGTCTTCGATACCCAGCCAAAAGCCTCTATCGAGAAAATTTTGAATCAAGCCTCTTCACTAACACAGGAGCCCAAACCTCCTTTACCACCATCAAGCCAAAGCGAAATCATTCCTTTACCCATAAAAGAGTTAACTGCCCAGACTTCTCTTTCCATCAATGAGTCTTCTTATACCACATCCCTACAAGACTGCGAATGGATGTTATCTAATTTATCTATTTCCCAAACATCCCCTTCTACCACTCTTGCTGCATGAGAGGAAAGCTCGCCACTCCTTTTGACATCCTTAGATGAGAAATCTCTTACACCAACATCACCAAATTCTTTAACCATAACAGATCCTCTCAAACACGCCCTCCTACCTATTAGTCCCTCATCACCTAAATCTTTTCAACATCCGGTCGACCTCTTAATATCTATTGATACAGTACCTCATCTACCCCCTGTATCACACCCACAGTGGACTGGAATCACAACCCACCTTTCTTCCGTACCAAATTTACAATTCAAACCTGAAGACTGTCATTCTCCAGAAGATAGACGAATCCTATGGGAACGTTTGAGTACCCCTTATTCTACTCAAATGCAAATGACCGATCTTGATGTCTCCACCATATACCCGAAGTGTTTACAGAAGCTTAAAATGCCCATGTTCTCACCTTCACCCCCCTCACCTCTACCAAATCCCCCATCCACTTCTATTAACTTAGCCAAATCTTCCCCTACGCTTGGGACCTTGCCCATACCCAGTCTAACACACCCGCCTAAGTGACTAGATTTGTCCAAGAATAAAGCCGCCCCGCCACCTAGGAGACACACTCAACCCGTGCCTCTATCACAATCAAAACCATCATCGTCATACCTACCTTCCATGTTGGGACCCCATCCCTCTACCTTACATCAATATATCATACCTCCTGCGTTTTCTTTAAAGCAACCTACGCCTTCCGCACCCATACAGAAAGCCCAGGGTATAACCACACCGTCACCCCGCGCATCCTGTTCACCTATCAACCCTAAACAAATTCCATCATCAAAAGATTTGTTTTCGGTCACTCCTATTTCCCCGTGGTTGTTTTCTGATACCACATCATCTACGGCCTCATCATCCAACATAGCTTCTGTGCCAAAGAAACCATGTTTAGTGAAAACCACGTGTCAACACCCCTCGGCTAAACCACCACCCGTACGAACCAACCATACCCAAACATTATCGAAATCCAGACAATCAATACCCTCATCCTCTTCTGATTTTGACCCACTCAAAGGATCTTACGCTAAAATCCTTGCTATGTTAGTAGAGAATACGACTATTTCCCTACCCCCACTTAGACCTTATGACCCGTCTAAACCTTGACCTATAGGTTATGATGAGTCTAAAATATGTGCCTATCACCGTACACCAGGACATGATGTGGAGGGATGCAAAGCTTTAAAAACCATCCTTCGTCAGTCACCTCTCCCAGATAGAAAGGTTAAGAAAGACAACTTACGAAGGGAGAGACCTTTAGCTTCAATTCCCTCTACTATATCATCTGTCCCCGCCTCACCAACATCTATCATTATTACAACCCCACCTCTTGAAGACCATGAGTTATCCCAACCATCTTCCTCATCTCAGGTCTATGAGATTAATATGATTAGTGTCGCTACTCAAGGGCAGAAAAACAATGGGAAAGTGAAAGAAAACACACCTGTGGCATCTCTTTCTCCTTCAACCATCCCGATTGCACCACCACCTAAAGTGGTTATTCGCGGACCTGCCTATCCCGTCTCTAATGGAGTTTCCCACCGAACTATGATCAAACAGCTTCATCAATCACCCGTAAAAATGACACTATATGATCTCATTCAGACTTTTGAATCTCATCGACAAGCTCTCGTTGAAATTCTTCAAGGGATCGAAATCTTACCTAATGAAACCTTGCCTGTTGCCTCCATTCTAACACCCAATCACGTTGCCTCTCTCACCAAACAATCCATCTCCCCCACCACTTCCGTCTCTGTACAGCAAGCCGCTGCTGTCAGTTTCTCCAAAGACAAAATTATCAACTTTGGTACAGAAGATCCTGACCCTGCCCTTTTCATCTCAGCTTACGTCCGGGACATTCGGGTACGTCGTGTTATGATTGACGGGGGCACTAGCCTAAACATCATCTCTTCAAAAGCCTTCCAACAAATGAATATCCCTTCTAGTTGCATGTGTGCCAACCCCATCATGTTGCGGTCATTCAATGACGCTATTACCTCTACCTTAGGCACCGTGATCCTCAACATTCGGGTAGGGCCACGTACTTTACCCGAACTCTTCTATGTCCTTGAGGGAGAGTTCTAATATAATATATTGCTGGGTCGTCCTTGGATCCGGGCCATGGGATGCGTTCCCTCAACATTACATAGATGCATAAAATTTGAGTACGAGGGGAAGTCCTACACCGTAAAAGCTGATCCTCCCCCCTTTAAAACCTGTAATATGTTATACCGCCCTAACGATGTGCTTATACCAATCAAGACACCCATTCATTCAACCCAACCGTCCTCTTAAAATGTACCTCAACCATCCACCTCAACCGCAACGCCTACACCTTCAACTGATGAAATCACCATCGCAAAAACCACTTCCCTTTCCCGCAGCTAACATCCCAACCGTAGACCCCTTAGTAGATGTTTTTTCAATGCCTTATGCTGGGGGAGTATCGCCTATATAACTGTTAGTTCTTTCCCTACCCCGCAGGAGTACGGACTAGGTACATGCACATCCCTATCTATGACCATCGCTGTGGGGGAGGTAATTTCTTATGGACCACCCCATTTCCGCACCAACCTAACGTATGGGGGTGTTGATGCATCTTCCATTACCCTTGAACCTCCTCCTGGTGTGGTCCCCTTCCAATCCGATTTTCAATACTTGACAAATCGTCGTTTCTCCCTCACCTTCTTGACTCACTAGTGCTTGGAAAGGCTTTGGTTTTGGTCTTTATGAACAAGGCCGAACATATGCTCATTCCCGTGACTACCCGTAAACACAATGATCGCAGTGGTCTCAGTTTTCCTGAAACACCTACAGCAGGAGGACACCTCCTGTCAGTCTGTATCCTAGAAGAAGATGACCTCACCCCTACCAAACCATCATCACCCACTTTGCCATCATCACCCACAGAGTCAATGGATCCCTGAATCTATCCCTCCTAACTTTTTTTTTTCATAAATGCCATCTTAATAGGTCCTCTCACTTACCAACGCGATAATGAGGACCCATCTTCTTTGCCCCTTCTGTATCCAGACATGATCGAAGAGGATTCTCCTTTGATTAATGTTGTTGAGTGTCAGGATGACTGAATCCATCCTCACTTACCTTGGCACAGGACTGACTCCTATATTTAACGCAGCCTTACCATCTGAAACTCAAACCATGTTGAATGAATCTACTATAGAAATCAACATCCACACGGAGGAGGATCCTCACATTGTGAAGATCAGAAAATCCCTTAACGCATCAGAACAAGTCCCCTTCACTACCTTTCCTCTGTAGCTCGCAACCAAGCTTTCGCTTGGTCTTACGCTGACATGTCGGGAATTGATCCTGACCATTGCCGTCCATAACATCACACTAAAACCCTGATTCCAAGCCAATTCAAACAAAAAACTTGAGAAAAATGCATCCACGCATTGCCTCTCTTGGTCAAAGAAGAGCTTCAATGACTTCTTTCTATTTCCTTCATTCTTGCCTATTGACTATCCTCAATGGATTTCTAACATCGTACTTGTCACTAAAGCGACGGGGGGGACTTCAGATATGCACAGGATTTCTGAGGATCCTTAACCTCACTTGCCCCTAAGGATGACTTCCCCCTGCCCTAGTATTGGGCAACTTGTTGATCTCACTGTAGGCCATGAGATGCTCTCTCTCATGGATGGCTTTTTCAGGATACTAACCAAATTTTGGTTGCACCCCGCCGATCAACATAAAACTGCCTTCATAACTCCTTGGGGAACCTTTCTGTTACTGTGTCATGCCATTTGGCCTTAAGAATGCTGGTGCAACCTATCAGCGGGCTATGACTTACATTTTTCATGACATTATGCACACTATCCTTGAGGATTATGTCAATGATATTCTAGGAAAGTCCTAAACATCGCAGTGAACATCTCGATGTTTTAACCATTATTTTCGATCACTTGTTGCAATATTTTGTCTCGGCTTCAACCAAAGAAATGTGTCTTTGGTGTTCTTTCGGGAAAACTTCTTGGCTTTATCGTCTCTTTGCGTGACATTGAGGTCGATCCATCTAAAGTAAAAGCTATCCTAGAAATGCCCCCACCCAAAAACCTCAAACAATTACGTAGTTTACAGGGTAAACTTCAATCCATCCGGCGTTTCATCTCCCAACTCTCGGATCAATGTCACCCTTTCCATCACCTTCTTAAAAAAGATGTTGCCTTTCAATGGAGTGAGGAGTGTCACCAAGCCTTCGAAGCTCTCAAATCCTATCTCTTGCAGCCACCCGTGCTTATCCCACCCCAGGACGACCACCCTTTCTACTTTTATCTCTCCGCCACTGACCATGCTATAGGCGCTATGCTCGCACATCGAGACTCAGCACGTCGAGAACAGGCCGTTTATTATATAAGTAGTACCCTCGTGGATTACGAGACTAGGTATTCACATGTAGAAAAATTGTGCCTGGCCCTATCATTCGTAGCCACCAAACTCCGACATTACCTCCTGAATCACAAAACTTTTGTCATCACCAACACCGACCCCATTCATTATATGTACGCCAAACCACATCTAAACCAACGCATCGCTCGATGGCTTATGCTCCTCGCCGACCTCGACCTTGAATTTGTACAACAGAAGTCAATCAAAGGACAAACTCTTGCAGACCAACTTGCGGAGGCCCCTTTACCTGGGGAACAATTTACCAATTTTACATTCCCTGACGAACTCATCGCCACTTTTTCACTCGGGGAAGAGTCGTATCAAATGACCCTCTTCTTCAATGGATCTAAATGCCAGCGCGGCGAAGGAGCCGGCGTTGTTCTCATCCCTCTTAACACCGAGCCTATGCCTCTTTCATTCTAGCTTGATTTCCCCTGCACTAATAATACAGCGGAATACGAGGCCCTTGTTCTGGGTCTCCAAGTTGCGATACACTTAGGTATCAAATCTATCAATATTTTTGGCGACTCTCAATTGGTAGTCAATCAAGTTATGGGCATCTACCAATGTAAAAATGAGGAACTTCAGAAGTACAAACACTACGTGGATTCACTTCTAGCCTTATTTACTCACTATTCTATCCAAACCATTCCCCGCTCCACTAACAAATTTGCGGATACTATGGCTTGCTTGGCCTCGCAAATTCCTGCCGCACCAACTGACTCTGAATTATTCGTTATGGTCCAACAACTTTTTGCACCATCCTATTCAACCCCGGTAGTTTGTATGATAAATACTGTGTCTACTAATTCGCAGGATACCTGGTACCACCAATTTCACGACTACCTTCCAATCTCTGTTCTCCCACCTGACCTTACTAGTAACGGCAAACGTGCTTTTCTTAAAAGCGTTTCTCGTTATGTTGTCATGGGGGGACTCCTCTATAAACGTGGCTTTGATGGCATCCTCCTTCGCTGTCTAACCAGCGCGGAGGTCACCTATACCATCCAACAAGTCCATGATGGGATTTGTGGTGGACATTTTAGTGGCCTTGCCGTGGCTAAACGAATCCTTCGCCTAGGTTATTATTGGCCTACTCTCAATAACGACTGCTACGAATATGTTAAGCGTTGTGTTATGTGTCAACAACACGCCAACCTTCAACATACTCCTAGCCACCCCCTACAGGTCGCCCGAGATCTTTGGCCTTTCTCACAATGGGGTTTAGACCTTATTGGTGAGATTCACCCGTCCTCTTCACAACGTCACCGTTGGATAATCACAGCGACCGAATATTACACAAAATGGGTGGAGGCTATTCCACTCGTTTCAATCAAAAAGGAAAAAATTGTCGAATTCATTAACCATCACATTATCTGTCGTTTTGGTATTCCTCATCGCCTAATAACAGATAATGGTAAATCTTTTAAAAACAAGTTGTTACAAGACCTTTGTGACAACTTTGGTATCAAACTTAGTTTCTCATCGCCTTACTATCCGCAAGCCAATGGTCAGGCTGAATCTTCTAATAAAACCCTAACCAAAATCCTCATGAAAGTTATCAATGAATCTGGAAGAAATTGGCACGATCACATTCCCTTTGCCCTTTGGGCTTATCACACTAGCATTCGTACCTCCACTAATGCCACACCTTTTTCTTTGGTATATGGTACCGAGGTTGTCCTGCCTCTCGAAGTACAAATACCCTCCCTTAGAATATCTCTTCAGGATATTCTCACCAATGATGATTTCCGCCAAGAGCGGTTAGCCCAATTGGAGCTTCTTGATGAACGTCGTCTTACAGCTCTTGACCACCTCCAAATCTATCAAAAACACATCAAACATGCTTATGATAAGCAACTTCATGAGCGTACCTTTAAGGTTGGTGATCTTGTCCTCAAAGAGAATCAACATGTAACCAAACTAGAAAAGAGCAAACGTGGAAAATTTGCTCCCAATTGGATTGGGCCTTATATAATCACTCACACTTATGGATCAGGCACTTATCGTTTAGCTTCGCTTAATGGTAAACCTGAGCCTGAACCCCTTAATGTCTTGCATCTTCGACCATTCTACTGTTGAATCTAGTGTTATATCACTTCTTATCTACCTACTGCTCATCCCTTGAGCTCACTTACCACCACATACACTTTGTTTCCTACACCTCATAATAAAAATCAAGCTCACATAGTTTGATTCTCACTTCACCTCAGTGATGCCTTCCCCTTTTTAGTCTAGTCCATGACTTCAAAGTATTAAAATAAGCCGTATTCTTATGGGATTTTCTTGAGTCAAACTTCCTACTAAACTAGATGCTTCACGCCAAAAGAACATCTAGTCATCTAAATTAAATATAGACTGCTCCCTCGAAGGACAGCTATATGTCGAACTATTGCTGCTACTATAAATAGACTGCTCCCCCGAAGGACAGCTATGCACTAAAATCATATCTGCTACTATAAATAGACTACTCCCTCGAAGGACAGCTATACACAGTCAGCCTTTATCAGAAGCTTCTCGCATTGATCAGCTTCGTTAAGACCTCAAGAATAACACAATCAATATCCCTTGTAGACTTCCCGCATCGATCAGTCTACATTTAGTCAAATAAAAGCCTCATTCAAAAGAAATTTTTGGGTCATGGACTTGTCTATTTAGGGTAGGTTCTCTTTCCTCAGAACACTCACTTTGTAACAAGTTCTCTGTACCTCAGCTATATCATTCACCTCACCTCACCATTTGTTTCAACTCAAGGGACGTAACGTACACCCGATATATTGTGATCATACGGTACCTAG
Source organism: Taxus chinensis (assembly GCA_019776745.2). Lineage (NCBI taxonomy): Eukaryota > Viridiplantae > Streptophyta > Pinopsida > Cupressales > Taxaceae > Taxus > Taxus chinensis. The sequence continues at coordinate 531,971,717 of CM034155.1, read as the reverse complement.
GGCTTCAAGCTCGTTCTACGTTGTGTGGTTTGTTTGGCTCTTTTCACCTACGGAGCACTCTTTCCACTTTTCCTCGCATCTAGGATTGTGTGTTGATCTTAATCAGGACATGGTTCTCCTCGACTTGGGTAGGCTAACTTTCACTTCCCTTATACCTTTTACAACATCACCAACTCATTACCAACACCAACAACCTTACCTTACCAATATTAATATCAATATTTTTACCAACCAACCAATTGCCTAAACCATACCAAATTGCCTAAATTCACCTCTCCCTGGTCCTAAGGGAGAACTACATCGGTCTGAGGCCCCTCCTTGCTTTGTGCAAAGGGCTATATAGGCAGCACTTCGAAGACATGGGGTCTCCCAAGGTTAGCTCGACCATCCCCTACCATAACCTATCATGTGTGGTAAATATAAATTTTTTTGTGTATTTTTATTTAATCACATTCCTCTTTATCCTTTTTCAAAACACCGAAAGTCAAAACGAAAACATTCTTATTATTATAACTCAAATCAACATACATATCTCGTTTTATTTAGATGTTAAACAGATACATCTTCTCTATCATCGACACGCAGGTCGGTACTCTTATTTATTCTTATACCTTGCTAACATTTATTTAGGCCCTCACGCCTCATCCCGAACTAGGTGATGATCGTGATCGTCGACCCCTCTCGCCAGGCCTCTCTGTCCTCAAGGGTACCACGGCTATTGGTACCACACACTGATCTGCCAATCTCTCCTGTAACATATGAATACGCCCTCTTGCATGGAGGAATCCAGCCTCTAGTCTCGCTGCTCGTGACTCTGCAACCGCTAACAATCCTCTTGTCTCATTCACCTGCGTTTGGAGCTGCTGAACTAAACTCTGCAGACGATCTCCAATATTTTTTGCCCCTATTTACCATTTGCCCCTTTTTAACCACATATCGCCTATATCCACCTTTGCTGAACACCATTTGTTTACCTATTCGGCCCGACCCAAGGCCTCAACCTACCGATTTGGCCCGACCCAAGGCCTCGCCCTACCCATTTGGCCCGACCCAAGGCCTCAACCTACCCATTCGGCCCGACCCAAGGCCTCAACCTACCTATTCGGCCCGACCCACGGCCTCGCCCTACCCATTTGGCCCGACCCAAGGCCTCAACCTACCCATTTGGCCGGACCCAAGGCCTCGCCCTAACCATTTGACCCGACCCCAGGCCTCAACCTACCTATTCGGCCCGACCCACGGCCTCACCCTACCCATTTGGCCCGACCCAAGGCCTCGCTCTACCCATTTGGCCCGACCCACGGCCTCAACCTACCTATCCGGCCCCACCCAAGGCCTCACTATACCCTTATGGCCTGACCCAAGGCCACAACCCAACAACTTGGCCCGACCCAAGGCCGTATCACTTCAATACCATACCCACAATCAACGTTTTATTTTATCCATCCATCCTGTACCTTTTGTTCAATCGAGCTCACCTGTTCGTGTTTTAGCATGATTAGGGTCCTTGACTTGATCTGTCGACCAACTTTGCCTAGACCTAGACCGTGATGTTTATCTCAGCCAAACCAACCATTTGGTACTGCCGAACATGCCTAAACGTTCATGTACCTTACCTGTTATATACCCTGGAGTTACTTCCTATGCCTTGGATACCAGGATTATATCACCCTTGCTTGGATAAACTATCGACCTTTGCCTATACATTGCTGGTTTGCTCGTCAAATCAGGTACCCTAGTCGTACTATTGCATTTCAACATGCGTCTGCTTCCTTGGACCTACCCCACACCTTACCATCCTCTGTACAACATTCACCCTTTATCAACCCTATCCCTGATTTCCCGTTCACTCAATCTATGATAGATTTGAGGGGGATTACCTATATCCTTAACAGGAGAAACCACTTCATATTATTGCCCGCGCAGCTTTACAAAACAAGCTACATGACAATAAGGGGCTAATGTAGACACCAAATTCGTGTCTTATGACCCCTTGTGACCCGCATCTTATCTCGCAATATAACCTCATCACCTAAACCTTACACAATTATTTATTAATTACCTTGTAATTGATAAATCCACATCACCTCACCTGCCACCTCATTTTGCCACCTCATCATGACCTAGCCCTAACCCTAAACTAACCTAATTAAGACCCATAACTTGGTCCACACCTACACCCATAACTAATGACCCCTTTCTCGCACCCAAAACCGACCTTCTAGTCACTTGACCAAGCTCGCAACTGATCTCTCAGGAGAAAAGCAGGGAAGGTGGGCTATTTTACTAAAAATAGCCTACTTTTTCCTTACCGATGCCGGTTCCTACTCGACCGCCGTCGGTTACGCAACCGCCATCGGTTCCCTGTAAATGGGTTCCCCAAACCAAAACAACGGATCGAAATTTCATTTTGGGATCAGTCGAAGGATTTCTAGATCAACAGAGATCATTGGGAGCGAGGAACAGAGTCCAGATCTTCACTTGACCGAGCAGAGATGAGTGAAGAAACCAGAAGTGTTTACAGCAAAGGAGATCACCTTGCATCTTTGTCAAAACCAGTAAGTCACATCTTGCATGTCCTCTGTTATAACATTTCCTATGCTCTTTGAATCACAGTCCTCCTAAATCCGTTTCTGAATCCACTACCCAACGTGCCATTGCATCTAACCGTCATTCTTTTTCCTCTCATCACCTCATTTCCTAATATCATCCATAAACTAGCCTTACAAACACCATAGCTACCAAGAAGATCCTAGAACCCACCGGTATCGGTTATCAGTAACCGGCATCGGTTATCAGTAACCGACATCGGTTCCTCTGATCAAAACCAGAAAACCAGCCTTTCCCCTACCCAGTTCAAACGAAACAACTTAATTGATATTTTACAGTCTTTGTGTTAATTCATATTAGCAGGGAAACTGACCACCTTCGAAAGGAAGTTTTATATTTCCTGGGCCCAAGGCAGTTTCCTCATTTATTGTTTAATCAAAATCTTGTGGTCTTGTGTTCTTATTTACAGGTAGTCCTTCCAAGACAAAAAGGAGTTCTTCGCAATCAGCCTGATCTTTCTCCACGGTATGCGCACACCATTTCGACATTCTACAGGTATTCCTCCTAGCCCCTAACCTTATCTGTTTCTAAAAGGAATGAAACATTCCGAGTGAAACAACATGACCTCGGGAGGTTGGGTGCGAGGAAGAGTTACTTGTAGATTCCCGTGCTCACTTTTCACTTTTCCATCGTACAGTAATCTTCCTGCAAGATTGAAGAGATCAATGGCCTTGAAGCATCCATTGGGCATAGAGTCAACCTAAAACTCTGAAATCGATCTGAAACTTGAAATCTCTTCCCTAAATCCATCTGAAGTCTTGAATGAGCTTGACACTTTTTTGGGCTGGTATTTGATTATCCCCATAAAACCTTTCCTAGAATTATAAGGTGCAACAACAAAAAAGCACAACTATTAACAAAAAAAAAAAACTATACACATCCCAAATGGAATATGCAGAGAGTGAACAAACACTTATTACAAAATAAAACCTAAACTACAACAGAGCAAAGTGCCACAAACATATAGAGGAATCAAAACCTAGCTTAATATGTACATGAATGAGATTTAACCTTAGTAACAATGCTTTAGGTAGATCCCGTTGACTAGAATTTTAAATTCTTCTTTATCCAACCTTGACAATTGGAAAGCATTTTTTTCTTTGCATCTTGAAATCATATAAGGGTCACTCCATATTAGATCAAACTTGGAGTGTCTTCCCGGTTTTACCCGATCTACATTCCACTTTAGCACCAAATCTCCCTCTTGGAAATTCCTGGCCATAGCATTCTTGTCAAAGATTCTCTTTGTTAAAGTTTTAGCCTTTTCCATAGTTTGAATAGACTGATCCTTGAGTTCCTCAAGCTCCATAAGCTCTGCATACCTCACCTCCATGGGCTCAAACTCAGCCAGCTCATGTTGCTTGAGCATATCCAATCCTAGTAACTCAAGTTGTATAAGAAGTCTCACCTCCCTTCGATAGACCAACTTATATGGAAAGTTTCCTGTAGATCTCTTGGATGTGATTCTATCATCCCATAAGGCTAATTTCAGCTTGGTATGCCATGTTCTCTTATTATCATCAAGATTTCTTCTTATGATTCTTAGTAAGTTCTTGTTCGTGGACTTTTCTTTCCCATTGCCTTGGGGGTAGTAGTTAGAAGAAGTGTTGAGATTTATCTTGTTTCAGTCAACCCATTTAGTGATCTTTGTGCCAAGTAATGCTAGAGAATTATCTAATATGATAGTGGTAGGCACACCAAACCTGGTTACTATCCCCTCATAGAATTCCAGTATGTTGGATTCATTTAACTCCTTGAGTGCTACTACTTTAGTCCACTTGGTAAAGTAATCTGTTGCTGTGAGTATCCACTTGTGGCCTTGGCTCAAGTTATGATTGATAACTCAAATGAATTCTAATCCCCACTGCATGAATGGTTGATCTATCGAGATGGGATGAAGTGGAAGCTCTGCTAGCGTCTCTTTACCTATGAAGAATGCACACTTCTAGCACTTTTAAATCCATGAATAACAGTCACTGAACACTGTAGGTAAGTAGTAACCAGCACTCATGATCCTAAGAGCTGTTACTCGTGGAGCAAAGTGACCTCCAAATTCTCCATCATGTAACTCATGTAATATTTTATCTTTCTAATCTATCTTGACACATCTTAGGAGGACACCATTCACATCCTTCTTAAACAAAGAATTATCTATAAGCACATAGGGGATGCAATGAAACATGACATACCTCCTCCTGGCCTTCCTCAATCCTTAAGGGAAATGACCTATTCGAAGAAAATGCATAATATCTCGAGTCCAACAAGAATTAGGCGGGGAATTGGCTAATCACTCTTGATTATCTTGCAACACCAAAACAACTTCTCCTTCATCTCTTGACTTGGCATGTTGATTGGAAGCCATATTTTCAAAAATACCCTTACCTCGGACCATCTTGTCTATTTTAATATCAATGGAATATGCCATGACCTTGGTTATCTAACCAACTCTTTTTTCATTAAGCTCCTTATTTAAAAGAAATTCTTTTACACCAACATGTGTAACTAGTAGATGGATTTTGTTATTTGATATTAAATGCCTGAATTTTTTTAAGATTCTTATCACAACAACGACATGTTTCTCATTGAATGAATATATCACCTCATAATCCTCATGGCCTTGGCTAAAGAATGCAATAGCTTGCTCCACTACCTCTTGGTTTAGTTGTACTAGTATTGCAGATATTGTATATGTGTCACCAAAAGCATATAGAGTGAATTCTTTCGAAAATATGGATTGATGAGAGTTGGAGCTTGGATTGATGGCCTCAAAAATCTCCTTGTCTTCTGTCATCCACTTGAATGCCATACATTTCTTCAACATCATAGTTAATAGCTTCACCAAAGTGGAAAAATCAGGCACAAATATGTGAACAAAATTTATTCTTCACAAGAAGCTTTGGAGAGCCTTCTTATGACTTGACAGTGGTAGCTCACAGATAGCTTCAACCCTTTCTGGATAAATAGTGGCCTAGGATCTTAGATACAATGTGGCCTATGAGCTTACCTTCATGTGAAAGGAAAACACGCTTATTTAGATTTAAAGACACTCTAAATCGTCTGCATATTTGGAAAACTTGCTTAAGGTGGAAGAGGTGACTTGCTGCATTTTTGGAGAATACAATGATGTCGTCTATGTACATAAGAACTATCATTTTTATCAGCCCTTTAAACACCATATCCATAGCCTTTTTAAAAATTTGTTCCTGCATTTAACAAGTCAAATGACATCTTCCTATAAGCATTCGTTCTTGACTTTGTGGTGAAGGTTGTTTTAAATTGATCTTCTTTTTTCACTATAATTTGGTTGTATCCCAAGTAGCCATCAAGGAGTGATAACCTCTCTGATCCAACTACTACATATAGGATTTTCTCCATAGAAGGAAGTGGGTAATGATCTTTGAGTGAAGCTCTATTTAAGTCCCGAAAGTCCACACATAATCTTATTTCCCCATTTCTCTTTCTTACTGGCACCAATTTTGCTACCTAACTTGAATTTTTAATAGGGAAGATGATACTTTCCTCTATCAACTTATTCAGTTCTTTCCTCATGAGGAGCTCAATGTGAGGATTGACAATTCTTTGTTTATGTCTAATAGGCTTGGCTTTTGGGTCTAATTTTATAGTGTGTTGTGCCAACTTTGGATTAAACCCCCTCAAGTCCTTGTAGCTCCATGGAAATACATCTGGGAATTCTTGGTAAAGCTGTATGAATTCATATTTTTCTTGATCAATGCTTACATTTCCAATTTAAATTACTTTTCCTTCTCCCACTGAAATGGACTCTGAATCTTCACCCTTTACTTGAATATTTTCCTTCCCCTTTTGAAACTGGTTATTGGGATTGAATATTGAATCCAATATTACTAAGCCCTTTGGCAACTTTTTTGTCTTTAGTTAGACAACTTGATCACCATACTGCTGCTCCAACTTGTCTTGGTTCCTAGGAGAGAATTCATCTTCTTCCTGTAGGAAATTTATGATCAGTTGATCACTCTCAAACACTTTCTAGATGGTGTTGTTGTCTAGGAATGCTAGTCTTACCACTACTTTGATGTGATGCTAAGTTTGATCTCTCTTTATAATGTCAAAAACATCAAACATTGCCCCAATTACTGCAAGCCTATCTAAAGCCTCGTTATTCTTCCTTGGAATGGAACTTATGTTAAATGCCTTAAAATATTCAATGAGATCCCATATCCGGTACTTGTAACTCTTGAGAAGATCATTCTTGGCAGCATTTTGTCCTCTGACTTGATTTACAAATAGCTCACTATCTCCTAAAACATGCAACTTCTTGGTGCCTCTTCTTCTTTCCCAGTGTAGTCTGTGGATCAATCCTTCATACTCAGTTGTGTTATTTGAGCAACCGAATTAAAACCAAAAATCTGAGTAGTATTCGTTACCTTGAGGTGGCACAAGCATTACTCCTCCTCCAAAACTTTGTCTACTCCTCGAGCCTTTGAATAATATATCCCATAATTCATCATCATCTGGTTTGGTGAGCCTAGGAAGAGGTGTGTTTTCCTCATGCAAACAATAAATTCCCAACTAATCCTCCTCCATCTCCTTGTATGGATCATAGTCATGTCTTTTATTTTCCTACTCATCAATAGTTAAGTCTGGAATGTTTCCAACCTTAGTATCTGTTTCCTGAGTGCTTGGACAATCTTCTTGATCAAAAGTTAAAAAATTCGCATTGATTTGGCTTGGTAGATGAGGTTCAATATGGAAATTTATAATAGTCTCAAATATGATTTTAGCCTTAGCTCAATACCTTGTCTTGAAGAGCATATGTGACCAATCAGTTGATAAGTACCTACCAATTTTAGCTGTGAAGTCCCTTGATAAACATAAGGCAAAGAGTGGTAGCAAGTCGATCATTGATACATATTGTAAGACTGTGACATTGGGGCATCCATGCAGTGTGAGGCTCAACCCTTTGATTACTCAAATAGTTTTCACTGTTATCATCTCAAATTGCACTACACCTTTATAAATTACTTCATACTTAATACACATTTGATCAACTATCTTCTTAGGCATCACTGAGCTACTTGCTCTTGAATCAATCATGCAATTGTGCACAACATTGCTTCTAATAATAAGATATATGTAGAATGGAGGAGGCTTAATGTTTTTACCTTGTTGACCTCCTTAACTCCTTTCTTTTTTATTTGTATCGGTGAGCACTTTCTCTTGATCCTTGGATAACTTATGTGATGTGGACCAATTTTTCATGGTTGCTTGTAACAAATCTCTTTAGCCCATAATTTTCAACGACTCCCACATAGAAATTCTTACATTGTTATTTTTCATTTGATCAATAATGTTAAAAGGATATGGTTTCTCATTGTGCTTCCCTTTACTTAGCACATCTTTCTCTTGCACATGGGTTGCTACAACTAGTACTTGAGTTGGCCTACAAGGTGGTTTGGGATGATTCTGAATGTTTGGGGCTGCACTTGGGTTGTTAATACCCCGAAGTGTGATAGTTGTTGAGAATTACTTGGATTAGATGACTTCCCTTCCTATATATTCCACTACTTGGACCTTGTGTTGGTTGCCACATCTTGAGAAGGGGATTGATTTATACCACAAAAATCCTTTGCTTGCCAATTAACAAGTGTAGTCTCACTTGGAGGTGCTTCCTGAGTACTCTATTGCTACTAATTTTCATTTTGATTTGTTTCTTGGGACACACCAACCATTTTCACCATTAGATCTTGATTCAAAGCACCATTGAAACATGTTTCTTGATTGTGAGGTTGGTTACACGAGAAGCACCATTCATATTCTTATGTCATGTTGTTTTAAACTAGTACTAAGGCTCTAGATGTAGAGGTAACATTAGGATTATAAGGCTAAAATGGCCTCATTGCTTGAGGTTTCCCCTGGTTTTGGTTAGCAACTTGAGAAGGTGGCCTATTTGGCTAATATGGAGGTCTATTTGGTTAGGCTTGAGGGTGATATGGTATGAAATTGTGAGCTTGTTGCCTCTTGAGAGTCACCAACTAATTACCTAAGTTTTGCAGTTATTTCATAACCTCCTGGAGTTTATTTAAAGGGCTAGAAGAAGAAGTGGAATCTTCATAAAATCTAATTTTTGGGAGCATGGATAGGGGCTATTGTAAGTGCTTCACTAGATCTTAGATTCCCCATATCCGGATAGAGAGGCATACGTGGCCTAGGTGCAATTTACCAACTTGGATCAAGCAATTATTGGCTCTAATAGTTATAGAATAAGTTGTAGGTAATGTTATCCCTCCCATATATTTAATCATTACATATATATATCAGAATTAAAATCTTTAAGGAAATAGAGGAATGCAGGTCAACATAGTTCCTCATGTTGTATACCGTGCATTGGTTAGAAAGGGTTGTGAACAAGATCTTGAAGTGTAAGAGTCTTCAAAGTCAAGAAACATGGTTCCTTATGCTACACAGGGTACAACATGCACAATGGTAAGCATATAATATTTAAGTGCATGAGTATTTAAAGTGAAGTGTCATGGTTTCTTGTGCTACACAAGGCACAAAAGGTTGTTTGCAAGAGATTAAAACATGATCTTGCATAAAGATGCAAATGTTGGAATGTTGCAAATAATAAGAGTGTATGGTTGTGCATGGATTAAATTCCTTAAAAAATATTTCAAAACACAAATGGAGGTCACATTATTTTGAACCTATATAACTAGCAAGTGAAACACCGAGACTCTTCCTCTATCATAACTATTTTACTATTTACTATGGGTTCTCTTTGATGCCCATGCATTGATTGACACATAATTGAATTAATTTTTTAAACATTATTTGTAGTTTTATTGTGATTTATTGATTCGATATGTTATGTTATAAGACATGAATAGTGTATGAACACCATCTACTAAATTTGTACATAAATTTATGGAGAAAAATCATATAAAAGATATAAATACAATCATTATAATTTTAATAGAGGACATTTATTATTTTATTGAATATTTGTATTCCCTACCCTTGAGTATATGCATTGAGTACCTTGTGTTTTATTGTGTGTGACTTAATATGGTTAGTTGCAATGTTATGAACAATGAGAAAAAGTTAGTTATATCTTGAAGGTCAACCAATAAAAGAAGAAAAACTCTTGAATTCATTTCACATTGTTACATGAAAAGTATTTTAGATCATTAGAGTTAAAATGAAGAGTATTATATTTTACTATCCAAGTTTTTGTTTAATCCTTTGAATTAGAGAATGCATAATTATCAAAAAAAAGAAAAAAGAAAAAAGAAAAAAAGAAAAAAAGAAAGAAGAAGATAGTCTTATCACTTCACACACCTTTCTTAGAACTGTATTGACAAAGGGCCTTTGAAGGATAATTCATGCACTACCTACATCAAGACTACTCCAAAGAGACCTCATACCACATGTACTTCTCCACCTAGGATGTAACATCTATGTGGAGTAGCTAGTTGGCAACTTGAACTAATTTGAACATGTTTAATAGGATTGTGATCTTTCTAAGAATTTGAAGTGGGGATCTTGGTGTGATTGTAAGTGAGGCAAGCTAGACTCCTTGTTATAGTTGAGTTCTTAATAATTGTAGCAGTAGCTACCCTAATGGATACACATCAATTTTTTAAAAATAGGGAGCCTTGAGTGCCTTTTGTGAGTATCACAAATGAGTGTACCAAGCGATTTTCTATGTGCTTTCTAGGTGAATAAACGAGGTGATGTTAACTTTCTTATATAAGGTTTTGAAGGTAAATTTTCATGATAAAGTTGACCCAAGAAGATGAAAAGACCCAACAAATGTTATTTCATGGAAACTGTCTTGGTGAAGGACCGTACAAGCCGGCCAAAATTAAATTATACAGCCTAACCAATTTGTACGGTTTTGAAAAGAGAAAATTTGAATCATATATGAAAGTCGGACAATGGAAATCAGAGGTTAAGTAATGATCTTAAGTATTTCTATCAAAAAAAAATCAACAAATCATTGTGTAGAAATAAGTAAGTTAGGAAAGAGATAGCAATATGCATTGAGTGGGAATAGTATGTGGGTGTTTGTCTTAGCAATAATCACAACCACAATTAGTAGTGCCAAAGGGTAAATTTCTAAATTTTAGTTTATACATATATGATAGTCATAGATTCATCCCATTCCTAAAAGGGGTGCTTATTTTTATCTATTGTCTCTACAAATTATGACATCTCTTTGCATTCTCATTTTACAATAAAAGAAAAATGCAATGATTAAGAATGTAATACATCACCATGAATGACACTAAAATTCATATTCAGCACATATTCTACAACATTCTCATAGCCTTCAACATGCAAGATAGTGTATTCCTTAGGATTATCTTATTCCTTCTATATTTTAGCAATTTCTTGATTGTATGCTTATATATATATATATATATATATATATATATATATATATAGAACTTATCTCTAGATATATGTTTGCAAGAGGACATGTTTTCATACATACAAGAAAAAATGACACTCTTAAGAGTTTTCACATCCCGCCACTATTGAGACCTGGTAATTTGTAATTGATTTTGAGTTTCAATTCAATTTCTTCTCTTACTAACTTTGAGAAATCATAGTAGATGGAGAAGTGAATATGATTTTTGTAAAACTAATATTTTGTGTATTTTAATTTGATATCTATTTGCATATGCACATTAATGTGGTATATTAAATAGAAAAATAGTTTTTGGTATAAGACTAGTTAATTTGTATGATGCTAGTGTATTTATTTGTTTATTAATTATTTGTATAAGTTAAATTCTTTTTAGTGTATGTTCCATTTTTGTGTACAATTTTTTTTAAATTTTTCGTTATTCCTTTATACTCCATCTACCTCTTTGTGACCTTTCTTTTTTATATTTTCCCCCTTAGTCACCTCTACAACTAATTTTTATAATTATTGTAAACCCAAAGTTAAAACCAATTTTTTTAACTTTTCTAGGCATGTTCCCAATTTTGTATTGTATAAAAAAGGATATGCTAATTTTATATTGTGAATATATTGATGACATTCTCAAACTTTGATGACATTTCCATACCATGTATGGAATTGGTCTTTCTTTTGTGGGCCCTCTGAATTGAATTTTTTAATTTGAAATTTGTAATTTTGTTTTTGGAGTTAGTTTTCCTATTTCCAAGAATTAACAATAACAAAAAAGAATTAGAAATTTACATACATCAATTTAATTATTGACTTGAGTGAAATGAAATATTTTAGTGACGTCCATGGGACTGAAGAGTCTATGGGACCACATAACTAAGATTTCTAATCAGATTTCAGACTCCTTTCAATATCCTCTCTCCGGCTGTGAATCTTGAGGATGAAACCCGCGGTCGCTTGAAGCTTTGTCCCTTCGAAGAGTTCCTCTAGTCCGTCCACCTTCAGGTTGTTTTCGTACTGGATATGAATATCATCATATGCCAAAAAATCCATGAAAAAATGCCATTCTGTCTCAACGACCCCTTTGTTGCAGAAAAGACAAATTCTCCTTTCCCAATCTTCCTTTGGAATAGTCCATCTACCATTTTCGCATCAAAGATGATGTGATCCGGTCCTTAACTATGCCACTAGAATCCTTGCTTTACCCTTGATAGCTGCTCCTAGATAAGATTTTTCATCATGTTCCCCAGTGGGAGTGAATTCTTTGATATAATGTGCTTTCTTTCGACCAATCTGTCCCATCCACATGATAGTCCTGAACTTTTCTATCACATAATTTTTTACTTCCCTGTTGTTGTTAGGACACTCTTGCAAGTTGATGCCCCATTTGTTCATCCATTTATTATTTTGTTTCATCCAGGTTTTTCTTTCTGCGTTCCAGAGCATCGTCCACAACTATTTTGGGCCAACGAAGATTGTCCATGCTTTCAACTTTTTTCAAATAGCTTATCATCTGAGATATTGCCGAAGCTTCCAACGAGGAAGTACTTGCTTCAGCCAACAGGATCTCATAAGGAACAGTTGATTTGACTTTGAGATTTCTTGTGATTAGATGTTTTTGGATTCTTTCTATCTGTCTCCACCTGTGATTTGACATGTTACTTTCCCAAACCTCGTAGCCATAGAGAACAACCGGAGTGACCAACAATCCAAAAAGGGTTTTCTTAGTTTTCCAGTCCCAAAGTTCAACTTTCCTACACCTGTTTTGAAGTAGGTAAGATGCTTTCCAACCTCCCTATATCCTTTTTGCTTTACAAGTCTCCCAATTAAGTTTGTGGTGAAATTCAATCCCAAGATATTTGTATTCAGTGACTATTTCCAAAGGGCTCCCCTCAAAAAGAAAGTTAATTTGTCTCTCTTTCCTTTTCAAGGAGAAAATCATGATTTTTGTTTTGCTAGTGTTCACTTGCATCCCGACTTCTTGGCAGAAGAGCTCTAGCACTTTTAGTTGTTCCCTCAATCCTTGGGTTGTTTTTGAAATTAGGATAAGATCATCAGCATATAGAAGTAACTTCACCACGTAACTTGCTAACTGTATACCTCCTCGCTCAGTTTTATTTAACCATTCTTCAAGCTTGTCAATGTATAGACCAAATAAGGTGGGAGAAAGAGGGAAACCTTGCTTGACACCAATGTCACTGCTGAAACACTCAGACATACCTTCTCTAGTTCTGATTTTAGCTCTGACCTGCTCATACAGTTTATGAACTGCTGCTCTAAACTCATCTGGAATCCCAAGTTCCTCCATCCTATTCCATCTTGCTGCTTTGACTTGCTGATTACAATTTTATTGAAGACATTTAAAGGCGTGAAAATTATATAGGGGGAAACATATGCCCCCTTCAATTTTCCTCTTTTAATGGATATTTTATGCTATCGGGGCTGAATTATGTGTTTAAATAATGCTATCAATTTCACAGGGACCCTTGACTCTAGGAATAATTGTATATAGTAATTTATGTTTTTTTAAATAATTTTGTGGTGTTTTCTAATACTATTTGTCCTACCACTTTATTATCATTTATTTTATTTTAATTATTTTCACCTCTAAATTCACCCTAATCTATATTCTAATGTACATATAATTTCTCATTAACCTTTTGTTTATGTTTAACATAAAAACTATAATTAGAACACGGTAAAGAAAATTATTGTTATTATTATTTGATGTTTTCATTATGGCTTTATTGTTTACAAGATCACATATGTAAATTTAACCAAGTATAATATAATTTCAATGTGGGTTGTTCTATTATTATTATGGTGATGTGCTTCTCATTTTTAGTTGGTTGCCTTCGCTTGTTATATATGTGTAATTTTCATTTTCATTTTTCCTCTGATTTTCATTTTGACAACCACATTTATAGTTATATTGATAGCCATCAGGAAAATATAATATTTGATCGATCAAAGGATGATGATTAGTGCTTAGTGAGCACATCCCAAATCCTGTAATGTAACCCAACGCATGATTATGAATCTTTTCAACTATGTCCAAAGACACAATAATGTATAGTGAGAGCTCATGTCTACGAAAAAGTGGTCGACTATGGTTGTTTATTACAATGTTCCAAAAGGAAGAATTAGTATTTTATATTGAAGGAGACGGGCATAAGAAATTTTAGCCTTCATGTAATGATGCAAGATTGAACCTTCACACATCCAACATATTATACATTTGGCATGGAAATGTGGACTGTTATACGGTCATGTCTTAACATAACATACTAAATTACATTGCTAAGTATGTGTAACGACCCAAAAATTTCACACCCAAACAACACAGTAAAATACAGGATAATTTTTTTTTTACGCATAACACGACACAACATGCCACCACCAAGGTCACAACTAACTCCATGGGTAACTCAATACAAGGATGACCACAAGGGTAGCATGGAAATGTTCACACACACCAAGGATGGTTCACTTTTCTATCTGACAAAACAACATAAGAAACCACCACATAACACACCTACAGATAGGGAAAGCCACAATGAGGAAATTATTGATGGTTATTTATTTTTATGTAACCTCTTTCGATCCTTAACTACAGTTTGCTAAGACTCTAGATATGATTTGTTCAATGCTTCTTACAATGCTATGTTTTCCTCAGGCTTATTAAATCTTATCCTCTTCTAACAACTAACAGTTCATTTCACCTTAGGGTTATTTTACAAATTTCACCCAAAAAGTAATAATGTTCACTAGAGAAGCTAGGGTTATCATGTTATATAATTCTTACTCACAAAGATAGTCTCGCCTATGATTTCTTTAAAGAATTCCTTGCTCTCAATGAAATGGCCCATCTGGGACACCGAAAACCGCACCAAACATGCTAAAATTTCAGGTAATTTTTTTTTTTGAAGTATTACAACTCTTAAACTCTTTCTTGATTTCTAATTTTATACGATGTAATTTCTATAATTTAAAAAAAATTGTTCACTAGTCCTAACTATCTCCTTGTTGTTCTTTTCTCTCTCTATTTCTCTTCTCAATTGATTGTTTGTTCTTTGTAAGGGAAGGGAGCTTTTGGGTTTTATTTGATTTTGCATTGTATAAATGGTAGATTTAAAACAATAAAGGAAATAAACATTACTATACATTTTGTTTTGTTTTATTACACATATATTTATGTTTATGCATTTGTTTATTTGGTTATTTATTATTATTATTATTATTTATTTATTTTATTTGCATACCCTCACTAACTTATTCTTTGTTTTTATATACATATATATATATATATATATATATATATATATATATATATATATATATATATATATATTAGGTTAGCTTTATAACTATTGTTTATAGTATGTTGTATGTTGTATGAGGGTCGCGGGTGGAGGAGGGGTCGGGCGGCGAGCAGGGAGAGAGGAGGCGTGTGAAGGGGAGGCAAAGGCAGAAAGGGGGCAGGGTGGTCGGCGGGGCAGTGCGATGGCCGGAGAGGGGGGAGGGGGAACAGTGCAGGCCGGGGCAGAGGTGGCCGGGACGGCGGTTGGTGCGGCCAGGACAGGAGGGGGTGTTGGAGGCGGCGGTTGAAATGGGGGGGGTCGGTGGGGGCAGCGCCCCCACCCCCATTTTAGTGTTTAAACCTAAGTGCAGGCTGCACAGGGGGCCGAACCCCCAAACATATTTATTTATATATTTTTTATTTATTTATAACATATGTAATGTATATATATATATACATATATATATATAATATATATATATATATATAATAAGTTTACTACCATACCTATTAGAAAAAAATAAGATAAAAATTGTTGCCATATATGTAAATAAATACATACACAGCTGCATACTTCCAGAGAGGAAGGTGAAAGAAATTTATACAAAGATGAAATACTTAAGCCATCGCTTCACACATATAGCTCTGACACATTTACTTTCAAAGATGTTCCAAAAGAACTTGATCCATGCAAGATCAATTTGTCTGATTATTTCTTTGGCAACTATCAGAATGACATTATTCTCAACATATCCATTTTTTTTTTTAACACAAGTAAAGTAGTTTTTTTTTTTTTTTTCAACAACACTTGGTGGTAAAATATATATTTCCATATATTAAAATGAGGTTTTGTTCCATCTAAAGAGCATGCACAAGTAAATGTACAGTTTCAAATATAAAAACCAACAGTACTAAATTATTCTGCCCATATGCATTACTCTTACAATATGTATTGGAAGGAAACAAACCATTTTTCAATAAAATGGAAGACTTATTTTTAAAGGAAAAATTTAACAAACAAATAGTGTTGCTTCCTAAGAACACAACATTAAAACTTCTCTATATGTTATTATTTCCAAGAAGCTATAGTAAAGGAAACTAAAGGTAAGATTTCTTCAAAATAAAGCCCAACAACTAACAACTCTTTCATTTCAAAAAGAAGTTACCTACCATGTTTCATGCTTAAGAAATCAACCATTACAATACTTTATTTTATTTTCTTGTTCAAATTCACATATGTCACAATACATATCCACCCAAAAAGGGGTCTAATACAATATATTTTCCAAACAATGGAAGCTCACACAGGCCATTCTTTTCAAGATACAATGAGCAAAAGAAGTCCATGAAATGGTGAAGGAGACAAAAAGGATTTCCAAATTGACAAGTGTCTTCCAATGGCTTCCAACTCCAAAATATTTTCAAGGCCAACACAATGAGAAAGGGCTTGTTTAACCACCCAACCTTTAGGCATCATCACATGCCTATCCCAAGGTTGGGATGCATGCTAGCCTCCCCCAAGCCCATGGGAAAGAGGATAGCTAACCAACACTTGCACAAGGTGAAGGGTAAAAACAAAAATGAAACAAGCACACAAACCTAAGACTCACAACCACAAAACTCCAACTTACAAGGAGGAGAACCCATGTTCATCCTCCAAAAATGGGGAAGAGAGGAGAAAGTTCTCCAAAAATTAAGCATCAATATTATTTGCACATTGAACACAACTTCTTAACCTCCTTATTGCTCCCTTATTCACAAAAAGACCCTCCTTATTCCTCCCCCTTTCTCCAAGTCCTCCTTGGAAGGATTTTCAAACCCCAAACGGGGTTTCCTTACCAAGGATGGGGAAGGAGATTCAAGTCAAATGAATCAACTTCCCCACCTCAACCATTTGAGGGGAAAAACAATAATGTCCTACAAGGCTTGGCCATCAAGCCTTGAGGATTGAGAGGGAAAATTCCCTCTCTCTTCCCCCACACTCCAAACTCTATCATACCCTATGATGGAGGGAGTAAAAACACACAACAACACTACAAGCTACACTCAACAATAACAAATTCAAGCAATCAATCTATTAACTAAAATAAAGCAACACAACATTAAGATCTAAGAGCCTACCTCAAGGAAAGCTCTCCAAAAATCTTCCTAACTTCAAGATTTCCACCCTTAGCTCCAAGCAAATCCCAAGCTCCAATTCACCACACCCAAGCATCCCAACAAGAAAATCCAAAAAAAGGTCCCTCTCATTTCCCATGAATGAGAATTTGAAGAGGAGCAAGCAAGCATCCTCACAAATTAGGGGGTGACATGTGTCACCCCTCTCCTTCCTCATGGTCAAAGATGCCAAAACAAAAGAGAGAAAGGGTAAAATTATCTTTTTGCCCTCTTCTCCCAAATTTCCTCAATTGTTAGCAAGACAAAACTAGTGGCACTTTTGATAATCACACAAATCCACATCCCTTACATGGATGTGACAAAACAAGGGTGGAAAGGGAGGGAAAACTCCCTCTAGCCTTGAAAACAAGCCCCCCTACCCATTAGGTAGGGTCCAAGGGCTCATTTTAGTGATAGGGGGACTCCCAAGCTACAAAGGGGTCCCCAAAAATGCCCAAAATACCCTAATTTCGGGTTTTGCATTTTGGCACAAGGGTAGAGGGTGTGGGGACCACCCAAGGGTCTCACATGTGACCCTAAACCCTTGTGATTAAGAGACTTATTAACAAAAATCAACAATTTAAAAGAAGGTGGGATTATTAACTTCCCAAAGCAAGTTTACAACTTTACTAATCAACCCTAAACAAAATTAATAACTCAAAGCAAAATACTTTACATACATTGGGGTCACTCATAGTGCCCAAAATTAATAGTCATCTACCCTAGGGCTTCACACAGTGAACATGGCTAGGACTCAGCCCGTGGGCTGCTTGTGCAAGTTTTGAGTAGCTGGCCTGAATCCCACGTTCTCCTATAAACCTGTCACCTGCACACTCATTGCACACATTAACCGCACATGTCCGATACAATATAATTAAATGACATAGTAAGATATCAATGCATGCTAAACTAACCTAACATCCTACTGAAATCAAGATGTAACAACGTGCACAATTATATTCCATATTCCAAAAGTTAGACAAGATGATAAAGTGATATATAATCCCACCATGCAACAACTATCCATCAATATAATTAGGCTCCAAGCACATCATATTTCATTAGTTTCCATGTCATAACAAGAAAATGCGATAATAACGAAATTAGGCTAAATTGGCGCTATACGCCTGAATGTCACACATGTCTAATAAAATCAAATATCTAAATATAATGTCCAAGATATCACCAATCACTGTCAAAACATGTCTATGAGAAAATAAACAACAAGCTATTGAGCTATAAAAAGTGTGGGCACTACATTCCCCTCTACTAAAATTAGACTTCCTCCTGGAAGTCACTGAAAGAGGTAGGGATATCTAGCCCTCAATGGAATCGCATCCTCCCAAGTAGCCGTTGTCTCGTCGTACCGGTCCCACTGTACTCTAACCTGGTCCAAGTCTTGACCCCGAAGGGCCAACCTCCAGTGCTCCAGTATGCGTACGGGCTCCAATCTCCACTGTCCTCCATCCTCTACCTGTAATGCCGACCAATCCAAGACATGAGAAGCATCAGGTACATATCTACGTAGTACAGAAACATGAAAAACATCATGGGCCCGTGCAAGGCGTGGTGGCAAGGCTAGGCGATAGGCAACTGGACCGATGACCTCTAAAATATAAAAAGGCCCCACAAAACGAGGCGATAGCTTAGAACCCTTTCCATAACGGATAGGACTCTTATGCGGATGAACCCTCAAGAAGACTTTTTCACCCACTGAGAAGTGACGATCAGTCCTCTTGGTGTCTGCATACGCCTTTTGGCGTGCTCTGGCCTGCTCAAGACGCAGTCTAATCAACACAACCTGCTGCTCTAAATCCTAAAGGTAGGCTGGTCCTAGAATGATCCTATCATCTAGTCTATCCCAACTCAAAGGTGTCCTGCAAGGTCGTCCATACAAAGCCTGGTAAGGAGCCATACCAATGGAACTATGATAACTGTTGTTGTAGGCAAACTCAACTAGATGCAAATAATCCTCCCATTTCCTCTGCTGATCCATGACATACATCCTCAAAATGTCCTCTAACACCTGATTAACCCTCTCTGTTTGTCCATCTGTCTCTGGATGATAAACTGAACTGAAATTGATCTGAGTACCCAGAGCGGCCTGAAAAGACGTCCAGAAAACTGAAGTGTAGATAGTATCCCTGTTATTGATGATGGTATTCGGAATCCCATGCAACCTAACAATGTCCTCCATAAATACTTTGGCAATGGCCTGTGTATTATAGGTGACCTTGGTTGGCGAAAAATGCGCAACCTTAGTCAACTTATCCACGGTGACCATAATGGCGTCATGGCGATAAGAAGACATAGGAAGTCCGACTATGAAATCCATGGAAGTCACATCCCATTTCCACTTGGGAATATCATGAGGCTGTAAAAGTCCTGCGGGATGAGAATGCTCTGCCTTGACTCTTTGACACTCAAGGCAACGTGTAACAAAATCTGCTATGTCTCGTCGAAGACCTGGCCAAAAATATAACTCCCTCAGATCGGCATGCATTTTCTTCACTCCTGGATGTGCTGCATATGGGGCTCGATGAGCCTCTGTGAGGATGAAGCTACGCAGATCACCAGACTTAGGCACGTAGATGCACCTATGGAAACGAAGCAAACCATCTGTCTCTAAAACACACCTAGAATATCTACCCTCTAAAGAACCCTGAGACTCTAACATCTGTTTAGCTCCCTCATAAAATATGTCCTCTGGAAGGTGCTCAAGAATCCTGCCTCTCAAATCTGACTGAAGGGTCAAAGAAGCAAGCACATGTCGTCGCCTACTAAGTGCATCTGCAACCACGTTTTCCTTCCCTTTGATGTACTGAACCTCCATATCATACTCACATAGGAACTCCATCCAACGCCGTTGACGAGCGTTGAGGTTCGGCTGTGAGAAGATATGCTGCAAACTCCGGTGGTCTGTCCTCAAAATGAAAGGCCTACCCAAAAGGAAATGTCGCCAACGTACTAGAGCATGCACAACTACTGTAAGCTCCAAGTCATGAGTAGGATAATTAAGCTCATAATCCTTGAGCTTACGGGACTCAAAAGCAATAACCTGGCGCTCCTGCATAAGAACTGCTCCCAAACCCTCTAGTGATGCATTTGTACAAACAACAAAATCCTCTGTCGGGTCTGGAACTACTAAGATGGGTGCCATGGTTAACCTTTCCTTAAGCAACTAAAAGGCTTTCTCACATTTCTCTGACCAATTAAAATTCTTTCCTTTCCTCTGAAGGGAAGTGATAGGGTGAGAAATCCTAGAAAAGTCCTGTACAAACCTGCGGTAATACCCTGCCAAACCCATGAAACTCCTCACCTCAGTAACTGATGTGGGTGCTGGCCAGTCCAAGATAGCTTGTATCTTAGAGGGATCTACAGAGATACCCTCACCTGAAATGATATGACCCAAGTACTGAATCTCTGTCTGAAAGAAGCTGCACTTTTCCAAGTTCCCATACAACTTCTGCTCTCTCAAAACCTGAAGTACCTGCCTCAAATGCTCCTCGTGTTCCTCCTCGGAACGAGAATAAATCAATATGTCATCAAGGAACACTAAGAAAAAGCGATCCAGAAATGTCCTGAATACACCATTCATGAGGCTCATGAAGACAGTTGGGGCATTGGTCAAACCAAATGGAACCACTGTGAACTCATAATGCCCATAACGTGTGCGAAATGCTGTCTTATGAATGTCTGCATCTGAAATGCGCAACTGCTGATACCCCGACTTGAGATCGATTTTGGAGAACACTCTCTCTCCCCGCATCTGATCAAACAAGTCATCAATCCTAGGGAGTGGATAACGGTTCTTTATTGTGACTTTGTTGAGCTGTCTGAAGTCTACACAAAGCCTGAGAGAATCGTCCTTCTTCTTCACAAATATGACGGGTGCTCCCCACGGAGATACACTAGGGCAAATGAGACCCTTATCCAACAACTCCTCTAACTGAATCTTGAGCTCATGAAGCTCTGGTGTCGTCATCCGATAGGGTGCCCTAGAAACTGGTGCTGATCCAGATACTAAATCAATGGTGAAATCCACCTCTCTACGGGGTGGTAACCCTGGAAGCTCGCCTGGAAAAACATCTGCATACTCCCTCAAAACTGCATGATCATCTAGAGGTGAATGCTCTGGAATGCTCTCAGATCGATCACTGATGGTGATAGCAAACAACTGGCAACCCTTACGCATGCTCCGCTTGAGTTGCTTAGCCGATATCATGCGTAAGGAGATAGGTCTCTGCATCCCTGATATAACAACTGCACTCCCAAGATCATCCTGACACTCAATGACCTTATTTCTACAATCCACCTTAGCTTGATGAGACTCGAGCCAATCCATACCCAAAACTACCTGATAGGAACCTAGAGGGATAACTCAGAGGTCAAGAGTAGTGGAGAAGGCTCCTAAATCAAGTATGCAACTCTCCACATACGAGTCCACGGCGAGTTTGGCTCCAGAAGCCAACTCAACCTGCCAACTATCTGGTTGCCTAGCCACCACTAGCCCACACTGGTCCACTATAGAAGGTGATATAAAGGAATCTGAAGTACCTGAATCAAAAAGTACTGAGACAGAAATACCCCTGATAGTACCTATCGTCTCAATGACCGTGGCTTGATGCTCGGCCTGGCGGTTGTCAACCACTACATATACACGATGAGTGCGTCCTACATCACCCACCGTCTGCTTGGATCTGGCAGCTCTCTGTGCATCCATGGTATTGGGTTTGTGCGGGCACATGCGCACATAGTGATCTAGAGATCCACAAATAAAACAACCTCCTGTACCCCTTTGAGATGGGGTCCCTCCTGTACTCTGGTGTACTGATCCTGCTGGTCCAACCCTAGCAGACTGTTGAGTGCGAGCAGGTTATGTCTGCTGAGTGCCCTGCCTCCTATCCCTGGCTCCACTAAATCCGCCTCTAGAAACACCTCTCTGAAAACCCTGTGTCTGCCTAGCCCCCTGCTGCAGGTGACCCTGCTGATGTGTCTGTCACTGTGGGTGCGGTGGAGCCCTCGTGGCTGCTAGCGGAGGCCAAAATCCTCTTCTAGGGGGTGGTGCAGAACCTCGTGACCTCTGACTCTGAAATGCCTGTATCCTCTCCTGAAACTTGCTCTTGTTTCTATCACGGTGCTCCTGTGCCTTGGTCCTGTTCTCCTCAGCTAAGTAGGCCTTCTCAACGGCCTTCTTAAGAGTGGGAGGAGATAGCATCCTAACTGCTCCTGCTATATCTACATTGAGCCCTCAGATGAACCTATTAACCTGTAATTTCTCATCTTGTAGGTAATCCACGTACTGAAGAAGATCCAGGAACCTGCTTTCATACTGCGCTACTGTGCCAGATCCCTGTCGCAAATAGTGAAACTCGTCGATCCTCTTCTGAACAAAATGCTCTGACATATAACGCGCCCTGAAGCGCTCCTCGAACAACTCCCAAGTCACTGTCTCTCGAGTCAGATGGAGCTTCTGCTCCTCATTCCTCCACCAAACGCCTGTTGCGTCTCGGAGGAGGTGTATGGCGAACCTCGCCTTGACGTTGCTCTCGTAAGAGTGCAAGACAAAGCAACTATCCAAGCTAAGGAGCCATGACTCAGCCCCAAAACCATCTGTAGAGCCGGTGTAAGTGGGCGGCTGCAAACGAAGAAGATCCCTGATCACACTTCCTGTATCTCGATCCTGGCGATGTAGTCCAACAGGCGAAGGGAGTCACCTATCCTCAAAAGGTCCCTCAAGACTGTGTGATCGGCTACGACGGAATGAAGCTACCCTCTCGTGCCGAATGAAAGGGCTACGTGACCTCTCCCGCCTCGGTGTATCATGCTCTGGCGGCTCCGAATGCGTGTCCTCACCTATCGGCTCCTCGCCTCCTAGAGATGCCTCCACTCTCGTCTCCTGAGGCTGTGGTAGGCGCTACTCCACAACGCCTATCAGCTGGCGTAAGGCCTCTAATATCCGAGGCCTAAAATTGGGCGCTGACGGCTCCTGCGTAGATGCACTACGCCCCATACCTCTAGCTACTCGTCCTCACTTAGGCGCCATCCTGCGCACGAGGTGAGCGAGCAATTTATTAATTTTAAATTTTGATGGTAGTGAGTGACTTACTTTAACTGTTTATTTTTATTCATTTAGTTAATTTTGTGTTGTTAAAATAAACCTTAACTATTTTTAATTAGCTACCCAGTGGTCCGCGAGTGCGAACCCCAAGCTCTGATACCAACTGTAATAGCCCATCTGGGACACCGAAAACCGCACCAAACATGCTAAAATTTCAGGTAATTTTTTTTTTTGAAGTATTACAACTCTTAAACTCTTTCTTGATTTCTAATTTTATACGATGTAATTTCTATAATTTAAAAAATTATTCACTAGTCCCAACTATCTCCTTGTTGTTCTTTTCTCTCTCTATTTCTCTTCTCAATTGATTGTTTGTTCTTTGTAAGGGAAAGGAGCTTTTGGGTTTTATTTGATTTTGCATTGTATAAATGGTAGATTTAAAACAATAAAGGAAATAAACATTACTATACATTTTGTTTTGTTTTATTACACATATATTTATGTTTATGCATTTGTTTATTTGGTTATTTATTATTATTATTATTATTTATTTATTTTATTTGCATACCCTCACTAACTTATTCTTTGTTTTATATACATATATATATATTAGGTTAGCTTTATAACTATTGTTTATAGTATGATGTATGTTGTATGAGGACCGCAGGTGGAGGAGGGTCGGGCGGCGGGCAGGGAGAGAGGAGGCGCGTGAAGGGGAGGCGAAGGCAGAAAGGGGGCAGGGTTGTCGGCGGGGAAGTGCGACGGCCGGAGAGGGGGGAGGGGGAACAGTGCAGGCCGGGGCAGAGGTGGCCGGGACGGTGGCCGGGACGGTGGTTGGTGTGGCCGGGACAGGAGGGGGCGTTGGAGGCAGCGGTTAAAATGGGGGGGGGTCGGTGGGGGCAGCGCCCCCACCCCCATTTTAGTGTTTAAACCTAAGTGCAGGCTGCGCAGGGGGCCGAACCCCCAAACATATTTATTTATATATTTTTTATTTATTTATAACATATGTAATGTGTGTGTGTGTGTGTATATATATATATATATATACACATATAAATACATACACAGCTGCATACTTCCAGAGAGGAAGGTGAAAGAAATTTATACAAAGATGAAATACTTAAGCCATCACTTCACACATATAGATCTGACACATTTACTTTCAAAGATATTCCAAAAGAACTTGATCCATGCAAGATCAATTTGTCTGATTATTTCTTTGGCAACTATCAGAATGACATTATTCTCAACATATCCATTTTTTTTTTAACGCAAGTAAAGCAGATTTTTTTTTTTTACAACACTTAGTGGTAAAATATATATTTCCATATATTAAAATGAGGTTTTGTTCCATCTAAAGAGCATGCACAAGTAAATGTACAGTTTCAAATATAAAAACTAGCAGTACTTAGTTATTCTGCCCATATGCATTTACTCTTACAATATGTATTGGAAGGAAACAAACCATTTTTCAATAAAATGGAAGACTTATTTTTAAAGGAAAAATTTAACAAACAAATAGTGTTGCTTCCTAAGAACACAACATTAAAACTTCTCTATATGTTATTATTTCCAAGAAACTATAGTAAAGGAAACTAAAGGTAAGATTTCTTCAAAATAAAGCCCAACTAACAACTCTTTCATTTCAAAAAGAAGTTACCTACCATGTTTCATGCTTAAGAAATCAACCATTACAATACTTTATTTTATTTTCTTGTTCAAATTCACATATGTCACAATACATATCCACCCAAAAAGGGGTCTAATACAATATCTTTTCCAGACAATGGAAGCTCACACAGGCCATTCTTTTCAAGATACAATGAGCAAAAGAAGTCCATGAAATGGTGAAGGAGACAAGAAGGATTTCCAGATTGACAAGTGTCTTCCGATGGCTTCCAACTCCAAAATATTTTCAAGTCCAACACAATGAGAAAGGGCTTGTTTAACCACCCAACCTTTAGGCATCATCACATGCCTATCCCAAGGTTGGGATGCATGCTAGCCTCCCCCAAGCCCATGGGAAAGAGGATAGCTAACCAACACTTGCACAAGGTGAAGGGTAAAACAAAAATGAAACAAGCACACAAACCAAAGACTCACAACCACAAGACTCCAACTTACAAGGAGGAGAACCCATGTTCATCCTCCAAAAATAGGGAAGAGAGGAGAAAGTTCTCCACAAATTAAGCATCAATATTATTTGCACATTGAACACAACTTCTTAACCTCCTTATTGCTCCTTATTCACAACAAGACCCTCCTTATTCCTCCCCCTTTCTCCAAGTCCTCCTTGGAAGGATTTTCAAACCCCAAACGGGGTTTCCTTACCAAGGATGGGGAAGGAGATTCAAGTCAAATGAATCAACTTCCCCACCTCAACCATTTGAGGGGAAAAACAATAATGTCCTATAAGGCTTGGCCATCAAGCCTTGAGGATTGAGAGGGAAAATTCCCTCTCTCTTCCCCCACACTCTAAACTCCATCATACCCTATGATGGAGGGAGTAAAAACACACAACAACACTACAAGCTACACTCAACAATAACAAATTCAAGCAATCAATCTATTAACTAAAATAAAGCAACACAACATTAAGATCTAAGAGCCTACCTCAAGGAAAGCTCTCCAAAAAGCTTCCTAACTTCAAGATTTCCACCCTTAGCTCCAAGCAAATCCCAAGCTCCAATTCACCCAAGCATCCAAGCAAGAAAATCCAAAAAAAAGTCCCTCTCATTTCCCATGAATGAGAATTTGAAGAGGAGCAAGCAAGCATCCTCACAAATGAGGGGGTGACATGTGTCACCCCTCTCCCTCCTCATGGTCAAAGATGCCAAAACAAAAGAGAGAAAGGGTAAAATTATATTTTTGCCCTCTTCTCCCAAATTTCCTCAAATGTTAGCAAGACAAAACTAGTGACACTTTTGATAATCACACAAATCCACATCCCTTACATGGATGTGACAAAACAAGGGTGGAAAGGGAGGGAAATCTCCCTCTAGCCTTGAAAACAAGCCCCCTACACATTAGGTAGGGTCCAAGGGCTCATTTTAGTGATAGGGGGACTCCCAAGCTACAAAGGGGTCCCCAAAAATGCCCAAAATACCCTAATTTCGGGTTTTTCATTTTGGCACAAGGGTAGAGGGTGTGGGGACCACCCAAGGGTCTCACATGTGACCCTAAACCCTTGTGATTAAGAGACTTATTAACAAAAATCAACAATTTAAAAGAAGGTGGGATTATTAACTTCCCAAAGCAAGTTTACAACTTTACTAATCAACCCTAAACAAAATTAATAACTCAAAGCAAAATACTTTACATACATTGGGGTCACTCATAGTGCCCAAAATTAATAGTCATCTACCCTAGGGCTTCACACAGTGAACATGGCTAGGACTCAGCCCGTGGGCTGCTTGTGCAAGTTTTGAGTAGCTGGCCTGAATCCCACGTTCTCCTATAAACCTGTCACCTACACACTCACTGCACACATTAACCGCACCTGTCCGATACAATATAATTAAATGACATAGTAAGATATCAATGCATGCTAAACTAACCTAAAATCCTACTGAAATCAAGATGCAACAACGTGCACAATTATATTCCATATTCCAAAAGTTAGACAAGATGATAAAGTGATATATAATCCCACCATGCAACAACTATCCATCAATATAATTAGGCTCCAAGCACATCATATTTCATTAGTTTCCATGTCATAACAAGAAAATGCGATAATAAAGAAACTAGGCTAAATTGGCGCTATACGCCTGAATGTCACACATGTCTAATATAATCAAATATCTAAATATAATGTCCAAGATATCACCAATCACTCTCAAAACATGTCTATGAGCAAATAAACAACAAGCTACTGAGCTATAAAAAGTGTGGGCACTACACTCAAGTTGGTAACCTCTACGTTAATTTATTTAAATATAACTTTTAGTTCAACTTTTATAAGTATTAAATGACCCACGTTATTTTACTTATGTCGCATTATTAATAAGTCAGCAAGATTCACTCAACATTTATTTTCAAGGGTAGAGTTTAATAACACTCATTCACCAGAACAAAGCAAGGTTACATCCACACTTAAAATACCAATAATCCAATAAGGTCGCTCAACAATCAGTAACCAATATTTTAATATTTTCAATGATGGTCAAACAAACCAAGGTGTCCAAAGTTAAGATGACAAAGTCCATAAATACATTATACTAAGACCATGATCCTCTCCTACATTTTCCCCTGTATGTTATCAATAGTTGAACAATATAAAAAGGATTCATGTAAGAACTTCTCAGCTGAGTTTGATGCACAGGTTTACAAGTCTATCCCTCATCTACTCGCTAAAATTCCATCTGCAGCAAATATTTACTAGAGTCAGTTCGCTAGAACTGAGCATGATAAGATATAAACCTCACCTAATAACTTATGCCATCTAGCATTTAAATAAATGAAATTTTGCAATACTCCCTATCAAATAATTCCTAGTCATGTATTCAAATCTTAACTGCACATCTCATGATAATACATTTCATACCCATCATTGAACACTTCCCTAAAATCTGCTTACATATGAACTAAAATTTCAAGTGGCTAGAAGATAAGCAACCTTAACCTTGCATTTAATCATAAATAAATTACAGTAACAATAGTAACGCTCACCTAATACCCTCAACCTACTTCACATATATAAGTGTCCAACAATATTATCTTTCAATTAAATAAAAGCACCAACGACATTAAGCTTCTATAATAAATACAAGTGTCAATCATATGATAATCATCAATATTATCCAAGTATCAACCTTTATAGAAAATCAAGGATATGTAAGTATACTTTTGATATTTATCTCACAATAAAAAGAATGTTCTTATGTAAACAAGGGTTCCACCAATCAGTAAGTTCATATATTATTTAGATATCCTATCGGTTGTTTATTATCATGTCTCTATATGCCTCTATTAGTATAAGAGTCCATCTCAGAGGATTGAATTACAAACAACAATACCGTCATACTTCGTTAATGAGTAGAAGGTACATTTGGCTCGCTAAAACAGGTAAGCGTGGTCCAAGCCACTATAAATACAAGTATCAACATTATCTCAACTCACAGTTGAGATGCAAGTACCAATTTTTAGCTAACATAATAATCATCCTAAATGCCAGAAAATATTCCACGTGCTAACCAAGTATTGAAATAACATATTTATCCTTACTGGTTGCCTGATAGCATAATATATCATATTATATAATTCAACCTCCACTTGCATATCTCAATTTATGGGTATTAATCATTGTCCTATATAATGAAGTTAAATAATTTCAGGTCGACTTCTATCCTTAACGTCATATAAGGTATGAACAGTCCCATTATGGTAGTTGTCACCTTTACTTAAGGCTGTGTATGAATCCTTTTTAGGGTAGTTCTCATAACTTCCCTATTCATCTGTTTTGCTACCAAAAAAAACATTTCAACAAGCTTTGAAGTCAAGGTATAGGATAAATTTATAATCTCATATTTCAAGCATTGTTTGAATTCATACGCCTGAGGGCCATCACATGTCAATCAAACTTGCAAAATGCACACATTCATGAGAGTTCGATGTATTCATTATTACCTCAACTGATTCGAGATCTAAGAAGCGCCTCAAACTTAAGCCATATAGTTATCCGCACAAACTAACGTCTTGAGGCTTACCGTATTCAAACGGGTCACAAAATAGAATCCCATTAACACACGTTTCAAGAGCGTTCCAATCTAAAAGTAAGCTCATAGTAATAAGAATAGTAGAGGGCCTGGTGAGGGGTTTTCAATAATCCCCAAAGTAAACGATAATCAAAGGAGTCGGATAGTATCTAGAAGGATCAGTAAGAGCCAGTGCGACTCTCCCCAAATAGAAGCCTCCAATCCTGATGGGGGGAGGGGGGGGGTTATACTATTATCAATCCACATTAAAAGACCAACACAGTCTTTCGAGAAAATTTCCCGTTTTCACGCCATGTTTTACATAATAAAAACAAGACAAGAAAAAATCTAAATCTCATTCACACACCACAATATTTCCTACAGAAACCACTGTTCATAGGAGTAATCATGGCAAAATGATAAACTAACTTTATAAGGTCAAGAAAGCGAGAATCACTGGAGAGAGATCAGCTCATGCAAATTGTGATTAAAATTCATTCGAAAACCCATTTCGTTTGGGCATCTCGTTCAAGAAAGAGTCAACATATATATGTAAATAAATATTAAATAATATCAAGAATCCAAGACGTTACTTACTTAGTAAAAGAGAATCACACATCAACAATCCAAAGGAAACATCACATATACAGAATTCAAACAAAACTACAGAGATTGATTTATCTAAATGCTAAAGTAAATAAATCATTAAGAGAGAGGGTTAGGGCTTATCGTGCCTTTAATGCGCTTCCCAAGGCAAGAGCACGCTGAAACAGGCCCTTGAAGGTAGTAATGAGCCAAGGTTGGCTGCTACTAAGAACACCAATTTCCGAAGACCAAGAATCACCGTTACAGCATGCATAGTGCCCAAGAATACCACCAATCAGACCAGTAACCAAAGGTGCCTTTTCTGAGTTCAAACAGATATCATTCCAGCCTGTCAAATAAGCAACTCCTAACGCTAGTGCTGTGGCAATCGAACTATTCACTAGCACTTGCATCCAATCCCGTTGGCCTCCCTCCTTGTATTCAACATCATTTTTGTGCTTCTTTTCAGTACCAAGCTTTGTGAGCTTTGAGGATGAGAAGAAAAAACATGAGGAGGAGAGCTCCAAACCTGAAGGAAGCCATGATAGATGCTGACATTACCAGGAACCCGGCAAAACCACCCAATAGATTTAAAGACTTCCGCCAAACAGCCCATCCTGCTATGAATAATGCAAGCGCCACACTTATGAAGGCTTTTATTACCAAGCTCTCCAATAGAAAATTATGCTTCATGAATATTCTGATATGAAACAGATCCTCCTCTATGAGATTCTCTTCCATGAGTTGCATCGGAAAACAAGTAAGGTCCCAATAGATAATCTTTGTAATAAATTTCATCAGGTTTCCTGGTAACATTCTTACTGTCACTAATTGATTTTGATAAAAATTAAAAATAAAAACTTGAAGGAGAATCCCAAATTTGAGGATGCATTCAATACTGAACAGGTAACAACATTGTTGGACAGCCTGCTTGTTGGCAGCGCTCAAGGAGGCGTCTACTGTACTGCACACGCCTGCTACCTGGCTAAATAATGTTGCAGACTGTTGCTGTGGATCCCCAACAAGAACACACCCCGCAACATCCAATGAAAGGGGAGGTAACATGCCTACTGCAACAGCTTGTAGCTTCATCTATAACCACCATACCAAACCCGTGCGGCTAGCAGGGAAGGTGCCTAACAGTCCTCCACGCTCAGAAAACCTTCCTCCACGTTTCTAAACGCCGCCCCCCGAGTTCCAGGCGTGAACAGGATCCAATGCGGCCAGGGAAGGAAAAGGGAGGCGTCCAGGGTCTGCGCACCAGCATAAGGCATGAGGGGGGTTTCATTGCGGCCAAGGAAGACACAAAAGGACGCGCCCGGGATCTGCGCACCAGAAAATGACCACACAGCAAGGAAACTTGCAATCAACTTACAAATGTGAGATTTTCATCTGGGCGCGCGACCCCCAATCCACTGAGCACGCAGATCCCCAAACTACTGAGCATGCAAATCCCCAAAACAAAGAAAACATGGCTAGCAAGCCATAACGAATCACGAAGACAACGCAGGCCAAAATCCAATGTGATTTCAAACACGTTTCCCCAGATCCCAGGGAAGGTCCAACACGGTTTACAAGAAAAGACATCTATTTTGGAGAGAGATCCAAGTGATACGCAAATCCTAAATTATCCCCATTCGAGCACGCCTTAGAATATTTTACAACCCTAAACCATATTTAAATAGTTCACCTTAAATGCCGAGCAGGATAGAGCTTCATCCTTATTTCCCAGCATTAATTTATGTAATCGCTTATCAAAATTTAACAACAGGGTTGGTTTCAAATCGACGATCAGAAAGCGAGGTTAACATCGACCGATAAATAAGAATATTATTATTACCACTTATTAATACTTATTAATCGAAATAACAAGAGCCAACTCACGAGCTCAATAAATCGAGCACACAGTTTTCCTTTAATAGAAGGAAACGAAATGGGTGAGACGGGAACACCCACAGAAACACCGACACGACGCGCGAAGACAAGACGGAGTGGGAGAACTCCAGTCATTTTCTGTGACAAGGGCGAAGCCAACGAGAGGTCAACATAAGCACCAAAACGTTAAAAGCTTAGCGACATGGTCGTCGGAGAACGGGGCATTACAGTATGCCTAAAAATGGAAAGATGTGAAATCTTTCATGATATATTGACAAAGATATAATATACACTCACCTTAAATATGATTGAACTATTTATATGTAATTATTTTGTAATGTTTATGACTTTGTAGATGTTAGATATGTGCTAACAAAGTTAAATTTTAGATGCTTGTGGTGCGGTTTATACCTCACTTATTAAAGGGGGGTGTTGGGGGGCTTGTCTCCCCACTCTTGTCGCAGGGGAGTTCGAGGGGGCGGTGACATGTTATGGAACCCTCTCTGGGAAGTGTTCAGGAGCGGAGCCCCTGAAATAAAAACTAAGGAATCAATCCCTTGTTTCTAGAAAAACGAATTCAACTGAATTCTATTTTTAGGAAGGAAAATTCTAATGGCATTTTTTCCGCTATATTTTTAGGAGGAGGAATCCTAACTGTACTTTGCCAATTAGGTGTATATGTTTTTGTGGATATATAAAGTTTCTTATAACAAGTTCGTATGTAATCTATTCATCTTGAGTTAATAAAGCTTGATATCTTGCACCGTGGATGTTTCCCTAAACACTCAGTTGGGGTTTTACCACATAAATCCAGTGTTCATCTCTTGCATGTTTAGTATTTTGTATATTTTATTTTTCTCTGTCTCTGTAAATTGGAATTTTATTATTCTACTTTCTGTGTATTCATTTCTACATAGTATGTGATTTTCTAACATAAACGTTCCAATATTTACATTATTTTAAAATAATAATTAAAAATAAAATTAATCTTCATAAAATAAAATTTCAATTTGATGATGGATTATAAAGTGTGATTATAAACTTTATTTTTATATACTTATTTGTAGAATTATTTACTATGAAATTAATTTGTTTTATTACGTTTTTTAATTTCATAATGGGTGAACATAATGCCTAATTTTGTATTAAAATTACAACTGACTCAAAGATCAATAAAAGGAAGGGTGGATTTATGGAAGAGAATGTGGGCATCATAAGCCATGCAATTTGAAGTCATGTTTGTTATACTTTCCTACATTTGATTATCCCTTATAGATGATTCTCCATGGAAATTTAATGTCTTTAATACAAAACAAATATATATATGAAATTGTTTTAATTTTGTAATCACTTTGGACATAGTTTTCTAGTAACAAGGAAATAATGTAGACAACATCGAATTTTGTAAGTCAATGACCTCTTTTGAGAATGTGTGTATCATTGGCCATGTAATTTTTAGTTGAACTTCCTACATTTGATGATCCCTAAGAGGTGATTCTTCATGGAAATTTGAGTCTCCTAATACTAAAAGGAAAAAAAATATGGAAATTGTTTAAGTTGGTATTCATTTTGGACATAGTTTCTAAAAACAAGAAAATGACATAGAAAAGGTCAAGTTCTGTAACTTGTTAACTAACACTATAAATACAAAACCTAAAATGGATGATTGGGAGCTCATCATGCCATGAAACAATTCGTGCTTGCGTGTAGATGAGAAATACACTTTAAGTCTTGTACTCACTTATTTGAGAAAATTAATTCAATCACATTTCATAATAATAACATTCTTAAAAAATTGAATACACCCATAGAAAAAAAATTTACAATCCATATATAAAGGATATGTATGAAGACAATGATGATGACTAGATGGAAAGTGAAGTGTTGTTGTTCATTAGTCAACATGTCATATACTCGAAGGATTGCACTTTACACAGCCCGTTGCAAAATGTGTGTATTTTGTGGTGTTTTGTAATTATATTGTGCTTACCATTTTATCATCTATTATTTAATTTTGATGATTTTCGCCTCTAAATTCACCCTAATATTCCAAATAAAATATAATTTCCTATAGAGGTTTTGTTTATCTTGAACATATAAACTATGTAGTTAAGAATCGATAAAACACATTAACATTTTTATTAATATGACATTATTTGTCATGCTCATAATGATTATATTATTTAAAATCTAACTTACGTAATTAAAAAGTACAATATAATGCATGTGGGTTTGTCTATTGACATGCTTATCTCTTTAAGTTGGTCACCTTCTCTTGCCATTTGCCTAGTCTCCATTAAATCATTTTCATGTTATTGATTTTAACGACCACATTTATAGTCTTCTAAGAAATTTTAATTTAACTATTTATTTTCAATCATTATAAGGAAAGAAAAATATGATAAAATCCCATTAACTATATTTTAACCATTTGAGAAAATTAATTTGGTTACATTTCATAATAATTAATTTGGTTACTTCAACACTAGCGGACTTAAGACAATTAATTTGGTTACTTTAACCATTTTATTGTCTTGTACTCACTTAAGTCCACCAATGTACTAAAAGGTGTATTTAACCGGTCTTGGATTAAGTCTTTTACTCGCTTATTTGAGAAAATTAATTTGGTTACATTTCATAATAATAACATTCTTAAGACATTAAATACACCATGGCATGAGTTTTTACGACCCGTATAAGAAAGTAAATGTACAATGAAAATGATGATGATTGATTGGAAAGTGAAGTGTTGTTTACCATTGTCAACATGTTTTGTTTCTCTGCAACTTGTGGGTTGAGGAAAGACATTATTAATCAACACTCCCTTTAATAATTAAACAGTTCATTGTATCTACGGTTGGATCAAATGCCCTGATTGATAAATATTTTTGGTCATGGACTTCTAGAATTACATTGGTATCCCATGGGTTTAAATCACCCCAAGTATGCTACCTTTCCTCCAGTCATTATATGACATTGTAAACAAATACCTTTAAAGATGGTGCGGGCTTTAACAATCTACAAGTTTCACTTGGACTTACTTTGGACAAATATACAATTGACACAAGCAATAAGGAGCAACAAGGGTTGACAATTATATAAATATGAAGATTAAATTCTCTTAAAGAATTATGTATATTTACACCTTTCTATTTGTAGTGTTACTAAAAGATGAAAGAAAATTTTCCATTAAACCTACAGATCAAACCCCTTCTTCTAAAATAGTGTTCCTTTTCCACGACCTCTTCCCTAAATCAATTCTTTTGAATAATTGATTTAAATTACAAAGAAAAAAATTTATAATCTATAATATTATTGAGATGATTTTATTTCATATAAATTATAACTATGACATTTAATAATTAATAATAAATAACTTTTTAGATCTAATTCATAAGATATTTAAAATTATTATCTAAATAATAAAAAAATTTAAAAAAAATTATTGATCTTTTGTAAATATTATGTCCTTATTTTTACTAGGTAAATGGTAAGGGTTTTGAAAGGCTTCCATAAATGAAAATGTGTTACATTGATGCTCGTACCAAATTCAACATCCAACAAGCCTACAATAAGAGGTTGCCCTCTTATCAAACTAACAACAAACTAACAAGGTCTAGCAAAGACCCAAATTTACTAATGAGAAACTATATCAGAAAGAGTTGGCAAAAATTCAATGATATTGGGATCTAGGTACCTCCTTCACTTTGGCACTCTTCGTTACTCTAACACATGGCTGTAACAAAATCAACCCCATCTTTACTTTGTTTTTATTTTATGATACCACATTCCATCCTTCATTACTATCATTGTCATCTTCTCTATCCTCATATAATAGATATATTTCCATACCCTCCAACCTTTTACTTTCATATTCCTTGAACTTGGATTCCTCCCAAAAGTATAGGATCCTCAATTTCTACTCTTCATTCTTTATAGGAACCAAAATAAATTATTGGGAGGTGTCGTCCTTAATAACCTTGGGAATTGTATTTATTCACCACTCTTCCAAAACTACATCCCTCTCACCAATCTCGAAGTCTTGATCTTGAGGTTCATAATATGTCTTAGAATCTTCTCCCTTTTTTTGGTTTGGAACATGGTTATGACCATGAGAAAATTCTATCTCTATACCAAACACTCTATCCTCAAGGTCAAATTAGGTTCCTTCTGAGGCATTGTTCTCCTCCATCTTTAGAATCTTTATGGGAGAGACATATTCTACTAGGCCTTTTGGGGGTTCTTATTCCAAATTTTATGGTCCTTTTTCTTCCTTTTGTTTGTGATCCTCCTCCTCTAGATCACAGAATTGGCCTTTAGATCCTATTTTGAACCTTTTATTGGGTCCTCTTCCTTTTCATCATGGTTTATATCTTCCCATACCTTATGAGTAGAGTCTTTTTCCTTGTCTCTAGAACATTGTGCTTATTTGTTAGAGTAGCACCATTATATGAAAGCTTTAACGTTGCTTCTTTTTCATAATTTAAATATAACACCTAAAAGTCTCCTTGAATAAATTTATTTTTACTCCAAACCTTCTTCAGATTGGTCGATCATTGATTGTTTAAATGCCTCAATTTATGGCATGAATGACAAAACATAATATATATTTTTCATAATCTATTATTTGCACAAACTTACCATATTTATAAGATACAATTATTGATCCAGAAAAGGATTTCCAAAAATCTATTTTTGGAAAGTCTTAAAAATCTATTTTTGGAAAGTTTTTCAACAACTTTTAGTATTTTACAATTTTGAGGGCCTCCGGAGCATTTCTAAACTTTTGAAAATAAAAATAATGAAACAAAATATAATCATCATTGGAATTTCCCACGTTAATTTCATTATTTTCTCTTTCCAATGATTCTTATGGCTCACAAAATGAGTCAGCGGACTAGGAGATATGACCCTGACAAGGAATACAAAATTAAATAATAGTAATAATATGATAGATTTCAAATTTTTCCACTTATGTATTTTCGAATCACTCCCTAAGGTGGATATGAATGGTCTATATGTAGGATGACCTTTGGTTCCCATATGGAACCCTTCACACTATATTTTTGCAGTTATTTTCATATTCTCCTTTTATAGTTATAAAGTGGCTTATTTTGAATAAAGAGATAGATCTTCGGGCATACATCTCTCTTATGGAGTTTCCCAATTTGTATTCATTTGGAATTATATAATAATTTTTTTTCATGTTTATAGATCTTTCATTGTGAATTTTATTGTTATAGAACATTAAACACCATTGTTAGTGTGTTTTTCATCAGGTTGCACTTTAATCGAGATCAGTGGTATCAGAGCTACGTTCTTTCACTATTTCATGTTAGAATGCATGAGGTCATAGCACCATAAGAACGGTGTCTAGACTCACGATCCTTCATATTACCTTCCTTTTCATTTCAAACAACCTCAAGAAACGCAAGACAAAATGGGAGATCCCTTAAGACAATTGCTGGATGAATCTCTTGAGAAGCAGAGGAGGGAGATGGTGGCACATTTTTTTTAATTTCCTCTCTCATCTCATCCCTACAACTAGCCACAGCTCTACAACCGCACATGTATCATACACGCCCTTCGGAGACCTGACACCATTCAAGGTACAAGTAAAATTTTGCATTCCACAGTTTGAAGGAAAATTTGATGTTGATGAATTGGATAAATGGCTTGACCAACTAGCATCGTATTTTTCTACATCAATAAGTTTTTTTATGGTGAAAATACAATCTTTGCACTTCTAAAAGCATCCCTTCATGTCAAAAAATGGTGGGAATCATACTCCCTGAAATAGGATGATAATGATTATGTAAGGTTCAATACGAAACCTCTAGAAATATGGAGTAGTTTTGTAGAGGGTAAATGCATGAAAATGGGGGACCCAAAGGGAGTCAAAAGTGGCCACATTTTTCTAAAATCAGAAAAACCTGAACTTCATATAATAATTTGGCATGCATATGCTCAAATTTTGAGAATGTTATAAGAATAAGAAATATAGTGCTTGGAATCTAGTTTGTAAACTTTTTTTTTTTCGAAAATGGTGGAGATTAAGAAGTTCAAATTCGGTGCGCACACAAAGTATTTCTATTTTTGTGTCAAAAATATAACAACCTATTGTGTGTGCGCCCCCCCATTTTTTGAGTTCTATAAATTATATTTCAAATCCCTTTAGGAGAAAGTTAGCGAAGACCATGTATGAGGTCCCACTAATTTTTCATAATTTTGGATGAATATATAGTTTTTTACTAATTTTCAAAGTGCACACATCCTAAAAATGAAATAGTTGTGTATACACCCCCGTAACTTAGACAAAAATATTCAAATTTTTATTTTTTTAATGCATGTAGATTAGATTTTAGATGAAACATTTTTTAAAATTTTGGATGAAAAAATCATAAATTGTGTATTAAAACGTAAACATACATTTTGGCAAGAAAATAAGGCACTAGTAAAAGAAATTAAGGATGAAATTCTTAAACTAATTGAATTTTAGAAAGAAATATAATGTCACAAAGATAAAACCGAGATTTACGTCACACTATAATTTTTTTGGAGTATTATTTTATAACATATGAGAAATTGCGGTGTACACATGAGATTTTGATTTTTTTTGTAAAACATGGATTTATTCATGGATCACACAGTCTAAACCCTAGATTTGTATATCCTAGGAAAATCCAAGACTATGGATTAGGAATTTAAAATCCATAGAATATGAAACACACTTGCATTATAACACGGGCCCGTTTCTATTTGCAATGTTGTATATGTGCGTTTAGGAGGTATATATTTACAAAAATAAATGTTTAAGTTCATTTATTAATGTTTATACTTTATTATTTCTTATACTTTAAATTTATTTTAGTAAATTATAAGAAATTAGGGTCATTGTGCACCTTATGGAACTAGTCTCACAACTCCATGAGTCACGGTTTAGTAGATAGTTCATTATAATCTAATCTGGTCAGTACATATGTATTTTCAAGATTTTAGCATTAAGCCTAAAGATTTTAGGGTTTAAATTCTACAATCAATGTCTATTTTTGGAAATAATATAGTCATTGTTTAGGTTTTGGGGCCTTTTGGATTGTTTACTGACATTTGTAGGAGTGTTAGATGTGTTAAAATTATAATTTACGATCCTCACAACTCCCAAAGGTAGTGGCAATTGATCAAATATATGGACTCATTAATTTTCCCATGAACATGGATTCGAATCCCTAATTTCATCTGAGAGTATGGTAGAATTATAATATGGATGAGTACTTACTTTACAAGCTTAGGGCATGTGTCTTCAAGAGAACAACTCGAGCGATCCTCGCAATCAACAATGCAAGGGAGTGATCTTGGTTCCCATGTTGGCATGTATATAATCCTTTGATCCTTATAATATAGATTAACAATAATAAGGTATGGGAAAGAAAATGATCTAAGGACCCCATAATATCTTCATTTCTTCAATAGAAGAAAAGACATAAAATTTGAAGATTTAGAAGCTAAAAGAGTGCATCTCATCGATATATTTATAACACTCAACAAAAGTTAGGCTAGGAGGAGGTGAAAATGTGGGAAATATTCCACACATTAATTTACTTTCTATGGAGAAAGAAAACTCAGAACTTTCATCAATATTTATGCTAAGTAAATTAGTTTGATTCTCACCCTAGTGTAGGATTAGGAAGGTTTATTCAAGTGCCACATACTTCATAAGCAATCAAATCTACATCAACATTAAGAGAAATGATTTTCAAATACCCTATTGTGTTGTTGCCAAGACAACATTGAAATAAATTCATAGATGGACAAGACACCAATGAAATAATTTCATGCATTGTAAAAAAGGAATTTGGTGAAAGTGGTAAGAGGGTGTTGTCATGAAAAATATATGGCATGAAAAATTGAAACTTTGAGCTTGACAACTAAGCCCATTGTTGAATCTTCTGCTTCCCGATCACTAGGGCGTCTTTCCTTTGGCCAGCTTGCCTCAGTCCCACTCTAAACCTGGATCAGAATAAATTATTAATAAGGTTTTAAAGTTTGTTTTAATGTGTAGTGATGATTTAATAATATGTTTTATGAGTTCAGTGTGACTTGATGGAAGATAAATTCCTCTGGAGGCCTAAAAATTATATTTTTGGCCATTTTTGAGCTAACCAAACACCCTCTCAGAGAGTTCAAGCAAGATGTTAATCATATGGAGGTGATTTTGGTGAATCTTCAAACTGTTGTAATTAATTTAGGAATATTTAGGAAATGTTTTCTCATTTAAGGACAATATGCTTAACAATGGGTTTTCTAGGTGCAGGGAACAAACACTCTAATGGTGAAATTTGACTTCTCCAGATGATTTCGGGAGCTCCATAAGGAGTTATGAGGTAAAAAATTAGGAAATTCAGAAATATATGTGAATATTATATATTTTGGTAACATCCATTTTTCTCTATGACTTGAAGGTTTCGTGAAGAATTTCAAAACAATGCAGCTACCCCTTTCGGTTCCAAACAAAAATGGCCCTAAATTTACAAGCTCCAGAGAGATGGCCACCACATAATGTTAGGTGAAGATTTGTAAATTTTGATAAGTACATCTCGGAATGGGTAATGTCATAAATAACTATTTTTTACCAGGGGTGAGGATCTCATGAGGATGGGGCCAAATTTTGTGAGTTTAAAACACCTTCCTAACACATTAGGTTGTGTTTTGAGTCACGCAACTTCTAACATGAAAAAGTGGTAAAAATAGAGTTACCATGAGTTGAAATAATGTTTCTAAATCCTCAAGTGATGACTCAAGTGTTTATAAAAATTTTTATGAGATCTACATCGTGATGGGACTAGGATGTTATATTCTAATTATAAGGCAAGATTGAGAATCACTCTCTTACTTTGTTAGGCATCCTTAATTCACCCTAGTGATCACAAATACACTCCATGATGCTCAAACCATTTTTTATTATTTTTCACTTATTTAAATAGGTTTTCACCGAATGAAATTCTTTTCATATGGCTACCTATTGGATTGAAATGAGGTGGTTGCAATGTCCTTCCTCCTTTAAAGCATGATCACACTACAAGGTTTGAATGAGTGCATAAGAACACTACCAAGTGAGTGACATCAAGTGAAACTCAGACGATTTATCATTCTTGCATACATGGTGCTTTATATTAAGATCATCCTCTTATCCCTCCTGGATCCAGAATTCTCCTCAGATGGAATCAACTTCAGGATGCTCATTGGTGTCCCCAGATTTCACCCTGAAATTTGAGACTGCCCCTTTTTTTAAAAAAATTGTTCTTTTAAAATAACGGGTCTTTTTGTGTTTTTATTGCCAAAATATTTATGTATTACGCTAAGATATTCCCAATGAATCATATTAGCTAATTTTGACAAATGCCCAGATGCCGAAACTCATTTTATCCCTCCGCTAGGTGTTGTCTGCGGGAAATTTTTATTTAATTATTTATTAAATAAATGATGCCCCATTTGAAGTAAATTGTGCTTTGATTGAATCCTTTTGAATTTTTGCATGCCATTATTCACACATCTCAATAGGGTTTTCACCAGGAATGAATTCTAAGCTTTGTTTGTGACTTCTGGCAACGTTTTTTGTTTTTATTTATTTCTTGTGTTTTTCTCCGGTTTAACCCATAA
Organism: Taxus chinensis; assembly: GCA_019776745.2. Lineage (NCBI taxonomy): Eukaryota > Viridiplantae > Streptophyta > Pinopsida > Cupressales > Taxaceae > Taxus > Taxus chinensis. The sequence continues at coordinate 531,930,378 of CM034155.1, read as the reverse complement.
TCTTTCTGTTTAATTCCCTTGGGTCCATTCTTTACTCTGAATTGTCTGTTTAATTTCCTAGAGCATCTGGAGATCATTTATGGTTGCTGCACCAGAAGGAATCGGCCTCAGAAAGTAAACTTATGACCAAAAAAGATGAAGTCGAGCACAAAAAGCCTCTCCTAGGCAAGTCGCACTTTTTGGAAAAAAAAATGGATTTTATGAAAATAAGAAAAATATTGCCATCAATGTGTAAAGCTCGAGAAAATATGCACTTTTAGAGAAAACGACACCTAAAACGGAGCCACGGAATGAAAGTTATGGCACATGCAAGTTTTGTTGCTACATCTTCCCGGACCCTTTCCAAAAATGGAAACTTTTATTCAATGCTTGTGTTTTCTTCACCAAAAATCCAAAAAAGGAAAGAAATTTTGTTTTTATGCCAGTCGCAATTTTCAAGGTTGCCTTCCGCATCCAATTTCCACGCTGCCTTGAGTGACAAATTCTCACACAATTTTAAACGCAGAAGTCACAATGCAAGTTGCACTTTAAGAAAATAGTTATCTTTCATGCAAGTCACACTTTTTGGAAGGAAGACTTTAAGATGCCAGTGGGAATTTTGGCAGTGACAGGAAGACGTGAATTTCTTACCTGCCTTACAGGGTAATTTTTCCCATGAAGTCAAAGTTACTTAAGCTGCAGTGGGAAAATCAGAGGTGGTAGGCAGGTGGGAATTTATTACCTGCCTTGCAGGGTAAAAATTCCCATTATAAAAGTCAAATAACTTAAGTGGAAGAAGGTATTATTAGAGCTGCAGTGCAGGGTGAAAATTCCCATAAGAAGTTGACTTCTTATTTTTAGAAATTCCTCTTGCCAAAAATTGCGACCCACCTTGGGTGAATAACAATGCATTTAATAATATTTATTAATGTTTATTCACCCAATTTTGGTGCCATAAATAGAAGGAAAGTCAATGCATGGAGATAATCCAAAGAAAACTGAAGGATGGATGTTAAAAATAAATAAAATAAATTTATTTAAAAGCAACCAGCAACATGCATAATTGGGCGCCCAATTTGGATGAATAAACATGATTGTTTATTAATTAAATTGCCAGGAATAGGAAGGAAAATTATTAAAAATAGTATGCTGAGGATTATATAAGCATGTGCTGCCATAATAAAGAAGCAGTTAATCCTTTTTGCTAAGGATTTCAGCCCAGACAGGTTTTGGCGCCAAAAGAAGGAGGATTTTGCATTAAATTTTATTTTCCACTACCGGGAAGCTTCCAATTTTGGCGCCTAGGTTGGAATGGCTTGATTTTTTCTATGACAATTATCTACATGTTGGTATAAGTGCTCTGGTGAATTAAATAATTTTCTTTTCTTTTCATGCAAGCAAAACCTCAAATTTTAGGGCAGCAGACTTTATATGCAGTTTTTGGTGATAAAAATCAAGTGTTCATGCCCTAGACTCCATATTTGTCTGAATTAATTGCAGGTTTTCATCACAGGTGCTCATATAAGTGAAAGGTGTTCAAATCAATGTCAGGTACATTGAATATATCTTCCGAATCTAAAGAAATTTCCAATTCTTCACCAATTGTAAAGAATTCCGGCATAATTAAAAGAAAAAGAACTCAGACAAAGATTGTTTCAGCCATGATGGAGCATAATGAGAGAAAAGGATCAGCAGAATAATGCATAGCTTACAGATTTTCTGAAGTCAATGATACATACATAGGCCCTCAACCTATCACTGATTTAATTGATAGATCTAGATCTCATAATTGCAAAGGCTTCCAGCAAATATTCATCCTCTTGTTTCTATCGCAGCCCATGTGGAAGTCAGTGCATAGAAAATTCCTTTCACGAGCTTGTGCATGTGCTCCAAATCTTCCAGTTGAAGCCTTCATTTAATTTACAAAATTGAATAATCTTCAAGGATAAGAAGGAAGACAAGACAAAGGCAATACCCACAAGGAAATCACAGTCAGCTGCTTCCAGATCTAGTTTGGTGAGAATCAAAGTCATAAGAGTCTGCCACATGCAGAATATGGAAAAAGAACAAGATTGGAAGTGTTGCAGATTTCTTCTAGTTTCTTTTCCTCTTTCTTCTTCTTTCTCTTATTTCCTCCGCTGAAATAATTGAGTAATCAATTAAATTATAAAACTTAAGTGATCGGTTTAAAATCCGTTATTTGAAGAAGTCAATTACTTAGAAATAAGTGGAAGACATGCCAAATAGAAGGTTCTATTTTCAGTTATAAATCATGCATGTCATGCAAAGAGAAATTCTAGGAGGGATATTGCTAGTTGTTTCCTTTACAACTTCCACATGTGCCAGTTCAGTTATAGTTTCTCATTTGTAATTTCCCTTCTACATGCTATAAGTAGAGGAAGAACCTTCGGGTTAAGAGATAAGAATTTGTAAGCAGCATTCTTGTGTTCCAGACATTGTACTGAAACCCTTGATAGCTTTTTGAAAGCATAGGAATAGAAAGGAGCATATTTCCGGAGAACTTGTGTCAACGGTGCATTTTTTTCTGATTTCTTTCTAGATCTATTCATAAATTTTGTGATATGCTAGATCTAGATCTGAAAGTTTCCTTTGCTTATAATTCTCTATGTCAAGATCTATTTGTTCTATCTATGTGCATACTATCAAATCTGTAAGCTATTGATTGGGTTGCACATCTTCTCTCTTTTTTTCCTTTTTTCCATTATTTTCCTCTTCTACAGATATTTCCTTTCTTTTACAGCTGCTTACTTGCTGCAAAACTGTATAGCTATGGTTCATGAGCTACATGGTTAAAGTAATACCCACAAATAGATACTAGAAAATATAACTGACAAAATCTTACACGGGAGCCTCACCGGTAAATGAGGGAGATTTATCTCATGAATGCCTACGTTTTCAGCTGTGCAGAAAATCTAGCCAACACTCATACACCTCTTTTCTTATATGCCTCTCATGGAGATAGATGGTGTCTTGATCCTTCACACATGATGGTCTTGAATGCCTCGGTAGCTTGACTAGATAATCTTGGCTTCTTCCTTGAAGAGGTTTAAACATGACAGAAGAGTCAATATATGATGATCCTCAATTTACTCCATGAGCTTCTCATTTCACCTTTGAACATGATGAAACCCTTATAAACTTCAGCATTCACTTCCCTGGCCAAGATGTCACATGAGTGGAAACATGCTTATAGTATTTGGACATCTCTTCGTTCGATTGCTCCTCATAGAAATAGGTTTCCTCCTATAGATGGAAGAATTTATCGTTGAATGATACTTATAAGAATATTTGAGGATGAGCTCCATCTTCTTGAACTCCAACTGTATTGAAGCACTACAAAAGCCACTCCCTGAATTGAAAGATGTGATCGTATCGCCAAATATTGATATGTAGTGCCCACTTGTGGCTTATATAATATCTCTTCTTGACATATGTTATTCATTTATTCTTTCATATGTTTAGTAGGTCGGCCTTGGTGTTGGCCATAACATAGAAATGGTATATATAGGTGGTAGTAACGAGTAGTTAATCATCATATTGAGCACTTGAGTCTTATTATATGGTTTGGAGGTTTCCCCCTTGAATTAGATGAACTATTATACTTGCATATTGTGATCATTTATCTACATTTTGGTGTTCTTGGTGTTCTATTGACATTGATATTCAGAATTATCCAAGTAATTTCATTACAAATATATGGTGGTAGTTCATGACATCTAGCATTTACTTCCAACCTTGATTTTTTTTGTTAATTCTCATGGTTTTCCTCTCCTAAATCTTATTCAATAGGTAAATGAGTCAAGAAGGGGGTGTATGATAAGAAATATGAAATTTATCCCTATCAGGTTATCTAAAACCCTATTTTGGGGTTTCAACAAGAAAATATTAATATCTCAGCTGATAAGGAGTCTTAGAGGATAAATCTACCTAAAATTGGGTTATAAAGCATAGGAGTCTTCTTGAGTCACACCATTACGGAGAAGACTTTTATACCATTACAAAGAACACTCTTTTGACAAATTTTATCCACGTGGAATTATAACTTTAAGGTGAATCACATATTCCCTACCTCCACAATGTATTAAGCTTATTACCAAACACTGATTAAGTGTTTAGAAATACTCTTGGGAGGTATACATTGGTTGAGAGTATGATATGATTTCTAGCATTACCTTCGGTGGACTTAGATAAAAATGGATGCTCCCACTTTATGTATGATTATTCAATATTTCTGGTGCCTACTTATTTTCCTCCCAACTCCTTACAGAGCTCCCAAAATTAGCGAAAGAAGTCAAGGTTCACAATTTGACTACTCATTCCTTGCACCTGAAAACCCGTTGTTGAATAGATTGTCTCTAAATGATCAAACCTTTCCTAAATATTAATAAACTAATTCCAACACCTTCAATACCTATGGATACTTAATACCTTTTCCTATCCCTCTCGGAGGATGCACACAAGCTCTATAATGGCCAAAATTGGCCCTTCTAGGCTTGTCAGAGAGTTAGTATTTTACTGTACTTCACTGAATGAAATAATGGAACTTGTTACACCTTTTTACAAACTTATACATGTTAAACCAATGTATTAGGACTACCTTCAAGGACAAGTTGATCATAAAATAGGAGGCAGGTTTGCCCGGAGAGGGATTCATAAATATTTGGGAGCAAGATTTCACATTGTAGGTTGGTTTTCATGGTTTATGTTTTGCATTTTTTTGTTAGTAAATTCACATGAAAACATCTCCATATGAAGATCATCCTCTTACCCTTCATGGCTTTAAAATCCTCCTTGAATGGAATAAAATTTAGGATGCTCATAAACTTCTTTCTCATATCCCTATCATGAGAATATGTGAGTTTTTTATCCTTCACACATGATGATTTTGGATGCCTCAGTATCCTGACTAGCTAATTTTGATTTTTTTCTCACAGATATTTGGACACAATGGCAGAGTTAAGATATAATGATCAACAATTCACTCCTTGAGCCTCACATTTCACCTTTGAAGATGTCGATCTCTTCTTAATCTCACAATTCACCTTCCTGACCAAGATGTCACCTAAGTGGAAGCATTCTTATGATTTATGGACACCATCTATCTCAATTTATCATCATGGAGATAGGTTTCCTCCTCTTGATATAAGGATTTATACTTGGAGGAATGTCTGAGAATGAATTCCATGTCCTTGAGCTCCACACTGCACTGAAACACTATAAATTCCACCTCCCTGACTTGTAAGATGTGAGTTAATTACCAAGCATTTATTAAGTGTTTATAAACACTCTCATAAAATATGCATTTTTTGTGAGCCTAAGATGATCACCACCATCACTCATGGTGAGTTTCTCTTATCATGGTCTTAATAACCATTCTCTTGATTATTTGAATCTCGATAAATCTCTTGATGTTTTAAATCCTTCAAAAACCTCATAATGACCATTCCCTTTATTATTTGAATTGATAACAACTTACATGTGTTTTGATTTGTTATATGTTAAAAGGAATTGCATGTCCATATATCCAAGAAATTGTTTTTACCTTTGAGAGTTGTGAGGTTTATAAAATATAGTTTTGACACATCAAAAACTCCTAAAAATATTAATAACCAATCAAGAAGACCCCAAAACCAAAAAAAATGACTATAATCTTTCCCAAAACAGATATCGATTGTAGAATTTGAACCCTAAAATCTTTATGTTGAATTCTGAAATCTTGAAAAATACCTATGTACTGACCAGATTAGAATATGAAAAACTATCTTCTAAATCGTGACTCATGGAGTTGTGAGACTAGTTCCATAAGGTGCAGAGTGACCCTAATTTCTTATATTTACTAAATAAAGTATAACTTATATTTTTGTAAATATATGTCTCCCTAATGCATATATACAACATTTCAATCAGGAACACAAACATGTTTTGTCTAGGTAAATCTGGGTCATTGTGTACATGTATTAGTTAACTAAACTAAAGAATTAAAACTAAAACAAATATACATAGTTCCAAATAAAATTAACTAAGCATGGACCATCATAATAAGAGCTTAAAGAAACTAAACATGTCATTAACATGAATATAAACTTGAAGTAAATCCAACTAACATGCTAAATATTAAATCTCTACTCTCTATGATTGCATAAAATCAAACTATGAAACTATGAAGAACATAAGCAATCAAATGTAGTTATCGTGAAGATCTCAAGGATTGAGAATAGATGCAAGATGAAAAGCTTAATCCAAATAAATGGAGAATGCTTAAAGCCAAATGCCTATAGTTTATGCTATATGCAAAGGATGGTGTGTTTTAGATGAAGGAGCTTAACCCTTTATATAGCCTGAATGTTGGAGAGAGATGTGAAACTTGGTGCATGTGGGGTTAGGGGAAAAGTAACTTTATTTTAGTTGACCAAAGCTAGGTGGATTAACATGTGAGTTAGGAATGGATAAGGTTGCTTTGGTTAAGTTCAATTTTTCATTTAGCAACCATGGGAATTAGGGGATATTTATAATTAATCCAAGATGATTAATTAATAGGAAGAAGGCTTATAGAAGCTGATTAGAGGAAGATTAGTGTGATTTGAGAGTTATAAGAGGAATTTGACCCAATAGATGAAGATTTATTGATTTAGAGTAGTGGTTGTCATTAATTAAGAATAATTCATTGACCTAGAAAGAAGTGGTTATTAATTAATGAAAGGCCATTAATCAACACATATGAAGAGGAATGTTAGCTAATTAGTAGAAAAGTGATAATTATTATGTCTGTGATGGAAAAGAGGATAGTTAGTGTAGTCTTAGCATTAAAGCCTGCGTAAGTGGATTTTAGGTTTCTACATTTGCCCTTCTTTGGGTTGGCATAAGCGATGCCACTTCAAAGATAGTAGACAAGACAAAACACGTGAACTTTGAAGAAATAGAAGAAAAATTAATAGAATGAAGAATGCCCCATTGAGTGTCGATGGGGTGATGAAAGAGGGTGATCGATGATCGAAAAGATGAAAGAACATAATAGAAGAAATAGAAAAATTGATCCCTATTGCCCCAAGTTGCTTTTGAAGAAAAGTGTTGATAGAGGGAGAGTGATATGGAATAAAAATGAAGATGAAAAGAGATGGATATAGCTATCATCTTGCTGATGTAAAAACCAACTTTATTTCATCATTTTGCTTATGATCGACGTCATTGGTCCTTAATAAAAATAATGAACAGAAGTGTAGTATGAAATAAAAATCCATATACGAATAAATTTCAATTGTTAAAAACACCAACTCCATGCAACATACAAAATGCAATGCAATATGAGAAATTAAAAATTCCTAACTCCCTGCAACATACATAATGCAATGCAATACAAGAAAGTAAACAAGCTAACTTAACAGAAAAACATAATACAATGGTTTTGTTATCAAGATTTGATTCCGACCTGTTAGAATTAATGAAAAGGGCTAAAAGTGGTACCCCAAGAAATTATACATGCAAGGGGATTAATGGAGGACACTCAGGTCCTATGAAAACAAATCATGTACTATGAAATAGTACCGAACAACTCATTGTGACCCAGAGTACAGACATAGTAATCAAACCAGCTTTGTTGATGGAGGTAGATCAAGATGATCAGCGAGTCGTGCAGAAGAACAGGTAGGAACAAAAGAGCGATGTGTTGTAGGATGATTTATATATTTTTTAATTTTTCTTGAAACATATTTGAATGGTTTTAGATTTTATGATAGTTTTCCAAAGCTATGTACGAGAAACAAAGAAACGTGGATGCCCCCAGCGATAGATGGGATGTACAAGGGTAGAATGCCATGCGTATAAGAGAGTGAAGATGTGACATTCCCCAGCGATTAGGTGGAAGTACTCAAAGACAAACTCTTCATACGTAGGAAGATCAAGGCCTATATAAAATAGGTTCAATCATGAGGGAGAAAGGATGCCCCCAGCGTAAGTTGGCCAGGAAACACATGATAGAAAGGAAGTAGGTGATTGATTTATTGAAGGGGGACAAAGTTTTCCAAAAACATATCAAAAATTAAATCTTATCACATGGATGTTCTGAATGAAGCCAAAGAATATAAATTCTATGAAAATATTTAGAAGACGGTTAATGGAAAAGTGATTAGCCCAAGGGAAAAATCACAAGACAAAATATGTACTAAAGAAAGAGTTTGAACAAGGTCTAAAAAAAACACTTGGCAACATACTAATCTTTTTTCCTCATAGAGATCCAGTGTGTGCACATGGAAATTAATTACCTCCTAATGGGAAGAGTTGATAGACAGCAAGTGAAGACACCAATGTGTAGGAATGATTTAGTCTTAAAGGTGATTTTTGAATGGAGGGTGGAAGGAGAGTCGTGCATTGCTTCGCTGCCAGCCAGGTGTCTATAGCCCTGATGGAGATGCATTGGATTCTAATCGCAACATTTATCTACTTCCAGTCAGGTGTCCAAAGCCCTGATAGAAATTATTGGAAATACCCCAAGAGAGAGTTATACATCAATTTTATTTTGTTTTTAGATTTTTCTTTTAGATTGATTGATTTTGATTCTTTTTCTTTCTAAAAAATTATTTCAGCTCTTTTGATTTGACAAGGGGTTAAGAACCACTGATGGCTTGATGGAATGATATGTAAGTGATTTTGATGATGACATTGGCTAGTTCTAACTAATACACCCAAAAATTCTTCGCAACAAGTTTATTAGATGCATATAGTGATAGGATCTCTAAGAGGTCAGTCGTTCTTTAATTTACCAAGGTGATGGAAGACCAAGGTTAAATGAATACCGCAAATATAAATGTCACAAAATGTGTGCGAATAGGCTAACCAAAATATCATCAAAGGGATGAACATAGTAGGAAGACTTGCAGAAGAGGAGTGAGAAAAAGAAAAAAGAAAATCCATGTGTACGCAATACTTGATTGCAATTTTTGACCTTTGATATATTTTTTTCGTAACGTTTTAATATTTTCTCATTTTTTATATTTTTGAATTATTTTGATTTTTTGATGGTTATTGGGACAAAACATGTCACTCTATGTGATAGGATCCAAAAACGATGTTCACGATTTCCTTGATAAGAGAGACTAAGCGTGTTTTCTTATCAAGTGTAATATTATCCCCGATCTCGGTGATCATGGTGAGGTCACACTCAATAAATGATTGTGATTTGTTTTGAAACACGGGTTTCGTATGTGGGATCTTGAGTTCCCTATCCATAGGTTTATGTACTTTGCACCATACTTGATGGGTGTGTTGATGTGCTTTCTATAATCACATTTGATTGTGAACCTTATGGTTGTTTGATTTTTTGGTAGCTTTGGAGCTCTTGGAATTTTTGATCTGGGCTTGATGAAGAGACTGTTTGGGTTTATTATAAGCCAATGTGTGATTTTTCTGATCCTGAGAAGTGGGAGAAGAATGTGGACATTTAGAATTGATGGGAGAAATGATGAAGAAATTACCATAATCATTGATAGAGGGAAAATGTGATGGATGAAAAGGACATGGTCTGAGAATTAAAGAAGAGGGGCTACTAGAAGGTGAGCCATGAATAGAATATGAAGGGCTACTAGGATGTGGCCTAAGAATAGAAGAAGAAAGGCTAATAGGATGCGACCCATAGATAGAATACGATGGGTTACTAGGGTGTGGCCCAAGAATAGAAGAAGATGGGCTACCAGGGGGTAACCCATAAATAGAAGACAAAGGGCTAATTGGACGTTCCCCAAGAATAGAAGATAATGGATTACTCAAAAATGTCCCACAAATAGCAGAGGGAGGGATACTAGGACGTGACCCATAGATGGATGAAGATGAAGGGCTACTTGGCATTGACCCCATAAGAGATTGTGATTGAGGAATTTTGATAGACGAAGAGTGATTAGGTGATGAGAATCTAGGCCATGGATCAATGCAAGACCTAGGAGTTTCGCCACGTAATGAAGAATGTGAAGAGGGAAGAATAAGAGGAGGATCAAGTTGCATGATATGAGGGTCTTTCTCTATTTCTTGATAAAAGGAATTAACCTCTTCCCTACAATATGTGAAGGCATTAAGGCTTAAAGAGAATCCTTGCTTGTGATTTGCTAGAGGAGTATCTTCGTGTGCCCCTATAAATGACATGATCGCTCCTTCGTTCTGAAAGAGATTCATTGGTAGGAGTTTTTGATCAACCACAAGGGTTAGATTGGAAGAAAAAGGCCCAACTGGTATGGAAGATGGATATATAGAATATTTTTTATCGTGACTGATAGAAGAAGGTGACGTGGGAGATGAAGTAGACATGGAGCGAGATGTCTCATGAGTAGAAGAAGGTGGTGTGGCCCTAACTATATGACGGTATATCATCTGTAAACTAGTAGGATTGAGTCCAAAGTCTACAGATTGTGACGCATGAGTTGACTCAGATATTTGACTAGAAGGACTTTGAGTCACATGAATATTCAAACAAGGAAGAATTCGTGGGGGTGATTGATGAAGAAGGGGAGGACCACGATTCAAGAATTACATTGGATGAATAATAAAAGGGGTCCTGCAAAGAAAGAGGGGACCACAATTCAAGAATCATATTAGATGTTTTATTGGAGGGACTTGGAGTCATGCGTATCTTCAAAGGAATAAGATGTCATTGAGACGACTGATAGAAGAGGTCTTGTGAACAAAGGGAAGATGGTGACATAAGAGTTGCATTAAATGGATGATGAAGAGGTTCCTATGAAGATAGGGAGGACCGCGATGTAGGATTCACATTAAATGGATGATGAAGAGGGTTTTGTGAAGAAAGGGATGACTGCGACGTCGGATTCGCATTAGAATTTTGATAGAGGAGGTCCTGCGAATAATGGGAGGACCATGACTCAAAATTTAAAGTAGAAGTTTGATAGAAGAGGTCCTGCAAAGAAAGAGATAAACGCGACGCAGAAGTTAAATTAGATGAATTATGGGGATAATTTTTAGCGACACAAATCTTTAGAGGATGAGAACGTTGTCTAGGCAACTAATTATTCCTTAGAATAAGGTCGATTGGGTGAAGTTATCAAGACAGATGAGAATCTGAATAGTAGTTTGGATCAGAATAATTAGGCGAAGGATATGAATAGTTAGGATTATAAGCCTTCGAATCAGAAAAAATGTTTGGATTAGAAACAAAAGAATCATACCACTGACTATGAGATGAAGATGGGGAAAGGCGTAGCTAGATGTGTTCTCTAGCGTGAAGAACCAAATGAGGTTTAGTCATGATGGGCATCTTTTGATACGAATGCTGAAAATTTGATTCTTTATTGTTGTCTGTATAAGGGACCTTGCGATAATTAGTCATTATTGGTGTGTGTTGGGTTCAAACGTCTATACCTAGATTTTATGATAAAACTTATTCAAATTGAAGAAGGTTTCATTGCAATTTGGGCAGCATAACGATAACCAACTAGACATTTCGTAATGATGGAGATGCTTATGTGATTTTCCAAAAGGGATATAAGGAAAACATACATCATGATAACACAATTGTGACAATCTAACAAGGTTTGTATAACAAGTTTCAAGTGAAAATGATCGAAAGGATTGTCCTTAGAAAAATAATTCTATAAGGTGAACAATCGCAAGGAACAATCATGCAAGGTCAAAACACAAAGCCAATCCAAGAATAAAGTCAAAATTAAGTGAAAAATGATGACCAAAGGATAGTGAATGATAAAGAATCAATGGATTAAAGTGATTATCCTAAATGGATAAGTCAAAATGACGAATAATCATAAGACACAATCATACAAGGTTATTTTTAAATCAATCAATCAATGAACTTACTTCCTAAGTGTTTCAAAATGGTAGTTTGATGTTTTAAGATGAACAAATAAATGTCACCACTTATGTCAAGTTCAAAAATGAACAAGGCGTAAGTAATAACAAGAAGTTGAAGTGATTCCCAAACAAAGTATACTCAAAGCGATTTTAAGTCCAAGCAATACCTATATCTCAAAAATAGGGGTTACGAATATGAACAAAGTAACAATACCATTAAGATACGTTAACCAAACTTTACAAAAAAGTAAGGTATTCATATCAAAATAATATTAGTACGACACGTACAAAGTAACAACAACACCTTTCAAAATTGAGGTAATGTTTGAAATAAAACCAAGGCTAAAGTATACAAAGGATTTGTTAAGATGTGTGTAGTGTAACGTTACAATCTAAACACTTAGGTCAAGTTTGTAAGAAACAAGACGTAAGTATTTAAATTGTTGCAATACGATATAAGCAACGTAACACTTCAAAGGAGAATCAAGTGAAGAATCAAGCCTAACTACAATTACGATCTTGACTTGGGTATCAAGATCAAATGGCTATCAAGATGTAAAAACATACCCACACACTTTAGACATTTAACAACTCAACTGCAAACATGGATGAGCATAAACAAACTTAAAAGTGGTGAACACAATTGATTGATAATACCCATATAGTTCTTCTTCTTCTAATCAACAAAGTTTCAAAAGAAAACAAAGGAAGTAGATTGAGTGGGGTTGAAAGGTTTTTGGCCTCACTTCGACAGAATTTCACCTTATCTTACGATGAGTGAAAAACTAAGCAAAAGTAATGTCGTACAAATTTTGTGATGAAAAACATGTAGTTTGAACTTTAATGGACTCTCCCTTTGTTCGAAAAAAAAAGTTTTGACTCTGAGAAAGTTTTCCCTTTGCGAAGGCTCTAAAAAATGATTGGTACAAATAAGTTGGCTCCAAGTTAAGATAGATTCCTAGGTGGTTCACTCAAGTAGGTGTCACAAGTTATCTAATGCAAGCTTGATTTACCAAGAAAGTCACACTGACTAGTATTAGGTTATCTAGGATTTAATTTACCCCCTTCAAACACAGTGAGTAGTAAATGCATTCATTGTGTGTTCTCACTGGGGTCACGATAATGATAACTTTGAATCTAACTCACAAAGGTAAAACTAATCAAGTAGGTGTGCAGAGCACTTCCCATTTATTCCACAATGTTCCCTCTTACATGGACTACTTTAGGGTTCCTAGGACCACCCCCATTGTTGTAGCTTAAGGCTTAATCCAAAGGGGTTATGTCCTAGTTAAAGTAGATGGGGTGTACCCTTATCCGAACATGCATATACAGTGTGATGAATGTGGTGTTTTTTTTATCTTTTAGACTTAATGTGGTTTGGTCATTCACTATTTGGAAACTTGCAATCACACATGTATTAGTAGTTTGTTTCGATTTCTTTTTTCTTTGACAAGCGTTTTTAGGTCTTGCAAACGAATGATTAGTAATTTTCCACAAGATCAAAATATCATGAAAAAGGGTTTAAGTGTTGTTTTTTATTCCCAATATCACCTAAAAGGTGCAAGGGAAGATCATACATAACGTGAAAACCCAACTATAATAAGAAATGGAAAACACTTTGTGAAATTAAAGTGCAAGATAGTTCATTTTAACCAATTTTGACATTCATTCCCTTAGCAAATAAGTATAATGAGACATTTTCTAAAGCATAGAAAAGATATAGAAATTGTTTCTGATTCCCAAGATCACCTAAGAGGTGCAAGGGAAGAGCATACGCTACTCTAATCTCATAAACAAACATGCAACATTCATTAACTTTAAACAAACCAAAGTAGCAAAAAGTATGCAAATATACCTTGCAAAACATAAGTTAATCTCGAATAAAACCTACAACGAGTTAGTACATCAAGAACACAAACTTTTACAATTTGGAAAATAACCCTCAAACTCATACTATGATGCATGTGTGCCCTTCAGGATGTGTGTGCGCCCTTATCAATGTGTGTATGTGGGTAATGATGTGTGCGTGCCTCTGCTAAAACTAACAGTGGATTAATCAGGCATGCGGCTAGAGATTTGTGTTCATGCAAAAGTTTATATGTGCATGCCTCTATCAGAAAGAGGGTAAAACCAAAGGCTAATGGATGTGTGCGCGGACAGAGAGATGCTTGCGCACGGATTTTAGTGTATGAGTGGGTAAAACAGATTGTAGCAAACATAGAGAATGGCATTTCATGTGCACAGCTGGAATGATTTATGCACAACCATTTTAGTGCATGCTCGGGTTTGACCAAAAAATGATAGATGGTACTACGAACATCAAAATGTGTACACGGAACAGAGTGTATGTGCATGTGACAGAGAATGTGTGCACGTTTTTTTAGACACTTGCATACTGATTTTGATTTATGTGCACCCCTAAAAATTTTACCTACGCTTGTACCTTGAGATGACATCAAAATATGGAGTTCTAACATATGCAACTTCAAAAAGCTCAAATTTTTCCTAATTTAGCTCAAATAAAATGATAACTCATCACAATAAACCCCATAAGAGAGACTCAATGCATATAAAATTAGTGAAATAACCTAAGAATCTTAACCTATTTCACATGTGCATGATTTGGGTTGGTAAAACTTGAGAAAACTAGCAAAAACTCGTTAAAATCAAAGAGACTATGAATCCATCCCATCGGGCGTGCCAACTGTGTACATGTATTAGTTAACTAAACTAAAGAATTGAAACTACAAAAAATCTACATAGTTCCAAATAAAATTAACTAAACATGGACCATTATGATAAGATCTTAAAGAGACTAAACATTATTAACATGCATATAAACTTGAAGGAAATCAAACTAACATGCTAAAGATTAAATCTCTACTGTCTATGATTGCATAAAATCAAACTATGAACCTATGAAGAACATAAGCAATCAAATGTGGTTATGGTGAAGATCTCAAGGATTGAGAATAGATGGAAGATGAAAAGCTTAATCCAAATCAATGGAGAATGCTTAAATCCAAATTCGCATAGTTTATGCTATAGGCAAAGGATGATTTGTTTTAGATGAAGGAGCTTAACCCTTTATATAGATTGAATGTTTGAGAGAGATGTGCAACTTGGTGCATGTGGGATAAGGGGAAAAGTAACTTTAGTTTAGTTGACCAAAGCTAGGTGAGTTAACATGTGAGCTAGGAATGGATAAGGTTTCTTTAGTTAAGTTTAATTTTTCATTTAGCAACCATGGGAATTAGGGGATGTTTATAATTAATCCAAGATGATTAATTAATAGGAAGAAGGATTATAGAAGTTGATTAGAGGAATATTAACATGATTTGAGATTTATAATAAGAATTTGATCCAATATATGAAGATTTATTGATTTAGAGTAGTGGTCGTCATTAATTAAGAATAATTCATTGAAGTAGAAAGAAGTGGTTATTAATTAACGAAAGGTTGTTAATCAACGCATATGAAGAGGAATGTTATCTAATTAGCATAAAGTGCTAATTATTATGTCAGTGATGGAAAACAGGATAGTGCAGTCTTAGCATTAAATCTTGTGTAAGAGGATTTTGGGTGTCTACAGTCATAACACGCTCATGTTATAAAACAAGCTTGATTTTCCCATGTCACATTATAACACACCCAATCCATAACGCTAGCGCGTTATGGAGAAAAATGGATAAAAAGAAGTTTTTTGGCCACTTTTTGGTCCCCCATCTCTATGCACATGCCCTAAAGGCCATTAGAGAAGAATATTACCCTTTGAAGACCTATGATAACTAGATCAAGAAACTTCATTTGTTGTGTCAAGGTTGTGGTCAGATGGTGCGGGAATACAACAATGAGTTTCATACCCTATTGGAAAAAGTGGGTTCACAAGACACCAAGAAGCGTCATATTCTCAAATACTGTAACGGGTTACGATATTACATCCATCAAGAGATGGAGTTTACAAACATCAATACTCTCGAGGAAGCACACCAATATTTAGTCAAGATTGAAGAAAGGTTCAAACGTAGGGGAAATAAAGATACATCATATTCCAAGAAAGGGAAAGTTGATACCAACCAGCAAGGAAGGGATCCACCACAAAATAGAAAATAAAATAAGAAGGCATGAAAATAAAAGCCACAAAAATACATAGGGATGTGGTATGAGAGGTATAAGAGCAGGTACTGTTGTCCAAAATAACTCCCCTAGTTATTTTGACAACTTACATCTTCATTATGGCTCTAAAATTCAAATTTTGTAGGTTACATGAACTCTGGTTGTTCCTTTGGCACAAATCACATGGTTTCATTCCTTCTACATGCCCTTGCACACTCTTCTTCCCCCGTACGCCTCCACCTTCCCTTTCATTCTTCTATCTCCTTCAATTTTCCCCTTGTGCGTACTCCCTACGTTCCCTTCTACTTCCCAATTGTTCATGTACCCTTCGCATGTGTTGAGCATGAAAAATTACTAAGTCCCTGAGAAAAAATGTTAGTATGCTCAAGAATCATTACATAGTAAAGGAACATGAGGACTGTGAAAGAGGAGAACTGTGTTTGCGAGCTGAAGTTAGTAGGAATGTGCGCAGGAGACAGACATAATACTTATCCATTTTGGGATGAGGATTTAAGTATAGACTTGGAGTGGAGACCACGTAACGTTTTGAAGATAATAATAGGATGAGAATACTTGTGGTTCAATCAAGGTCTATTTTGGGATAGTTGGAAGACCAAGCAACATGCATAGTGCTGAGCTAATAATATGATCTGAACTAGGAGTTAACTATAGTAGGTTTATTATTAGAAAAGCTTGCATACTTTTTGTACTTATCTTTTAGTGATGCATGGCTATTCTTAGCATGTAGCCTATTTTAAGGATGTATGGGTGGTGAAGGAAAAGTCCTCACCCCTATATATATATATGTATGATCTGCATAGTTTAAGAGGGTTGCTTTTGTAATAGAGTTATGCTACTAGTTTGTGTACGCGTATGAATCAAGGAGAAATTATTATATCTAAGGAGCTTCTATGTTTTACATCAATTAATATAATGAGCCTTTGTGGCTGGATATTGGTTATTGACATGTCTTGTACTAGTTCATGGATGGTAAAGTTAATCTTGATTCTAGGTAAAGTTAATCTTGATTCTAGAAAAAGTAAATATTGCATATGGTTAAGATCTAGATCTAGTTAATGTTATGCTCTATTCTTGAATGGATATTATGGATCTGCAATCTATCTATTTTTCTATTCATCATGCTAACTTCTTGACAATACTTGCATAAAAGAGAGCCCTGGTACCCTTGCGCGCTTCAAGTGAGTGCTCAGTTCTGGTTGAGTGATGTGCTAGTGTGCCTTAGGCCATTTGGGTAAAATATAAGAATACATCTTGGTTTCATTGAGCCCATTGAGGAATACAAATGTGTTATCCATAAGATGATCAATATAAAAAAGGATGGAAGGATAAGAATTTGTGTCTATTATAGGGATTTGAATGTTGCATGTGTAATAGATCCCTTCCCTACACCGTTTACTAAGGAAATTATGGAAGGCGTTGCAGGGCGCGAGATCTACTCCTTCACTAATGGATTTTCATGATATCATCAATTGAGGATAGCTAAAGAGGATCAAGAGAAGATGAATTTCACCACAGAGTAGGGAAGTTTTGCATACACAGTTATGCCATTTGGATTGAAGAATGCACCTACAGTATTTTTGTGAATTGTTTTTTAAGCATTCCATGACTTCACTCATAACTTTTTGTAGGTTTTTTTGGAGGATTAGATACTGTATGGTCTATTTAAAGATCATTTTGATAATTTAAGACTTATGTTTGAGAAGTTCCGACAGTTGAGAATTTCCTTAAACATTAAGAAGTGTGTTATTGCTACACCTTTTGGGACTATGTTGGGACATATTATTTGTAAAGAAGGCTTGTTAGTGGACCCTACTAAGTTTGTTGTCATTTTGGGATTAAAGGAACCTACTAAGCAGAGTGAGGTACACGAATTCTTGGGGAACACGGGGTATTACCGGAAATTTATCAAAGGATATGCATAGATCGTTGTGCCCTTGGAAGAATTATTGAAGAGTAAAGGCAAGTTCCATTGGGGTGAAGCGCAACAATGTGCATTTGAGATATTGAAGGAAAGGCTTACTACAACACCTATTATGTGTTTTCCTTCATGGACCAAACCATTCCATGTTCACATAGAAACCTCTTGCATGGCCATTGGCATGGTATTAGCCCAGCATAGAGAAGGTATTGTTGATCATCCTATTTATTTTGTAAGTAGAAAACTAACAGTAACTGAACAGAATTATACAACTACAAAGTGCAAGGCCTTATCCATGATCTACACATTACATAAGTTTCAGAAATACTTGTTGGCTACACCATTTATATTCTATACAGATCACATAGCATTGAAGTACTTGGTGAACAAACTAGTTTTACAGGGGCACATATGCCATTGGATTCTGTTATTCCAGGTATTTAATTTTACGGTGGTGGTGAAGTCAGGAAAGAGAAATTTTGGACCAGATCATTTGTCAAGGATTAATTTAGGTAAGGATGTGTAGATAATTGAGGATAAAATGTCAAATGCATAGCTATTTAGATTAAACCGTGCGCCCTCGGAATTAGAGGAGATTGTTATATTTTTGCAAACTGGCGTGACACCTGAGGAAATGAAGAGTATAAAGAAGAAGAAACTTTCTATCTATTCCACGCCTTACATGTTGATTAGTGGAGACCTATATAAGATAGATCAGGATGAAGTTTTTCGTCGGTGTGTACTTGAGCATGAGCACAAAGCTATTATGGAGGATGCTTATGGCGGTATTGTAGGTGGACATTATGTAGGAGATGCCACCGCACGTAAGATTTTACTCGTGGGTCTATGGTGGGAAATAATGTATAAGGACTGTAAGGAATATTGTAAGGCTTGTGATCACTGTCAGCGTCCAGGGAAGCCTGGGAATAGAGATGAAATTCCTTTTATGCCTATTGCCAGTGCAAAACCTTTTGAAAAGTTGGAAATTGACTTTTTGGGTCCTATTTCACCACCTACACGTAAGACTAGATTGCGCTACATTATCACTTGTACAGATTATCTTATAAGGTGGGTAGAAGTGGCACCTACAGAGGATTACACGAAAACTATGATAGCAAGGTTTCTATGGGAAAATATTATCAACATGTATGGATGTCCATTGAGTTTGACAAGTGACAGGGATAATCATTTTCTTAATGAGACTATCAGGATACTGTTGGTGTCGAATCACAGCACCCCTGGGACTCCGCAACGCGATCGTTTGAGACTCCCAGTGCGATTGCACAACATGGAGCTTTTCCCAAGTGTGGGACCTTGCGAAATCGGAAAAGCTCTCCGGATGAAGGCCGGCTCCTATTCCTCTGTTTAGATGCACCAATAAAATGCAGACGGTTTACTAAAAAAAACCTAATCTAACTTGCCAAGGAGACAGGGTAGAGAATGCATAAAAATAAAACCTAAACTACGAAGGTGATGCACCGAGGAATGTTAAACACTCGTTTTGCATATTAAACACAGACCACATAGATGCAATACGAACACCATGCACAGGCAACCAAACTGCAATAAGAGATCAAGAATGACAGTAATGAATACATGAGAGGGTTTAGAATCAATCACAGACATATATATATTGCTCAAGGGTCGATACAGTACATTGCAGTGGCCAAGAGGCAAAAAATGGCATTACAATCCATATGGGAGGCTTGAAAGCTCCACAAATTCTCTTGCAAGCAGGAGAGAAGGGAGGATGCAAAATGAAAATGTCCAACCTTTAAAAACAACCTCTCCTTACAATTATATAAGAAAAAAAAAGGAGTGAGAAAATCGAAATTTCTACCGACCACCTCCAATACTGCGCCTAACTCCATTCATCATGGCGGTAGATAAGAATTCCAACCACCCAAAAATGGTGAACAGTCATATTCCCCGCGTCAGGTCTGCTCCAGTCAGGTTCGGGACTCTCCTCTGCATCCGCATCGGGTTTGGAGGACGCCGCGACATGTGTTCGATGCTCGTGCTTTCCCGAAACCCGCTTCCGCCGCTATTACCAAGTTTCCCTTGTGTCGGGTTCGGGAGATGGACCTGCATGCGCATCGGGTTCGGAGGGTTGCTCGACATGTTTTCGCTCTGTGCTTCCCCACCATGCTTTTCCGCCTTGTCTTCCCGACTCCTAAACCCGCGTTTGCCCTGTGTCGGGTTTTGCGGCCCTTCCGTCATGCTTTCCTGACTTGCCCGCCCGACTGGATTTCGCGATTTGCCTTGTATTCAGCCGGAGAGGGAAAAATATACAACAATTTGGCGACTCACGGGGTTACCTGCCTGCTAGGTAGAAGATCAATGGCCTTTTAGCGATCCATTGGGCACAGAGTCATAAGCAATAACCTGAAACCATCCTGATATCTGATCCTGAGCCTGATACCGCAACTCCTTCTCCGAGGGCATGCTAAACTGTAGAAAACCAACCCAGGAGCAACAAAACCTGTGCCAAAGCACTTAGGGAAACTGAAACCTAACTACAACAAGACAATGTGCATACGCACTTAGAAGAATTGAAAACTAGGCTAATATTTACAAGGGTAAACCCTTTTTCTTCAGTAGCAATGTTTAAGATAGATTCTGTTAACCGGAATCGGAAGTTCTTCTCCTTCCAATGTGGACAATTGGAAGGCATTGCTACTCTTACATCCTGTGACCATGTAGGGGCCACTCCAAATGGCATCAAACTTGGAATGCTTTCCTGGTTTTGCCCGATCTGCATCCCACTTTAGAACTAGGTCCCCCTCCTGGAAAGTCCTTGCTCTTGCTTTCTTATCAAACCATCCTTTTACCAAGGCCTGATCTTTCTCAATTGTTTGAACTGCATGTTCTCTAATTTCTTCCAATTCCATCAACTCTGCATACCTAGCCTCCATTGGTTCGAACTCAGCCAACTCTAACTGTTTCATGAACTCTAATGCAGGCAATTCTAATGATATAGGCAATACTGCCTCTTTTCCATAGACCAACTTGTAAGGGGAATTACCTGTAGACCTCTTTGGTGTTATTCTATCGGCCCATAATGCTGATTTTAGCTTTGTATGCCATGTTCTTTGATTTTCATCCAGAGTCCTCTTGATGATTCTTAGCAAATTTTTGTTTGTGGACTCTGCTTGTCCATTACCCTGCGGGTAATAATTTGAAGAGGTGCTCAAATAGATTCCATTCTTGATAGCCCATTATGTAATCTTGGAACCTATAAATGCCAATGCATTTTCTGATATGATAGTGGTCGGCACACCGAACCTGGTCACTATTCCTTCATAAAAGTCTAGTATGTTAGACTCATTTGCCTCTTTGAGCGCTACTGCTTCGGTCCACTTGGTGAAATAGTCTGTTGCCGTGAGAATCCACTTGTGGCCTTGGCTTGAGTTTGGATTTATGACCCCAATGAAGTCCAATCCCCATTGCAGAAATGGTTGGTCAACCAAAATCGGGTGCAATGGAAGTGCTGCTAGTCTTTCTTTGCCTATGAAGAGTGCACATCTTTTACACTTTCTTATCCATGTATAACAGTCACTGAACACTGTGGGCCAATAATACCCTACCTTCATTATCTTGAGAGCTGTTACTCGTGGGGCAAAATTTCCTCCAGAATCTCCATCGTGAAAATCTCATAACACCCTCTCAATTTGACCTGTCCCAATGCACCTCAATAAAACTCCATTGATGTCTTTCTTGAACAAAACACTATCAACAAGCACATATGGAATAGCTTGTAATCTGAAGTATCTCCTTTTTGCTTTGCTCATTCCTGGAGGGCATAGTCCCGTCTGTAGGAAGTGTATCATACTCTGAGTCCAACAAGGAGTGGGCACATCATCATTTTCCTGTTCCTGACCATCCTGTAGTACCAAGACAGTCTCCTTTTCATCACCTGCTTCAACTTGTTGACTCAAAGCTAGCTGTTCACATAGTCCTTTTCCACGTACTAGCTTAGTGACCTTGATCTCGATGTCATATTCCATGACACGGGTTATCCATCCTGCACGCTTCTCATTCAGATCCTTGTTTAGAAGGAAGTCCTTGACTCCCGCATGAGAGACCAATAAGTTGGATTTTGTTTTTTGAGACTAGGTGCTTGAATTTCTTTAAGCTCCTAATCACTGCAAGGACATGCTTTTCAATGAAAGAGTACCTAGTTTCGTATTCCTCCAAGCCTTGAATGAAGAAAGAAACTGGTTGCTCTAATCCCTCTTTGTTTTGTTGTACTAGGATTGCAGAAATTGTGTCTCCACCACCGAAGGCATATAACACGAAGTCCTTGGAGAAGTCTGGATTGACGAGGGTTGGAGCTTGAGATATAGCCCTTTTTATTGCCTCAAAACTTGCCTTGCCTTCAGATGTCCACTTAAATGCCATGCTCTTCTTTAACATCAGTGTTATTGGCTTCACGAGAGCTGTAAAGTTTGGAACAAACCTGCGGACAAAATTGATCCTTCCTAAGAAGCTTTGAAGAGCCTTCTTGTGACTTGGCAATGGCAATGTTTGAATTGCTTCAACTCTTTCTGGGTCAATCACCAACCCTCCCTTCGAAACAATATGGCCTAGAAGTTTTCCCTCGTGAGCCAAGAATATGCATTTTTTGGGATTCAATGATACCCCAAATCTTCTACATCTCTGAAATACTTGCCTCAAATGACAGAGGTGATCCACTGCATTTTTTGAGAATACAGTGATGTCATCAAGATATATCAGAACTATTTTATTGATCAACCCCCTAAATGCCATATCCATTGCCCTTTGGAAAGTGGCTCCACAATTTGATAGCCCAAATGGCATTTTCTTGTAGGCATAGGCCCCCCATTTGGTGGTGAAAGCCGTCTTGAATTGGTCATCTTCTTTCACCATCACCTGATTATACCCTGAGTAGCCATCTAGGAGAGAGAATCTCTCTGAACCGGATACTACTTGCAATATTTGTTCCATTGAAGGAAGTGGGTAATGGTCTTTGAGAGATGCCCTATTGAGGTCTCGGAAGTCCACACACAACCTGATTTCTCCGCTCTTCTTCCTGACCGGAACCAAGTTCGCAACCCAACTTGAGTGCATGATCGGGAATATAATGCTCGCCTCTATTAGCTTGTTTAGTTCTTTCTTCATCAGAGGCTCAATGTGAGGGTTGACAGGTCTCTGTTTCTGCTTGATGGGCTTAGCATCTGAATCCAATTCTATGGTATGTTGTGCCAACTTCGGATCGAATCCTCTCAAGTCTTCATAACTCCAAGTGAAGACATCTGGAAATTCTTGGCAAAGCTGTATGAAATCTGATTTCTCCTGCTCAGTGGCCACTTTACCAATTTGAAGTGTTTTGCCTTCCCCAACCAGAATTGGCCCTGAATCTTCTCTCTTGACCTGTATGTTAGCCTTTTCCTTACGAAACTGGTCGTTAGGGTTAAAGATAGACTCCAATGTTACTAAACCCTTAGGAAGTTTGTTTGTCCGCAGCTGCACTACTTGATCCCCATACTGCTGCTCTAGTCTGTCCTGATTTCTAGCTGAGAATTCAGCCTCTTCTTGTAAAAAATTGACGATTTGTTGATCGTTCTCAAACACCTGCCAGCTTGTGTTATTATCTGGAACTGCTGGCCTCACAATCACGTGAATATGTGGTTGCGTTTTTCCCCTTCTGATGTTTTCAACCACATCAAACGTTGCTCCAACTGCTGCGAGCCTATCTGCGGCTTCATTTTTCTTCCTGGGTATGGACATAATGTTGAAAGCTTCGAAATCCTCGATGAGGTCCCATACCCTATTCTTGTAGCTCTTCAGCAAGTCGTTCTTTGTAGCATGTTGTCCTCTAACTTGGTTGACGATTAGCTCGCTATCTCCAAACACCTGCAAGTTCTTTATGCCCCTTTTCCTGGCCCAATGAAGTCCATGAATTAATGCCTCGTATTCAGCCGTGTTGTTTGAACAAGAAAACTGGAAACAAAAAGCTGAATAATATTTGATGTCTTGTGGTGAAATCAACATTGCACCACCTCCAGCACCTTGCCTGCTTCTCGAACCATCGAAGAATAGTTGCCAAACCTTGTTTTCATTCCTTTTGTTCAGGCTGAATGATGTCGGGAATGGGTGAATTTTCTTCATGTACACAATATACGCCCAATTCAAACTTCTTCAACTTCCTTGTATGGGTCAAATTCATGACTCTTGTTTGCCCATTCATCCAAAGTTAAATCAGGAATTCCCTCGACCTTAGTACCTGTCTCTAGATCATTTGGACACTCCTCCTGATCAAAAATTGAGCAATTTGCATTGATAGGATTTGGTACATGAGGCTCAATATGGAAGTTGGCAATTGGTTCTGATCTGATTGTTGCTTTGGCCCCATACCTTGTCCTAAAAATCATGTGTGACCAATCTGCAGATAAATATCCACCAATTTTTGCAGTGAAGTCTCTTGATAGACACAACGCAAAGAGTGGCGGGAGGTCAATCACAGACACATCTTGCATAACTGTAACATTAGGACAGGCATGTAGCGTTAGGCTTAACCCCTTAATGACCCCAATTGCTCGAACTGCTGTTCCATCTAGCTGTACTGCTCCTTTCAGCACCGGTTCATACCTCAAACCAAGCTGGTCCGCTACTTGCTTCGGCATCACTGAACTACTTGCCCCTGAATCTATCATGCAGTTGTGTACCAAGTGGTTTCCAACAACCAACGACACATAGAATGGTGGAGGCTTCAAATTCCTGCTTGTCTGGCCCCCATCATGTTGCACTGCATTAGTGAGCACTTTCTCATGTCCCCGATGTGATGCATTTGGAGTAGACCAATTAACCATGGCAGCTTGCAATAAATCTCGTTGCCCTAAGATCGCCAGTGATTCCCACATGGAGATGTTCACATGTGTCTTCTTCATTTGATCGATGATGTTGAAAGGGAATGAACTATCCCTTTGTTGTCCCTTACTTGGTGCAACCTTTTCTGAAGCTACAGCAGGTACCTTAAGCTGATTTTGCACATTTGGAGTTGTGTTTGGTCTACCGACCCCTTGTTGTGTAGGAGTGGTCTGAGAAACAACTGGATTACACGGTTGTCCCTCTTCCATGATTCTCTTCATTGACCGTGTGTTGGTAGCCACACCTTGAAAAGGTTGTTGGTTAACTCCACAGAAGTCTTCCGTTTGCCAATTTGCCAATGTGGTTTCTGTTGGAGGTCCCTCTTGTTGTGTTTCTTGTTGCTGATTCTCTTCCTGGCTTGGTTTCTGAGGGACACCAATGGTTTGCACCATCAAGGCCTGATTTAGTGCACCATTGAAATATGCTGACTGATTGTGAGGCAGATTGCAAGGGTAACACCATTCGTACTCCTGTGCCATGTTATTTTGTGTTGGAACCAAGGCTCTTGAGGATGTTGTTGCATTTGGATCATATGGTCGAAATGGCCTGACAGCCTGAGGTTGTCCTTGGCTTTGGTTTTGATTCATAGCCTGAGGTGGTGGTCTATTTTGTTGGTACGGGGGCCTAGCCTGGTACTGCGCTTGAGGCTGATACGGTCTAGCACTTTGAGGTTGTTGTCTTTTGATAGTCACTAGCTCATTTCCAAGGTTCTGCAGTTGTTTCATAACCTCTTGCAATTCCTTTGAAGTACTTGAAGGAGTTGACGCCTCATTATTGCTTTGATTTCTAGGATTTGGGACGGGATTCAACTCTGGTGCTTGACTGGTTGTAGGATTTCCCATATCCGGATAGAGAGGCATTGGTGGCCTTGGTGCAAGCTTGCCAGCTTGGATCAAACAATTCTCTGCTCTGATCGCTGTGTCATAGGCTCCTGGCAGCGTTGTCCCTCCCATTGATTGGATCATCATGGCTATGTCTGAATTTATAGCCTTTAAAAAATAAAGGAATGCTCCTTCGGCAGTTGGCCTAACAGCTATCGGAATTCTGTCCCATGTCCGTTGGAACCTAAAGTTGAAATCTGCCATTTGCTCGTTAGGAGCCCTTTTGATTGTTGTCAGCTGTTCCAATAAAGACAAATTATCTGCCCTTTCTCCGAATTGGCTACAAAGAGCTGAACAAAGTTGGTCCCAATTCGTAATAGACCCTGCTGCTAGGCTCCTAAACCATTGTAAGGCCTTACCTTTGAAAGATGAAGCCAACAGCTTGACTACAACATCCATTTCATTTATTTTGTGGATTGCACATACATTAGCAATATCCTTGATGTGGTCAATAGGAGTAGTATGATTTTCACCCGTGAAGTAGGGGATATTCTTTAGTGCTGCAACTGGGATTTGATTCTGAGCATTTAGGGCAAGTGGACTACTGCCTGTGAAATTGACAAAGGGATTCGGTGGTAGATGCGCCATTATGATTGGCCTAAGAATCCTGGTTGATGCAAGAAAAGGCCTACCAGGTGGAGGTGTAGACAAGGTCCTGGTAGGTGGGGATGGCGATCTTTGTGATCTTCTTCCTCTCCTTCCCCTACTTGGTGAAAGTTGCAAGTGGACAAATAGCCCTTCTTCTCGAGTATTAGACCTTGTCCGAATTCTTCTCATGTGCCTGGGCGACTTGTGCTGCTACACCGCTGAATTCAATCCCTTCGGAGTCGCCAGATGTGTTAGAGAACAAGCCTCTAAAAGGCTGGATTTTGCCAAGTTACACACCAAACTTGACAATATTGAAAATATAATTTAAACTTTGAAGGACCCAAAGGAGACAATCTTCAATCCGGAATTCGGGCCTTGTGCAGCTGCGGATCCCCGAAAGTACAGGCGGAACTCAGGTCATGCGATGTAAATCACAAAACCCGAACTGCTATGTGTCGGAACTTGGAACATGTCCGACATCCCTCAAAACCCGATTTCTTTGCTGTCGGGAATAGGACCATGTAATGCATCCCCCGAAACCTGAATTGCTGCTTTGATGTTCTCGGATCCCGAAAACCCGAAATCACTAAGTACCCGAAATTTTGAAAATCAAAATATCAAAAAACTAAAGATACCCTTTTGAAGATTACCCTCAGATCTACTAACTGTTGAAATTTTGACCTGTTTTGAGCAAGATAAACCCTTGAAAAATGATTTCAGAGTTCAGGCTAGGAGGTGCAAAATTCGAAATTTGTAAAAAACTGTAATTTTTAGTGCAAATTTCATGAAAACTCCTTCAAATTTTGATGGAATGACCTCTTGGTCCCACCAGGCGTGCCAAAACTGTTGGTGTCGAATCACAGCACCCCTGGGACTCCGCAACACGATGGGTTGAGAATCTCAGTGCGATTGCACAACATGGAGCTTTTCCCAAGTGTGGGACCTAGCGAGATCGGAAAAGCTCTCCAGATGAAGGCCGGCTCCTATTCCTCTATTCAGATGCACCGATAAAATGCAGAGGGTTTACTAAAAACCTAATCTAACTTGCCAAGGAGACAGGGTAGAGAATGCATAAAAATAAAACCTAAACTACAAAGGTGATGCACCGAGGAATGTTAAACACTCGTTTTGCATATTAAACACAGACCACATAGATGCAATATGAACACCATGCACAGGCAACCAAACTGCAATAAGAGATCAAGAATGACAGCAATGAATACATGAGAGGGTTTAGAATCAATCACAGACATATATATATTGCTCAAGGGTTGATACAGTACATTGCAGTGGCCAAGAGGCAAAAAATGGCATTACAATCCATATGGGAGGCTTGAAAGCTCCACAAATTCTCTTGCAAGCAGGAGAAAAGGGAGGATGCAAAATGAAAAAATGTCCAACGTTTTAAACAGCCTCTCCTTACATTTTATATAAGAAAAGAGAAAGAGGAGTGAGAAAATCGAAATTTCTTCCAACCACCTCCAATACTGCGCCTAACTCCATTCATCATGGCGGTAGATAAGAATTCCAACCACCCAAAAATGGCGAACAATCATATTCCCCGCGTCAGGTCTGCTCCAGTCGGGTTCGGGACTGTCCTCTGCATCCGAATCGGGTTTGGAAGAAGTCCGCAACATGTGTTTGATGCTCTGTGTTTTCCCGAAACTTCAACTTTCGCCGCTATTTCCGAGCTTTCCTTTGTTGTCGGGGGCGGAAGGTGAACTTGCATGTGCATCGGGTTCAGAGGGTTGCTCGACATTTTTTTGCCCCGTGCTTCCTCGACGTGCTTTTCCGCCTTGACTTCCTAACTCCTAAACCCGCATTTGCCCTGTGTCGGGTTTTGCGGCCCTTCCGTCATGATTTTCTGACTTGCCCGCCCAACTGGCTTTCGCGATTTGCCTTGTATTCAGCCGGAGAGGGAAAAATATACAACAAATACTATTGGTAGAATTTATGGTGGCACACCATAAAATAACACCCTATCACCCTAAGGCTAATGGAAATGCTGAGGATTTCAACAAGATATTAAGCCATAAATTGACTAAAATTTGTGATTTTTGAAGGAAAGACTGGGATGATAAAGTCTCTTTTGTACTTTGGGCATATAGAACAACCTATAAGAGGTTGAATAAGGCCACACCCTTTCAATTGGTGTTTAGTGCAGAGGTTGTTCTACCAGTGGAGGTTATGTTACCATCTCTATATATTACGTGCACAAGAGGTTTGGATGATGAGAAAACACTTGAAGAGCGCATTGATAAACTGATATTGTTGGATGAAAGGCACGCCATTTCCAGATGGAGTCAGAAAACAGAAAAGGCCACGCAAAAGGCATGACATGATAGGCATATTAAGGATAAGAAGCTTGAGGTTAGACAGATGGTTCTTTTGTATGATTCAATATCTTGCACCACCCTAGAAATCTTAAAGAGAATTGGTTATGACCATCTATTATGACTTACATACTTGATTCAAGCATTTGTTAGTTATAGGCGTTGGATGAGACACGGTAGCCCGATTACTTTAACAGGAGTATGTTGAAGCCCTACTATAAATAAGTATTCTTGGTGTTTTTAATAAGGCAATATTTCCAGCTAGATTATATTTCCTTTAATGCATTTCTTTATATGTGTTTTCTTTCAATGTTTTTATGCTTTGTTAATTTAGTTCCATGTTTTATGTAATAAGCGTGCTTGCACACCAGAAGCTGATTAATCCCTTTTTGAGTTCATTCTCATAGGATTGCACATACATTTATTGTGAGGTAGAGAGAGTACAAGTACAAGAAAGCGTAGAAAATTTGATGTTGACAATTTCCTAGGAACATATCAAGAACACATGTTGGTAGTCCTAAGTATCAAAGGGGTGTGCACAGTGCTGGTGATAATGGTTGAAAAATGATAGTTTCAAACAGAAGATGGTGATAATAAGGATGATTCCAAAAGAAAAATCCATGTAAAGGAATGAACTCGTAAGGCAACGTGAGGTAGGAAGTGGCAGAGAGAACTACTTTGAATATGACGTCGTGGCTGATGTACTTCGGCTTTAGGAGCACACGTAAAAAGTTTTGCAATTAGTATAGTTTTGCATGCCAAAAGGCTACAGAGGTTATACAAAATTAAACAGACGGAGGAAACACACTTGGGAAATTCAAATTTATTGTGGCAGTATGGTGGTAGATGGCATTGTAATTAATGTGGTAAAAAGTGAAAAAACTATAAATAAGGGATCATGGTAAATAATTTTTACCTTGTGAAAAATTTCAAACAAGCTTGTGCGAACTAGGACATCCTTGACAGTATTGGTGAAGGATCGATTACGAAGGTGAATATTTGTAAACCAGATCATAGAGAAGAACACGGTCGTGTGCAGAATAAGTTGGGAAAGAATTTATACGCGGTTGATGGTGTAGTGTGAAGGAGAGAAGTTTTTCTGGTTAGGGTTTGAACAATTAGGGCACGGTTCATGGAATTTACACAGGAGAGTTATAGTTAGGGTTGAGGCACTAAGGAAATAAAAGCATAAGGTGGAACTAGCAAGTACCTGAACGAGAATGACACCAAGAAGGGGAGTAACCATTTCAACCAAGAAAAGGGGCAAAGACAAACCAAGTGAGCCAACAAATATCAATGAGGAGTGGTATTCTAAGACACAATACCCAGATGGAGTATTGATGGGGATGGAATGGGTATCCCATGTAAGGATAATGGTTATAAGTGATTATAACCATCAAATTGACATGACTGAGAAGGAAATGACTTTGGAAAATCTAGTTGACACATTTAAGGCCAAGGGTGAAGAGTTGACATTTGAGGAAGTCAATGCAATGATAAGGGATTTGTTCAAACAAGCATAGAATGAGTTGGGAGAATGGAATGCAATTGAAGCATCATTAAATAAGGAATTCCCAATCCTTGTTCAACAGTAGCATAATTATTTCATTCTTTGGTGGAAGCTAGGTACAGGTTCATTATTCTTCTATTCTTTATTCTTTCTTGGAGAAGTCAAATGTTTCTGAGGATGGAAAACACTTTTAGTGTGGGGTAATTTTGAGCATGAAAAATGAATAATTTCCCAAGAACAAATGTTAGCGTTCATAAGGATCATTGCAGAAGAAACGTGCATGAGGAAACGTGCGTGAGGAGAGCTAGGTTTGTACTCTAAAGTCAAATAGGAATATGCACAAGAGACAAACCGAATACTCATCCATTTTGGGATGCATATTTAAGTATAGAATTGGAGTGGCGACCACGTAAGGTTTTGAAGATAATAATAGGACGAGAATACTTTTGGTTCAAGCAAGGTCTATTTTGGGATAAGTATAAGACCAAATGACATGCATAATGTTGAGCTAATAATAAGATTTGAACTAGGAGTTAACTGTAGTAGATCTTGTGTTACTAGGAAATCTTGCATGATTTTTGTAATTAGCTTGTAGCGATGCATGGCTATTCTTAGCATGTAGCCTATTTTAAATATGCATGTGAAGTGAAGGGCAAGTCCCCACCCCTATATATATGTATGATATGCATAGTTTAAGAGGATTGCTTTTGTAATGGAGTTATGTTGTTGGTTTGTGTACGTGCATGACTCAGGGAGACATTATTATAAGTAAGGAGCTTCTGCGTTTTACAACAATTAATATAATGAACCTTTGTGGCTGGATATTGATTGTTGACATGTCTTGTACTACTTCATGCATGGTAAAGTTAATCTTGATTATGGCATAAGTAAATATTTCACATGGTTAAGATCTAGATATGGTTTATGTTATGCTCTATTCTTGAATGGATATTATGGATATGTAATATATCTATTTTTATGTTGATCATGCTAACTTATTGACAATACTTGCATAAAAGAGGTACCTAGTACCCTTGCGTGCTTCAGTTGAGTACTCAATTTTGGCAGAGTGATGTGCTAGCGCCCCTTGGGTTGGTTGGGTAAAATATAATACTACAACACACACCCTTGACTTGCCTTCCAAATTTAGCTAAATACTTCCCATACACATGCCTCTTACGTGCCCGCCTCCTACATTCATCTTCCACACCTCTTATTTTCATATGCGCACCTTGCACATTCTTCCACACTAGTCACTATGTCACGTGGCAACCTGTCAGATTGAGTGTATCACATGCAACCTATCAAAGTATAGCAACTAGGCACCAAATCCTTATAAAAACCCAATGCATGACATGTGGCATAAAAGACAAAACAAATGAACAGTCATCCACTCAGAGCATGCCATGTGTCATTTCATGTTCAGTTTGCACTATAGACTTCATATCGTCATAACTTCTTCTACAAATCTTGGATGCATGCGCTTTTGGTCTTGCTGGAAAGCTTCTGATGTGGGCTGCACGATGGACCATTCAAAATCAGATTTTTTATGGGATTTAGTTGTTAAGAAACAGGGAAAATCATCTCAAGACATTAATGCACAAATTTGGTTAGCTCAACCACCCATATTTGATCTGATTTGATCTCCTTCCTTCTTCCACAAGAAAAATAGACATTGGGAGTCGGATCTGACATCCTTGTAGGAGTATCTATAGGTAGTTGTTACTTGTTATTGGTGGTTAAACTTTTGAATCCAAATTTCCCTCTTATTTCTCCTCCTCTTCTCTCCTTCTTCTATAAATTGTAGAATAATGCTCATTTTAAAGGGTTGGACTCCATTTTGCATGAGAATTATTTGCGTAGTGCCTTGTGTTTTTAGTTGCAAGCCGTTGGATCTGGTTTTCTACATGTGGATACTCTCCTCTTCCACCATTGTAATCGATTGTGCATCTTTCAAGAGTAATAAAAGTTTGTTTTGTGGTTATTCTCTGCCTTGGCTCATTTTGTTGCATCTTCTTGCCTTTCCCTTTGCATTGATGGTTTGTTGTGCGTTTTCAAGTCCCTTGCAATTACCTTTTCAATTATCCTCCATGAAAATGGATGTATAAGTGCATTTCAGACTATGGCACACATGTGTTCCCTCTCTGTGTTCATTTCTCTCCATTTTCTCTCAAATTTGATTGTGTTCATCCCTTATTTCTAGTGCTATCGCCTCCTTTTATTTTAGATTTCCCTTTTTCATGCATCTCCTTCTCACACTAGTCCCTTGGAATCATAGAGTAGTGATAGGTAGTTGCATTTCCCTTCCTAGGAGTAGTTTTAGTAGTAGAAATAGGTAGAGGAAGCGGCCTTCCACAGAGTTTTGTCTCAAGTGCGCAAGGTCCCACAACTTGGAAACAGTCCCATGTTGCCTTTAAAGCCCAATTCATCTTGATCTAGGATGGGTGCAATTTTGAGCTCTAATAGTTTTTTGTAAGCCCGGTGAGATCAGTATTGAAAGATTAAATTTCAGTGTGTGACTGAGTGATTTATAGCCTTTAGAGGTTTGTTTCAACACATTTGATGAATCCCAACTTCCATATTTATTGTTTTCAGTAGTCCAAGCATCGTTTTCATAAGAAGAATACATACCAGATGAAGCACATCGGCTAAAGAATCCTTTGATTATCTCTGTATTTCTCCAAGAATAAGATGTAGTAGAACAACCACACGTGCATCTCTATCTCCAGCACACCATGCACTTTCCACTCCTCTCGGTAGAGCTTCTGCGCAGTCCATCATGGCAGATCTACCACCACAGAGAAATTTTCCATTTGTTAACTTTACTAGTGGAAGTTCTCTCACTCTAAATGCACAACATGACATGCTTGGAGCCGCACTCAAAAGTATTCCATACTTCACCAGTGAGAATCAAGATACTCCTTTTGAGCATATCTAGGATGTTGTAAATGTATGCTCTGTTTATTTGGTCATACATGATGATGTAGAAGTTAGGATGCTAATGTCTTCATTCAAGGGAAAAGCACTCCAATGCTATAGGAGCTTAAGACCTGCATCCATCGCCATATGGGATGACCTCGGCACAACACCTTATGATTATTTTAAAGATAAGTCAGATCACATATCATTAGTTGAGAAGATAACAACAACAAAGAGAACACCCAATGAGCATATGGCTTATTTAAATATCATATTTCAAAATATTTGGGATAGGATTTTCCAAGTGGTAATGCCTACAGCCTAACATGCTTTACTATATTATCTAAAGGATTTGAATAGTGACATTTTAGTCATGATTCAGTCTATGGGGGTAGAACCTTACCAATTTCTTATAACATTACTATTAGGGCAGAAAATAGTCTTATTCAAGTAGGGAAATCAGCCCCTAGACCACCTATGCCCTTATTTCCTGAAATGTCTCAAGTGCCCCAGCCTTCCATTTCTCCCATTCCTGAGCAGAGTGCTTAACCCACTACAGTCACATCCTATTCTCCCGCACAAAAAAAGGAGGATGAAGAAATGAAAGCCATGATTAGAAAATTTTCAAATAAAGTCATATCTTTAGAGAAGAAGCAGGTGCAAGCCTTCAAAAATAATTATAATCAAGTGTATAATCAAAACCATCAACCCTTTAGAAATTAATATCCAAATCAAAGGTACGGAAAGAACCAGAAAAATGATAGATGGCATGATAATGCACACCTCTCATTGCAAGAAATTCCTCCTGCGTAACCTCTTCCAGTGCAAGACAAACACTAGTCCCATTACATAACAATATGGCTCAAGAGTCTGAGTGGTTCTTTCCTTGTAACTTGTCTCATAATCAGTACAACTGCACCAATTCCTTGCATGCACATGCCTATATGATCCAGACTACTTCAAAATGTGAACCTTCCTCTAGTGCGTGCAAATCATAAAATCAAGAAGCTTCAAAGGTTTCTCCTGAGACAATTCTTATGTTCTTTGACGTTGAAGAATTTTATGTAATATATCAAGTTGCGGATAACCTAAATGGACCACATGACCAGGTTGCGGACAATACAAGATACAAGAAGAGAATTCTCAAGTCTGGCGCACAACCTTCCACTCCTATTACACAGGATGATTCTAAAAAATAAAGAGATGTAACTCAAGCACCCAAAAGTTCTGGCACACAAGTTCCTATGCGTGAGGTTTCACGCAATGTTTCAAGAGGAATGACATGCACCCCTCATTTGGCAGGTCAAGTCTTTGTGCAAGCTAAGGCCCCTGCCTCTACACCCAAAAAATCAAGAAAAATTCAACATTGTGGAGCAGATGAATAAGACAAGCGTGAATTTCATAATGTGGGACACCCTGGCCATTCCATCTTAGCGCGACCTATTGCATGAAGCTCTGGTGCAACTCCCACGTACTAATCCATTTATCCAAAGATCTCATGTTGTTGTCAACATTTGTCATGCAGAGGAGAAGCAAGTAAGCAAGGTTGTCAAAACCCCACCTTTTTATGTCCTTGATAGTGGGAAAACACCTTGTGCACAATTGCATGATTGACTCTGGCGTCAATACTTTTGTTATGCCTAAGAAAATTGTTGATTTCCTATGTCTTAAGTATACCCCTATGTATAAAGGATTCCTGCAACTTGATGGCTCAATCGTCACTACCCTAGGAATCATAAAGGATATTGATTTTAGCTCTCCATACATATCCAAGCCTCATTATGACTCAATATGTGTCAATTATTGACCTACATCCTATGTTTTCCCTTTTCCTATCAAGAGATTTTACTTCTAAAGTGGGTGGTTACTTGTCTTCTGATTGGTCCCATATGTTACTAAGAACGAAGTATGGTACTAGGTTTACCATACAAGTTGAGCCTATATTTTCCTATCATGTTGATTCATATGACCCATCACCTCTCCAAGTTAATTGCCTAATCCAAGAATCCCAAGAACAAGTTTTAGTTTCAGAAGAGGAGCCTATTTTCCCTTCCATGCCTGATATATTGCTAGATGAATGAGCCAAGAAGCACTATAAATTTGATCCTTATGCCGAATCCCTTGAAGCTCTTGAAATTGGTCTTGGTACTTATTACATCCTTAAAGAAGAAGAAGTGCTTCCTAGGGCACTCAAGCAAGATTCAAAAAAAATGGATTGTGGAAGTTTTATTTTGATGGCTCGAGAAGCAAAAATGGTGAAGGCGAAGGTGTTGTTCTGATTCCTCTAAAGGATTAGAAATTATTTTTGCACACAGGATACAATTTACATGCTACAACAATGTAGTAGAATATGAAACATTGGTGCATGATCTTCCAATTGTTGAAAAAAGATAGATTAAGGCACTGTAGATTTTTGGGGATATTAATTTGGTCGTTGATTAACTAAAAATAGAGAAATGATTTCTTATTTTATGAGTTAATATAAATAGAAACAAAATGCTATAGTAAAATGTTGGGTCTAGATATTTTACTTTATTATTTGAATATTTTGAAATAATGGAACTAGTAGGGATATGGTACTAACCTCAATTTGACTTACCTCATTGTGGGCTGGACTGAAGCAGATTGTGTGTAGACTAGGAAAGTTGTGATTGAGTTTCCTCGGGAAGGGTAGGATTTGAGTATATGACTAAACTGAGGTTTTTGGGAGGTTACTAGAGCATATCGGGGTGCCCTTGTCTGTGATCTGGGCATTGTAGACTGTAGGAAAACTTAGAACTTGGGTTTGGGAGTGTCGTAATATCTCTGTAATATCTTCATCTCTATTGCATGGGTGTCGCAATAGTTTCACCTATGTCACTGTAAATGCAATGTGAAGATCCACCTACAAAACCATATTTAAAGCATAAATTCTTAAGAAATAAAAATGCATATGAATAGGTCACACTGACCTTAGC
Organism: Taxus chinensis; assembly: GCA_019776745.2. Classification (NCBI taxonomy): domain Eukaryota; kingdom Viridiplantae; phylum Streptophyta; class Pinopsida; order Cupressales; family Taxaceae; genus Taxus; species Taxus chinensis. The sequence goes on along the minus strand of CM034155.1, from coordinate 531,894,439 downwards.
TGCCATAATGGTGGAATTACGACTAAGTGTTGCACTACATTTCAGACCCCTTGTATTTTTGTGTGTGTGTGTAACTATGTGCCTAGGATTCCCTAGCACCAATGATGTAAAGTTAGGGGGCAATAACTAGATGTAAAAATGCAAATAGTGGATGGAATAGATAGAATACAACCCATTCCCCCTATGTTGGTATGATGCAAATGTAGAAGATACCCAAATGCAGTCCCTTGCCTTAGTAGATAGCTTCCCTTGATAGTAAGAAGTCCACATATAATGTAGTGAGTATGCTATGTTTATATAGGAATATCTTGTTCAAATTTCGACACTAGTGACCCAAAACTGTCAACTACAACCTAGGGGAACGCACAGGGTAACAACAAAGACCGACCTCGAACAAATAAATTAGGACCACAAATTATGAAAACATGGGTGCCTAAAATCATGGACTGGAGCACCCTAGGGAACCCCAGTGCAACCATAGGTGCCCCAATATATAACTGGAGATGAAAGCTGAGCAAATTACGACACCTAAGACTCCCTAGAAGAGGCCAAAAATTGTATAAGTGACGAATGAACTAGAAAAATAATAATGAAGACTGACAAACTGACCACAAGACTAAGGGATGGGTCACTAGTGAATACTTTTATTACGTAAGATCCATATATAAAATAACATACCCAACATTATAAATGTAATAGTAAGTGAGTGATTTTGTGACTACAGTTTTGCACAAATAAGTGCAAAATAAAGAACTATCTTCTTAAACCTTATAAACATAGATTTTGGGACCTCTTAGAGATCTTTTATGCTTTAAATTTGCAAGTGGTGCCAAGAAATATGAACAAAGAATCATATCAAATGGTCACGCATGGTTTGAAATTCTCTCATGTTGAGGATTTTGTCAAAGGAAATGCACACCACATTAAAATAGTGATCAGGCCATCTATTCCAGACAATGAAACCAGCTAGAAAGTGTTTGACAGTGACACACAAATTTTCCAGTTCATTCATAATGAAGCTGAGTTCTCTTCAAGCAGGCAAGCTCACATGCATGATAGTTATGGTGACCAACTGATTCAGTTGAAGAAAAATAAGTTTCCTAAAGAGATGATCACCTTAGAGAAGATTTTCAGACCTGATGACAAGTTCAAGGGTGAAGAAAATAATATATGTACAACGCAAGAAGACAGTACTCCAGTCACTATTGCACACGGCAAAGAGTTGTTACTTGGTAAATATTGTGTGCAGGATGAAAAGTAGACCTTCATCTCTCTGTGCCAAAAATAAAGTGACATCTTCTCATGGGAGTATGAAGACTTGAAAGGATTTGATCCAAGTGTTGCTCAACACTCCATTGACCTTGATCCCAATATCAAGCCCATCAGACAAAAGCAAAGGCCAGTCAATCCTAAGATAGATCCCCTTTATGAGGAAGGAACTATCCAAACTCGTTGAGGTAAAGATAATATTCCCTATCAAGTACTCTACTTGGGTCACAAATCTTATTCCAGTGCGCAAGAAGAACGGTGAAATAAGACTTTACGTTGATTTTATAGATTTGAATAAGGCATATTTGAAGCATCATTATCCTTTACCTTTTATGAAGCAGATTCTATAGACTGTAGCTGACACACAAAGATTTTCCATGCTAGATGGGTATTCTAGATTCAACTAGATTATGGTCAAAGAAGAGGATCAATTCAAAACAACATTTCCAATCAAATGGGGAACATATGCATATCAAAAGATGTCTTTTGGTCTGTCAAATGTAGGTACAACATTCCAACGAGCCATGGACATTTCCTTCAAATGATATATAAACAGGTTCATCCTAGTGTACTTAGATGACAATACTGTTTTCTCAAAGTAGAGTGTAGATCATATGACATATTTGGAAAAAGTATTTGAGAGACGTAGAGAATTTGGGGCGTCTCTTAACCCTAAGAAGTGCAACTTTTATGTTGCGCAAGGAAAACTTTTAGGCCATAATGTGTCAAAGGATGACATTTCCATTAATCTTGAGCACATTTATGCCATCCTTTCTCTCTCTTTTCCATCACACAAGAAGGCCTTGTAGTCATTCCTAGGGAAAATCAATTTTGTTAGGAGATTCATTCCTAACTTTGCAAGATTGGTTAGGTCCATCACCCTCATGCTCAAAAGAGATATAGTCTTCAAGTGGACAACAAAAGAAAAAGAGATCTTCAACACAATCAAGCAAGATATTTCTTGTGCATCAACACTCATCAATACGGATTACTCCAAGGATTTAATCCTTTATGTTTATGGAGATGATGCGAGTGTTGTTGTTGTCTTAACACAAGAAAATGAACAAGGACTGGAACAGTCAGTGGCTTTCTTTAGTCAAACACTAAAGGATTATGAATTGAAATACAGCTACATGGAAAAATAGGTCTTTACCATCATGTGTGTGCTAAAGAAGTTTAAAAGTATGCTCGCCGCAAATCATGTTAAAGTGCTAGTTTCACACTTTGGTGTAAGGGACTTCATAATGGGAACATAAATCAGAAATAAAAGAGTCAGATACGTGACAAAAATTATGGAGTTTGATGTGACTATCAAAGCCACAAAGTTGGTTAGAGGCAACCTGTAGACACCTATAATTATGCCCGAGCAATTTAAATACTTAAATTGCACTAATTATCTCCTTTCCCGCAAATTGACGACATATCATCAATAGCGCTCATCTTCTCTTCTGTTGTCGTTAATTGATTACATTACGCTAATTAATTAAGTCACCTATCCAACACATACCCTAGTTAACGACCTGTCATTAATTAACACCTTCTATCTAGCCTAATTAATTATTATTAATTAATTAGCATCCCTTCTCATTTAATCAATAAATCACTATTTAATTGATTAAATCCCCTCCTAATGGTCTAAATCACACTAACACCCTTCTAAAAGCTTATAAAAGCTTTCACATGTATTAATTAATCCTCTTGATTAAATAATACACCCCCTTTATCCACATAAGCCACTAAAGGACAAACTAAACCCTCATAAAGTTGACTTAACCCTATCTAAACCCCCCTTATCCATAACTAACTCTACATCTCCATTTAGTCCCACATTCATGAGAATATGTGGAATCCTTTATCCCTTGGGCTATATAAACAACCCTCCCCCTACTTCTACACCTACACCTAAACTTCTTGAGAAAGAAAATGCAAAGCATATAGCAAAATAGACTAAGAGCTTGTTGTTTGTTTTCTTGAGAGTTCATCATCTTGAAGAGTTAAGCCTCTTTCTTAAGTGCTTAGGTCATATGGGAGGTGTCAAAGGGGTCTTGTAGCCCAACTTTGATAAGCCCTCATTCCTAGGTTCTTGGAACACTAAGGACAACCATTTTTGATAGCCATGGAGATTACTTAGGTCCCTTCATTTATTTGTTGTTAGAGAATAAAGGAGTTTAGATGTTTAGCATTGTTAGTTTCAAAGTTTTGTATTGATAAATGTTAGCATCTAACCCTTGTTTAATTCTTATCATGATGGTGCTTAATATGTTGTTTAATCTTTGTTAATTAAGGCTATTTAGGTGTTCATATTTTACTTTTATTAGCATTAGTTTTAAAAACAACACATGCACATATTTGGCACGCCCAGTGGGACCCTTGTCCCTAGGCATTTAGTTCAAGTTATGTTATTTTTGGCTAACTTCTCATTATGTACATAGGCAATTTGTAGGTTTTGTGTTAATTTGGTTGCTTTTTGAGGAGTTATTGTTGATTTTGGACTAATATGCTAACTTTTGATACATTTTGTGCTAGTTTATGTCATTTACACCGGATTTGACATCATAAAACCAGGTACAACCATTTTTACAGAGAAATTCACAGGTGTGCTAGCATACGCACAGGCGTGTTAAACCACACGTAGGTGCCCTTTCTCATGCGTAGGTGCATTAAATCGTACAAGCTTACTTTTTAGTCTTAGTGTAGGTGTTTATTTGTTGGCACAAGCATCATTCTGTGAGCGCAAGCGCTCTGTCTGTTATTGTTAGCGCATGCGTCAAAACCTTAGCGCATACACTCCGACGTTGGCGCATACACCTCTCAGTTAGCGCACACGCTCTGTGTAAAATTTTAGCTCTGTTTACCCAATAGTGCATATGCTAAACCCTTAGCGCATATGTTAAACCCTTGGCACACCTACTTTATCCCATGCGCACACGCCTCTCAGAAAGCACAGGTGTTCTGTATTTCCTGGCAAACTTTCCCTTCAGCGCACACGTGTTTCCAGTAGCACAAGCGTTCTACCTTTGGCGCAGGTGCACTTTCCTATTTTTCAACGTTGTTTTGATTCTGTTGGTGCACACATCGGATCATTGGCGCACACACCTCTTGGGTGGCGCAAGCGCGGTGTCACTTTTTTAAACATGCAGGCACGCACATGTCCTAACACGTACGCGCACGTCCTAATATGCGTGTAGGCGCTTTAGTTCAAATTTACATGCTATTTTCAGATTTACAAGTTTTATATGCTTGGTTACTGGTTTTTTCCTTCAGGTTTTATCTGATTATTGTTTGTTTCTACTGAGGAGTATTTTGCATGCTTTTTGTTTGAAAGAGTAAGGTCGCGTATGCTCTTCCTTCACGTCCTTTGGACAATCTTGGGAATAAAAAATGATCCTTAGCTTCTTTTCATGTTTTTAGAATGTTGACATGCTCATATTAAGATACGTTGATGAATTAAGAGTTTCCATTTGATATTTACATTTGATTGCTTAAAAAAAAACACCACATATGCTCTTCTCTTGCGTCCTTGGACAATCTTGAGAATCAGAAATGATGTTTGTTCCTTGTGTGGAAAACTTATAAAAATCTCGTTGCGTAGGACCTTAAAAATGCTTGTCAAAGAAAGGTGGAATCCAAAAACAAAATCAAACTTCTAATACAGCTGTCGTGCAGGTTTCCAAAGGTGTTCAAACAAACCACATCTAATTAAAAAGATAAAAAACACACCACAATCAAAACACTATATTTGTAGGTTTCAGAAAAGGGTACGTCCCTCTCCGCTCAACTAGAACATAACCCCTTTGGCATAACGCCTTAAGCTACAACAATGGGGGTGGTTCCAGGAACCCTAAAGTAGTCCACTGCTGAGTAACCTCATGGATGAAATGGGAAGCACCTCGCTTAACCTACTTGATTAGTACGCCTTGTGAGATTAGCATTGCAAATTGATGTTTGTATGGAGACCCCAGGAAGAGTACACTTGGACGCACTAGTTGCCCTTTATGCTTGGAGGGGGTAAAGTAAAGCTGAGATACTCCCAAATATAGTCATCGTAACTTGGGTAAATCGAGCTCTCTTTAACACTTTGCAACACCTAGTTGACTGAACTTATTAAGGAGACCATTTTGTCTGGAGGCCACCTTTGCTAGTCCTTTGCGTCATTTTCCATCACAAAGTGATAACTTGCTTGGATTCAACGTCATGTTTGTCGAACACCGTAACGAACTCATCCTAAGTTAGATCTAAGTGTTTTCATCACGAGATTAGATGATGTTTTACTTCGCTTAGCTTCTTCCTCCTTACCTGAATGAGGCGAAGCTCTACCCAAGTGAGACTGAGTTTAGTTTCACATGTTCTTGATCTATACCCATGCGTTTGTGCTTCCCATGTTGGAGGTCATACAGAGGCATACCCCACGTGTCATGTCAGATATTGTGCTAGCTACTTTTTTGTACGTTTACACTCATCCATGTTTGCGGTTGGGGTGTTAAATGAATAAAGCTAGTGGGTACATTTTCATGTCTTTGGCAGTCCTACGATCTTGACTTCAGGAGCCTCATCGTTGTTACGGGTCTTTTCATCATTTTATCTCTTCCCTTGTTTGTCACTTTTGGCTTGCATTCTGGTCATTCAGTCTTGGTATTTACATTGTGTTTCCCATTATTTGGGAACATAGTATAAATCCCTTTATTGTGTGGTTATGCTACTTTCATTATCGCAGACATCTTATTATACTCTCTGCTTGACTTCAGTTTAGGCGTAGTCTGGGTCTTTTTGATGAGTGTTGATACCTGCGCTATATCTAGTTGCAGCGTCCACTTTTCAAAAACACTTGACTTTCGTCGACGCTTGAGTTAGTTCTGAGTATACCTTGAGTGGAGGTCATGATTAGCGTCTTGTTTTTACTTACGTCTTGTTCATGTTTTTGAACTTGACATAAGTGGGGACGTGTTGTTGATCCTATCTTTGGTCGTTGTCTGTGATCTTAGTACCCAGGCCAGGATCACTCTTATAGCTAGGTTTTGGTTCGTCACTTTGATTCTCCTTGAGAGTAGTTACCTTGTCTATATCGTCTCACTACGATTGTGATATTCATGTCATGTTTCTTGTAAATGTGACCGAAATATTCCCATTGTAAGGTTACACTATACACATCTTGACAATTCTTGGGTGTACTGGAGGCTTAGGTCTAATTCCAATTATTACCTTGTTTTTGAAAAGCGTGTAGTGTTACTACTTGTGTGTGCTACATCAATATCATCTCGATATTGTTACCCTACTTGCTTACAAGGTCGGGTCACATATCTCGGTGACATTGTGTGTCACCCACAACTTGTAACTGGCACTTTTCAGAGTATAGGTGTTGGTTGGGTTAGAGCTTGTTTCTTGTATACTTTGTTAGGAGGTCATATTAGCCTTTTGTTGTTACTTACGCCTCGTTCATATTTTTGAACTGGACATAAGTGGGAACATCTTGTTAATCATCTTGCTACACTGGTTACCTCTTTTTGAGACAACATGAGGAGTATCCTTTTCAGTTAATTAACTAGTTGTTAAGCGTATCATCATTGTTAAAATCTTGCATTCCTTAGGCAGATCATTATATCACATTGATATTTGGAGTATTCATTACTCTTATTCATATTCTTTGACATTCTTTTACATTTTTCACTTAGGTTTGATAGAAAATTGTTAAACACATTTGCAAACACCTTAGTGAAAATTGTCAACCATTATGGCTCCCCAAACAAGATTAGGGTTAAAGAGACAAGCCTTAGAATCAGAACAAATGAAAAATTGGGAAACATCGAACTTACAAGGGTCAAATCCTTTCATGGGCCATGATCTGGGGCCTTTGTTCTCCACTGAGAAAGAAGGTGATGACATGATAGACCATAGCGGTGACGAGTTAGAATCCCCACATGCAGAATTTGACTTTGATCCAACCTTATTAGATGAGTTCCTTTTTAGGAACAAGGATAGGGTGCTAGCACGTGTGGTGGAGTTAGGGGCTAAATTTCCCGTTGACCAGGAAATCATCCCACCTACTAATGATACAAATGAGGAAGAACGCCCCCTCATAAACATGGATGATATCCTTACGCATGGACAGGCTTCGACCTCAAATGCGGTAAACAACAATGTTGTAGGATGTAAGATACCTCTTCTCAGAATGCCACATCGGGTTAGAGTTGAACATGAAAATGTCAATGAACCCCCTCAAGAAGAAGAAGAAGAGGAACCTATAGAAGAAGAAAACACGATCCAACAACAAATCAATAACCTTAGCAAACAATTGGCCTTGCTTACCTCACATGTACAGAAAGGTACAAGCAAGAATGTACAAAAACCAAAATCTAAGGTTAAGATCGGTGAACTTCAGAGAGAAAAACTGGAAGGGGATGACACATATTACAGCCGAGTTTATATCCCCACTTCCCCCACCAAAGAACAACTACTTGCACAAGAAGTGCAATCTATGAAATTAGCTCTTGCAAGCCTCCAGGAGAGTAGTGTGGGGAGCATTAGAAAGTACCAATATGAGGAGTTATGTCCTTATCCCTTTGACAAAACAATGACACTGTTACCTTTTCCCAAGAAATTTGACATGCCTAAGTTTGAAAAATATAAGGGAAAAGGTGATCCAAGAGACCATGTAAAGGACTTTTACATGGCATGTCAAGAAGTATCTTACAGTGACAACTACCTCATACGACTTTTCCCAAAGAGTCTAGGAGGTCAGGCCTTGGAGTGGTTTACACGCTTACCTCGGGGGTCCATTTTCACCTGGCCAGAATTGGCAGAAAGGTTTGTGCGACACTTCTCCTACAACATTGAAAGTGATGTAACCATGGCAGATTTATGTAGCACCAAACAACGTCCTAACGAGACATTTGCTAGCTTCCTACAAAGATGGAGAGGGATAGCTAGTCGCTTCCCTTGTGCGTTTCCTGAGAAACAGTTGGTTAGCATCTTTGTGCCTAATCTAAACCCAGACATTTCCTTTCACCTTCAAATGCATTGTGTTCACACTTTTGAGGAAGTCATTGAGAAAGGTGTTCAGATCGAGAAAGCCCTTATTGCTAAAGGGACTATCAAAACAAACTCTAAAGATAATCAAAGTATCAAACCTACGGAAAAGCCAAAAATATTTAACAAGAATAAGAATGTTGTAGGAGATGGAATCACAGATTCCAAGCATGTGCAAGTGGTTCAATCTGGTCAACCTTTTAAACTGACCAAAGGACCCATTTAGCCACCTCCCAAGCATCGGATTTTCACTCCGCTCAATGAGTCGTTGTCTACCATACTGAAACAACTTGAGGCATCTCATATGGTAACATACCCAGTGACACAACCCTTTGATGAAAATGTTCCCAAACCTGCCTGGTACAAAGACCATGAATATTGTGATATGCATCGTGTCAAAGGACACAAAATCGATAAATGCCTATGGCTTCACCATTTCATTCAAGACCTCATTGATAATGGGGAAATTGAAGTCGATAGCCCAGAGAAAACCCAAACCCCAAATGAAAAAATGGGGATCTACAAGGAACCTTTCCCTAAACATGGAAAGGCTGAGGAGAGAAAGCCAGATCGAGGGGAGTCATCCAAGAGTTATAAGGCGGCCAACTATTTATATACTAATACTGACAATCACCACTATGACTCACTCATTGGGTGTATTCATTCTCCTCATGACCATATCAATACCATCTGGATAAAAGGGAAGGATTGCACTGTGGTAACAAGGTGTGCTCATCTCACAATCCCCGAACCTTCTCCTGTGACCACACAAGATCATAAGTATAACCTCCTAGATCAACTTGAGAAGACGTCTTCCAAGATTTCTATCTTGGATCTTCTCAAGATATCCACAGTCCATAAGGACATGTTGTATAAAACCCTTCAAGGGTCAGGAGTATCTTTAGAAGTAGATCCTTCGCATATGCTGGCCGCGGTGGAAAACATTGCACCAACTGAGTGCATATCCTTTAGTCATCGGGAACTTCCTAGTGAAGATCCCAAACATAACCTTCCCTTGTACATCGAAGTATTTGTTACCCGTAAGAAGATCAAACGGGTGCTTGTGGACAATGGGTCGGGTCTCAATATTTGCACATTAAAGCTTATCAAACAATTGGGACACAAAGAGGAAGACCTAGAGGCTCAGATAATCACCATAACCACTTACGATAACACGGAGAGGGAGTCAACAGGCACAATCACACTACCTATGGAGGTTGGGCCTACTTGTTATAATATGAAGTTTCATGTCTTGGACTTGGAACTTCCATACAATATGCTTCTTGGTCGCCCATGGATTCATGCCATGCAGGTCGTGCCTTCCACATTTCATCAGTGCATCAAGCTGAAGCATGAGGGACATACTATCACAATACGGGGAGACCCTGAACCTTTTGCTCACTGCAGAGCCCTTAACAACTTTGCTCGCAAAGGTACATTTGCATGCCCTTCAGCCGATATCGCAATGCCTCTTCAGTCTGAGGCCATAGACTCATGGGTGGACTCTGATTTGTTTAGTTCTTGTACTCAAGATGCTTCTACATCTACCTCCCCATTTGACTCTTGGGAGATGAAAGTCTTGGAGTACGGTTGTGGAGAGTATAATGTTCAGTAGGCTCTCTTAGTTTCTGACTTGTCCTTATCACCAAAGACGAGGGGATGACCCAACTACCATTTCAGATGGTCTCAGGATGAGAAAACTATAGGGTCATTCCTACCTGGAGGGTTGCTAGCGGAAGAGAAATTGTTAGACCCACCTACAACTTGGGTTCCAGAAGATACCCAGCCTACTTGCTACCAGATTCCCGGATATGAGAAGTCTAGCCACATGATGTATTCCATGGGCTATAAAGGTTTAGGATATGGTAAAAATGAACAGGGGTAGAGGGAACCAGTCCCTCTCCCACACTTCAAAACAGAGAGGTACAACATTGGAATTAGACCCTACGGGGCACATCCTAATGATCAAGATGCTACCTTGTTCTGAACGTGAAGATAGCTCTGACTATCTAGATAGTGATACGGATTCCCATTGTAGCCTATACGAGGACCTTACCTCCACAAACCTATTTGCTGATACCTCTATCCTTACCATCACACCTGCGGAACCTACCATTGACCTTGTCTACCCTTTCCTAGTTGAATGGGACCAACAACGTCACATACCTCTGGATTTATTTGAGAATGATGAAGCCATTGCAGAGTTCATGGGTGTACGGGATTCAATCCCTATAGGAGACCATAAAAAGGGGTTTTTCATTGACCTGGATACCTGCGCCTACTTCAGAGAGGAAGTTGAGCTTCGTGGTCAGTAAAACTTAAGAAAACGCGAGGGTAAAAGTTCTAAAGAAAAGCCTCGGAAAAATTCAAAGTCTAGGTCGCATAGTGAAAACCTCTTTGAGGCACTGGCAGACCAACAGGTGGAAAAGACAATAGACAATCAAAGTGACCAAGCTGAGGATGAAAATCTCATGGAGACATCCTTGGCCGAAGATCTCAACCTTCCTCCTGATCCTACGCGTATGGAGGACCTATCAAAAATGTTGGTTGAAGAAACTATTGATGTAAACATCGGTACAGAAGAAGACCCTAAGATTGTTAAACTGGGAGCTTCGCTCTTAGCACAGGAGCAGAAAACATTTACAATGTTGCTGTGGGAATTCATTGATGTATTTGCATGGTCCTATAAGGACATGCCCGGCTTAGACCCAACTTTGGTGGTGCACAACTTAGTTGTGCACGCAGATGCTAAGCCTATTAAACAGAAGCTCAGGAAAATGCACCCAAGAGTGGCCCTCTTGGTCAAAGAAGAGCTGGAAAAACTACTAGTAGCCAGATTTATCCTACCCATTGACTACTCAGAGTGGATTTCAAACATTGTTCCTGTGCAGAAGAAACCTGTCAGGATCCGCATTTGTACAATTTTTTGGGACATAAACAAAGCATGTCCTAAAGATGATTTCCCACTACCAAATATTGATATGATAGTTGACTCAACAGTAGGGTATGAAATGCTATCTCTTATGGATGGCTTTTCAAGCTATAACCAAATCAAAATAGCTGAATAAGATCAACATAAAATGGCTTTCACAACACCTTGGGGTACCTTTTGTTATCAGGTGATGTCATTTGGTCTCAAAAATGCAGGGGCTACATATCAAAGAGCAATGACAGTGATCTTTCATGATATGATCCATGACATCATGGAGGATTATGTGGATGACATCTTGGGGAAATCCAAGACAAGGGAGGATCACCCTGTCATCTTACGGCGTATCTTTGAGTGTCTTCGGGAATACAAGGTTCGTTTGAACCCCAAGAAGTGTGTATTTGGTGTCCTATCAGGGAAATTGCTTGGGTTCATTGTCTCACAAAGAGGAATCGAGGTAGACCCTGCTAAAGTGTCTGCTATCACGAGGATGCCTCCTCCTAAAAACATCAAGCAGTTACGCAGCTTACAAGGAAAAATATAGGCTATACACCATTTCATTTCTCAGCTTGTAGATAAGTGCCACTCATTCACTCACTTGTTGAAAAAGGATGTTAACTTTGTCTGGGGACTAGAGCAACAGCAGGCCTTCACCCTACTCAAGAAGTATTTGGCTAATCCACCTGTCCTCATGCCACCAACTCCTGGTGAACCTCTCCTTCTGTACACATATTTTGCCACTCAATTTGCTATTGGTGCACTGCTTGCCCAATACGACCTAAGTCACAAAGAAAAGGTAGTATATTACCTCAGTCGTACTCTCATTGCCTACGAGATTAATTACCCTCAAATTGAGAAGGCTTGCTTGGCTATTGTTTTTACCTTTCAAAAACTTTTCCATTACTTGCTCAATACAAAGACTAAACTCATATCAAAGGTTGACCCTTTGAAATATCTGTTGTCTAAACCCACCCTCACAGGCAGAATGGTTAATTGGATCATTCTATTAAGTGAGTTTGACATTGAGTTTGTGCATCAGAAGTCAGTCAAAGGGCAGATCTGGGTAGATCAGTTAGCAGAGGCACCATTACAAGGAACTGAACCATTGAATCTAGATCTTCCAAATTCTTCATTTCTTTATATTGAGGAGTCCATCATGTAGTAGGTACACTTTGATGGATCCTTTACTTTTCATGGTTCAAGGGCAAGCATGGTGATCATTACTCCTGCTGGGGATCCTATACCGCAGGATTTTCACCTGGGATTCCCTTGCCATGAACAACATTACAGAGTATGAAGCGCTCATCACTGGGATGAAGCTTGCTATAAAATGGGACATCCAACATGTCAAAATTGTTGGTGATTCACAACTGATTATCAAACAGGTCAACAATGAATATAAAGTTAAAGATGAGAAACTCATCCCCTATAAGAAGCTGGTGGAAACATTAAAAGAATATTTTGTGCGCATCACCTTTGAGAAAATTCCAAGGGCACAAAATAGAGCAGCTGACACTATGGCAACCATGGGTTCCATGTTACACATCCCTCTGGGAAACAATGACATGCCCTTCTTTGTGGAGAACCTACGCTAGCCTGTGTACGATATACCAGAGTCTTGTTTGGCTTGTGAAGTTGTTGGTCCCCATTCCCCTTGGTACAAACCTATCTTCAACTACCTCAAAGAAAATGTGTTTCCCCCTGACATATCCCACACTGACAAACAAATCCTTGTTCACCAAATAGCCCACTATACTCTCTTAGGAGGTACACTTTATCGTCGTGGCTACGATGGGAATCTATTACGTTGTCTAGATGTGACGGAGTCGGTCCAAGCTATTAAGGAGGTACATGAAGGAGTGTGCGGAGCCCATACAAATGGGATGGTGTTGGCTAAGAAATTGTTGAGAGTGGGCTACTATTGGCCCACCATGGAAACTGACTACTGCAACTATGTTAGAAAATGTGTATTGTGTCAAAAGTATGGAAATTTCATCCATGCTCCTTCGCAGCCATTGCAGCCCATCACTACCCCATGGCCTTTTTCTAAATGGGGACTAGATCTGATAGGAAATCTTACTCCCACTTCATCTGATGGTCATACTCATATCATCACGGCTACAAAATATTTTACCAAGTGGGTAGAAGATGTTCCTTTGACATATGTCACGGGGGCTCAGATCTCGAAATTTATCATGAATCACCTTATCTGTCGGTATGGCATTCCAGCAGCTATAGTTACCGATAATGGAAAATCCTTTAAGAATAAAACAGTGAAATACCTTTGTCATAGGTTTCAGATAAGGTTGAAGTGGTCCACACCCTATTACCCTCAAGGTAATTGGAAAGCAGAAGCTACAAACAAAACTTTGGTCTGTATCATGGAGAAGATGGTGAGTAAAACAGGTCGTAACTGGCATTTGTAGATTCACCCAGCCCTTTGGGCTTATAGGACCTCTATTCGCACACCTACAGGTGCAACACCATACTCTTTGGTATTTGGAACAGAATCCATCATCCCATTGGAAATTGAGCTTCCTTCCTTAAGATTTTCTCTTAGGGACTATCTGGATAAAGATGAGGATTACAGAGTAGCTAGACTCGCAAAACTGGAGCTTTTGGATGAGAAGCGCATTCACGCCCTGAATCACCTCAAATTATATCAGAACAGAGTCTCTCATAGTTACAACAAAAGGATCATACCTCGTCAATTTGAGGTAGGTGATTTAGTCATGAAAGAGAATCAGTTCAACACACGAGTAGAAAGAGAAAAGAAGGGCAAGTTTGAACCACATTGGTTAGGACCATATGTCATTGTGGCCAAGTATGGCACTGGAGCCTACAAACTTGCCCATCCTAATGGTGATGAACTTCAGGAGCCTATGAATGCCATGCACCTTAAGTGGTTCTATGCTTAAGCATGTTGCGGGGTTGTTAGAAAACATGAAAATACAAAATAAAAATTAAAAAAAAAATCAAAAAAAGAAAAAGAAAAAGCAGGTCATCCATTTGTGAAAACCACACAATGGTGGCACTATGGGTAGGTCCTTAGGTGAAAAGTGGTTTTCAGTGCCTTGGGAAGGCTCATTGTTCACAAGCATCTTACATCTCAGGGTTACTTTTGCTTAGACTAGGGTTAGTCCTGGGTTGCATCCAAGTTTCCTTGTGTGGTATGTTCTTTCCTGGCCCTGATCTGGCTTTTTCTATTCGGTTGATTTATGAAGGGTTGGTCTTTTTTTATCTCCCATCTAAACATTGGGGGCATTTCGGCAAACTTCACCTTCTTGTTTATAAGCACATGGCACCTGCCCTTGTATATTCCTCACCTAACGCTGGGGGCATCCACGTTTCTCAAATACCTTTGAAAAACACAAAAAACATTCAAATATTGAAAAACACAAAAACATTCAAATATTGAAAAAACACAAAAACATTCAAATATTGAAAAACACAAAAAACATTTAAAACATGTCAAAAGCCTAAACAATAGAAAATTGTTTCATGTAAAAAGACTAAACAATAGAAAACTGTTGCACAAAAAGAAATCTTGCAAAAACATAGCTTTAGTTTACTTGCTTTATCATGTTTCCTGCTTTGCTTATTTTCTTGCTTGATTATTTCATGTTATTTGCTTATGTTGTTAGTTGTTTGGACATACTTTTGTAGGTTTTATCTTGTCTTGCTTAGATTATATTCTTTTCTTACTTGTGCATTTTGGATTAGTATGGTTCTTTGTTATGTTGATTTTTTGTTTCCTGTTGCTTAGATTGGTTAGTGTTTTTCTTGTGTTTGTTTGTTGCATGTGTATTGTTGTGTCATCACATCATCATATATCCATCAATATCATCACATCTAACATCATCTATACATCATATATAAACAAAAATGCTAAGTGGTACATCATGCATGTATACTAAGCTAATCATCACATATCGTATCATCAAATGGGGGCAAGAGGGGTTGCACATGATCACAAATCTATCCCCCCCCCACACCAATATCATCATATCATCCCGTTTGGTATGCATCAATAAAGCATCTACAATGTCACATGAGTAATACATTTGATATCATTTAAGGATCTATCATCTACAAAGCAAAACACATGTGTATACATCAAACAACAAGATAACATACATACAAGTGCTGAATCAAATAAACATCCATAGGTACATCCATAAGTACTGAAGAAAATCAAACACAATGTGCATCATCGCATAAACACATGTCTCATTCCAAAAAATATAGTCATCTATATATACATGTGTGTCATATACATCTGTATCATCAAAAATGGTATACATGAGTGCTATATGTCAAAAAGCCTTCATCAGAGGCGTACATCAAAAGTGCCTTCATCTGAGGCATACAAAAGGAAAGATCTATACATCACTCATAAGTACAAAATCCTTCATCAAAGTCATCCATCAAAGAATGATATGAATAAAAGAATCATCTATACATGGGTACTTAAGAATATACTACATGCCTTCATCAAGAGGCCAATAACAAAAATGTCCAACATATCATGGCTGGCTCGTGCCCTCGGAAGGACTGGCTGGTGTGCTGCGTGGGGGTAGCATAGAATGACCTCGGCTAGGTCTGGTAGGTGGCCCTCACGGCTGCTCCACTGAAGCCTGTGCTCCCTCTGACCTCTCGGACCTCTCAGATCTAGCTGACCTGCTAGACTGCTGACTATATGATGGAGCCCTGCGCTCGGCTGGAACGACCTCATAGTATAGGTTCCTGTAGTAGGAAGCTCTGCCCTCTGCGGTGGCTAGGTCTCGGATAATCCATGGCGTAACTGACATCCCATCGGTGCGTCTGAAAGACGCTATCTCCGATGTAACTCTGGCAAGCTCTTCCTGCCCCATGACCCACTCTGCCCTGAGCCTATCTCACTCTATAACCACTGGCTGAAACTGCACCTGTAACTGCTGGTGCATACTCACAACCTGGGCCATCTGGGCTGCCAGCTATTGTATCTGTTGTAGGTGTCCTGCACCATCACCCGTCTGATCTAAGGCCTGGTCTCTCTCGGCCATCACAGAAATCACCTATGCACGGGCCTGATCCCGCTCAGCTATCATAGTATCTACATCAGCTCAAGCCTGATCTCACTCAGCTGTCCTCTGTTGTAACTATTGCTGTAAAGCAGCTATCTATGCAAGGCCTTGGGACTACACCTGTGGCTGTATCAGAGGCTGGGGTTGTGCAGGTGCCTCCATCTATGCCTCTCCCTGTATATCAGGCTGTGCAGGTGCCTCCACCTATGCCTCTACCTGTAGATACCCCTGAATGGGTACCTGTGCCTCTGCCTGTGCCTTAGGCTACCCCGGTGCATGTCTTGCATCCTGTCCATCATGGGGCAGCCCATCAAAAGGATCACCTAGCTGGAAACCTCTTGCATCACCCTCATCATCACTATGACCAAGACACTCATGGGGTGCTCTCACTCCTGCTGCCCATGTTGCCTCTGGAATAGTGAGGCAACGTGGTAAATCTGAAGCATACCACTCCCAGTAATCAATGGCTATACTTGGGTCCCGGATTTGCCTAGCTATATCCTAAGGCTGCAAAGCCACCTGTTGAAAACTGGCCATGGCATGAGCCACCTGTATGCGTGACCCAAAATCAGGACGCTCACGGTCACAGCGTGTGTACCAAATATCTGGTTGTGGCACTCCCTGTACTTGGCCAAACTATCGCTGGCACCTGTCAACTCTATACAGCTCAATGATGTATCTGTGGCTGCCTATAATGAAATTCTCAACTGTGCAGATACTAAGCTCTACCACATCCTCCGCCCACTGAATGTGCCTGTAGGGTCTCCATATGATGTCCCTATCAATCAAGTCATCGAACTCAGTCCTGTAAGGATATACACTGCCTAGGTGATCTCATGGATCCCCACCAACTGGGGCCCACGCCATAAAATTCAGCTCCTCCAAGAGACGAGCATGTAATGCACCTAATGGGCACCCGATAGCTATATGGTCCCATGACCAGATCTGCAGCAATGAGGCTGGTCCCACCATCTTCTGACGGTGGTATGTGATCAGATGTAGATCCCAGTATAAATGGGCCAGTATGCACTGGCCCCAGCAATAGCGCTCCCCACTGAATATGCCATGAACCAAGGGCATCAGGCCCATCGGGAATGAAGTCCCCATCTTATCAGTGAGTAAAAACCCACTGATAAGACACATCACGTAGAGTGGACCCCTGTGTAATGAGTGGTCCGCAATGCAAGCATGCAAATCCACAGTCATACCCTCGCAGGGTATCTCCTCTAGATCAAAAAGCTCACTCAGCGCTGTGGTGAGCAGTCCACGGTCACTTGAATACTCGATCAGTTTGCCTATGATGGGCACAATTAGAATCCTCCAAACATCCTCTAAAGTGATTGTCATCTCCCCTGTTGGGAGCCGGAAACACTGACTCTCGCTATGCCACCGCTCGATCAAGGCAGTGAGGAGTCTGTGGTCTAATGTGATGGAGGGCATCCGTGAGATGGGGCCTAGGCCTACCACCTCTAGGAGAACTCTCATCAGGCGTCGATCATGCTGGTGCATACTCCCCTCTAGCTCCACAATACGGGAGTGACGCTCTCACGTCTGTAACATGGGCAAGCGTCTCTGCACAAGTCAAACAAAAATTCAGCATCTAAGAAAATTCTTATAAGTCCTACCTATCCCTTTTGTTCTGATTCACCCAAACATCTGGATTTTTCTTCTAAATGTCATAGTTTTGGCATTTTTCTAAGTCATTCTTCTACTTTAACGCACCTACGCGCCCCTTTGGGCATGTGCGCCATCATTTCAGCATGCATGCGTGCGTGCTGGAATCTCTTTGGTGCATGTGTTCCCATTTGCACATGTGCATGTACCTTTTCCACCTGTGCCATCATGCACATATGTGCGCATGTTTTCAACACTTGCGCATGCGCGCAGGCATGGTATGCGCATGTGCGCCATCCGTTCGATGCATGTAGCATGTGCGCCTAAGGGTGTGTGCGACAAACATAGTTTTTACCTTTTTGCATGTGTGCATGTGCGCATACGCTCCAAGGGCACCTGCGCCACCAAAATGATGCCTGCGCCCCCATGCACGCATGTGCTAACCTACCCCTAACTAACCTAATTACTAGGTGTTTTAACATTAAATGCGTGCATTAATTACAAAATTGACAAGGAGGGTCAGGGTACTCACAAAATGTCCATCGTCAGAAACTCGAAGGTACTCACAGACTCGATCCACGCATCTCTGACATGCTCATGCTCTCACCATTGTCCTCATAGATATCAGGGGCTCACAGTAAAAATCAGCAGAAGCTCGATAACAAATGATTCAGTCATGGTGATTTACCCCACCTCGTGAGGGGTATATTAATCTCTTTTCACTCCTCGTGATGCCTGGAAACTCACCGTGATCACCAGGATCACTATAATTCTTATTCTATCCACCGTGAATGATTATTTTATTTTTTAAATAATTATTTTCCCTCCTTTTTCATCGTATTGGGGCATTTTTGTCGCTCGGTACCCCTTTCTTCTCCCTAGGGCATTTTTCTTGCTCCTAGGTGATTTTCTTCTCTACACTTCACCGAATAATTATTTTAAATGATTATTCTACTAATTTTTCATCTAGCAGGGGCATTATTTGTCACTTGCTCTCTCTTTCTTCCCCCAGGGCATTTTTCTTGCATCTGGGAACTTCATTTCAATTCTTCTACTTGCTTCTACGCGGTCACCATCCACCAAAAATCGAGAAAACAAAAGCAAAAACAATATATATCCATATCAAAAATCCAAAAACAAAGCAAAAATCTCTGCAAAAATCCTAAAAATTGTAAAAACCTACAAAAATAGGTAAACTTGCTTATTGCAGCTGAAACTTGTGTCCAACGCATGGTATTCTTTCCATATCCTACTGGCGTGTTTTGCATCTTCACCGATATAATGACTTGAGGATCATCAGATTCACAAAACATCACAAAGCTAGTTGCTTGCTTTATCTATACTCTGGGGCACATTTGGTTTCCTAACCTGTTGTTTCGTTGCATACAAAGCTTTCTCCTTGGACCCCGTGTCCATCATCATTTCCCCTTGCATGTATCCTTGCTTGGGGCATCATTTTTAACCCTTGTCATCAATCACGAACATGTGGATATCTTCAGCTTGATTAACAAAACATTTGTACAATTGTCTTGACCATTGTTGTTTGAAATATGTGTGTTGGTACTTGTTTTCCCTGTTAAATAAGTTTGTTTTCCTTCTCGTATTGCATTGCATTATGTATGTTGCATTGAGTTGGTACTTTGAGCAATGGACAATTGTTTGTAGTCTGGCTTTTCATGTCATTCTACTTTTTTCATATGCTTACATTTTTAATAAGGACCGATGATGTAGTTCTTTTGGCAATATGATGACACAAAAAAATTTCTGGTGCAAAGGCTCAAGGCTAAGCTCTTCTTCCCCTTTCTCCGTATTTCTTCTATATCACATTCCTATTAACACTATTCTTCCATTTCACTTGGGGCATCCTGCCTCTCCCTATTCTTCTATCCATTTCTCACCTTTTTCGATCGTCGATCATCTTCCTTCATCACCCCATCGACACTCGAGGGGGCATCTCTCCCTCCTACTAATTTTTCTTCCACCCCTTCAAAAATTTCATCCGTCTACAATCTTTGAAGTGGAATCACTTATGCCACCCCAAAGAGGGGCAAATTTAGACACCTATAATTATGCCCCTGAGCAATTTAATACTTAAATTGCGCTAATTATCTCCTTTCCCACAAATTGATGACATATCATCAATAGCACTCATCTTCCCTTCCATTGTCGTTAATTAATTACATTACGCTAATTAATTAAGTCACCTATCCAACACATACCCTAGTTAACGACCTTTCATTAATTAACACCTTCTATCTAGCCTAATTAATTATTATTAATTAATTAGCATCCCTTCTCATTTAATCAATAAATCACTATTTAATTGATTAAATCCCCTCCTAATGGTCTAAATCACACTAACACCCTTCTAAAAGCTTATAAAAGCTTTCACATGTATTAATTAATCCTCTTGATTAAATAATACACCCCCTTTATCCACATAAGCCACTAAAGGACAAACTAAACCCTCCTAAAGTTGACTTAACCCTATCTAAACCCACCTTATCCATAACTAACTCTAATCTCCACATAGTCCCACATTCATGAGAATATGTGGAATCCTTTATCCCTTGGGCTATATAAACAACCCTCCCCCTACTTCTACACCTACACCTAAACTTCTTGAGAAAGTAAATGCAAAGCATATAGCCAAATAGACTAAGAGCTTGTTGTTTGTTTTGTTGAGAGTTCATCATCTTGAAGAGTTAAGCCTCTTTCTTAAGTGCTTAGGTCATATGGGAGGTGTCAAAGGGGTCTTGTAGCCCAACTTTGATAAGCCCTCATTCCTAGGTTCTTGGAACACTAAGGACAACCATTTTTGATAGCCATGGAGCTTACTTAGGTCCCTTCATTTATTTTTTGTTAGAGATTAGAGGAGTTTAGATGTTTAACATTGTTAGTTTCAAAGTTTTGTATTGATGAATGTTAGCATCTAACCCTTGTTTAATTCTTATCATGATGGTGCTTAATATGTTGTTTAATCTTTGCTAATTAAGGCTATTTAGGTGTTAGTCTTTTACTTGTATTAGCATTAGTTTTAAAAACAACACATGCACACACAACCCACTCTGTAAGCAAATTGTTGAGGACACGCAGAATGATAAATAAAATTCATTGTTTCCTGAGGAAGAACCCCCACACTCTGAAACTGAGTAGAATGGTGATTCTAGCACACGTATCTAGATGGAATAAATGGTCACATTCCTTTCCTCTGGCACATACCCTCCCAGTTTGAAAAAAGTAAAGAGGCGACATCTGAGGTTGTAGTCTATTCCACATGTGCTAATTTATGGGATTCTCTTCAAAAGAAATATTGATGGCATGCTACTGAGGTGCATCGATGGTGTGAAAATTAACAAAGTGTTAGCAAAAATTCATGATGGATTCTTTGGGGGACACTTCTTTGCCAAAGCAACAGTGATGAAGCTCATCAAGACAAGATACTTTTGGTCTGCCCTGTTCGCGGATGCACATAAGTGGGCTATGAAATGCAAAGAATGTGTTTTCTTTGCAAGAAAGAATAAATTGGCAGTACTTCCCCTCTAGCCAATCCAAGCAGATAAAACTTTTGCACAATAGGGTCTTGAATTCATAGGCATGGTCAATCCTCCCTCGAGTGTTGGGCACAAGTGGGTGTTGATAGCAACAAATTACTTCACCAGATGGACAGAATATTTCATGCTCAAGGAATCAACCGATTCACTCATCCTTGAATTTCTCGAAGGCATTGTAACAAGGTTTCGAATTCCTCAGACCATTATCTTTGATAATGCAAAATCCTTCCTTGGTACTAAAATTTCTAATTGGGCACTCAACCTTTGTATTTATTTGAATACTTCTTCCAACTACTGCCCTCAAGGTAATGTTTTGGTAGAGTTAACTAATAAGAACCTGATCAAAATCATGAAGCGGACAATTAATATCAACTAGAGGTAGTGGCACACAAAGGTCTCGCATGCTTTGGGAAGATAAAATCACGATTAAGACGGCAATAGGAACTTCACCTTACAAGCATGTTTATGGAAAGGAAGCTAAACTTCCTTTGTCTCTCGAGTTACCTTAATTATAACTTTCCCAACAGTTGTAGTTTAAGGGTGCGGATCAGAGAGAAATTAGAATGACAGAGTTGGTTGAACTTGAAGAATTGAGAAACTCTGCCATGATCAAGTTAGAAAAAAATCAGCAATCGACAAATACGTCATTTGACATAAAGGCTAGAACTCAAGCTTTCAAATTTGGTAATCTGGTCTTAAAATAGGATGTTGACAGAGCCAAACCAGGGTGTCATTCAAAGTTTTATACACTTTGGAGTGGCCCATACATCATCATTTATTGCAAGGAGGCTAGTTGTCTCACCTTGATGGAGGTGTGCTACCAATTCCAGTCAATGAGATTCATCTCAAGCACTTCCATTAAGTCTTCTGTATCATTTTATATATTAGAATAGTTTAATTCCTCCAAGTGCGTTGCGTGCCCATTTTCTGTTTATACATAGTTATTTCCTTTCGTGTGCTCCTCGCATAAACTCTTCTTTTTCTTCTAGGATATCAATTTGTTTCAGGGATCTTCCAACATTTTTCAACAGTCTTCCACTCTCATGAAATCTAGATCATAACATCTTCACATGAGAGTAGTAGTTGTTCAGAGTTTAGATAGTGCTTAAAGATGACTTCAGGGGTGGTTCTTCAAGTTGCAGATCAAAATTTCTTGTTTTTAAGCTGATTCTATGCCTAATGAATGCTTCAAGGCTACTAATATCTTTCATCCAGCAGGAAGATGGCCCTGAAAATTTCAAAATTGTTGTCCAAAATAACTCCCCTAGTTATTTTGACAACTTACATCCTCATTATGGCTCTGAAGTTCAACTATTGCAGGTTGCACACACTCTGGTTGTTATTTTGGCATAAATGACTTGGTTGTAGTGCTTCTAGGAGCCGTAGCGCGGTCTTCTTCTCTGTACGCCTCTACATTCCCTTTCATTCTTCTAACTCCTTCCATTTTCCCCTTACGTGCACTCCCTGTGTGCACGCCTACTTCCCAATTGTTTATGCACCCTTCACACACACCCTTGACTTGCCTTACAAATTTGACTAAATACTTCCCATATGCACCCCTCTTACGTGCTGCCTCCCACATTCCTCCTTCACACCTCTTGCTTTCGTGCACCCGCCTTGCACATTCTTCCGCGCCGATCACTATGCCACATGGTAGCTTGTCATATTGAGTGTATCACATGTAACCTATCAAAGTGCACCAACTGGGTGCCAAATCCTTGTAATAAACCAATGCGTGACACATGGCAGAAAAGAAAAATCAAATGAACATTCAACTGATCAGAGCGTGCCACGTGTCATTTCATGTTCATTTTGCACCGTAGACTTCATATCGTTATAACTTCTGCTACATAGCTCAGATCCATGTGCTTTTGGTCTTGTTGGAAAGCTACTAATGTGGGCTACACAATGAAACATTCAAAATCAGATTTTTGGTGGGATTTGGTTGGTGGGAAATAGGGAAATGCATCTTATGACATTAATGCATAGATTTAGTTAGCTCAACCACCCTGATTTGATCTGATTTGACCTCCTTCCTTCTTCCACACGCAAAACAAACATTAGAAGGTGGCTCTAACATCCTTGCAAGTGGATTTGTAGGTAATTATTACTTGTTGTTGGTGGTTGAACTTTTAAATATGAATTTCCCTCTTCTTTCTCATCCTTTCCTCTCCTTCTTTTATAAATTACATGAGCATTATTTAGGTAGTTCCTTGAATTTTGAGTTGCAAGCCTTTGGATCTAGTTCTTTGCATGTGGATACTCACCTCTTCCACCATTGTAATTGACTATGCATATTTCAAGAGCAATAGAAGTTTATTTTTTGGTTATTCTCTACCTTAGCTCGTTTTGTTGCATCTTCTTACCTTTCCCTTTGCGTTGATGGTTTGGTGTGAATTTTCAAGTCCCTTGTAGGCCCCTTTTCGATTTTGCTCCATGAAAATGGATGCATAAGTGTGTTCAGATTGTGGCGCACGTGTATGACCTCTCTGCATTCATTTCTCTCCATTTTCACTCAAAGTTAATTTTGTTCATCCCCCTCTTTTTGGTGTTATCACCTCCTTTTAGTTTATATTTCCCTTTTTCATGCATCTCCTTCTCACCCCGGTCCCTTAGAATCATAGAGTAGTGATAGGTAACTACATTTCCCTTCCTAGGAGTAATTTTAGCAATAGAAATAGGTAGAGGAAGCGGCCTTCCCCGGAGGTTTGTCTCAAACACGTAAGGTCCCACAACTTAGAGACAACCCCATGTTGCATTTAAATCCTAGTCCATCATGATCTGGGACGTGTAATTTTGAGCACCAACAGGTACCATGAAATGAAGGACTATCGAGATATCAACAAAACTTTACTAATAGAGTCGAGGGAGGTAGATACATGAGAAGACTCTGTAGAGAACCAGATTACACATGAATAATAGGATTTAATTGTGGGTGCAAGTCCATATACCAATGTTGTCATTGCACGAATAATATCTCCACCAAAAGAGGATGTGAAACATTTGTTCAACTCGCGGATGTGGGTAAATGGTACGGATCTTCTCTTTATTCTAGATAGTGGTAGTTAAAAGAATATAATATATGTAGAAATATTAAAGAGGATAAATTTGGTAACAACTCTTGACCTACAACCATACTTTACTTGTTGGGTTAGTGAAGGAGGAGACATCAATGTGAATCGACGGTGTCGCCTTCCCTATTTAATCAAACCATTCAAAGATGTGGTGGTATGTGATGTCGCACCACTAGATGTCTGTGATGTACTTCTTAGAAAACCACACATGTGGGATTACAATGGTGTCTATGAGGTGAGGCCTAGGAGTGTCATCATTAATCTAGGTCGTAAACACTACCGCATCCCAAATATAACCCCTACCGAATCAATGGTTCTAATTAGTGTAAAGTAGTGTCAAAGGTTGATTTCTCAAAACTAGGACCTTTGTCCTACTAATGATCAAGCTTAAGGAGAAGAAAAAAGTCATAGTAACCATAAGAGAAATGCAATGAGTCCAAATTGTATAGAAAAATCAAATAGATTAGATGACACATAAATATGTAGATGTATTCATACCGGTGACATGTCTACCTCGTCTTTGATAGGTAAAAAATACAAGTAGTTTGGTCCCTAAAATACTAATCCCAAATGGGCCCTTGTATAGGAACACAATAATTGAGAATGAAGAGATCAAGCATCAGATTCAAGAGTTAATTCAGAAGGGGCACATTGGACCAAGTGCATAAACTTTTGGAAGTCTTTCTCAAGAGAAATATGGGACATAACAACCTTCCATTAACTATCGAGCCTTGAACGAAATCATAGTAAAGAATTGATACTCACTTACATGATTTGATGAGCTCCTAAACCAGCTTAGGGGAGCTAAATTCTTAACTAAGATCAATCTCAAGTCGAGGTACCACCAAGTTTTCAATGATCCCATAGATTTTGGAAAACTACATTCAAATCCAAGAAGGGATTATTTGAATGGTTGGTCATGCCCACGTCATGAATTTTGGGCTCACGAATGCACCTGCAACATTCATAAGGATGATGAACAACATCTTGCGAAAATTCATTAATTCATTTGTGGTTGTATACCTGGATGACATTTTGGTCTTACCGGTAAGACATGGGAGGAGCATGTTCAACATGTCTAACAGGTTCTTCATCCCTTGCATCAACACGAGCTCTATTCCAACATAAATTATTTTTTTGTTTGTATGGAGGGTATCCAATACTTGGGATACATCATAAATAATAACGATGTGCATGTGGACCTAGAAAAAATCCAAGTCATCTGTGACTGACCAACATCAAAGATCATCGTTGAACTCTGAAGTTTTTTGGGACTAGCCATTTTTTATCGTAGGTTTGTACTTGGTTTTTCTCACATTGCATGGCCTTTGAATCAAGTAACACACGAATGAGTAAAAGAAAAGATCATATGGATAGAGGCACAACAAAAGGAATTTGCATGAATGAAGGAGACACTATGATCTCCATTAATTTTTTTCTTTCTAGATTTGCAACAGTCATTTGAGATTAAAAAAAATGCTCCAAAATATGCAATTGGAGCAGTCCTTACCCAACATAGGCATCTAGTGGAATACTATAGTGAGACATTCTTTGACATAGTGGGCAGGTACCCGACATATGATAAGGTTTTTATTCCATTATACAATCCTATAAACAATGGAAGCACTACATTTTAGGAAAAAACTATCAAACACACATATCTTAAGCCTTTACAATTCATGTTCACCCAAGGCACATTGTAGAATGATTGTCATCACAAGTGGTCCACACATATGTAATAATTCCATCTCAACATCCTACATAAAAAAGAGAGTACAAATTTGGTTGTTGATTTTTTGAGTTAGCCCCCAATTACCTCCCTGATAAAAATCCTTGACTCATGTGGACATGAGACATCAGAGCGGTCTCAAAAGTATGCACGTGGTCTTGAGTTTTCTGACATCTATCAAAGGCTTGGGGATGGAAAAATGTTCTGGACTATCATTTACATGAAGGGATTTTATGCCACATGGGACACCTCTGTGTTCCTATATAGGAACGTCACAAACCGTTCTAGGAGGCTCACTAGAGTATGGTTGCAGGTCACTTTAGAGTAGAGAAAATAATGGCAATCTTGCATAATTATTTCTACTCGCCAAATATCCATCACGATGTTACCATATACATCAATTATTTTACATCATATGTGATTTCCAAGCTAACCAATCGAAAGAAGGGCCTTTATACCCCTCTGCCAATTACAGGAATACTGTGAGAGTCTATCTCAATGGATTTCATGTCAGGTATCCTTTCCACCAGGGATGACCATGACTATGTTTTTTTGGTGGTTGACAGGTTCTCAAAAATGGTAATCTTGGCACCTTGCAAGAAGATAATATTTTTGGATAAGACTAAAAATCTCTTCTTTGAGAACGTTTGGGTTCATTTTTGCCTTCCAAAAAGTATTGTATCAGATTGGGGTTCTAGGTTTGTGGGGGTATTTTGGTTTGCACTATGGTCCATGATGGACATAAAACTGAACAATTCCACCCTCAAACTGATGGAAAAATAAAGGTATTCAACCGTATTATTGTGAATATTCTTCATATATATCACTCCAAACATCCACGCACCACATTACAGTTGTGTGAATAATGCAACTGAGGTTGAGCTGATGTGTCTAAGATCAAAACTCTGCAATATTTAGGGGTGAATCTTGACCTTTAGACAAAGAACGATGGTATTGAAGATCAATATGGGGGAAAACCTTGACCTTGGTTAGAACACGATGGTCCAGATGGGTGTCAACTCTCGAACCTATTAGATATTCTCCATTTTTTTATTTCGTCCCTTTGAGCTCATATTATACTCACGTGAATAATGTAAATGAGATAAAACCTCTATTTTCATACAACTGTTGAGCTTATGACTGGAAAAATAGGTTCTTTGCGCCACATGAACTAACCTATGCGGATGGGTTTTGACGCTTGAATCTATTGAATTTTACCCTTTTTCAATTTGATCCCTACGAGATCATATTGCACTCACACAATGGTCTAGAAGATCAATCACCACCATATGTATCTCCTTACCACATGTAGCAAATTTGCACTGTGTAGATTTGACCTTTGGTCAAAACAAGATAGTCTTGAAGATTGACTACCACCATTTGTACCTCCTAGCCACATGTAACGAACGTTAACTTTATATATTTCAGAATGATGCACCATTTAAATGCCAAGATTTGTGGCATGTGAGAGTGACGGGCTTCGATGTTTTCCACTTCGAACTAGTTAGATTGCCAAAACTCATATGGCTCAGTTATGGCTCAAACCATATCACTAAACTTTGGAAGGTTGATGGCTACCATGTTTCACCTCAAACCACTTACCTCGATCGAGGTAGAGTAATGTTCACCAAATTTGAAACCCCCTGCATTGTTTTGACTTTTTTTATCATTGTTACTTGGCACACATCAACAATATTATTTTCAAATGTTGCACCATTTAAATATCAAGATTCATGGCTCTTAAGAGGTTCGAGATTTGATGTTTGTTAACGTTTTGAGCATATCAGTCAAGTCGTCAAAACTCTTATGCCTCAGTTATGGCTCGTGCAACCCACCAAACACTAGAACACAAATGTTAGCCATGTTTCACCCCAAGCCACTTGCCTTGCTTGAAGCCAAGCAATGTTTGCCAAGTATGGATTCCCCTTTCACTCTGACTTCATTGATTGTTCCCACTTGGCATGCACCAACATCCTACAACACTTTTAGACTTAAGAGTGAAGTTTAACAATAATGGATGTCCCACACGGTATAATCCTTTTTAACTATAAAGTGAACCAAAAATTAAGTTCCACTCGATTCATCACCTTCAATGCTTCTATCGTACATTTCACATACAATTTTCTAATTTATTAATTTGTGTGCATTGAGAGTTCCATGTAGAATTTGGACAGAGTTGCAGTAAATTAAACACAGAATAATATCACTGTATTGAATTCTATTACATACATTGAAATATATATAGGAGACGGTGGTCCTATATTTTAGAAAGTGGGTACAACAATTTCTCCACAAATATATCGCAATTTCCTAAGATCGTGAGTTGGGTGAAATACTCCAAACTCATGTTCAAAACTATTACAACAAACTAATAATATATTATTGTTACACAAAAATAATATATTATTAACATAGCTAAATAAAATTTACCGAAGTAAATGCTAATACATTTCCTAACATTCCACCGACATCGGCCTTTACAAATAGGATATTTTCCACAAAAACATGGTGTATGAATAATGAGTCCACAATGGAGAGGATGCACTAGGGAGTGCATGGACAAACAATTTAAAATTATATTAGATGTACTTACAAACAAATCCCACACAAATTTCGAATCAAATCGTGAAGTCCAATCTCGAAGTGACATAGAGAAAGACAGGTGGTTGTCATCAAGTGTGAGTTACTACTTTTCTTCCCAATGGCTATTCATAAAGGGAAAGGAGCCAATGACCATGAATGGTCCAATGGAATAAAGTATCATTAGTTGTTTGAATTAAAGTGAGCACATGTCACTTTTAATATTAAAAGTTAAATATAAACTAGTCAATAAAACAAGTCACATCAATAAAGCAACCAATGAAATTGTGACACATAAATAATCCATAAATTGTGACTTTATTAGTAAGTAATGGGTCACCTTAAATCTATTTATATTCAAAATGCCCGAAATTGTCAACATATTCCCCCCAGTAGCGCATTTTCCCCTCACCTGCAGGCTGCGCACATGGAAGATAAGTTGGTGTTTCGCTCGGAATGTTTCGGCTTTTGGGAATAGAGTTGCTTCTATCCTTTCATTCCTTTTAGAAAAAAATAAGGGTTAGGGCTAGGAGGAATACCTGTTGAACGTCGAGATGGTGTGCGCGTACCGTAGAGAGAGATCAGGCTGATTGCAAAGAACTCCTTTTTGTCTTGGAAGGACTACCTACAAATAAGAACACAAGACCACAAGATTTTGATTAGACAATAAATGAGGGAACTGCCTTGGGCCCAGGAAATATAAAACTTCCTTTCGAAGGTGGTCAGTTCCCCTGCTAATATGAATTAACACCAAAGACTGTAAAATATCAATTTAATTGCTTCGTTGAAACGGGTAGGGGAAAAGGCTGGTTACTGGTTTTGAGTCACAATAACCGATACCGGTTACTGTCAACCGATATCGGTAGGGGCTTTGTTTTTGGGACTTTTGGTGAGGGTCGGTTGTAGGGTAGTTGTGTTGTTTGTAAGGCTGGTATATGAGTGATATTAGGTAATGGGGTGATGAGAGGTAAGTGAATGATAGTTAGATGTAATGTGTTGCTGGGTAGTGGATCTAGGAATGGATTTATGAGGACTGTGATTCAAAAGTCTAAGAAATGTTATTAAAGAGGACATGCAAGATATAACTTACTGGTTATTGATGAAGATGCAGGTCCAAGAACTGTGATGACAAAGGCAGAACTCAGGTAGGATGGCCTGACAATCAGAAGATGAGATATCTCCCTCCCGATGATCAGCTGAGTGTCACAGGGCTCTGGTTATTCAGTTGCAGTCTTGGGCTTGATCTCCTTCACTGCAAACTCTTTTGGTTTCTTCACTTGTCTCTGCTCGGCCAAGTAAAGATCTGGATTCTCTTGATCGCTTCTGATGATCCCGATCGATCCAAAAATCCTTCGACCTTTGTTTCTGGTTAGGGGAGCCCATTTACAGGGAACCGATGGCGGTTACGTAACCGACGGCGGTCGAGTAGGAACCGGTATCGGTCAGGTCAAAGTGGGCTATTTTTAGTAAAATAGCCAACTTTCCCTCCTTTTCTCCCGAGAGATTAGTTGAGGGCTTGGTCAAGTGACTAGAAGGTCGGTTTTGGGTGCGAGAAAGGGGTCATTAGTCATGGGTGTAGATGTGGACCAAGTTATAGGTCTTAATTAGGTTAGTTTAGGGTTTGGACTAGGTCATGATGAGGTGGCAAAATGAGGTGGCAGGTAAGGTGATGTGGATTTATTAATTATAAGGTAATTAATAAATAATTGTGTAAGGTTTAGGTGATGAGGTTAGGTTGTGAAATGAGATGCGGGTCACAAGGGGTCGTAAGACACAAATTTGGTGTCTACATTAGCCCCTTATTGTCGTGTAGCTTGTTTTGTAAAGCTGCACGGACAATAATATGAAGTGGTTTCCCCTGTTAAGGGTATAGGTAATCCCCCTCAAATCTATCACAGATTGAGAGAACGTGAAATCAGGGATAGGGTTGATAAAGGGTAAATGGTGTAGAGATGATGGTGAGATGGTGGGGTAGGTCCAAGGAAGCAGGCGCACGTTGAAATGCATTAGTGCGACTAGGGTATCATGATTTGACGAGCAAACCAGCAATGCATAGGCAAAGGTCGATAGTTTATCCAAACAAGGGTGATATAATCCTGGTATCCAAGGCATAGGAAGTAGCTCCAGGGTATATAACGGGTAAGGTACAGGAACGTTTGGGCATGTTCGGCAGTACCAAATGGTTGGTTTGGTTGAGATAAACGTCACGGTCTAGGTCTAGGAAAAGTTGGTCGACAGATCAAGTCAAGGACCCTAATCATGCTAAAACACGAACAGGTGAGCTCGATTGAACAAAAAGCTACATGATGGGTGGATAAAAGTGTATGTTGTTGATGTTGGGCGGGGTATTTAAGTGGTACGGCCTTGGGTCGGGTTGATTGATTAGTGAGGGCCGTAGGTCAGGCCAAATTGTTGGGTTGTGGCCTTGGGTCGGGCCAAATGGTTGGGGTGCGGCCTTGGGTCGGGCCAAATGGTTAGGGTGAGGCCTTGGGTCGGGCCGGATGGGTAGAGTGAGGCCTTGGGTCGGGCCGGATGGGTAGGGTGAGGCCTTGGGTCGGACCGGATGGGTAGGTTGAGGCCTTGGGTCGGGCCGGATTAGGTGGTTGCGGCCTTGGGTTGGGCCAAATAGGTTGGTTGCGGCCTTGGGTCAGGCCAAATAGGTTAACAAAGGGGGTTGCAGTAAAGGTTGATATAGGCGATGTTATGAGAAAGGGCGATTAGTAAATAGGGGCAGAAGTTGGGAGAAGAGTTGGAGAAAAACCGATGTCGATTGTAGGCCAAATGGTTGGGGTGAGGCCTTGGGTTGGGCCAAATGGTTAGGGTGAGGCCTTGGGTTGGGCCAAATGGTTGGTTGCGGCCTTGGGTTGGGCCAAGTGGGTAACAAAGGGTTTGCAGCAAAGGTTGATATAGGCGATGTTTGTGAGAAAGGGCGATTAGTAAATAAGGGCAGAAATTGGGGGAAGAGTTGGAATAAAACCGATGTCGATTGTCTATGACCGATATCGGTTAAGAAACCGATACCGGTTCCTTAGTAAAACTGATATCGGTTATAGGTCAAAAACCTATAAAAAGAAAAATACGGCCTGTCATTGTCACATTTGCAATTTGAAAACCAATTTGAGTTGTCTGAGGTGGAGAGTTGAGATTGGAGCATTTGTTGATTGAGGTGGCACTATTTGAGTGGAGGAGTGAGTTGTTAGTGGGCCCGAGTGAGGAGGAGGCAGCAGTTGATTGGTGGAGGACCCAGAAGAGGACAGTTAGAGCCATGGCACAGCCAGGAGGAGCAGGAGGGGCTGGACCAGCTGGACCACCACCACCCATCCCACCACGACGACGTGTCGTCGTACCGGTAGGTTCGAAACCCCTCATTGTGTGCATTTTATTGCATTATGCTATATTTGGGGTTTTGGGTAGGAATGTACATTTTTTAGAAAATAATTAAGAAATGGAAATGATTTGAAAAAGGGAGAGGGTAGATAGGTGAAATAAGCCAAGGCGGCTGGGTGGGTAGGTTTTTAGGGTGTTTGGGTGGGTAAATTGGTAGAAATAGGAAAAAATGTAGTTGGGGGGGTTGCGCGGGGTTCGGCTCCGGAAATTTACAGTGACCGATGTCGGTCGCTAAGCGACCGGCATCGGTCATGGAGTTTTAGGGGCAGGGTGGTTTGTGGGTGACCGGCGTCGGTCGTATAGCGGCCGGCGTCGGTGGGTAGGTTTTTGTTTTTTTTTTTTTTTGTTTTTTTTTTTTTTTTGGTTTGGGTTTGGGTTGTGTTGTTGTTTTGAGTTTGGGTATGGTGTGGGTTGTGGTGGGGGTGTGAAGAGGGAGGGGGGTATCGTAGAGGTTCTTAGGGTAAGATAGGTGAGCGTAGAGGGTATAGAGTAAAGTAGATGTTGTGATAAAGAGTAGGGCTAATGTAGGGAGTTGGTTTTGCAGGCACGTCAGCAGCTGACGATGCGGGACAGGATGCCCCCGCTGTTGAGACGGATGCGACCACACGTGTCCGCAGCACACTGGGCCATCATGCGCGAGGTGGGACTTGGCGGAGTCCAGCGTTATAGGGCCATAGAGAGAGATCACAGTTTGATGGTCGCCCTCATCGAGAGATGGGATCCGGCGACCAATGTGTTCCATCTCCCTACTGGGGAGATGACTATTACATTGGAGGATGTGTACCGCATCCTTAGACTGCCGATTGATGGAGAGGTAGTCTTTCAGGTGGACGCAGAGACCGCCATGGACAGCATCCTACACGTATTCGGGGATGCAGCTGCTCTACTGACATATCACAGCGCGAGTATCGCGTATGGGGATATGTACCGAGCCCATCGCCATGAGACACGGCTTGCCGTGCTGATGATGATCGGGATCACCTGCTTCGCCCTCCCAGACTCAGAGGGAGGCCGCTTTCCACGGGTGCTTATGGGGGTGCTACATGAGATGGTGGAGGAGCACACATGTTATGCTTGGGCACCAGTATACCTGGTGCAGTTATATCGAGAGCTGTGGGGCTATCGCCGGATGAGGCGATTCGGGATTTGTTCAACGTTTTTGCTTCACTGTTGGGCATATGAGCACATCATATGCATTAGACCGGTAGGGCTACCCCAGCAGCCAGGGCCATAGGTCATTTAGAGATACGGCTTTCAGAGGTGGTTGGGGGTCGTGGGCCAGCCACGAGCAGTGCTTGCAGGGCGGGACGTTGCTTATTACAGACATTTATTAGAGGGCCTGACAGCGGCAGATATTGTATGGAGACCGTATAGAGGTCATCACCCCCGTGGAGGAGCCCGATCACAGCTGAGATGGATCCAGTATACATTCTGGATTGCAGGACGGAGGCCAGGGGAGTATGAGCGGATACCCCTAGAGAGGGTACGCAGGCAGATGGGGCTGCGACAGGATGAGCCACCTCCCTTCCCTCAGTACCGGAGGGATGATGTAGAGGCCCCACTGCCTGCACCACAGCCTGTGGACCCAGATTGGGTTGCTGAGAGGCCGGCAGATGACACTGTAGATGATGCTGGTTGCACAGGTGCATTTTTGGTATGGTGGGCGGGGGAGAGAGCCGCGAGGAGAGCACAGCCCGCACAGCCTGACTTGGCAGCGGTGATAGCAGAGAGAGATCAGCTCAGGGGCCAGGTGCAGCTATTACAGGGGCAGCTGGCTGCTGCACAGGCACAGATAGGTGTCTTACAGGGGCAGCTAGCCCAGGCGCAGGTACAGGCACAGGCTCAGGCACCAGTGGCACCGGCACAGGTACAGGTACAGGTACTGCCCCAGCCACAGGCACCACCAGTGGCACCAGCACAGGCACAGGGGGCACTGGTAGTAGGTGTCAGGGGACCAGCCCCAGCACCTACGGTGGCACGTGAGCGTTATATGGAGGCTAGAGCGGAGGCCCGGTACTATCAGGATATTCTTGATGGTACCGGGGCTGATTATCAGCCATATGCGGCACATAGAGCAGAGACCTCTCGGAGCCAGAGATCTCAGGGAGGTGCAGCCACAGCTGGTGGGTCTGTGACAGGCAGGAGGCGAGAGGCGGCGCAGGGACCAGCAGGGAGACAGGCAGAGGGAGGTGGAGAGAGCTGAGGGGTCCCTGCACATTTTTGTATTTGTATATTGGATATGGGCACCGGTCTGCAAACCGGTTATGTTTATAGAGGCCTGCATGCCTATATATTATGTATTCATTCATTCATTCATTTATTGTATATACCGGCCTGCGAGCTGAGTACGGGTTGTACAGTTGATACCAGCCTGCGAGCCGAGTATGTTTTTGATATGAGAGACCGGCCTGCGAGCCGAGTCGAGATTATTGACAGTTATTGCGGCCTGCGTGCCAGCTTTGTTGTATTATGAGATCACAGAGGCCCCGATGCAGGGCACATTGTATATTTGAAACTTTGTATATATATAGATATGATGTTTTGACCCACATGCTGTGCGTAAAATGTGTTAACTGTTTTGTCGATGGTTTGTGATATTTTGAGTGTATGATGAGTTTGATTTACATGGTGTTTTATATTAATGATGTTGATGTCTTTTGTTGATGGGATGTATGTAGATATAAATGATGAGTTTAATTGACATGTTATATTATGAAATGTTGTATGTTTTGGTTGCTGGTGAAATTGAATGTATGTGGCTGTTGAGTTGGATCCAAATGGTATATAGATTAATGGTTTTTGATATCGTTTGTTGATGATTTGTTTATTTTTGTAATGTAGATAAATGATGTTGATGAAATTGTAATGAGATGTGGATTTAATGTATGATTATAGATAACGGTGTTGTTATGTAGGAAAAGGGACAGCACCACAAAAAATTAGGTAGAAAATAAAGAAAAGAACTATATTTGAAAAAGGTAGGTATATGACCGATATCGGTTATGTAACCGATGTCGGTAGATGTTAGACCGATATCGGTTAGATAACCGATACCGGTTATTCAAGTATGAGTTTTTCTAAAAATAGAAAAGCTTGGGTGGCAACTGAAGTTCTTATTTTGAGAGCCATGCAAGTAGTTAAATAAGTGAACGCGACGCTTTTTGACGACTAAGACAGGTAATTGCATGAGAGATTTGAGTGATAAGGAGAAAAGAGACAGGGAAAGTGAATGTGAGTGGAGAGTCAGAAGGCGGAAAGGAAAATTTGAAAAGGGTGGTGAACATGGCAGAATGAGGAGAAGCATCCAACAGGTAGGGACAAGAGGGAAGACAAGTGCCACCTCAAGCTGCTGCAGCCCAAGAGGTAAACGTCTTGTTTGTAATTTGATTCTTGCATGGTTTGTGAATAGGATGAGGGAGATTAAGTAGAAAAAGATGAGAAAGAAAAAGGTGATAGGTAATGATTCGGGATAGGGTGAATGTGATGGGGTAGGCAGTCAGGGGTTTCGGGCATGTTCGTATGTACAGAGAAGGAGAGACGATCAAATTATTATTATAGGTGGTGTTTTTAGGCAGGGTGTGTAAAGTTGATGTCGACCGATGTCGGCTTAGGTAACCGGCATCAGTTAAGGAACCGATACCGGTTATCTAAAACTGATGGCGGTTTCTGTAGGAATTTCCAGAATGTGAGAAAAAAAAAAGAAAAAAAAAACCCTTGGGGATTTGATTTATTGAATGAATGTGTGTCGTTTTGATGTGTGCAGGCGGAGACAGGGTTAAGAATGAACGATACTGTGCCAGCGCTGTTGTCACGAATCCGAGCGGATGTAACACCAGCTGAATGGGCATTGATAAATCGTTTGGGGTTAAGTGGAATCCACTATTATTCACGAATCGCACGTAACCATGCTATGTTACAGGCGTTTTGCATTGAGAGATGGAATCCAGAAAGAAATACCTTTTATTGATTTCTGCCAACAGGGGAGATGACAGTGACTCTTCGCATTGGAAGATGTGTTCCGTATTTTGAGAATTTCTCCCAATTACGAGGAAGACCAGTATATCATATAACCGGCATTACCTAGTGAGCCGCAACTTAAATTCATATTTAGCGCGGGGAGCGATAACATGAATTGTAGTATTTGGGACATGTGAGACGCATACGCACGAGAGAAGACGCACAAATTGACACAAAATGTGCGAGGTTTTCGACATTCACGTATGGTATAATGTATGCAGCACACCCTGAGGAGACAAGGTTAGCAGTGATATTAATGATAGCGCGTAGGGTATTAAGTACGCGACTTTTCGGCCGAAAATGGGACCGAGGGGACAAAATCGGATGGGGGAACTCGCATTTCCAAAAAAACTTCCGACGGGCCCGATTGATGTGTGTTATTTGGGAAATACTTACAGAATGATGATAGAAAGGAACGTGACTTTTGCATGGGCACCTGCATATTTGGCGGAGCTATACAGGGGTTTATGGGCTTATAGACGAAATCACAGGACGACACTGGATTGTTCATTTTTATTACATTGTTGGGCCTATGAGCACATTGTTTGTGTGCGACCAATAGGCCGACCCATCCAGTCAGGAGAGACCGGAGTACAGAGGTTGGGATTCAGACGATGGGTCCAGACAGAACAAGAGGCAAGATCCCAGGCCGTGATGGGTGATATTGAGTATTATAGGCAGGTATGGGAGATGGTGACGATTGCGGATATCTGTTGGAGGCCGTACGGGAACTATATGGTAACAGAGAATATAGCGGAGGAGTTGAGGGGTGTAGAGCGATTGAGGTGGATCGCAGGGCACAGGCCAGGTGAGTATGAGAGGATTCCTCTAGATCGTGTGCGGCGACAATTTGGATTTGTGCAGGATATACCCCTGGCTTATAGACCATATATGAGGATCGATGCCGAGGCAGCATTCTCACCTCCCCGGCCAACACCTCCAGAAGGGCCAGAGGAGATAGCAGCCGATCGCAGGGTAATAGATGCAGGAATGACAAAGGCCTTTAGATTATGGTGGGTAACAGAACTGCAAGGTGTACGTGATCGTCCTGACATAGCTATGATTACAACGGAGAGAGATCGTCTGCAGAGTTTAGTTCATCAGCTCCAAACGCAGGTGAATGAGGCAAGAGGATTGTTAGCGGTTGCGGAGTCACGAGCAGAGGGACTAGAGGCAAGATACCTCCATGCGAGGGAGCGTATTCATATGTTACAGGAGAGATTGGCAGATCAGTGGGCGGTACCAATAGCCGTGGTACCTTTGAGGACAGAGAGGCCCGGCGAGAGGCGTCGACGATCACGATCATCACCTGGTTCGGGATGAGGCATGAGGGTCTAAGTAAATGTTAGCGAGGTATAAGAATAAATAAGGATGTTGACCTGCGTGTCGATGATAGAGAAGATGTATTTGTTTAACATCTAAATAAAACTGAATATGTATGTTGATTTGAGTTATGATAATAATAAAAAAATGTTTTCGTTTGGACTTTTGGTGTTTTGAAAAAGGATAAAGAGGAATGTGATTAAATAGAAATACACAAAAATATTTATATTTACCACACATGATAGGTTATGGTAGGGGATGGTCGAGCTAACCTTGGGAGACCCCATGTCTCCGAAGTGCTGCCTACATAGCCCATTGCACAAAGCAAGGAGGGGCCTCAGACCGATGTAGTTCTCCCTTAGGACCAGGGAGAGGTGAATTCAGGCAATTTTGGTGGTTGGTAAAAAAAATATTGATATTGATATTGGTAGGGTAATGTTGTTGGTGTTGGTAATGAATTGGTGATGTTGTAAAAGGTATAAGGGAAGCGAAAGTTAGCCTACCCAAGTGGTAGGGAACCATGTCCTGATTAAGATCAACACATAATCCTAGATGCGAGGCAAAGAGGAAAGAGTGTTCCGTAGGTGAAAAGAGCTAAACAAACCACATAATAACGTAGAACGAGCTTGAACCCCTAGGTACCGTGCATAGACGAGAAGTCAATAGGTGAAAAGAGTTGTATGATCACAATATATCGGGTGTACGTCACGTCCCTTGAGTTGAAACAAATGGTGAGGTGAGGTGGATGGTATAGCTAAGGTACGGAGAACTTGTTACAAAGTGAGTGTTCTAACGAAAGAGAACCTACCCTAAATAGACAAGTCCATGACTCAAAAGTTCTTTTGAATGAGGATTTTATTTTACTGAATATAGACTGATCGATACGGGAAGTCTACAAGGGATATTGATTGTATTATTCTTGAGGTCTTCACGAAGCTGATCAATGCGAGAAGCTTCGGCTAAAGGCTGACTGTGTATAGTTGTCCTTCAAGGGAGCAGTCTATTTATAGTAACAGCTGTGATTTTAGTGCATAGCTGTCCTTCGGGGGAACAGTCTATATATAATAGCAGAAATGGTTTGGCATATAGCTGTCCTTCGAGGGAGCAGTCTATATATAATTTAGATAGCTAGATGTCCTTTTGGCGTAAAGCATCTAGTTTGGTAGGAAGTTTGACTCAAGAAAATCCCATAAGAATGTGTTATTTTAATACTTTGAAGTCATGGACTAGACTAAAAAGGGGAAGGCATCGTTAAGGGGAGGTGAGAATCAAACTATGTGAGCTTGATTTTATTTTGAGATGTAGGAAACAAAGTGTATGTAGTGGTAAATGAGTTCAAGGGACGAGCGTTAGCTAGATAAGAAGTGATGTAACACTAATTTCAACAATAGAATGGTCGAAGATGCAAGGCATTAAGGGGTTCAGGCTCAGGTTTACCATTAAGCGAAGCTAAACGATAAGTGCCTGATCCATAAGTGTGAGTGATTATGTAAGGCCCAATCCAATTGGGAGCAAATTTTCCATGTTTGCTCTTTTCTAGTTTGGTTACATGTTGATTCTCTTTGAGGACAAGATCACCAACCTTAAAGGTACGCTCATGAAGTCGCTTATCATAAGCACGCTTGATGCGTTTTTGATAGATTTGAAGGTGATCAAGAGCTGTAAGACGACGCTCGTCAAGAAGCTCCAATTGGGCTAACCGCTCTTGGCGGAAATCATCGTTGGTAAGAATATCCTGAAGAGATATTCTAAGGGAGGGTATTTGTATTTCGAGAGGCAAGACAGCCTCGGTACCATATACCAAAGAAAAAGGTGTGGCATTAGTGGAGGTACGAATGCTAGTACGATAAGCCCAAAGGGCAAAGGGGATGTGATCATGCCAATTTCTTCCGGACTCATTGAAAAATTTCATGAGAATTTTTGTTAGGGTTTTATTAGAAGATTCGGCTTGTCCATTTGCTTGTGGATAGTAGGGTGATGAGAAACTAAGTTTGATACCAAAGTTGTCACAAAGGTCTTGCAACAACTTATTTTTGAAAGATTTTCCATTATCCGTTATCAGGTGATGAGGAACACCAAAACGACAGATAATGTGGTGGTTAATGAACTCTGCAATTTTTTCTTTTTTAGTTGAAATGAGCGGAATAGCCTCCACCCATTTTGTGTAATATTCGGTTGCTGTGATTATCCATCGGTGACGTTGCGAAGAGGACGGATGAATCTCACCAATAAGGTCTAAACCCCATTGTGAGAAAGGCCAAAGATCTCGGGCGACCTGTAGCGGGTGGCTAGGAGTATGTTGAAGGTTGGCATGTTGTTGACACATAACACAACGCTTAACATATTCGTAGCAATCGTTATTGAGAGTAGGCCAATAATAACCAAGGCGAAGGATTCGTTTGGCCACGGCAAGGCCGCTAAAATGTCCACCACAAATACCGTCATGGACCTGTTGGATGGTATAGGTGACCTCCGCGCCTGTGAGACATCGAAGGAGGATGCCATCAAAGCCACGTTTATAAAGGAGTCCCCCCATAACGACATAACGAGAAACGCGTTTAAGAAAAGCGCGTTTGCCGGTACTAGTAAGGTCAGATGGGAGAACAGAGGTTGTAAGGTAGTCGTGAAATTGGTGATACCAGGTATCCCGCGAATTAGCAGACACATTATTTATCATACAAACAACCGGGGCTGAGTAAGATGGGGCAAAGAGTTGTTGGACCAAGACGAAAATGTCAGAGTCAGTTGATGAAGCTGGAATTTGCGAGGCTAAGCAAGCCATAGTATCCGCAAATTTGTTAGTGGAGCGAGGAATGGTTTGGATAGAATAGTGAGTAAATAAGGCTAGAAGTGAATCTACGTAGTGTTTGTACTTTTGAAGTTCCTCATTTTTACATTGGTAGATGCCCATAACTTGATTGATTACCAATTGAGAGTCGCCGAAAATATTGATAGATTTGACACCTAAGTGTAACGCAACCTGGAGACCCAGAACAAGGGCCTCGTATTCCGCTGTATTATTAGTGCAGGGGAAATCGAGTCGGAATGAAAGAGGCATAGGCTCAGCGTCGAGAGGAATGAGAACAACGCCGGCTCCTCCGCCGCGCTGGCATTTGGATCCATCGAAGAAGAGAGTCATTGGATATGACTCCTCCCTGAGTGAAAGAGTGGCGATGAGTTCGTCGAGGAATGTAAAATTGGTAAATTGTTCCCCAGGTAAAGGGGCTTCCGCAAGTTGGTCTGCGATGGTTTGTCCTTTGATTGATTTCTGGTGGACAAACTCAAGGTCGAGGTCGGCAAGGAGCATGAGCCATCGGGCGATGCGTTGGTTTAGATGAGGTTTGGCATACATGTAATGGATGGGGTCCGTGTTGGTGATGACGAAAGTTTTGTGATTCAGAAGGTAGTGTCAGAGTTTGGTAGCCACGAATGATAGGGCTAGGCACAACTTTTCTACATGTGTATACCTAGTCTCATAGTCCACCAAAGTACGACTTATATAATAAACGGCTTGTTCTCGATTCTCGGAGTCACGATGTGCAAGCATGGCCCCTACAGCGTGGTCAGTGGCGGAAAGGTAAAGGTAGAAAGGGCGGTCGTCTTGAGGTGGGATAAGCACGGGTGGCTGCAAGAGATAAGTTTTGAGAGCTTCAAAGGCTTGGTGGCACTCTTCGCTCCATTGAAAATCAATGTCTTTTTTAAGGAGGTGATGGAAAGGTTGACATCGATCCGAGAGTTGAGATATGAAACGTCGGATAGATTGGAGCTTACCTTGTAAACTACGCAATTGTTTGAGATTAGTAGGTGGGGGCATTTCTAGAATAGCTTTGACTTTAGATGGATCGACCTCGATGCCACGCAAAGAGACGATAAAACCCAGAAGTTTTCCCGAAAGGACACCAAAGACACATTTCTTTGGTTGAAGACGGACAGAATATTGTAACAGGCGATCAAAAATAATGGTTAAAACATCGAGATGTTCACTGCGATGTTTAGATTTGCCAAGAAGATCATCGACGTAATCTTCAAGGATAGTGTGCATAATGTCATGAAAAATGTAGGTCATAGCCCGCTGATAGGTTGCACCAGCATTCTTAAGGCCAAATGGCATTACACGATAACAGAAGGTTCCCCAAGGAGTTATGAAGGCAGTTTTATGTTGATCGGCAGGGGCAACCAAAATTTGGTTATATCCTAAAAAGCCATCCATGAGAGAGAGCATCTCATGGCCTGTAGTGAGATCAAAAAGTTGGTCAATACTAGGTAGGGGGAAGTCATCCTTAGGGCAAGCGAGGTTAAGATCCCGGAAATCCGTGCATATCCGAAGTCCCCCCGTCGCTTTAGTAACAGGTACGATGTTAGAAATCCATTGAGGATAGTCAATAGGCAGGATGAAGGAAACAGAAAGGAGTCGTTGAAGCTCTTCTTTGACCAAGAGGGCAATGCGTGGATGCATTTTTCTCAGTTTCTGTTTAATTGGTTTGGAATCAGGTTTCAGGGTAATGTTATGGATAGCAATGTCAGGATCAATTCCTGGCATGTCAGCGTAGGACCAAGCGAAAGCTTGGTTGCGAGCACGGAGAAAGGTAGTAAAGGCGACTTGTTCTGATGCGTTAAGGGATTGTCCGATCTTCACAATGTGAGGATCCTCCTCTGTGTGGATGTTGATTTCTATAGTAGACTCGTTCAGCATGGTTTGGGTTTCAGATGGTAAGGCGCGTTGAATATAAGAGTCATCCACGCCAAGGTAAGTGAGGATGGAGTCATCATCCTGGCACTCAACAACGTTAATTGAAGGTGAGTCCTCTTCAATCATGTCTGGATATAGAAGGGGAATAGAAGAGGGGTCCTCATTATCGCGTTGATAAGTGAG
Source organism: Taxus chinensis (assembly GCA_019776745.2). Taxonomy (NCBI): domain Eukaryota; kingdom Viridiplantae; phylum Streptophyta; class Pinopsida; order Cupressales; family Taxaceae; genus Taxus; species Taxus chinensis. The sequence continues at coordinate 531,852,001 of CM034155.1, read as the reverse complement.
AGGACCTAGAAAGATAGCATTTATGAAAAAAAAAAGTTAGGAGGGATAGATTCAGGATCTATCGACTCTGTGGGTGACGAAGGAAAAATGGGTGATGATGGTTCGGTAGGGGTGACGTCGTCATCTTCCAGAAGACAACTGACACGAGGTTCCTTCGGTGTAAGTGTTCCAGGAAATCCGAGACCACTACGATCATTGTGTTTGCGTGTGGTGATGGGGATGATCGTATGTCGGCCTTGTTCATAAAGACCAAAACCAAAGCCTTTCCAAGCACAACGAGTCAAGAAGGTAAGGGCGAAACGACGATTTGTCAGGTATTGAAAATCGGATTGGAAGGGAACCACACCAAGAGGAGGTTCAGGGGTTACGGAAGATGCATCGACACCCCCATATGTTAGGTTAGTGCGGCAATGAGGTGGTCCATAGGGGATTACTTCCCCCACACGACGGTCATAGGTAGGATGTGCATGTACCTGTCCGTACTCCTGTGGGGTATGGAAAGAACTAACGTTATATAGGCGATACTCCCCCAGCGTAAGGCGTTGAAAAACATCTACTAAGGGGTCTGCGGTTGGGATGTTAGCTGCGGGAAGGGAAGTGGTTTTTGCGACGGTGATTTCATGGGTTGAAGGTGTAGGTGCTGTTGAAGTGAATGGTAGAGGTGTGGTTGAAGTGGATGGTTGGGTTGGATGAACGGGTGTCTTGATTGGTACAAGCACATCATTAGGGCGATATAACATATTGCAGGTTTTGAAGGGGGGAGGATCAGCTTTTACAGTGTAGGATTTCCCCTCGTACTCAAATTTTATGCATCTATGTAAGGTTGAGGGAACGCATCCCATAGCCCGGATCCAAGGGCGACCTAGCAATATATTGTATTGGAACTCTCCCTCAAGGACATAGAAGAGTTCGGGTAAAGTACGTGGTCCTACACGAATGTTAAGGATCACGGTGCCTAAGGTAGAGGTAATAGCATCATTGAATGACCGCAACATGATGGGGTTGGCACACATGTAGCTAGAAGGGATATTCATTTGTTGGAAGGCTTTTGAAGAGATGATGTTTAGACTAGCGCCCCCATCAATCATAACACGACGTACCCGAATGTCCCGGACGTAAGCTGAGATGAAAAGAGCAGGGTCAGGATCTTCTGTACCAAAGTCAACAATTTCGTCTTCGGAGAAACTGACAGCAGTAGCTTGTTGTTCAGAAACAGAAGTGGTTGGGGCGGTAGGTTGTTTAGTGAGGGAAGCAACATGATTGGGTGTTAGAATGGAGGTAACAGGCAGGGTTTCATTAGGTAAGACCTCAATCCCTTGAAGAATTTCAACGAGAGCTTGTCGATGAGATTCAGAAGTCTGAATGAGATCATATAGTGTCATTTTTACAGGCGATTGGTGAAGTTGTTTGATCATGGCTCGATGGGAAACTCCATTAGAGACGGGGTAAGTGGGTCCACGAATAACCACTTTAGGTGGTGGTGCAATCGGGATGGTGGACGGAGAAAGAGAGGACGCAGGTGTGCTTTCTTTCGCTTTCTCGTTGTTTTTCTGCGCTCGAGTAGCAACACTAATCATATTAATCTCGTAGACCTGAGATGAGGAAGATGGTCGGGATAAATCATGGTCTTCGAGAGGTGGGGTTGTAATAATGATAGATACTGGTGAGGCGGGGATAGGTGGTATAGGAGAGGGAATTGAAGCTAAAGGTCTCTCCCTTCGTAAGTTGTCTTTCTTAACCTTTCTATCTGAGAGAGGTGACTGACGAAGGATGGTTTTTAAAGCTTTGCATCCCTCCACATCATGTCCTGGTGTGCGGTGGTAAGCGCAGATTTTAGACTCATCATAACCTATAGGTCGAGGTTTAGACGGGTCATAAGGTCTAAGTGGGGGTAGGGAAATGGTCGCATTCTCCACCAACATAGCAAGGATTTTGGCGTAAGATCCTTTGAGTGGGTCAAAATCGGAGGAGGATGAGGGTATTGATTGAGCGGGTTTTGGTAATGTTTGGGCATGGTTGGTTCGTACGGGTGGTGGTTTAGCCAAGGGGTGTTGACACGTGGTTTTCACTAAACGTGGTTTCTTTGGCGCAGGAGCTACGTTTAGCTGGTTAGATGATGAGGCTACAGATGACGTGGTAGCGGGAAACAACCACGGAGAAAGGGGAGTGACAGAAAACAAATCCTTTGATGATGGAGTTTGTTTAGGGTTGATGAGTGGACAGGATACGTGGGGTGACAGTGTTGATATACCCTTAGATCTCTGTATGGGTGGAGAAGGCGTAGGTCGTTTTAAATAAAACGCAGGAGGTATGATATATTGATGCAAGGTGGAGGGATGAGGTCCCAATATGGAAGGTAGGTGTGACGATGATGGTTTTGATTGTGATAGAGGCACGGATTGAGTTTGTCTCCTAAGTGGAGGGGCGGCTTTATTTTTGGATAAATCTAGTCACTTAGGCGGGTGTGTTAGACTGGGTATTGGTGAGGTCCCAAGTGTAGGGGAAGATTTGGTTAAGCTGACAGAGGTGGATGAGATACTTGGTAGGGATGCGGGGGATGGAGATGAAGACATAGGAATTTTGAGTTTCTGTAAATACTTCGGGTATATGGTAGAGGTGTCTGGATCGGTCATATGCATTTGAGTAGAATAAGGGGTACTCAAACGTTCCCATAGGACCCGTCTATCTTCTGGAGAATGACAGTCTTCAGGTGTGAATTGTAAATTTTGTATGGAAGAAAGGTGGGTTGTGATTCCGGTCCACTGTGGGTGTGACACAGGGGATAGATGAGGCACTGTATCGATATGTGTTAAGAGGTCAACCGGTCGCTGAAAAGATTTAGGCGATGAAGAACTAATAGGTAGGAGGGCATGTTTGAGAGGATCCGTCATGGTTAAAGAATTTGGCGATGTCGGTGCAAGAGATTTCTCGTCTAAAGATAACAAAAGGAGTGGCGAGCCCTCCTCTTGTGCAGCAAGAGTGGTAGAAGGAGACGTTTGGGAAATAGATAGGTTAGATAACATCCGCTCGCAGTCTTGTAGGGATGTGGTGTAAGAAGACTCATCTATGAGAAGAGAACTCTGGGCAGTTAACTCCTTTATGGGTAAAGGAATGATTTCGCTTTGGCTTGATGGTGGTGAAGGAGGTTCGGGCCCCTGCGTTAGTGAAGAGGCTTGATTCAAAATTTTCTCGATAGAGGCTTTTGGCTGGGAGTCGAAGACTGCATGGATCTCATGAACACTCTCCTCGGCTAAGATGTCCTGGTTTATGTTACTGTTGGAAGAGTGATTCGGGAATGGTTTGTTGAAGATTTTCAAATTTTGGTTGGCAGGGGCATTAGGATTATCGAGGGTTATATCCCCTGCATCAACCATTTCCTGCACTATGTTTTTCAACATCTTGCAGTTTTCATGACTATGTCCTTTTACGCGGTGAAAGTTACAGAAGTCATTTTCTTTGTACCAGGAAGGTATAGCGCGGGTGGAGTCAAACCCGGAGTGAGGTTTAACAGGAGGCAAGGTGATAGCTCCGGCTTTGAGCAATTTTTCCAAGATGACACCATAAGTTTCTCCCAAGGGAGTGTAATTGATGGGCTCAGCTTTGTACTTATAGGTGGTTTTTGGTGGAGTATTAGACGGTGCTTGAGATTTGACCATCACCGCGTGGACAGCTCCTTTTGATTTAGAAGAAGTGGATGCGTGAGGAGTGGTGGTGTTTGGTTTATTGGTAGAATCTGGAGTTCGGAAATTGGGGTTTTTGTTGCGCAACCGCAATTTCTCTTCTTCTAAGGCTCGAATTTCTAGTTTCCGAGCCATGGTAAAGGCCTCGTCAAATGTGCGGAAAGTTTGAATTTGAAGAGTAGGAGAAATGTGCTTAGCACATGCCCGCGTAAAAAGTTTGATAAGTTCAGCCTGAGGCAAGGCATATGTAAGTTGGTTGATAAGGCCGCGCCATCGTCCAACGAAATCTGTGATAGATTCGTCTTCGAATTGTCGGATGGCATAAAGGTCAGTGATAGATACTTTCTTGGCAATGTTAATGGAGAAATGATCCAAGAAAGATTGGGCTAGTTGGTTAAAAGAGAAGATTGAGTGCTGGGTTAAAGCACTGTACCACTCCAAGGCGGGTCCTGATAAGGACATGGGAAAAGTGCGGAGTAACAAGGCATCATCATGAGCAATCAAATAACAAGCATGTCTAAATGATCGCAAGTGTTGTTGAGGATCCTCTTTACTATTAAAACGAGTAAATTTCGGCAATTCCCATTGAGGAGGATATGAATGAAGGGGGACAGAAGGGTGAATAGGCTCCCGACAAACTTTCTCGTATGTCAAGGCGCTACGACTTCCCGAAACAGAAGCCTCCAGATTTTGCATTTTGTCCATCATTTGTTTGATGAAATCCGTGGTTGGATGAGATGATGGTGCGGTTGTGGTAAACGGAGGCAAATTGGGCCAAGGGCCTCCGCTAGACAATGGTGGGGTTAAGTGTTGATAAGGTATGGAGGATGAATATGTTGAGGCGACCGAATAGGGATGTCCCATATAAGATGTTGAGGTCACTGGATACGTGTATGGGAATGAAAAGGTAGGCGGAGCTTGAGAAGGAAAGCTCGTGTGGATAGGTGGCAGAGAGCAAGTCATGAACGGAGCAGTCTGCAAGAGAGATGAGGTAGGAGCAGTCGGCGGTAATGATATGTGGGGTCCAAGATTAACCAAAGGAAAGCCAATCTGTGTCGTATGAACCTCTGAAGCCATCAGATTGGGAGACGGGGCTAAAGATGCAGGAAGCAAGGCGGTGTTATCAGGCGGAGTGGGAGCTAAATGAGCAGCTATACTAATAGGCATGCCAACAAGGAGTTGACCATCGGGCGTACGGTCAGGGGCATGAGACAAATAGTATTGTACAGCGCTAGGATTAGCATCCAGAAATTTGGCAAATTCCTTATCTCCTACAGGAATTTTGGGGATCTCACTGGTGTCCGTAGGGTTCCCTATAGAATGTGAAGGGGGTGATTCAGGCAAAGGCATAGAGCAGGCATGTGAAACCATGGCGGCGGCTTGCTTCCGAGTGATAACAACCATGGACAAGAGTACACAGTAGGGCTTCAATCTATCAGGAACAGAAACAGCCTCAGAATGGTGAAATTGGCAGGTTGCTGGTTTGTCAGGGGCTGTAAAAGACAGTAACCGATATCGGTCTGATAACCAATGTCGGTCACAGTTTTAGCCGACGTCGGTCAGTTAACCGATGTCGGTGTAAGAAGACTGGTATAAGAAGATATAAGAAGATGCTGATTTGATCCTTAACAATGCTTAGTACACTTATCAAATTGTTCTGAGGTGATCACAGAAGACAAAGTATGACAGAGAAAACAAAACTGATGCACACGCAAATCCAGAGACTAACCCTAGGGTTAATTTTAATTATCGTGGGCTTATGCCTTTAGACGTAGAATGATGTCAGAATCCTAAACAAAAGACTTAGGGGAAATGTCAAGTTTGTTTTGGCTTATAAGGTTACCTCAATCAGGCGGAGGAATACCGCGGAAAAGGGGGGATGTTTGAGCTGTTGTGTTAATTGTGAAGTGATTCGGTATGTGTTGTGCAGTGAAAGTAAGATTAATTTCTTGTCAATACCGTGGATATCACCCCCACGTGTATGACCTGTTACTTAATCTATGTTCACTAGAATTGAAAACAGCAAGCAGGAATGTGATGCACGTGTTTTAAACCCAAATCGAAAATGATATTCGATGAAGCAAAAGAGATGACTTTCACTAATGCAAGATGTAAAAGCAAAGCAAGTTCTTTTACCAAAATAACAAAATACCTTGTGAATATCTTTAGAAGAAGAAAACAGCAAGTATGCTCCCTATATGAAAGCAAGCAAGAAAGAAAGAAACCCAAAATGGGTCCCACCGGGCGTGCCAAAATGTTTCGCTCGGAATGTTTCGGCTTTTGGGAATAGAGTTGCTTCTATCCTTTCATTCCTTTTAGAAACAGATAAGGGTTAGGGCTAGGAGGAATACCTGTTGAACGTCGAGATGGTGTGCGCGTACCGTAGAGAGAGATCAGGTTGATTGCGAAGAACTCCTTTTGGTCTTGGAAGGACTACCTGCAAATAAGAACACAAGACCACAAGATTTTGATTAGACAATAAATGAGGGAACTGCCTTGGGCCCAGGAAATATAAAACTTCCTTTCGAAGGTGGTCAGTTCCCCTGCTAATATGAATTAACACCAAAGATTGTAAAATATCAATTTAATTGCTTCGTTGAAACGGGTAGGGGAAAAGGCTGGTTACTGGTTTTGAGTCACAATAACCGATACCGGTTACTGTCAACCGATATCGGTAGGGGCTTTGTTTTTGGGACTTTTGGTGAGGGTCGGTTGTAGGGTAGTTGTGTTGTTTGTAAGGCTAGCATATGAGTGATATTAGGTAATGAGGTGATGAGAGGTAAATGAATGATAGTTAGATGTAATGTGTTGCTGGGTAGTGGATCTAGGAATGGATTTATGAGGACTGTGATTCAAAAGTCTAAGAAATGTTATTAAAGAGGACATGCAAGATATAACTTACTGGTTATTGACGAAGATGCAGGTCCAAGAACTGTGATGACAAAGGTAGAACTCAGGTAGGATGGCCTGACAATCAGAAGATGAGATATCTCCCTCCCGATGATCAGCTGAGTGTCACAGGACTCTGGCTATTCAGTTGCAGTCTTGGGCTTGATCTCCTTCACTGCAAACTCTTCTGGTTTCTTCACTCGTCTCTGCTCGGCCAAGTAAAGATCCGGATTCTCTTGATCGCTTCTGATGATCCTCCTTGATCCAAAAATCCTTCGACCTTTGTTTCTGGTTAGGGGAGCCCATTTACAGGGAACCGATGGCGGTTACGTAACCGACGGCGGTCGAGTAGTAACCGGTATCGGTCAGGTCAAAGTGGGCTATTTTTAGTAAAATAGCCAACTTTCCCTCCTTTTCTCCCGAGAGATTAGTTGAGGGCTTGGTCAAGTGACTAGAAGGTCGGTTTTGGGTGCGAGAAAGGGGTCATTAGTCATGGGTGTGGATGTGGACCAAGTTATAGGTCTTAATTAGGTTAGTTTAGGGTTTGGAATAGGTCATGATGAGGTGGCAAAATGAGGTGGCAGGTAAGGTGATGTGGATTTATTAATTATAAGGTAATTAATAAATAATTGTGTAAGGTTTAGGTGATGAGGTTAGGTTGTGAAATGAGATGCGGGTCACAAGGGGTCGTAAGACACACATTTGGTGTCTACAGTTGGGGGTTGCTGTGCCCAATCACCCACCCAACTCATTAAATGAAGTCTGTATATTGCCGTGCCGTGGCGGGGTTTTTGGTAATTCCAAGGTATACATTAATAGATAGAAGGTGGGATAACTTTTTTGCTGTTTTTCCTCTGACTTTCCCACATTGACAAATGATTGATTTGATATATCCGTGGAGGACTGCTTGGGAGGTGCGTACGACATGCCCTCAAGCCCAAAAACAGTGCAGTTATGAAGTGTCGAGGAAATTTCATACATATTGGACTTGTGTGGAAAAACGCAACGAGCGGAGGGCCCACCCATCTTCTCAGCGTAGACGATTTCTTATCAGTTATCACTTTCAAACATAAAAGCAAGTAGTTGAAATGAGTGGTCTTCGTCTCCTCGAATCTTAAATACTAGATATTTGTTGAATATAGTTTTCTTCATGGAAATTACCCGCCTGCCATACAATGCGAACCAGGTTAGGATACTTAGGAAAATGGCCTCTTCTTACATTCGCTAGCTGTGAAAAGTGGGCTCCCCAATTAAGTGTTTCCATATATTATTATGTGTTTCCTCAATTATGTGGGCTCCTTGATTTCGTGTTTCCATACATTCGCTAGTTGTGTAAAACTTGGCAAGCGCTGGATTTTCACAGCCTGCTCATTGTTAAAGCCTCGGCTAAGATTGTGGGCACTTTTGTTGTCAAAAGTATCTAGAAAGCTTGGGAGCTGCTCAAACCTTTTTTAATCTGGGAAGGGTATGGCTTTAGAAATGGGTTATCTATTAATGACTACAACATTTGGTGGTCTCCTATCATCAATTTTCATGATGTTCCACTTGCCCAAGTGCCCTGGGTCCATGCTCTTAAGTTGTTTTGTCGAGGTGTGCGCACCCTCAAAGACATCTTTTGCAGGCAGACCAGATTGCTTCTCACTTGGCCTCAAGCTAAAGCTAAGTTTCGGCTCACTTCTGCTGACACAAAGTCTTATCAAGAAGTTCTTGATTCTATACCTGCAGAGATGCTTCACAAAGTTGGTGTCATCTCTTTTAGGCCTTGGTGGAAGGATTGGAAATGGTTTCCAGAGATACCCCTTTTTTACATTACTCCCCAGGAAAAGGCTATGCACTGCTCACCCCCAGGTTGCTGATGGTGCCTTGCTTAACTCCCGATGCTTCGTCAATTCTGGATGGTCATCTTGAGAAGCTCGGTTCCATACTGTTTGGGAAGCCATTATTCAGCCCAAGTTATCATGTTTTGCTTGGTGCCTGCTTTATCAAGGCATCCCCCTTGAGCATAGATTAGCTCACTTTGGGCTAGCTCCTCGGCTTTGCCCTTTCTGTGGTCACATTGAGACGCTCATGCATCTGTTCTAGTACTGCCCAAAAGCTCAAGCTATTTGGGGTTGGATCCACGACTTCTTTCGGCTGTTTAGACCAGCGCAATTTCATTGGCAACGTATTTTGTTGGGGGATTCTCCTTCCATTCCCCATGCTTTTGCTCAAGTGTGGCCTACTTTTAGAGTGGAGATCCTTTTCTTTATATGGAAAGAATGCAATTTTGTTGTTTTTGCTAATTCTACAGTTTCTTGTATTCTTTCGCATTACGATAAGGCCATGCTTATCTCGAATGTGTTCTTACAGATCCAGGACTAGGCCCGCAAGGTGGAGCTGGAGGTGCAGCACCTTCATACCCTTCTGGATCATTGGGCCAGTGCTCCTTGCACTGTGGCGCAGGAACCTCCTACCTCCCCTTCTAGGAGTGTTCGTCCCAGAGTACGTCCTGGTCATGGCCGGTCGGAAAACCATGCGCATTGTCATCACTCCCCCAGGGGGCAACCCGAACAACGGTGTAGCCCCGTTCATCACGGTGGTTGGGGGTCCCCTCACCGTTTTGTGCAACACGGTGGTTGGGGTTCCCATCGCCATTCCCCGCTTGCTGTGCAGAGCGATGGGTGGGACTCTAGCAAAGTTCCCAGGTTGGCGCTAGCTATTTCTCCGGAGGAAGAAAAAACTGAAGAAGTTGTTTTAGGCGGTCCGCCTCTTCCAGATGGCAAAGATCTTCCTGGCAATAACTTGGAAGACAAGGGGCCGCCACCACTCCCTGCCTCTATGTTTGATGCGGCTGCCTAGGCTTTTTAGTTTTTTGGTTGCCTTTGGGGCATTTGTTGTTAAGTCTGTTATTGCCCTTTGGGCTTGATACTTTCTTTTCCTCGCTATCATGGCTAGTTTGGTCGTGGGAGGTGCCCTTTACCACCCAACTTTTTTTGTGGATAGAGTGTAATACTTTATGTTAAGTAATATAGACTATTTCATCACCAAAAAAAAAAAAAAAAAAAAAAAAAAAAAAAAAAAAAAACTACAATAAAGGTTGTAAATAATAGTGTGGGATCCACCATCGCTTTAATTATTTGAATGCAGATGCATCGCGAATAGGGGAGAGGACCCGGTTGTGGTGCAGGGTCCATTAGTGGAGATAGTAGGTGAATAGTCATTCACCTTTTTTTTAACATATTTTGAATGACATGTGAAATTAATACAACCCAACTGTTTTCTCCCCTATCATTATTAATTAAACATGGAAGCATGAAATGTTGAATAAGACAGTTTTTAAATTGGTCAATATTCTCTTATTCATTGATAGAACTAAAAATATATATTAATTTATATACAAGTGTACAAAAACCAAGTCTATACAGTCAACTATTCATTAAGTAATATTTTCATTGTATGCACATCATATCTATTACAGTCACTTCAACAAGTCATTTCTCAAGACTTTCCAACCCAGATCTCAAATCCCATGCACTAGTTTTGATGTAAGAGTCTTCAATCCAAGTATACACCTGCATAACAATAAATGAATTTATGGTCAGTCTCACCTTTCAAAGTGTTTAAAAACTCAGTACCATATGAACAATAAATTGTGTAACCAGCTGCATAAAATAATAAAAATGACCAACTAAAATATTATCCATTGGATTAAATCCCAATAAATCTCAGCCATTTGATTGAACTTTCATAGTGAATCCATGTCAACTAACATCAACCAATCAGAATTTAGGATGATAGAATAAAAGCTGGAGGATGGATTACAATTCCATTTGTTCATGCAGTTTTCATCTCTCCAAGTTGAAGAAGTGAGGAGCAGTGCAGTTCAGGTAAGACACTCATGAATTACAAACTATTTCATAATTCAAGCCCTCTATTTATTTTTTCAGTGTTTGCATATTGCAGCAGAGTTGTATATGCCAATTGCATTTGCTTTAAAGTTTATGAAGTCTTTTCAACGAATCTAATTTGTGCATATCCTGCCATCATGGCATTCTATGAGACCAAAAACTACAGACTGAATTTTTGTGAAATTAGGATAAAACATATATTTGAAGGTGGCAGTGAGGTGGCGGTGCAATGTTGGAGGTCAAGAATTTGGTCCTGCATCCATTGGTGGTGTTTTTACTCTATAAATTTTCCCTTCCATATTTCTAACGATTGGTAACAGCTTAGCTCTAAACTCTATAAATTTTGCCTTCCATATTTCTAACGACAATTCAGCAAAGGATTGGTTCCATCGAGTCACATTAGATTTTTTTGATGAAGGATTGGACAATAATGCTGCTAAAACCATTATTAGCTAGAAAAACTTTTATACATTTCTTCATTTCCTCTCTGCAATAACTTTTATTCAACTGGACAGTGATACATTTAACTGGCAAGTAACAAGTGCAGTATATTTCGTCTAAAGCTAATAATAAAGAACCTTTGCTTTTTGAGAACTCTTAATAAATGCTAAAATGAAGACTGCTACATGGAACGTGTCTGTCCTCCAATGATGTAATGTGATATTAGCATAAGTTTTATTGTATACATAAAAAGATAACATAACTGCAAATACAACACTACTGGAATATACAACTCTGTCGGAATATGACCACAACAGCGTTCTATAGTCCACCAGTGTTGTATATTGCATTTCTGAATTCACTGTATTGTTCATTTTTTCCAGATATCTCATTCTCCAGTTGAAAAGTATTTTTTCCAATCATCACTGTGATATTAGCATAAGTTTTATTGTATACATAGAAAGATGGAAAGTATTCTAATTACATGTGCAAAAGTTATATTGAAAACATAACTTTAAATACAACACTACTGGAATATACAACTCTGTCGGAATATGACCACAACAGCGTTCTATAGTCCACCAGTGTTGTATATTGCATTTCTGAATTCACTGTATTGTTCATTTTTTCCAGATATCTCATTCTCCAGTTGAAAAGTATTTTTTCCAATCATCACTGTGATATTAGCATAAGTTTTATTGTATACATAGAAATACAGTACTTTGTCAAGTTCTCGTTAGAAATATGGAAGGAAAATTTTAAATTCTATCAATGAATAAGATAATATTGACCAATTTAAAAACTGTCTCCATTATTGGACCCTGCACCACAACCGGTGCCTATCCCCTAGCAATGCTCACCCACCAGCCGTTAATGTTTTCATTGTAAATATATGCCTTCCATATTTCTAACGACAACTTAGCTTTAACAACTAGGGGAGAGGACCCGGTTGTGGTGCACCATATCTTTGCACAGTCACCGCGCCACGTCACTGCCGCCTGGGCGAGTAAAAACACTATAATTGCAGGTTTCAAAAGAACTGGTATTTGGCTAAGTTGTTACCAATCCTCTCGACAAATCCTTTTCAAAAAAATCTATTGTGACTTGATGGAACCAATCCTTTGCTGAAATGTCGTTAGAAAGATGGAAGGGAAAATTTATAGAGTTTAGAGCTAAGCTGTTACCAATCGTTAGAAATATGGAAGGGAAAATTTATAGAGTAAAAACACCACCAATGGATGCAAGACCAAATTCTTGACCTCCACCATTGCACTGCCACCTCACTGCCACCTCAGCGCCACGTGGACGATCCGCATCAGTGAAGATATCGAAAAAGTCGGATTAATTGCATGGGACCAAGTGTTGTCCACTCGCCGTGGCAGTTGTTGTCCGGGCTACCGCCATGCATTGAATGCTCACCCAGCAGCCGTTAATGTTTTCATTATAAATTTTCCCTTCCATATTTCTAACGAACAATATAGTGAATTCTGAAATGCAATATACAACATTGTTGAACTATACAGCATTGTCATAATGAAAACTACAAGTCAATTAATTCCTAAAAATTAAACAAAATCATTCATATTCTAGCATATTCCAGCATTTATTTTTGGTATATTTATAGTTTCTTTTCCAACAATCATCTTTCATGCTGTGCATCAGGTATTTCATTTACACCATGAGAAAAGGTGCTATTGCTAGAAGATCAAGGAGGCCAAGAGTGAGAGGTGTACAATTATCACATAATTTAAGTGATGAAGAGGATAATTCAGCACCAACTGGTAATGAACCAGAATGTAGAAACCCACCCACTGTCTCGGTTCAAAGAACAGCTGCAACAAAGAAGCTTAGTGTCATCCGAGGTTGGACAAAAGAAGATATGGAAAAGGCGATAGATGATGTTGAGTTTAATGGGTTCTCAGTTAGAGCAGCAGCAAAGAAGTATTCCATTCCACCCACATCATTACACTATTGGCTAAATGGTCTCACCCACACAAAGAGGAGGGGTCCTCCAACAGTTCTAACTGAAGAAGAAGAAGAGGAAATTGTTGAATGGTGCAAAGAAATGGCTGATATGGGTCATGGCTTGGAGTTAATGCAGCTAAAGGCAAATGTTGCTCAGATTTGTGAAACAAGACAAAACCCCTTCAGAGATGGGTTTCCTGGTAAATCATGGTGGGCTGGATTCAGAAAACGTCATCCAGACCTTGCAATCCGAACCGCTGAGGGACTTGACAGGGATAGAGCTTTAAACTTGCGCCCTGCAATAGTAACCAAATTTTATGATAATTTGGCCAAAAGCTATGGAACCTATTCATACGGCGCTCATAAAATCTGGAATTGTGATGAGACTGGTTTGCAGGCTGGTAGAAATTGTGGAGTTCGTGTAATTGCAAAGAGGGGCAGTCGTAATGTCCCAAAGGTAATACCAAAGAGCAGGGAGTGGATCACCATATTGTGTTGTGTCAATGCAGCAGGTATGTCAATCCCAGGATTTTATTTGTTCAAGGGAAAGAGAATGATAAAGAATTACATTAAAAATTGTGAACCTGGAGCATGTATGGCTGCACATCCAAATGCATGGATGACAAAGGAATTGTTTTTAAATTGGCTATGTCATTTTGCACGTTCAGTACCAGGCGGTGTTTCTCCAAATAATAGACACCTATTGATATTTGATGGCCATGGCAGCCATGTAGCATTACAAACAGTGGAGGAGGCAAACAAATTGGGCATTGATTTGATAACACTACCAGCACATACTAGTCATAAGTTGCAACCTCTTGACGTGAGTGTGTTCAGCCCTTTCAAGACATATTTTAGAGCTGAGAGGTCCAAATGGATGGCAGAGAACAAATGTGCAGATGTGAAAAGGAGTGACATTGCTGAGCTTGCAAGTAGAGCCTTAAAAAAGGCACAGACACCATCTAACATAATTGCAGGTTTCAAAAGAACTGGTATTTGGCCATTGAATTATGATGCTCTCCTAAATGACATGGCATGCAGCCAGGCATTTGACATGCAAGGTGAGGAAGTTGTTGATGCTGTCACAAACATTTTGAGCCTATCTCAACGAATAAATCCTGAATTAAATGACAGTGAAGAGGTGGTGCCTGAAACTCAATTCATGCAAAATGTTGACTCTAGAGATGATATGGAAGCAGCTGCAACACATGGAGTGGAGCTAAACGGTGCTCTTGGAAACCCAAGTAACATCATCAACAATAAGGAGGGGTCTTCAGATTTTGTAAGTAACAATGATTTGTCTTTGCCAAGTCAAGTTAACCCGCCACAATGGTTAGAGGATGCCATGAAAAACTTGGGTTACAAGCTACCATCCAGCACAGAAGATCAAAGCTTAAATCTGCCTTCCTTTCCTGAAGGACTAGAACAAGAAGCAATAATTCATTACTATGCAGATGTTGGAGATGAGGATGAACAAGACGAAGTCGAATTTCAAGAGGATGCTCAAGAAAATGAAATTAACTTAGAAGTTCTGCCACATGAACCTCAACACCCTGAAGAGACTGAAAGCCAAGATGGACGCGGTACGTTACTTTCCCATTTTCTACGACTTCCAAGGGAGATCATAAACAAATCAGATGGTTCTATTAGACTGAGTAGGCATTCACAGATTTTGACTGCACCTGAGTACATGGAGCTATTGGTTGATGCGGAAAGAAAAAAGGAGGAACAAGCAAAACTAAAGTTACGGAAAAAAGAACTGGCACAAGAAAAAAAGGTTGCTAGACTTGCAGCAAAAGAAAAAAGATTGCAGGAGAAGCTTGAAAGAGAAAGGGAGAAGCAGGCTAAGGAGCAACAGAAAGAGATTGAGAAGGCACACAAGCAACAAAGGAAAGAGCAAGAGAAGAGGGAGAGGGAACTTGCAAATCAATTAAGGGAATACGAAAAGAGGATGCGTGTAAGTTCTGCAACTGATCATGAAAATCGAAGGATTTTTCAAGATATGTTAAATATTCAAATTCCAGGTTATGCTCAAATTGGAACACCTCCATCACTTATGAATAACTCTTGTACAGTTCCATCTTGGTATGTATCACCTCATTTACTTTCTACAAGTTCAAGCAGTCCTAGTAGTTCATTTGCAATGCCACCATGGATGCAAGCTTCAGCAGGGCAACCAACTCCTCTGTCAACAACAGGTGCAAATCCCTTTTCAAGCGGACAACCAAATCCTTTTTCAGCAGGGGGACCAGATCCTTTATCAATTGGGCAACCAAATGCTCTGTCAAAAGGGATTCTAAATCCCTTTTCAGTTGGCCAATCAAACACTGTATCGGCAGGAAAAGAAAATCCAAAAGCAGTATAGAAAGAGGGCAATATTACTTACACTAACTAAGATATTGAACATGTGCCAGCAAACAATGCTTATTACCCCATATGATGATGGTAGTAATTTTGTTGGTGATACAATTTTGCTAGATGTATTCACCGAAGCCTTCCTATGTAGTCTCTAAAGTTATATAGTGCAATATAAATTTTGCGTATGTAATCAGAATACTTTCCAGCCATCCATGTATACAATTAAACTTATGTTAATATATCAGTATGATGATGCTCTTCCATATTTTACACCCAATTTGGCAGTGTAATCAGAATACTCATATTAATTTTGCATATGTAATCAGAATACTTTCCAGCCATATGTATACAATTAAACTTATGTTAATATATCAGTATGATGATGCTCTTCCATATTTTACACCCAATTTGGCAGTGTAATCAGAATACTCATATTAATTTTGCATATGTAATCAGAATACTTTCCAGGCGTCCATGTATACAATTGAACTTATGTTAATATATCAATATGATGACGCTCTTTATTTTACACCCTATTTGGCGGTGTAATCAGAATACTCATATTAATTTTGCGTATGTAATCAGAATACTTTGTATACAATTAAACTTATGTTAATATATCAGTATGATTATGCTAACTATTTTAATAGTGCAGTGTTTTAAAACATTAAGGATCATTGCCTGGGTGAGAACCCTCTCATCTCTGCCTTTTCTTCTCATCTTCTTAGCAGGCCGAGCCAATGCCGAGGACGAAGTCGGTCAGGAGTGGAGAAAACGCACGCACCAACCGGTCTGCAAGATACCACGAAATGGTCGCTCGAGCTCTGCAACAGAACAGACGAAAAACCAGACTGAACGAGCTCCCTCTCCATTTCCCACGAAATGCGATGAAGGATTTGGCGGTGACCATCTCCATAAACCTACCCGCCCACATTAACGGCTGGTGGGTGAGCATTCAATGCATGGCGGTAGCCCAGACAACAACTGGCGCGGCGAATGGCGTGGTGTTTTTACTCGACCAGGTGGCAGTGACGTGGTGCAATGACTGTGCAAAGATAGGGTGCACTACAACCGGTGCAATGCATGAAGCACTACTATAAAATTCCATAGAAAGAAAGACATTTAAACATGGAAGCATGAAGCACGAAAGTACTTTAATGTTGATATGTGAAGTGAATACAACCCAACCGTTTTCTCCCCTATTCCAATTAATTAAACATGGAAGCATGAAATGTTGAATAAGACAGTTTTTGAATTGATCAATATTCTCTTATTCATTGATAGAACTAAATTAGGGGAATCTTACCATCACCGCCTAAGTACGATTCTTCAAACAATAGAAATATTGAACAAGAATTGACAACAAGGGATGTTATAATTAGACAAAAACTACAAACTGATATTGAGAAGATCCAAGAATCAAATACCAAGAAACGCAAAGAACCAGAGTTCATTACTGAATTAATAACATATTATTGTTGAATATAAAAGCATACCATTGCTTAATATAAAAACATACTAATAACAAAATACTAAAAAATAGAGACATTTACTGACTCATTGGAAACGAAAGAGAGTATTGGAATTGGTGTAGGAAACAATCTGATCAGAATTTTTGAGTTCCAAGAACATTGAAATGAGATTTGTTAGAGAAGATTAGTTACAAATAAGGATTGAAAAAGATTTAGCAAGGGCTAAATATTTCGATCGAGGGAGAGAATATTGAAAAATATGGGTATTGGCTTAATATACAGTATTAATACAGTAGAATATGAATTTACATTCTTGCTCTTTTGAAATTCAACTATCAGAAGAACATAGTTGATATCAAGATTCACACTTATAAGAGATTGAATGGAAAGAAAATTGATATAGATGAACTCAAAGGATTTTGCAGTAGTAAGCCTTTATCTTTAAATGCGTAGAATCAAGTTATTACAGAGTTCGTAGGGATTTGAACTGACTAGAACCTTAAAATTGTTTTAATGTGCTTGGTGGATCTTTTGGAATCAGACAGTAATAGAACATTTGTAATTGTCATCTGAAAGATGCAAACAAGTCTTAAGAACCAAGTCTATATTAATCAATATTCTCTTATTCATTGATAGAAATAAAAAATATATATTAATTTATATACAAGTGTACAAAAACCAAGTCTATACAGTCAACTATTCATTAAGTAATATTTTCATTGTATGCACATCATAGCTATTACAATCACTTGAACAAGTCATTTCTCAAGACTTTCCAAAAAAATTACTACCATCATCATATGGGGTAATAAGCATTGTTTGCGGGCACATGTTCAATATCTTAGTTAGTATTGGGTGTGTTTTATACCATGCCTATGCAATACCATCCCTTTCGAAAAATGGGTGTGTTTTATACATCACTAATATCCCTCTAATCATACATCAAAGAACGGATTGATCATTTCAATGTAAGTTCAAAGATAGATCAAACTTTAAAATATTACTAGAGACTTGTGATCGAATCCCTCTAATCATACAGCAAAGAATGGATAAATCATTTCAATGCCGAATCCCTCTAATCACATATCAAAGAACGGATAAATCATTTCAATGTAAGTTCAAAGATAAATCAAACTTTGAAATATTATTAGAGCATGCGATCGAATCCTCTAATCATATAGAAACAAAAATAAGGGAAGGATCTATCACAATAAGCGTACTTGTGGGCAACCTTACATCAAAATAAGGAATAGATCATGTCAAAGATGGTTCAAAGAACATGATTCCTTATTCATCAAATTTCACTAAAGGCTCATACCTGTCTCATGATATTTGTATGTCGAAAAAGAAAAGAAGCTTAATAAAAGGAACACTGCATGAAAAGTAAAATAAGGTAATCTATTGATATTTGAAATCATCCTGATAATCAAGACGAGGATGTAGGGTTTAAAACTCAATTATTTCTTCAATTCAAAAGAAAAACATCAATAATTGGTAAAATCCAATTATTAACATGCTCAAAACTGGGTATTATTAGGTATAAGAAAATAATTAATACTTCAATGGCACTTCATTAATGTCTTCCCTAACGTCATACCTCAAGGACATTTATATAAAGAGCCACTATTTGCAAATCTTATCAGTAATCATGCTGCTGGACCACATCATTGGTTCAAAACGACAATTTTAAATCAGACTCAGCCCCGTTTCCCATCTACCCTTAAAAGTAGCCAACTATGAACAAAATCTGCTGAGACTCATAAGACTATATAAATTTTGCATCCAGCGGATTATGCTTGCAACAAACTTGTTAGATGGTGAAAGGACAGTATTATGAAAACAACACTGAATCTGTAATCCCTGCTCATCTTAAGAAGTTCTTAGACACCCAAGCTATGGGGAAAAAAATCACAATATATAAAACATATGGATTGTCTTCAAAGCCTACCATTTTACAACCAGACAATGACTTGTGGATGTAAATAAACTATTAAAACTCGGAAAGAGAAAACGGTTTATTGACCTGACTGAGTGGACAGTAAACAACATATAAAATTTCAGTTCAAATTCATTTAAGAACCAGCTCCATCCATGGAAAGTAATAATGAGGAACAATTGAAACCACAACAATATACTATTCATCGGCATGTACAAGCATAACACTCCGTCCCGAAATTTTGTCAATAATGCATATCCTTTCAGCAGCAACTATTCTATCACTGTTTAACGTCACCACCCACAAGGCCAAAAAGCACCAGAAGAAAAACAAAAAAAAGCCGAAAAAGAAAGACATTTTGGAGGAGCAAGAAAACTCTGAACCAAACGCACCCAAAACACTGTCCTTAAATTATAAGCAAAGGCATTTTAAGTAACAAAACACAGTACAATCATGTCAAAAGAAGTTACAAGAACAAATAATGCAAAGCAAAATCGTATTGTTACAGCAAAATCGTAAAACTTCAGCACGTAGTAAAGCAAAATTTCCATAGTAGTACAGTGTTTAAAAACACTAAGGATCATCGCCTGAGTGAGAACGCTCTCACCTCTGCCTTTTCTTCTCATCTTCTTAGCAGGCCGAGCCAATGCCGAGGACGAAGTCGATCAGGAGTGGAGAAAACGCACGCACCCACCGGTCTACAAGACACCACGAAATGGTCGCTCGAGCTCTGCCACAGAACAGGCGAAAAACCAGACCGAACGACCTCCCTCTCCATTTCCCACGAAATGCGGTTCAGGATTTGGCGGTGACCATCTCAATAAACCTACCCGCCCACATTAACGGCTGGTGGGTGAGCATTCAATGCATGGCGGTAGCCCGGACTACAACTGGCGCGGCGAGTGGACAACACTTGGTCCCATGCAATTAATCCGACTTTTTCGATATCTTCGCTGACGCGGGTCGTCCACGTGGCGCTGAGGTGGCAGTGAGGTGGCAGTGCAATGCTGGAGGTCAAGAATTTGGTCCTGCATCCATTGGTGGTGTTTTTACTCGTCCAGGTGGCAGTGACGTGGCGCGGTGACTGTGCAAAGATAGGGTGCACCACATATGGGTCCTCTCCCCCTTCATCCTCTGTTCTTGCCATTTCTGATATCGTCGATAAAATTCTCAACACTGAGAAGGACGCGCCGGACTTCGATCTTCAACAATTGGTCGACACCATTGACAGTCTTCTGCTCCATTGTAACACTAAGCGGGTATGAAGCTCATCTATTTTCCATTTTGTATTATAAAAAATTACAATATGAGTATAAAGAGATATTTGATGCAGGGGAAAAGGAATTCTGATTGTGAGAAGTTGGCTCCTGGAGTAGATGGGGTTGCCTCTGCATCTGGTGTGGCCGCCACCTTCTCAGAAGGCGTGTCAAAGAATGTCGAAATAATTGCCACTCAGGTGCACACTCAAAATATGAGATCATGTTTAATTATTTTTTACAGATACGAAGTAGTTTTGCGAAAGGAATGACTTTTCTATAAAATATTGTATACGCTCGTGGATACCAATGCAGTGCAGGACATTTTAAAGACATCAATTAGTTGAAAGTGGTTTATTTATTTTTATGCCGAAGTAGTTGACGTCCTCTCTTAATTTTTGAAAATTCTCTGTTTCCAATTTATTGGTCCTGTTGAGCAGATATCGGAATACTCTGGAGATAAACACTCCACAGCTATATCGGTATTAAATGCAGTTGGGAATGTTCACTGGTTGGGCCTCAGTTTTTTGCTGGTGGCTTCAGTTCTGGAGCGGTTCAACACTATTAACAAAAATAAAGAGGAGTGCTTGAAACTGCTTAAATCTATGAATAAGTTAGCTAAAGTAATCCTGCAGCTGAAAGAATTTCCTCGCTCAAAGGTTAAGTTGCAGACGGAAATCAAGCAATCTATTGGTTTAATAGTGGATGGAGCAATCTTATGTTGTGCACAAAACAAGAGTAAGGGATTGAAAAAGTAAGCAATGCATTTTTAATTGATTTTTTTCCCCTTTTGTTTCAGCCGACTCCTTTTCACACTCATCGTTTCTTTTCATTACATTCAGAGTGTTTAGGTTTCACTTCTAAATTCAACTCATAAAATCATATAGAAAGTAGTCGGTTTGTACCAATATTGGACTTTTTTTCACTGGATTTTAATGAAATTTTCGGAAAAAAATTGGGTCTGTTTTTGCTTCAAACTATTTTTAACTTTCCACAACTCTTGCACTGATTACATGGTGAACTTATGCAAAAGAAAAGATATCCTTGTGAATATTGAATTCTTTTGCTGGGTTCTAGTGATTAGTGGGTGAAGAAATGTAAATGAAAATCAAGCCTGCGCCCTTGGATTCAGTTAGTAACTTTCATGCGTATTAAATGTCATTTACAGGTTTTGCAAGGCTTCAAAGGATAAAAAAGACCTACAAGAACTTCGCTCAGAAGTGAAAGGGATGTATAATAACCTTACCTTACAAACGGGCGTCCAAAACCTTTCTATTTTGGAGGAAAGCCTATCTATTTTGGAGAACAATCAGAAACGCGACCCTCCCCATTTCCCCACTGTTAGCTATGCAGGTAAATTACAGCCACTCAATTAATAATGGGCTATTTCGTTTCAACGGCATACACTTTGTTATTTTCTCACATTTTATGGGATTTAATATCTGGCAGTTGGCATAGAGCAGCAGGTTGTTGATGTGGTTAAACTCCTTGAATTGGATGAAGAGAAGCCTGCAGTAGCAGTGGTTGTGCATGGAATTGGTGGATCCGGCAAAACCACATTGGCAGATGCAGTTTGGAGCTACTTGAAAGACAAACTCCAAGGTTGGAGATATTCAAAAATTATTCTTATCAAAAATCTTGAAAGACATCCCAATGTAGAAGAGCCACAGTCCTTGATTTTGGAGGATTTGACTGGTTCCAAACAAAGAGTAAGAGACTTGGAGAGTGGACGAGAGAGCCTGAAAGAAATTATGAAAAAAGAATCCATCTTTTTATACATTGACAACGCTTTGTACATAGAGCCCTTGCAAGAGCTTCTACCCAAGGAAGTATCAACTCCTAAGAAACTCCGGCTGCTTTTTACAGCTAGGAAAACAAATGTCTCCCAAGTAATGAAAGATGTCGGGATTAGATCTTGTAAAAATTACACCATGGAGTCCCTTCCTATTCAAGCAGCCATTCAGGTGTTATGCAGAAAAATTGACACGGAAAGGGATGCAAATTCCATATTGGAAGAAAGACCGCTGTTAAACAAGATAGCAGAGATATGCAGATGCTGTCCTCTGTTTTTAGAGGTGATTGGAGGCTATATTAGTAAACGAGAAAATAAAGTTGAAGCTTATGAAAAAGTATTGGATTGGCTACAGCATGGAGATCAGCCTTTCAGCAGCGATAAGGAGTACAGTTTCAATGAGGACAGGATAATGTTTGCATATCATGAGCTTGAACAAAGTGCTCAGGAGGCATTCCTGGACATATGTTCATTTTTTTCTGACTATTGGAAGTGGGAGGAAGTTGCATGCATTGTAGGAGAGGAAGATATGAAATGCTTAGAAGAGGCAGCTCTAATCAAAAGAACAGATACAAGCGACATAAGTATTCACGATCTTCTTCTGCAAGTTGGGCGTAACAAATCAAAAGACAACCGGCTTACAACTGTGGATGAATTGTCTACGGTCTTGCGGGATGAGAAGGTATGAAAACCCAAACTATAGAAAAAAATTAAAGATTGAGTGATATTTTGTAAATTTCTTGCCGATCTTATAAAATGTCTTTAACATTGTGTTAAACTTTCTTACAGCCTCTTTCTCAAATAAAAGGAATATTTTTTAAGTGGAACACGATCCCATTTCATATATCTGCAGAAGAGCTCGACAAAATGAGTGGGTCTCTAAGAGTATTTCATATGGGAAGTTTTACAATTGTGAAAGGAAAGTGCAGCAAACCCTTTAATAAGCTGCTGTTTCTTCAAGCCGGGAAAGTGCCTAATCTACCAATCGATGTATCAAAGCTCACTTGTTTAGCTTACATTGACTATGTCATAAAGGACAGCAAGATTCTGAGTCAGTGCAAGGCAAGTAATCCTTCCTATAATAGATATTTAAAGTTTTATCGATGTCTCTCATGTGCAATGGTTTCTTTGCTTCAATATTTCAACTTTCCTGGTTAATCTCCAAGTGACGTGTTTTATTGGTTTTTAAATTAACGTATCGAATTGTAGTGCAGAATCTGTCAAGCTTGAAAGTCGCCAAATTTAGTGGGGATATGATTGGAATGCCAGAATTTGGGCGTCCTTCCAAACTGAGGCAGTTGGCTTTATATGGATTGAATGCTACAAATATATCATGGGTAGTAAAATTTAATCGTCTAGAGAAGCTAACACTCTTTGGCTGTGAGAACTTGGAGGAGTTACCGGAAGGGGTTGGGGAGCTCTCATCTTTACGGGAGTTGGATTTATCTTACTGTGATAAGCTAAAGCAGCTACCATCAGCAATTGGGCAACTGAGTTCTCTTACAACTCTTAATTTGCAGTATTGCCGTAGTTTGCAAGAGCTTCCTACCAATTTTGAAAAGCTTTGTTCGTTACAGTATCTCAACTTGCACGGTTGCTCCGGGCTTCTTGGGCTTCCTTGCAATTTTGAAAATCTCACTTTGTTACAGTATCTAAACTTGCACGATTGCTCCGGGCTTCTTGAACTTCCTGAAAGGCTAGGTAATTTGACGTCCTTAACTAATCTAAATTTATTTGGATGCGAGAAGCTGAGTAGTTTTCCTCGCAGCCTAGGAGGGATGACGTCTTTGCTGAGCTCCGATATGGCATTCGGTCGGTGTTCGAGTTTGAGAGAACTACCAGAACTAATTTCTTGGCTTGCAAAATCGAAAAGAATTTCATTTGATGGATGCTCCAGTTTAAAGATGATTCCCAACCAGTTCAGTAAACTCACCTGTCTAGAATATTTAGGTTTCAGAGGATGTACAAGCTTGGAAGAACTGTGTAATGGTTTTCAGTGTCTCGCAAAGTTGAGAGAGCTGAAGATGTCCGGATGTACGAACTTGTCATGCTTACCTGAAGGTTTTGGTAAACTTCCAAGTTTAGAAAAGTTAAATTTATCAGGCTGCCATAAGTTGAAGGAATTGTGCAGCGACTTCAATTGCCTTGTAAAATTAAAAAAATTGAACTTGTCGGGATGCTACAGTTTGTCTCAACTTCCCGATTGTTTTGGTTCCCTCCATTGCTTGGAACAAATAGATTTATCAGACTGTTCTAGTTTAGAGAAACTCTGTGATGATTTCGGCTGTCTCCCATCATTGATAAGTTTGGAGCTCTCAAATTGTAAGAAGTTGGGTGCAGAATGGATGGATAGTGTGGGGTCTATTCCGAACTTGTGGATTGCAGACATTAAAGGAAGTGAACTGATGATCCAGCGGTGGATGGAAATGCGAAGAGAAAAAGAAAATTGGCATTTCGTCGTCGTAACCAACTCCTTCCAGCAGGTAAGTGTTCTGATTTTTATTTTCAACTTAGTTTGTGTTGTTTTTAGGCAACTTAAGAATGGGATTCTTTAGTTAAACATTTAAGGTATAGACATTGCAGAATACATACGAAGAACGTCGGGCCTGGTCTTTGGGAGTGATAATATCAAACGTGTTAGAAAAAGAAGGGCTTCTCATCGACACTCACAAACTTCCCTTCTATTCATCCTCGCTTCAGCCATCCACTCCACTTATCTTGATCATTGATCGAAGATATGATTCTGACTGGACTAAATTTTACTGGAAATTCTTAGCAAAAAATCTGCAGTGGCTAGAAGCTGATTCAAAATTATCTTTCTCAATCATATATCTTGGTACAGAGATAAAAGCATTGACATCAGTTTTGGGTGAAAGAATCCTGGCTTATACAAATCTAAACTCAAGGGCGTCCTTATTCCTTGATAAATTGTTTAATAAGTTTTGGTCTAGTAATCAATATCTTGATATCTTTCGCACAAGTGCTCATGATTGTTTAGGAGAAGATAGTTTGAAATGTTCGTCAGCTTGGGAAGACATCTCTTATGTGGCGAAAGATGATGCGACCTTTCTTTCAAGAATTCCAAGGGAGAGTAATATTGAATTGCTGAGAGCGTTGCTTGTGACCCAGGAAACAGACTACCTTCTGCTCCACAACAATCAACAGGTATATTTTATTATAATTGTTTTACAGATGTTTGAGTAATTTTATAAATCATTTGCTTAACAAACGTTGGTCTTGTTAAATTTATAGGTGAAAGTGGATGACTTAGAAGGTAAAGTGGTACTGCTTCTGGTGATGTACCTTCCAGTGTCTCCGAAAGACTGCTACATTTCAGCGTTGAAAGATGTGTATCTCAAGATG
This sequence comes from Taxus chinensis, assembly GCA_019776745.2. Lineage (NCBI taxonomy): Eukaryota > Viridiplantae > Streptophyta > Pinopsida > Cupressales > Taxaceae > Taxus > Taxus chinensis. The sequence continues at coordinate 531,826,962 of CM034155.1, read as the reverse complement.
CGAGAGAGCACTGAATATCTGGTTGAGGTCGTTTTTATTCCATTTAATTTTAGCTTGTGGGGAGGATCATGGGAGGACTTCGAGAATGCAGTTACAAGTGGTCCGTGGCCAGTGTTCCCCAAACCAGAGTTGGTAAATCAAATGATATTGGGTTGTTATGGATATGAACGGCCTTCAGGTAAAAGAGTGGTGGTGGTGGATGAGAAGGGGAGGATCTCCTCGGAGAATGCACTGCCGATGATATGGAGGTGGGGAGTGGAGGCATATCCATTTTCTAAAAGTCGGGAAGAGGAACTGAAAAAGGCAGAATGGGAGGGACTCAGTTCTCGATGCAGCTTCGAATTTGTTTTTCATAAACTGGATCTCTTTCAATTAAAGGTAAATATAAATACATGACTTTTATATTATATATTAAATGTATGTTTAGTGATGTTTGACAGCCATGGTTAATTGATAAAATATTTTGTGATAAAAATTAAAGTAAAATTTAGTCTTTAAGGTTGACATTTTTTGGATGGTAATGACAGGGAATGGAGGCTCTGTATTGTGATAAAATTATATTGGTTTGTTGGGGTTTACCTAGTGAGATGTTGGAATTGCTCAATGATTTAGATGGTGCTTGGGCAAGTTTGGAGAGTGTTGTCCAAGTCTTGTATGTTGGGTATAATTACAATTATCGGTCGAGTATACATGAAAAAGAGTATGAAATGAAGAGAACGGAAATGTGCAGGGTTTCAAGTCTCTCATTCTCTCATGTCAACATATTTTGGGACCGAATTAAATATTTGAGGGAGGAGTCTGCTGGCATGGGAGATGATAAAAAATATACATCAAGTAAGAAGAATGGTATTACATTTTTGGGATAAGGAAATAGAAACAAAAGACAAGGAAATACAAATAATGATAGTGGATAAAAATGGGGAGATGATAAGTGGGATGTTGCTACGCCAGGGTAATAAAGAAGATGTGGAACAATTGTTGAGTGATATCAAAAGTGAAGGATTTAAAACTATTTGAGAGAGGAAATGAAAAGATTTCTTAAATCCACGGCAAATATGCGGAGCTTGGTAATTGCAATTTTGTATTTAATGTTTGCAAACCATGCTCCCATAGAATTTGTTGAGATGCCAACAAATGTTGTGTTTGTAATATGTTATGTTTTTTGTGTGTCAAAATTGTTATCGCTGCTAATGTAACATGAATAGTCAATAAAATTAACCTTCATACCCCTTGTTTTTATATTTGTAAATATTAATTTGGCTTGTGGATGATTGTATTTTGCACTTTCATGTATAATGATTTATAATTTTTTAGAGTTCATGTTTAATGGGTTCTTTTTTCTTTTTTCTTTTGTTTAATTGTTTTTTATTTTCAACATCATTATATTGTTTCTTTACCAAGAGTTATATTTCAAGTCATGGTAAGCAAATGGAGAGCTCATCAATTTTTAGTCATCCTACCAACCACTACCAAGTCATGCAAAATCCTTTAGTGGAGCGGAAAACCTTATATAACTTGTTTACAATTCTATGTACAAGTAGTTGTACAATAGTCTTTCTTTCTTCCACATTTGTACTAAAAACATGGAGAGATTTATCTTTATCGAATGTACATAAGAAAGCCCTCTGCTCACATTACATTATAGAATGTTGACTAGGGGAGAGCGATCGGTTATTCTGATAATTATTAAGACCCTTATCCCCAACTAATATTTGTTCTTTACTTCAACAATTTTATGGAAATGGGCATTACCATTTTAGTGTGGGTCCTATCATTGTTAGAGGAGAAAAAGTAAAAAATTGAGGCCTTTTGAACACGAATTGTTTGACCCAATTATTTCACACCAAATATTATAAAAAAGTGTATAAGATAATATAATCATTAACTACTTGTTGTTAGGAATATCATTGTGCTCCACATGGTTTGAGTTTAGCGTACAATAAATTTAGAACACATCAAAATTACATACCTAATTCTGTCATACTAGAATTAATTAATACACCTTTTTATAATTAATTCAAATAATTATATTACTTAAAGTCATATTCTTATCCCCCTTTATAATTAATAAAATTAATTCTAGCTACATATTCCTACCTCTTTAGAATTAATTAATTTTATTTTATCATGCCTTTGGAATTAATTAAATTAATTCCTACACCCTTTAGCTAATATAATTAAACATTTATTTATTTAAATGATTAATTATTTCCTCATAATTAATAAATAATTAAATTAGTTATTTAATTAATCCTATTTATCTAGTCACACTCTACTTTACTTCACTTCTAAAATCCTATAATGGTGGGGACAACAATAATGCTTATACAACCACTTCTCGCCTGAATTCAAAGATCATCATTACCCCTACAAAAGTTGCAACAACATAGACTTAATCCTCTTACTATTTTAGGTAATTGTTATTATTACCCTGGAGCCCATTCAAACTAAGATCCAATTCACATGGCCTTACCCTCAGCTATAAAATGATGGCCATTCCTTTACAAACCCATCCTTGGAAGCTTGTGCAAATTGCAACCAACTTTTGTCAAATTTTCCACCCACATCCTTGTGTTTTACAAAGACAGTAACATTTGCATCCCATATTTGGAGAAATAATCAAGAGCACCCACAATTATTGATAAGCTTACCTTACAAATTACCGCCCAAAACCTTTCTATTTTGGAGAACAATCTGAAACGTGACCCTCCCCATTTCCCCAATGTTAGCCACGTAGGTAAATTACAGCCACTCAATTAATAATGGGCTATTTCATTTTCACGGCATTCACTCTGTTATATTCTCAATATTTTTTCGTACACGCATATGTAACACGCGCTCTAGGGTTACCACTTGTAATGGTGTTGGGTGCCACAAAGTGTCCATGTGGCCAATGTGTTGTTGAGGGCCTTGCACAAGATTTGAGTTGCACGGTGTTTTTGTTATATTGTGAATCATGTTTTCATGTGTGGGAGTGTTAAAGACTGTACATTAAAAGTACTGTACACTTTTTGGGCTAAAAAATGTGCCCAATATTTCAAGAAACATGCTCTTCTCAATAATGGGCAGGATTTTTGACCCATAGGTTTATGGGCGGTTTTGGCCCATGGTTTTGGTACCCACAGTATTGTAAAAACTGCTTAAGAAGTTGCCTATTTATGTGGTTTTTTGCATATGGTTGGTATGATGTAACATTGTAGATGTGTGTGAATTCGGGTGTGAATTCAGGTGAGTTTGTTGACTACAAATCCAAACAGATATGGGTATTGTATTGAGAGAGAGAGGTGGCTTGTAATAAAATCTGAGCAAGTGATTCTTGGTGTACATAGCCAAAATTGGTAAACCATGTTAAATATTGTCTCTATATTGTGTTCTTTGATTTGTCTGCACTTTTATTTCAGATTTGTAATATCTTTCTGCATATTAGTTTTTACTATTGTGATTCTATGCGGGATTGTTCCGCATATTGTATCCCTTATTTCCTAACAGTTTGCAGGTTGGGTATAGGGTGTGGTATTATGTAGTGCATTGTGTTATGCACAAAGCATGCAAGGGTACGTTTATGGGTTGAAGTCTTATGCATTGTGTTTGAAGCATGCAAGTGTTATGCTTCTTGCACTGTCTATGGTATGAACTACGTGCAAGATCTTGAAGTGTATATCTTCGAAGAGTGACATGGTTCCTTGCACTGTATATGGTGCACAATGCACAAATAGCTACAAGTAAGATCTTGAAGTACAATAATATTCAAATTCAAGTACCACGGTTCATTTAGCTATGTAGGATGCAAAGAGATACTTGCAAGAACTTGAAGCAAAAACTTGTATAAAGATGCACAATTTGGAATGATGCACATGGTAAGATCACACATCTACAAAAATTATTATCCATTCCTTGAAAATTGATTTTCCCAATTGCATCAAGTCTTGGATTATGAAGGGTTAGAATCTTCTCAGGTTTTCATGTGACATCCACATGTTTGAGCATCGAATCCATTAAATAACCTATAACATCTTGTTGGTGATTGAGATGATGAGGCTTAGAGGATTAGATGTATATAGACCGTGGAGGTTATGAATGTATGCATGGCCAAGGATGATATCACATGCATAAATTGGTGTTATATCACATACTAGGTCCTCTCTGAATGGATGGATGATATATGTGAAGTTTCATTACTAGCAATGTAGATAACTTTGGTGTTGTAGGTATTGATCCATCCCAAATAGTGTGGACGTAGATGAGGTTTTGTTGAGAGGATCAATCACTTCATGTTTGTTTTGGGGTCAAAGCATATAAGTGTGTCCCAATTTTTGTCCAAAAATATTTTAGAAATTGTCTAGTAAACAAATCTTTTAAAATATTTTTAAAACTTAAAAAAATCAAGGTAAATTATGGGTGCAGTATTCCTTGGAATATTTAAGCTCTTAAGAAACAGGTGTTTGGTCAAGTTTTCCTTGTGGGACGTATTTTGTCGACATAACAAAAAATGGCAAAAAGTGGAACACAATTAAATGATTTGACATGAAGATGTGATTCTTCACGCTCATGTCATAAAACAAATAATTAGATGTCTACCCTTGCACCCAAATATACAAATGGAATAGGATTTTTACTTTAGATTTATGTTATTGCTAGTGTGATGGTTGCGTTGAGACATGTATCTTAAGGATCTATGCTTTCCACTTCTACGAGTGGCTCATCTTTAGGTTCCTCAATCCTCACACACAGAAGAAACTAATTTTGTGCATGGAATTCTACCTTTGAGGATGTAACTTTTGTTTTTGTCACACCATTTTACTGTCTTGGACATGTAGCTCTTGTTTGAAGAATGCATGTCTTCCTTACTGTAGACCATGTGCCATATTTTCTCTTCATCCTTAACTCTTCCTCAATGGTCACAACCAAGTGATAGGATTTTCCCAATGTCTTGAATTAATTGACTTCATATTAGATTGAATCAATGATCGTAGGCTAGTGTGGTACTTGAGAACCTATACTCCTCAAATTCAAAGGGACCCAACTTTGCATAAATTTCATGGAAGGAATCAATGTAGGCTTGGAAGAATTGGTCATGACCTTGTTGGAGTTTTTTCCATTGAATATAATGGTCCTCATAAACATCTTCATGATAGTATTTACTCTTAGAAGGTTTTTAGGAATGTATCTTAGGTTGGATCATATCTCTTAACTGTTAAGTATCCTTCTCAAAAATATGTGTTTGCCACCTCTTCTTAACAAGTGAAAAAATATTCAATAATGTGATCTTAATATTTCTTCATTTGAAAAATCATTTTGTAGAAAAGTAGCAATCTAACTGATCTAATCAAGTATCTATTACATCTACATTTATATTTCCTTTAAACACAAGAATGTCTAGACTTACTTAAAACTAGAGGGAACTTGACTGCCAAAATATTTATCAAATGATGAATTTTCTGGAACTGCCCATTCAAGGACATGTAAACTAGATGAAAAAAATCAATTGTACTAGGAGTGCTTGGAAAATTTCATTCTTGATCATTGTGTGAATCTCTTCTTGCATTGGTTTTGTTGTCTGAACTTTTTGAAATGGCTCGGGACGTAGTCTAATGGTTCTCATGGTTTGACACTAAGGCTTAAATATTTTGATTACACATTATGGGAGATGCAAGATGAAACTCTTTTATACCAATGATTTGTAGTAAATCCAAGGTAAAATGCTATAGATGAGGATCTAGATGTGTTCTAAGCATATGCAAGAGAAATAAAGGAGAGAGACATAAAACTAGAAAATAAATGTATTTATTTATCTGTGCATTATGTATATGGCATACTCTTAAGGAATATATATGGATGCTTATCTTCTTCCTATTTTCTTCGACTATAAGGATAGAGATGTGTATATATATAGAAATCCATGACTACAAGAACTGATATGATAGTTGAATCACTCAGGATTTCATGTGTGATTATTAACCTTCTGACCATTATGGAATTGTAGTCACAAAATCATGCACTTTAGGCATTATTTAGCCCGGTCTCATACCACTATCTAGAAGGTTCTCAAGTGAAGAAAGTAATAATTAGTCCCACCTTTTGGCCATCTTATTTTTACCTTTTATTTCGTCATTCTTGCATATTTTCTTATGCATGCCCAACTATTTCGTCATTGTCCCATCATTTTATCCTAAATCAGGGTGCCCAAGCCTGTACTGGGGTGCCCTGATCTTTGTTCCACTTTCCCACTTCTTTTTTTGCTCTTTCTAGCCGTTTTTCAACTGATCTTTTTCCTAGTTGGCCATGTCGGGGTTAATTATGAAATTAGAGAAAGAGAACCCTATAAATATAAAGTTATGAGATTATAATGAGGGTCCTAACGTCACATACTACTATATCACTCCATCTAGAGTTGCATCCATTACATCACTTGCATCTACATAGTACCATGTGTCAAGGCTAGGAGATTTGCATCAACACACACAACATAGGGGGAGGGATTCTATTCTATTCCATGCACACATGTTAGTACGTTTTCTATAGTTATTATTACTCACTACTTCAAAAAGTGCAACTAGCACAAGAGCACCTAGGGCACCACATACACACACACAACAAAACTACATTTGGGTCTGAAATGTAGTGCAATGCTTAGTTTAGTAAGCCCACTATTGTGGAAGCTAAGGTCTATCTGACCCATTCATTCTACATCTTTTTTAGGGTTTTGATACTTGGCTTTGTGTTTTCTTCATTGTAGGGTTTTTGGCGAATCCATCGATCTTGGTGTGACTTCAAAGTGGCAAACAATGACTATTTGCGGCACTCTTCCGACCCATAGAAATTCATATCCTGAAAACCTACCAGGACACTAGTGCCCAAAAGGATGGGAGATCCTAGGCACTCCAGTCCAAAATTATCCAACAATCGCACAATTTTCTAAGCACGGGTATGGCAGCCTGTGCTTCCATTTTAACAGGTTTTCAGCTAAGCATACCCTCGGCATCATCGTGAACCAGCTAAGTATTTTATTTCTTTTATTTTACAATTAGGTTTTAATTTATTAGTTTTAATTATTTAGTGAATTTATATTGCTTTAGCACATTTATTTTACAGCGTTTATGTCCTCCTAATTTAGATTAACTATCTTAGCATACCATTTAGGTTTTTCCTAATTTTAGTTAATCAGGAATGTGGGTTGGCAGGTGTGTGTAGGAATGTATCATATGCACAAATATAACACATACCCTACATTTTCACTCATCATATCATTGCATGACATGAAGTGTTCACGTGTCTAGTGTTTTGTTGAGATTCTTACACAAGAGTTGAACTACATAGCATTTGGTGATACCATGTAGAGCTTGGACGCAAGGCATGATATTAAGCAATGCATTATCTTGTGCATAAAGCATATGGGATTTCTCTACATGTTGAATTATTTAGATTTGGTCAACATAGTTCCTCATGTTGTATACTATGCACTGGTTAGAAAGGGTTGTGAACAAGATCTTGAAGTGTAAGAGTCTTCAAAGTCAAGAAACATGGTTCCTTATGCTGCACATGGTACAACATGCACAACGGTAAGCATATAATATTTAAGTGCATGAGTATTTAAAGTCAAGTGTCATGGTTTCTTGTGCTACACAAGGCACAAAAGGTTGTTTGCAAGAGATTAAAACACAATCTTGCATAAAGATGCAAATGTTGGAATGTTGCAAATAATAAGAGTGTATGGTTGTGCATGGATTAACTTCCTTAAAAAATATTTCAAAACACAAATGGAGGTCACATTATTTTGAACCTATATAACTAGCAAGTGAAACACCGAGACTCTTCCTCTGTCATAACTATTTTACTATTTTTTATGGGTTCTCTTTGATGCCCATGCATTGATTGACACATTATTGAATTAATTTTTTAAGCATTATTTGTAGTTTTATTGTGATTTATTGATTCGATATGTTATGTTATAAGACATGAATAGTGGATGAACACCATCTACTAAATTTGTACATAAATTTATGGAGAAAAATCATATAAAAGATATAAATACAATCATTATAATTTTAATAGAGGACATTTATTATTTTATTGAATATTTGTATTCCCTACCCTTGAGTATATGCATTGAGTACCTTGTGTTTTATTGTGTGTGACTTAATATGGTTAGTTGCAATGTTATGAACAATGAGAAAAAGTTAGTTATATCTTGAAGGTCAAACAATAAAAGAAGAAAAACTCTTGAATTCATTTCACATTGTTACATGAAAAGTATTTTAGATCATTAGAGTTAAAATGAAGAGTATTATATTTTACTATCCAAGTTTTTGTTTAATCCTTTGAATTAGAGAATGCATAATTATCAAAAAAAAAAAAAGAAAAAGAAAAAAAAGAAAGAAAGAAAGAAGAAGATAGTCTTGTCACTTCACACACCTTTCTTAGAATTGTATTGACAAAGGGCCTTTGAGGTATAATTCATGCACTACCTACATCAAGACTACTCCAAAGAGACCTCATACCACATGTACTTCTCCACCTAGGATGTAACATCTATGTGGAGTAGCTAGTTGGCAACTTGAACTAATTTGAACATGTTTAATAGGATTGTGATCTTTCTAAGAATTTGAAGTGGGGATCTTGGTGTGATTGTAAGTGAGGCAAGCTAGACTCCTTGTTATAGTTGAGTGCTTAATAATTGTAGAAGTGGCTACCCTAATGGATACACATCAATTTTTTAAAAATAGGGAGCCTTGAGTGCCTTTTGTGAGTATCACAAATGAGTGTACCAAGCGATTTTCTATGTGCTTTCTAGGTGAATAAACGAGGTGATGTTAACTTTCTTATATAAGGTTTTGAAGGTAAATTTTCATGATAAAGTTGACCCAAGAAGATGAAAATACCCAACAAATGTTATTTCATGGAAATTGTTTCAGTGTAGGACCGTACAAGCCGGCCAAAACTAAATTATACAACCTAACCAATTTGTACGGTTTTGAAAAGATAAAATTTAAATCATATATGAAATTTGGACAATGGAAATCAGAGTTTAAGTAATGATCTTAAGTATTTCTATCCAAAAAAAATCAACAAATCATTGTGTAGGAATAAGTAAGTTAGGAAAGAGATAGCAATATGCATTGAGTGGGGATAGTATGTGGGTGTTTGTCTTAGCCAATAATCACAACCACAATTAGTAGTGCCAAAGGGTAAATTTCTAAATTTTAGTTTATACATATATGATAGTCATAGATTCATCCCATTCCTAAAAGGGGTGCTGATTTTTATCTACTGTCTCTACAAATTATGACATCTCTTTGCATTCTCATTTTACAATAGAAGAAAAATGCAATGATTAAGAATGTAATACATCACCATGAATGACACTAAAATTCATATTCAGCACATATTCTACAACATTCTCATAGCCTTCAACATACAACATAGTGTATTCCTTAGGATTATCTTATTTCTTCTATATTTTAGCAATTTCTTGATTGTATGCTTATATATATATATATACACCCAATCAATTGAACTTATCTCTAGATATATGTTTGCAATAGGACATGTTTTCATACATACGAGAAAAAATGAAACTCTTAAGAGTTTTCACATCCCGCCACTATTGAGACCAGGTAATTTGTAATTGATTTTGAGTTTCAATTCAATTTCTTCTCTTACTAACTTTGAGAAATCATAGTAGATGGAGAAGTGAATATGATATTTGTAAAACTAATATTTTGTGTATTTTAATTTGATATCTATTTGCATATGCACATTAATGTGGGATATTACATAGAAAAATAGTTTTTGGTACAAGACTAGTTAATTTGTATGATGCTAGTGTATTTATTTGTTTATTAATTATTTGTATAAATTAAATTCTTTGTAGTGTATGTTCCATTTTTGTGTACAATTTTTTTAAAATTTTGCGTTATTCCTTTATACTGCATCTACCTCTTTGTGACCTTTCTTTTTTATATTTTCCCCCTTAGTCACCTCTACAACTAATTTTTATCATTATTGTAAACCCAAAGTTAAAACCAAATTATTTAACTTTTCTAGGCATGTTCCCAAGTCTGTATTGTATAAAAAAGGATATGCTAATTTTATATTGATGACATTCTCAAACTTTGATGACATTTCCATACCATGTATGGAATTGGTCTTTCTTTTGTGGGCCCTCTGAATTGAATTTTTTAATTTGAAATTTGAATTTTTTTTTTGGAGTTAGTTTTCCTATTTCCAAGAATTAACAATAACAAAAAAGAATTAGAAATTTACATACATCAATTTAATTGTTGACTTGAATGAAATGAAATATTTTAATGACGTCCATGAGACTGAAGAGTCTATGGGACCGCATAACTGAGATTTCTAATCAGATTTCAGACTCCTTTCAATATCCTCTCTCTGGCTGTGAATCTTGAGGATGAAACCTGCGGTCGCTTGAAGCTTTGTCCCTTCGAAGAGTTCCTCTAGTCCATCCACCTTCAGGTTGTTTTTCGTACTAGATACGAATATCATCATATGCCGAAAAATCCATGAAGAAATGCCATTCTGTCTCAACGACCCCTTTGTTGCAGAAAAGACAAATTCTCCTTTCCCAATCTTCCTTTGGAATAGTCCATCTACCAGTTTTCAATCGAAGATGATGTGATCCAGTCCTTAACTGTGCCACTAGAATCCTTGCTTTACCCTTGATAGCTGCCCCTAGATAAGCTTTTTCATCATGTTCCCCAATGGGAGTGAATTCTTTGATATAATGTGCTTTCTTTCGACCAATCTGTCCCGTCTACATGACAATCCTGAACTTTTCTATCACATATTTTTTTATTTCCCTGTTGTTGTTAGGACACTCTTGCAAGTTGATGCCCCATTTTTTCATCCATTTATTATTTTGTTTCATCTAGGTTTTCTTTCTGCGTTCCAGAGCATTGTCCACAACTATTTTGGGCCAGCGAAGATTGTCCATGCTTTCAAATTTTTTCAAATAGGTTATCATCTGAGATATTGCCAAAGCTTCTAATGAGGAAGTACCCGCTTCAGCCAAAAGGATCTCATAAGGAACAATTGATTTGAATTTGAGATTGCTTGTGATTAGATGTTTCTAGATTCTTTCTATCTATCTCCACCCGTGATTTGACATCTTACTTTCCTAAACCTCGTAGCCATAGAGAACAACTAGAGTGACCAACAATCCAAAAAGGGTTTTCTTAGTTTTCCAGTCCCAAAGTTCAACTTTCCTACACCTGTTTTGTAGTAGGTAAGATGCTTTCCAACCTCCCTGTATCCTTTTTGCTTTACAAGTCTCCCAATTAAGTTTGTGGTGAAATTCAATCCCAAGATATTTGTATCCAGTGACTATTTCCAAAGGGCTTCCTTCAAAAAGAAAGTTAATTTGTCTCTCTTTCCTTTTCAAGGAGAAAATCATGATTTTTGTTTTGCTAGTGTTCACTTGCATCCCGAATTCTTAGCGGAAGAGCTCTAGCACTTTTATTTGTTCCCTCAATCCTTGGGATGTTTTTGAAATTAGAATAAGATCATCAGCATATAGAAGTAACTTCACCACGTAACTTGCTAACTGTATACCTCCTCCCTCAGTTTTATTTAACCATTCTTCAAGATTGTCAATGTATAGACCAAATAAGGTGGGAGAAAGAGGGAAACCTTGCTTGACACCAATGTCACTGCCGAAACACTCGGACATACCTTCTCTAGTTCTGATTTTAGCTCTGACATGCTCATACAGTTTATGAACTGCTGCTCTAAACTCATATGGAATCCCAAGTTCCTCCATCATGTTCCATCTTGTTGCTCTGACCTGCTGCTTACAATTTTGTTGAAGACATTTAAAGGCGTGAAAATTATATAGGGGGAAACATATGCCCCCTTCAATTTTCCTCTTTTAATGGATATTTTATGCTATCGGGGCTGAATTATGTGTTTAAATAATGCTATCAATTTCACAAGGACCCTTGACTCTAGGAATAATTGTATATAGTAATTTATGTTTTTTTAAATAATTTTGTGGGTTTTTCTAATACTATTTGTCCTACCACTTTATTATCATTTATTTTATTTTAATTATTTTCACCTCTAAATTCACCCTAATCTATATTCTAATGTACATATAATTTCTCATTAACCTTGTGTTTATGTTTAACATAAAAACTATAATTAGAACATGGTAAAGAAAATTATTGTTATTATTATTTGATGTTTTCATTATGGCTTTATTGTTTACAAGATCACATATGTAAATTTAACCAAGTATAATATAATTTCAATGTGGGTTATTCTATTATTATTATGGTGATTTGCTTCTCATTTTTAGTTGGTTGCCTTCGCTTGTTATATATGTGTAATTTTCATTTTCATTTTTCCTCTGATTTTCATTTTGACAACCACATTTATAGTCCTCAAAGACACATATTATAATTTAATTATTTAATTTCATTGATTAATTATAGTTATATTGATAGCCAGAAAAATATAATATTTGATCGATCAAAGGATGATGATTAGTGCTTAGTGAGCACATCCCAAATCCTGTAATGTAACCCAATGCATGATTATGAATCTTTTCAACTATGTCGAAAGACACAAAATGTATAGTGAGAGCTCATGTCTATGAAAAAGTGATCGACTATGGTTGTTTATTACGATGTTCCTTAGGATCTTCAGGAAGAATTAGTATTTTATATTGAAGGAGACGAACATAAGAAATTTTATCCTTCATGTAATGATGCAAGATTGAACCTTCACACATCTAACATATTATCCATTTGACATGGAAATGTGGACTGTTATATGGTCATGTCTTAACATAACATACTAAATTACATTGCTAAGTATTCCTAGAAATGGAAAGATGTGAAATCTTTCATGATATATTGACAAAGATATAATATACACTCACCTTAAATATGATTGAACTATTTATATGTAATTATTTTGTAATGTTTATGACTTTGTAGATGTTTTTTTTTATTAAGGGCAAATTGTTTTGAAGGGACTATACCCTGTATACAAAAAGGGATCAAAAGCCAGATAGCAAAGGTGAGAGAAACAACCCAGAGAAGGGCAAAACAACCAACCAAAGAGGCCTCAACAGCCAAATATGACAATACAAGTGAAGAAAGGATCCAAACAAACAATGATCCAAAAAGAAGTAGAAAAGATCAAAAAGAAACCAAAAGAGAAACAACATATAAGACTCCGCCCAAAAAGCAACTCCAGAACCGCCAGATAACAGCAACTTCGCAGCCAAAAAATAGCAACATAGCAACCCAGATGACTTTGTAGATGTTAGATATGTGCTAACAAAGTTAAATTTTGGATACTTGTGGTGTGGTTTATACCTCACTTATTAAAGGGGGGTGTTGGGGGCTTGTCCCCCCACTCTTGTCGCAGGGGAGTTCGGGGGGGCGGTGACATGTTATGGAGTCCTCTCTGGGAAGTGTTTGGGGGCGGAGCCCCCGAAGCAAAAAATAAGGAATCAATCCCTTGTTTCTAGAAAGACGAATTCAACTGAATTCTATTTTTAGGAAGGAAAATCCTAATGGCATTTTTTCCGCTATATTTTTAGGAGGAGGAATCCTAACTGTACTTCGCCAATTAGGTGTAAATGTTTTTGTGGATATACAAAGTTTCTTATAACAAGTTCGCATGTAATCTATTCATCTTGAGTTAATAAAGATTGATATGTTTCCCTAAACACTGAGTTGGGGTTTTACCACATAAATCCAGTGTTCGTCTCTTGCATGTTTAGTTTTTTGTATATTTTATTTTTATCTATCTCTGTAAACTAGAATTTTGTTATTCTACTTTCTGTGTATTCATTTCTACATAGTATGTGATTTTCTAACATAAACGTTCCAATATTTACATTATTTTAAAATAATAATTAAAAATAAATTTAATCTTCATAAGATAAAATTTCAATTTGATGATTGATTATAAAGTTTAATTTTATATACTTATTTGTAGAATTATTTACTTTAAAATTCATTTGTTTCATTACGTTTTTTGATTTCATAACGGGTGAACATAATGCCTAATTTTGTATTAAAATTACAACTGACTCAAAGATCAATAAAAGGAAGGGTGGATTTATGGAAGAGAATGTGTGCATCATAAGCCATGCAATTTGAAGTCATGTTTGTTATACTTTCCTACATTTGATTATCCCTTATAGATGATTCTCCATGGAAATTTAATGTCTTTAATACCAAACAAAAATATATATGAAATTATTTTAATTTGGTAATCACTTTGGACATAGTATTCTAGTAAGAAGGAAATAATGTAGACAACATCGAATTTTGTAAGTCAATGAACCCTTTTGAGAATGTGTGTATCATCGGCCATGCAATTTTTAGTTGAACTTCCTACATTTGATGATCCCTAAGAGATGATTCTTCATGGAAATTCGAGTCTCCTAATACTAAAAGGAAAAAAAAAATGGAAATTGTTTAAGTTGGTATTCATTTTGGACATAGTTTCTAAAAACAAGAAAATGACATAGAAAAGGTCAAGTTCTGTAACTTGTTAACTAACACTATAAATACAAAACCCAAAATGGATGATTGGGAGCTCATCATGCCATGAAACAATTCGTGCTTGCATGTAGATGAGGAATACACTTTAAGTCTTGTACTCACTTATTTGAGAAAATTAATTCAATCACATTTCATTATAATAACATTCTTAAAAAATTAAATACACCCATAGAAAAAAAAATTACAATCCATAAATAAAGGAAATGTATGAAGACAATGATGATGACTAGATGGAAAGTGAAGTGTTGTTGTTCATTAGTCAACATGCCATGTACTCGAAGGATTGCACTTTACACATCCCGTTGCAAAATGTGTTTATTTTGTGGGGTTTTGTAATTATATTGTGCTTACCATTTTATCATCTATTATTTAATTTTGATGATTTTCGCCTCTAAATTCACCCTAATATTCCAAATAAAATATAATTTCCTATAGAGGTTTTGTTTATCTTGAACATATAAACTATGTAGTTAAGAATCGATAAAACACATTAACATTTTTATTAATATGACATTATTTGTCATGCTCATAATGATTATATTATTTAAAATCTAACTTACGTAATTAAAAAGTACAATATAATGCATGCGGGTTTTTCTATCATTATCATATTGACATGCTTATCTCTTTAAGTTGGTCACCTTCTCTTGCCATTTGCCTAGTCTTCATTAAATCATTTTTATGTTATTGATTTTAACGACCACATTTATAGTCTTCTAAGAAATTTTAATTTAACTATTTATTTTCAATCATTATAAGGAGAGAAAATATGATAAAATCTCATTAACTATATTTTAACCATTTGAGAAAATTAATTTGGTTACATTTCATAATAATTAATTTGGTTACTTCAACACTAGTGGACTTAAGACAATTAATTTGGTTACTTTAACCATTTTATTGTCTTGTACTCACTTAAGTCCACCAGTGTACTAAAAGGTGTATTTAACCGGTCTTGGATTAAGTCTTTTACTCGCTTATTTGAGAAAATTAATTTGGTTACATTTCATAATAATAACATGCTTAAGACATTAAATACACCATGACATGAGTTTTTATGACCTGTATAAGAAAGTAAATGTACAATGAAAATGATGATGATTGATTGGAAAGTGAAGTGTTGTTTACCATTGGTCAACATATTTTGTTTCTCTGCAACTTGTGGGTTGAGGAAAGACATTATTAATCAACACTCCCTTTAATAATTAAACAGTTCATTGTATATACGGTTGGATCAAATGCCCTGATTGATAAATATTTTTGGTCATGGACTTCCAAAATTACATTGGTATCCCATGGGTTTAAATCACCCCAAGTATGCTACCTTTCCTCCAGTCATTATATGACATTGTAAACAAATACCTGTAAAGATGGTGTGGGCTTTAACAATCTGCAAGTTTCACTTGGACTTACTTTGGACAAATATACAATTGACACAAGCAATAAGGAGCAACAAGGGCTGACAATTATATAAATATTAAGATTTAATTCTCTTAAAGAATTATGTATATTTACACCTTTCTATTTGTAGTGTTACTAAAAGATGAAAGAAAATTTTCCATTAAACCTACAGATCAAACCCCTTCTTCTAAAATAGTGTTCCTTTTCCATGACCTCTTCCCTAAATCAATTCTTTTGAATAATTGATTTAAATTACAAAAGAAAAAAAATTATAATCTATAATATTATTGAGATGATTTTATTTCATATAAATTATAACTATGACATTTAATAATTAATAATAAATAACTTATTAGATCTAATTCATAAGATATTTAAAATTATTATCTAAATAATAATTTTTTAAAAAAAAGTTGTATTGATCTTTTGTAAATATTATGTCCTTATTTTTACTAGGTAAATGGTAAGGGTTTTGAAAGGCTTCCATAAATGAAAATGTGTTACATTGATGCTCGTACCAAATTCAACATCCAACAAGCCTACAACAAGAGGTTGCCCTCTTATCAAACTAACAACAAACTAACAAGAAGGTCTAGTAAAGACCCAAATTTACTAATGAGAAACTATATGAGAAAGAGTTTGGCACAAATTCAATGATATTGGGATCTAGGTACCTCCTTCACTTTGGCACTCTTTGCTACTCTAACACATGGCTATAACAAAATCAACCCCATATTTACTTTGTTTTTATTTTATGATACCACATTCCATCCTTCATTATTATCACTGTCATCTTCTCTATCCTCATATAATAGATATATTTCCATACCCTCCAACCTTCTACTTTCATGTTCCTTGAACTTGGATTCCTCCTAAAAGTATAGGATCCTCAATTTCTACTCTCCATTCTTTATAGGAACCAAAATAAATTATTGGAAGGCGTCCTCCTTAATAACCCCATGAATTGTATTGATTCACCACTCTTCCAAAACTATATCCCTCTCACCAATCTCGAAGTTCTGCTCTTGAGGTTCATAATATGTCTTAGAATATTCTCCCTTTTGTTGGTTTGGAACATGGTTATGACCTTGAGAAAATTCTAGCTCTATACCAAACTCTCTATCCTCAAGGTCAAATTAGGTTCCTTCTGCTCATGCATTGTTCACCTCCATCTTTAGAATATTTATGGGAGAGACATCTTCTACTAGGCCTTTTGGAGGTTCTTATTCCAAATTTTATGGTCCTTTTTCTTCCTTTTGTTTGTGATCCTCCTCCTCTAGATCACATAATTGGCCTTTAGATCCTATTTTGAACCTTTTATTGGGTCCTATTCCTTTTCATCATGGTTTATATCTTCCCATACCTTATGAGTAGAGTATTTTTTCTTGTCTCTAGAACATTGTGCTTATTTTTTAGAGTAGCACCATTAGATGAAAGCTTCAACGTTGCTTCTTTTTCATAATTTAAATATAAAACTTTAAAGTCTCCCTAAATAAATTTATTTTTACTCCAAACCTTCTTCAGATTGGTCGATCATTGATTGTTTAAATGCCTCAATTTATGGCATGAATGAAAAAACACACACACACACACACACATTTCATAATCTATTATTTGCACAAATTTACCATATTTATAAGATACAGTTATTGATCCAGAAAAGGATTTCCAAAAATCTATTTTTGGAAAGTCTTAAAAATCTATTTTTGGAAAGTTTTTTCAGCAACTTTTAATATTTTACAATTTTGAGGGCCTCCGGAGCATTTCTAAACTTTTGAAAATAAAAAAAATTGAAACAAAATATAATCATCATTGGAATTTCCCACGTTAATTTCATTATTTTCTCTTTCCAATGATTCTTATGGCTCACAAAATGAGTCAACGGGCTAGGAGATATGACCTTGACAAGGAATACAAAATTAAATAATAGTAATAATATGATAGATTTCAAATTTTTCCACTTATGTCTTTTCGAATCAATCCCTAAGGTGGATATGAATGGTCTATATGTAGGATGACCTTTGGTTCCCATATAGAACCCTTCATACTATATTTTTAGCAGTTATTTTCATATTCTCCTTCTATAGTTATAAAGTGGCTTATTTTGAATAAAAAGATAGATCTTCGGGCATACATCTCTCTTATGGAGTTTCCTAGTTTGTATTCATTTGGAATTATATAATAAAATTTGTTCATGTTTATAGATCTTTCATTGTGAATTTTATTGTTATAGAACATTAAACACCATTGTTAGTGTGTTTTTCATCGGGTTGCACTTTAATCGAGATCAGTGGTATCAGAGCTACGTTCTTTCACTATTTCATGTTAGAATGCATGAGGTCATAACACCATAAGAATGGTGTCTAGACTCACGATCCTTCATATTACCTTCCTTTTCATTTTAAACAACCTTAAGAAACGCAAGACAAAATGGGAGATCCCTTAAGACAATGCTTGATGAATCTCTTGAGAAGCAGAGGAGGGAGATGGTGGCACATTTTTTTAATTTCCTCTCTCATCTCATCCCTACAATTGGCCACAGCTCTACAACCGCACCTGTATCATGTAGGCCCTTCGGAGACCTGACAACATTCAAGGTACAAGTAAAATTTTGCATTCCACAGTTTGAAGGAAAATTTGATGTTGATGAATTGGATAAATGGCTTGACCAACTAGCATTGTATTTTTCTACATCAATAAATTTTTGTGATGGTGAAAATACAATCTTTACACTTCTAAAAGCATCCCTTCATGTCAAAAAATGGTGGGAATCATACTCCCTAAAATAGGATGATAATGATTATGTAAGGGTCAATACGAAACCTCTAGAAATATGGAGTAGTTTTGTAGAGGGTAAATGCATGGAAATGGGGGACCCAAAGGGAGTCAAAAGTAGCCACATTTTTCTAAAATTAGAAAAACCTGAACTTCATTTAATAATTTGGCTTGCATATGCTCAAATTTTGAGAATGTGATAAGAATAAGAAATATAGTGCTTGGAATCTAGTTTGTAAACTATTTTTTTTTTTGAAAATAGTGGAGATTAAGAAGTTCAAATTCGGTGCGCACACAAAGTATTTCTATTTTTGTGTCAAAAATATAACAACCTATTGTGTGTACGCGCCCCCCCCCTCCCCCATTTTTTGAGTTTTATAAATTATTTTTCAAATCCCTTTAGGAGAAACTTAGCTAAGACCATGTATGAGGTCCCACTAATTTTTCATAATTTTGGATGAATATATAATTTTTTACTAATTTTCAAAGTGCACACATCCTAAAAATGAAATAGTTGTGTATACACCCCCGTAACTTTGACAAAAATATTCAAATTTTTATTTTTTAATGCGTGTAGATTAGAGTTTATATGAAACATTTTTAAAAAAATTGGATGAAAAAATCATAAATTGTGTATTAAAACGTAAACATGCATTTTGGCAAGAAAATAAAAGAAATTAAGGATGAAATTCTTAAACTAATAGAATTTTAGAAAGAAATATAATGTCACAAAGATAAAACCGAGATTTACGTCACACTATATTTTTTTGGAATATTATTTTATAACGCATGAGAAATTGGGGTGTACACATGAGATTTTGATGTTTTTTTTGTAAAAAATGGATTTATTCATGGATCACACAGTCTAAACCCTAGATTTGTATATCCTAGGAAAATCCAAGCCTATGGATTAGGAATTTAAAATCCATAGAATATGAAACACACTTGCATTATAACGCGGGCCCGTTCCTATTTGCAATGTTTTATTGTGCATTTAGGAGGTATATATTTACAAAAATAAATGTTTAAGTTCATTTATTAATGTTTATACTTTAATATTTCTTATACTTTAAATTTATTTTAGTAAATTATAAGAAATTAGGGTCACTCTGCACCTTATGGAACTAGTCTCACAGCTCCATGAGTCATGGTTTAGTAGATAGTTCATTATAATATAATCTGGTCAGTACATATGTATTTTCAATATTTTAGCATTAAGCCTAAAGCTTTTAGGGTTTAAATTCTACAATAAATGTCTATTTTTGGAAATAATATAGTCAGTGTTTAGGTGTTGGGGCATTTTGGATTGTTTACTGACATTTGTAGGAGTGTTAGATGTGTTAAAATTATAATTTATGATCCTCACAACTCCCAAAGGTAGCGGCAATTGATCAAATATATGGACTCATTAATTTTCCCATGAACATGGATTCGAATCCCTAATTTCATCTGAGAGTATGGTAAAATTATAATATGGATGAGTACTTACTTTACAATCTTAGGGCATGTGTCTTCAAGAGAACAACTCGAGCGATCCTCACAATCAACAATGCAAGGGAGTGATCTTGGTTCCCATGTTGGCATGTATATAATCCTTTGATCCTTATAATATAGATTAACAATAATAAGGTATGGGCAAGAAAATGATCGATCTAAGGACCCCATAATATCTTCATTTCTTCAATAGAAGAAAAGACATAAAATTTGAAGATTTAGAAGCTAAAAGAGTGCATCTCATCGATATATTTATAACACTCGACAAAAGCTAGGGTAGGAGGAGGTGAAAATGTGGAAAATCTTCCACACATTCATTTACTTTCTATGGAGAAAGAAACTCAGGAATTTCATCAATATTTATGCTAAGTAAATTAGTTTCATTCTCACCCTAGTGTAGGAGTAGGACGGTTGATTCAAGTGCCACATACTTCATAAGAAATCAAATCTACATCAACATTAAGAGAAATGATTTTCAAATATCCTATTGTGTTGTTGCCAAGACAACATTGAAATAAATTCATAGATGGACAAGAAACCAATGAAATAATTTCATGCATTGTAAAAAAGGAATTTGGTGAAAGTGGTAAGAGGGTGTTGTCATGAAAAATATATGGCATGAAAAATTGAAAATTTGAGCTTGACAACTAAGCCCATTGTTGAATCTTTTACTTTCCGGTCACTAGGGCGTCTTTCCTTTGGCCAACCTGCCTCAGTCCCACTCTAAACCTGGATCAGAATAAATTATTAATAAGGTTTTTCGGTTTGTTTTAATGTGTAGGAATGATTTAATAATATTTTTTATGAGTTCAGTGTGACTTGATGGAAGATAAATTCCTCTGGAGGCCTAAAAATTATATTTTTGGCCATTTTTGAGCTAACCAAACACCCTCTCGGAGAGTTCAAGCAAGATGTTAATCATATGGAGGTGATTTTGGTGAATCTTCAAACTGTTGTAGTTAATTTAGGAATATTTAGGAAATGTTTTCTCATTTAAGGACAATATGCTCAACAATGGGTTTTCTAGGTGTAGGGAACAAACACTCTAATGGTGAAATTTGACTTCTCCAGATGATTTCGGGAGCTCCGTAAGGAGTTAGGAGGTAAAAAATTAGGAAATTTAGAAATATATGTGAATATTATATATGTTGGTAACATCCATTTTTCTCTATGACTTGAAGGTTTTGTGAAGAATTTCAAAAAAATGCAACTGCCCCTTTCAGTTCCAAAAAAAATGGCCCTAAATTTACAAGCTCCAGAGAGATGGCCACCACATAATGTTAGGTGAAGATTTGTAAATTTTGATAAGTACATCTTAGAATAGGTAATTTCATAAATAACTATTTTTTACCAGGGGTGAGGATCTCACGAGGATGGGGCCAATTTTTGTGAGTTTAAAACACCTTCCTAACACCTTAGATTGTGTTTTGAGTCACGAAACTTCTAACATGAAAAAGTGGTAAAAATAGAGTTACCATGACTTGAAATAATGTTTCTAAATCCTCAAGTGATGACTTAAGTGTTTATAAAAATTGTTTTGAGATCTACATTGTGATGGGACTAGGATGTTATCTTCTAATTATAAGGCAAAATCGGGGATCACTCTCTTAATTTGTTAGGCATCCTTAATTCACCCTGGTGATCACAAATACACTCCATGATGCTCAAACCATGTTTTAAAATCATTTTTCAATAATTTAAATAGGTTTTCACCGAAAGAAATTCTTTTCATATGGCTACCTATTGGATTGAAATGAGGTGGTTGCAATGTCCTTCCTCCTTTAAAGCATGATCACACTACAAGGTTCAAATGAGTGTTTAATAACACTACCAAGTGAGTGACATCAAGTGAAACTCAGATGATTTATCATTCTTGCATACATGGTGCTTTATATGAAGATCATCCTCTTACCCCTCCTGGATCCAGAATTCTCCTCAGATGGAATCAACTTCAGAATGCTCATTGGTGTCCCTAGATTTCACCCTAAAATCTGAGACTACCCCTTTATTTTAAAAAAATTGTTCTTTTAAAATAAAGGGTCTTTTCGTGTTTTTATTGCCAAAAGATTTCTATATTACGCTAAGATATTACCAGTGAATCATATCAACTAATTTTGATAAATACCCAGATGTCGAAACTCATTTTATCCCTCCGCCAGGTTTTGTGTGCGGGAAATTTTTATTTAATTATTTATTAAATAAATGATGCCCCGTTTGAAGTAAATTGTGCTCTAATTGAATCCTATTGAATTTTTGCATGCTAGTATTCACACATCTCAATAGGGTTTTCACTAGGAATGAATTCTAAGCTTTGTCTGTGACTTCTGGCAATGTTTTTTGTTTTTATTTATTTCTTTTGTGTTTTTCTCTGGTTTTCCCGTAATCTTTCTGTTTAATTCCCTTGGGTCCATTCTTTACTCTGAATTGTCTGTTTAATTTCTTGGAGCATCTGGAGATCATTTACGGCCGCTGCACTAGAAGGAGTCAGCCTCAGAAAGTAAACTTCTGACCAAAAAAGATGAAGTCGAGCACAAAAAGCCTCTCCCATGAAAGTCGCACTTTTTGGAAAAAAAATGGATTTTATGAAAATAAGAAAAAATATTACCATCAATGCATAAAACTCAAGAAAATATGCACTTTTAGAGAAAACGACACCTCAAACGGAGCTGCAGAATGAAAGTTATGGCACATGCAAGTTTTGTTGCTATATCTTCCCGGACCCTTTCCAAAAATGGAAAATTTTATTCCATGCTTGTGTTTTCTTCACCAAAAATCCAAAAAAGGAAAGATTTTTTTTTTATTCCAGTTGCAATTTTCAAGGTTGCCTTCCGCGTCCAATTTCCACGCTGCCCTGAGTGACGAATTCTCACGCAATTTTAAACGCAGAAGTCACAATGCAAGTTGCACTTTTGGAAAATAGCTATCTTTCATGCAAGTCACACTTTTTGGAAGGAAGACTTTAAGCTGCCAGTGGGAATTTTGGCAGTGGCAGGAAGACATGAATTTCTTACCTACCTTGCAGGGTAATTTTTCCCATGAAGTCAAAGTTACTTAAGCTGCAGTGGGAAAATCAGAGGTGGCAGGCAGGTGGGAATTTATTACCTGCCTTGCAGGGTAAAAATTTCCATTATAAAAGTCAAATAACTTAAGAGGAAGAAGGGATTATTAGATCTGCAGTGCAGGTGAAAATTCCCATCAGAAGTTGACTTCTTATTTTTAGAAATTCCTCTTGCCAAAAATTGTGACCCACCTTGGGTGAATAACAATGCATTTAATAATATTTATTAATGTTTATTCACCCAATTTTGGCACCATAAATAGAAGGAAAGTCAATGCATGAAGATAATCCAAAGAGAACTGAAGGATGGATGCTAAAAATAAATAAAATAAATTTATCTAAAAGCAACCAGCAACATGCATAATTGGGCGCTTAATTTGGGTGAATAAACATGATTGTTTATTAATTAAATTGCCAGGAATAGGAAGGGAAATTATTAAAAATAGTATGTTGAGGATTATATAAGCATGGGCTGCCATAATAAAGAATCAGTTAATCCTTTTTTCTAAGGATTACAGCCCGGACAGGTTTTGGCGCTAAAAGAAGGAGGATTTTGCATTAAAGTTTATTTTCCACTGCAGGGAAGCTTCCAATTTTGGCGCATAGGGTTGGAATGGCTTGATTTTTTCTGTAAAAATTATCTGCATGTTGGTATAAGTGCTTTGGTGAATTAAATAATTTTTATTTTCTTTTCATGCAAGCAAAACCTCAAATTTTAGGGTAGCATACTTTATATGCAGATTTTGGTGATAAAAATCAAGTGTTCCTGCCCTGAACTCCATATTTGTCTGAATTAATTGTAGGTGTTCATCATAGGTGCTCATATAAGTGAAAGGTGTTCAAATGAATGTCAGGTACATTGAATATATCTTTCGAATTTGAAGAAATTTCCAGATTTGCACCAATTGCAAAGAATTCCAACACAATTAAAAGAAAAAGAGCTCAGACAAAGATTGTTCCAGCCATGATGGAGCTTAATGAGAGAAAAGGGTCAAAAAAATAATGCATAGCTTACAGATTTATTGAAGTCAATGATACATACATAGGCCCTAAACCTATCACCGATTTAATTGACAGATCTAGATCTTATAATTGCAAAGGATTCCTGCAAATATTCATCCTCTTGTTTCTATCACAGCCCGTGTGGAAGTCAGTGCATGGAAAATTCCTTTCACAAGCTTGTGCATGTGCTCCCAATCTTTCAGTTGAAGCCTTCATTGAATTTACAGAACTGAAAAATCTTCAAGGATAAGAAAGAAGACAAGTCAAAGGCAATACCCGCAAGCAAATCACAGTCAGCTGCTTCCAGATCTAGTTTGGTGAGAATAAAAGTCATAAGAGTCCACCACATGCAAAATATGGAAAAAGAACAAGATTGGAAGTGTTTCATCTTTCTTCTAGTTTCTTTTCCTCTTTCTTCTTCTTTCTCTTATTTCCTCCGACGAAGTAATTGAGAAATCGATTAAATTATAAAACTTAAGTGATCAATTTAAAATCCGTTACTTGAAGAAGTCAATTACTTGGAAATAGGTGGAAGACATGCAAAATAGAAGGTTCTATTTTCAGTTATAAATCATGCATGTCATGCAAAGAGAAATTCCAGGAGGGATATTTCCAGTTTTTTCCTTTACAACTTCCACATGTGCCAGTTCAGTTATAGTTTCTCATTTGTAATTTCCCTTCTACATGTTATAAGTAGAGGAAGAACTTTCAGGTTAAGAGAACAGAATTTGTAAGCAACATTCTTGTGTTCCAAACTTTGTGCTGAAACCTATGATAGCGGTTTGAAATAAGAGGAATAGAAAGGAGCATATTTCTGGAGAAATTTGTGTCAACGGTGCATTTTTTTCTGATTTCTTTCTAGATCTATTCATAAACTTTGTGTTATTCTAGATCTAGATCTAAAATTTTCCTTTGCTTATAATTTTGTATGTAAAGATCTATTTGTTCTATCTATGTGCATGCTATCAACTCTATAAGCTATTGATTGGGTTACACATATTCTCTATTTTCTTCCTTTTTTCCATTATTTTCCTCTTCTACAGATATTTCCTTTCTTTTATAGTTGCTTACTTGCTGCAAACTTTATAGCTATGGTTCATGAGCTACATGGTTAAATTAATACCCACAAATAGATAGTAGAAAATATAACTGACAAAATCTTATACAAGAGCCTCACTGGTAAATGAGGGAGATTTATCTCATGACTGCCTAGGTCTTCAGTTGTGCAGAAAATCTAGCTAACACTCATTACACCTCTTTTCTTATATGCCTCTCATGGAGATATATGTTTCTTAATCCTTCACACATTGATGGTCCCTGAATGCCTCGGTAGCTTGACTAGATAAGTCTTGGCTTCTTCCTTGAAGAGGTTTAAACATGATAGAAGAGTCAATATATGATGATCCTCAACTTACTCCATGAGCTTCTCATTTCACCTTTGAACACGATGACACCCTTTTAAACTTCAACATTCAACTTCCCTGGCCAAGAGTGTCACATGAGTGGAAACATGCTTATAGATTTGGACACCTCTTCGGTCGATTGTCTCTCATAGAAATAGGTGTCCTCCTATAGATGGAAGAATTGATCGTTGAATGATACTTAAATGAATATTTGAGGATGAGCTCCATCTTCTGAACTCCAACTGTATTGAAGCACTACAAAAGCCACTCCTTGAATTGAAAGATGTGATTACATCGCAAGTATTGATATGTAGTGCCCACTTGTGGCTTATATAATATCTCTTCTTTTCATATGTTATTCATTTATTCTTTCATATGATTTTAGTAGGCTCGGCCTTAGTGTTGGCCATAACATAGAAATGGTATATAAGGTGGTAGTAATGAGTAATTAACATTCATATGAGCACTTGAGTCTATTATATGGTTGGAGGTGCCCCATCGGAAGTAGGAGGAAACTATTAAACTGCATATTGTGATCATTATTTACATTTTGTGTGCTTGGTGTTCATGATATGATATTCAGAATATCCAAGTATTCATTACAAAGATATGTGGGGTAGTTCATGAATTCTCGCGTTTACTTCCCACACACTTGCTTTTTTGGTTAATTCTCAGGGTTTTCCTTCCTAAGCTTTTCAAAGGTAAAATTAAGAAGGGGGGGGGGGGACGGAATGATAGAAGTATGAAATTTTTCCCTAGATTATCTAAAACCTACTTTTGGGGTTTCAACAAGAAAAATATTAATATTCTCAGCGAGATAAGGAGTCAGAGGCTAAATCTTACCCTAAAAAGGGGTATAAAGATGAGTTTCTGAGTCAACATTATGGAGAATTGTTATATCCATGACAAAGAACCACCTTTTGAAAATTTTTAGGTGATAGTTGTGAATTATACCCTACGGTGCGACTACCATCACCAATGTATTTCACGTATATACCCCGTTCTCCTGAATGTATCCGCTATTATACAATAGCACCTCCCGTATGAGTCCATCCTGTTTCCCCACCTTGTTATGATTATAACTCTGGGATGTTGCCTTTTATAAAGTCCATGTCCATTTGCCGTGATGTATGACCGAGCTCCCACCCCCGCTCACGTCAGTGTACTTCTGTGAAGGATACCTTCGGTGGAATTAGATAAAAATGGATGCTGCCCCACTTATGTATGATTATCAAATTTGCGGGTGATACTTTTTTCCTCCAACTCCTTACAGAGCTCCCCAAATCAGTGAAAGATGAGTCAAGGTTCACATTGTGGCTGCTCTTCTTGTACCTGAAAAACGTTGTGTGAATAGATGTCTCTAAATGCTCAAAGTTTCCTAAACTCTGAAATAAGCAATGCACATCCATTAGGGAAGCACCCTCTACAGGTTTGAAGTCTCCTTTAAGGTCTAGGATTCTCCATATTAATTATACATGCAAGAAAAGTGTCCCTTCACAAGTATTTGAGCAAGTGTGAAATTCAAATGAAGCATTGTCAAATTACGATTGTCGAGACTAATTGCACTACGGTAGATATCACATGTTAGAAGAACAATGTGTGGTTTCCCTTTTCAAAGTAGTGGCAATGTTGGAGGTGCATAGGGTTTCCCACAACCCACCTAAATACTTTTTGCAATGACTTATTTCACTAAAAAGGTTCTAAGGTTTGAGAAGAGTTTACAGAGTCATTATGAAGGTGAATGAAGAAGACTGACACACAGGGACACACATTTCCAGGTAGGTTAAGCACTCAAGAAGTTTCAAACCCAAATTCCAATAAATTCTAAGACTATACAAACGATTCATGACCATATAAAATTCTTTGGACTGAGTTGTACAGTTTTGACTAGGCTCAGTTTTAGGTCACAGTTTCAACAACAAAGCATTTTCAGTTCCAGATCTGCCTGTTTCTAACTCAAACCACTTAGACTCTTCAAGACCCACATAGAATCAGCTAAGTGCACTCTTTCCCTTTTTTTCGATAGTTTCTAGATCAATCTTTAGTTTTGAAAGAGTTATTCTTATTTATACAATTAAAGTTGGAAGTTAATTAAATCAAAATATCCACCTATAACAAATATTCATCCTTTTTATGTATGTTTAATTAAAACTTAAAAAGGAATGAAAGATTCACTTCCCAAAAAAGTGAAATCATTTGGTGAACATAACCCTATACAATCAAACATCATAGCCCTACCTCAAGTGCCCTTAGGGTTTCATCTGAAATTCAAGTCTGATTTGTTTGCATCAATGGCTTATTCTCACTCTTCTCACCGATCCTACTCAAGCTCAAGGTTATAATACTAATTTTGACCATCATACAAAATACCTTCATGTAAATGAGGCATAATATTTATAACATTTATTGCAAGAACATCCTACTAACATTGGCATTCTTCTATATACTACAAGAGATCAACTCAAGCATGTTTCCTTATCTAACATGGCACCATCTACTATACCTCCATTTATTGTTCCTACCTCCTTGGGGGAACCTCACATTCCTATGTAAAATATGTTTATGTCTATTCTTGTATCCACTATTACTAGTAAATATCATATCTATCATCGTAATGGATCACATGCATCTTCATCTAGTACATGTGCTCTTGATTCCCTTGTTCATTCTTTGCAAGCATAGATTTTACAATTGCAACAAGGTTTTTCTCATAATTCTAATGTTATGGACTCTTCTAAATTATTTCATAATATACTTACACCTGAAGTTCTCTCATATCCTTTTCCTATTAGTTTTGTTGCACCTAAGCTTCCTATCTAAGATGGCCAGGGTGATCCCCAAGAGAATCTAAGATCATTCCATGTTGTTTGTTTTGAATATACATATATTCCCTAGGATCCCTAAGGATTTTGCTTTGCAATGGTTTTATGATCTCCCCACACATTATTTGCGCTCTTTTACTGTGTTGGAAAATAAATTTTTGACACAATTTTCAATCAAAATTGCGGATAAGATATCTAACACACAAATTTCCAAATTCAAACAAGGATTCGATGAGTATATACATGGTTGTCTTGCATTATAGGACAATGTTTACTAATATGAACAACATCTTAGCCGGTAGTGAGTTGCAAGACATTTTTGTTCAAAGTTTTCTTCCTCCATTACAATAATCATTCATGTTTGATAAGTTTTAATCTTTTGATCATATATGTCATAAACTAAAAGAGCATGAAGATAAGCTCCTACACACGAAAAAACTTAAGTATGTTGTTAGCTCCCCTAATCCATCCAATATTAAGTTTCAAAGCAAATCTAATTTCAAAGGAAAATATAATGACTCTAAGGTTTTTTCTAAAGACATTTTCAATGTTGTTGTTCAACCTACTAAGCTAAAATTACAACCTATAAGATGACAATTTACACGGTTACCTTGTCTTGTGCACATGGTTTTAAAGCAATTACTTGAGCTCAATCTCATGTCTCTCCCTCCACCGTTTGAGGTTGATATGATTAATTCTCAAAGTAAGAGCTTAAATGTTAATGCTTGTTGTGATTATCATGGATGTATTGGTCACTCTACAGATAGATTTCTTAAGCCACAACACGTTATTCAAGATCTTATTTAAGTTATTACAATTGAATGGGATGATCTTGTTAGGTCTTCTAAGACTACCAATAACAATGCTAATTTGCAAATCTTCAATGATCCACTTCCTAAACATACAAATGACACATCTACTTCAGAAGTTCATAGCATTCATCATGTGGTGCCACCACTACCTTTTTATGATCATACACTTGATGTTATGATTGTTACTATTACTTACAAATCATCTTCTATACCAATCATTTCTTTTGATGATTTTGATATGGATGACTAACTTATTTATGACACTTTATATATTTTGGTCTCTATTTATCATATTCTTATTCATGGTGTATTGGTTATTCCACATAACAAGTATAGTGTTTATGCATGGCCATTACTTCAGTCTCTTGGCATTCCTTTTGAGAGTCTTGTGCCTGATTTTGATCCACACTTTCGAATCATTACACTACCATTTACATGTGGATCCATCAATACACAAAATTTGTTCGTGTTGCTAAATTTGTTTCTATTAGAGTATTTCATTGAGGTCTCCCTTGGATACGTGCTCTTAGGGTTCCATACATCGTTCATAAGTGTATCAAGTTTATTCATCATCAACACTATGTGAGGTATTCCTTTTAGGTATTTTTCTCCTAGTGTGCTTAGTTCTTCTATAGTTTTTATCCCTCTTCCTAGTGCATCTATGGATATGTCTATTATTTCACACACATATTAACATAGCACTATTCCTCATCAGTCTCATGATAGGCCTTCAGTTGTACATGCGGATTCACGTATTTCTCAGTCTCTTGATAGGCCTTTACTTGCACATATTATACCACATAGTTCTAAAGCCTCTAGGTTTCTTCCTAGGCCTTCCTTTGTGCACATTGTCTCTAGTAGCCCACACTCTGACAAGACTTGCGCATATCTTCTAGTCTTATGGATCCTACTACATTTTCTCACGGGGATTCTATGAATTCTCATTATTCTAGTCTACCTCGCAAATATCCCACCTTTTCTTCCACGTAGTGCTCTACTATTTATGGTTCTCGTCGTAGGCCTTTTTTGACACATGTCACTAGATGTGTGCAAGAATTAGCTATCCATGTTAGTGAAATTCAAACTAACACCTAGTAGCTTCAAAAAAATGCTAAACTAATATCTATGCACCATCATGCTAAGAGCTAAACGAGTAATAAACACCAACACTATGCATTATAATCTTGAAAATAAACCTCAAACTAACATGCTAACACTTATTGCTCTACTCTTTAGAAAGTTAAATCAATGAAATGGACCTAGGTAGATCCTTTAGCTATCAGAGGGTTGATAGTTGTTGCTTGATCCAAGAGGCTTGAGCATGGAGATTCATCAAGTCATGGCAATAAGACCTTTCTTGATTAACTCCATTGATCTTCACAAAATAACTTGGATGATTGAATGCAAACGGATGATTCTTAGCTCCACTCTAATGGAGAATGCTCTAAGATGATGAAAATGACTATAGCTTAGGATCTATGATCATTTAGGTGTGTAGGTGTAAGTAGAAAGGTAGGAGGAGGGCTCCTCATATAGCCCAATGGATAAAAGAATCTCTACATCCCTTTACATGTGGGATAATAGAGAGGTTGGGTTAGTTGTGGATAAGCATAGTTTAGAAGTGGTCGAGTTTACTTTATGAGATTTTGGTTTGTCCTCTACTGATTCATGGGGATTGATGGGGTTGATTAACTAACCAAAGTGATTAATTAATAGGTGTGCAAGCTTATATAAGCTTTTTAGAAGAATAGTTAGTATGATTTATGTTATAAGATGATTTTAATCAAATAAATGATGATTTATTGATTAAATAAAAGAGAGAATTAATTAATCTAGATAGAAACGGAAGCTTAATTAATTAGAAATAATTAATTAATCTAGCTAGAAACGGGGGCTTAATTAATTATAAATAATTAATTAATCTAGATAGAAATGGGAGTTGATTAACGGAAGGTCATTAATTGGCATCATTGTTGGATAGAAGAGTTAATTAACTAACGTAATGTAATTAATTAACAACGATAGCAAAGAAAATGTGTGATATTGATGATATGTCGTCAATTTGTGAGAAATGGTATAATTAGCGCAATTTAAGTATTTAAATTGCTCGAGATAAATTATAATTGTCTATATTTGCCCCTCTTTGGGGTAGCGTAAGTGGCGCCACTTCAAAGATAGTAGACAGATAATATTTTGAAGGGGTAAAAGAAAAATTAGTAGAAGTGAGAGATGCCCCCTCGAGTGTCAATGGGATGATGAAAGAAGGCGATTGACGGTCGAAAAAGGTGAGAGAAATGGATAAAAGAATGGGTAGGGGCAGGATGCCCTAGGTGAATCATAAGAATAGGGTTGATGGAAGAATGATGTAGAAGAGGAATGAATATGGAAAGAAAAGAGGAAACTTTCATCCAGTGTATTAAACAAATTTAGTGTCATCATATTGCCAAATATCTACGTCATCAGTCCTTATTAAAAATATAAGCATACAAAAAAAGTAGAATGACATGAAAAGTCATAATATGAATAATTGTCCATTGCTGAAAATACCAACTCCATGCAACATACAAAATGTAATGCAATACGAGAAAGTAAAATATGCCTAACTCCTTGCAACATACATAATGCAATGCAATACGAGAAAGTAAACAAGCTAACCTAACAAAGAAACATAATGCAATGTTTTTGTTATCAAACTTTGATTCTGACCTGTGTGAATTAACGACAAGGGTTAAAAGATGGTGCCCCAAGCAAGGATACATGCAAGGGGAATAACGGAGGACACTTGGGTCCTATGAAAAGAAATCGTGCACCATGAAACAATACCAAGAAACTCATTTTTCCCTAGAGTATAGACATAGTAAGCAAATGACCTTTTTTGATAGAGGTAGATCAAGATGATTCACGAGTCACGCACAAGAACAGGTGAGAACCAAAGAGAAATTTTTTGTAGGATGATTTTTATTATTTATTATTTTTTAGAAACATATTTGAATGTTTTTTATTTTTAAAAAATTCTGAAACTATATACATGAAGACAAAGAAGCGTGGATTCCCCCAATGATAGATGGGGTGTACAAGGGGAAAATGTCACGTGTATGCGCAAGAAAGTGAAGATGTGAAAATGCCCCAACAATTAGATGGGAGTATTCAAAGGAAAACTCTTCACGCGCTGAAGGGGGAATCAAGGCCAATATAAAATAGGTTAATTCATGAGGGAGCAAGGATGCCCCCAGCATAAGTTGGCCAAGAAACACATGATAGAAAGGAAGTAGAAGATTGTCTTATTAAAAGGGAAAAAAAGTGTCTGCAAACATGGAAAAGAAGACATCCTATACACATGGATGCTCTAAACGATTCCGAAGAACAAAGGATGTTATGAAAATATTTAGAAGGCGGCCGATGAAATGTGATTAGCCAAAGGCACAAATCATGAGACAAGACATGCGCTAAAGCAAGAGTTTGTACAAGGTACAAAAAGCAACACTTTGTAACATACTAATCATGTTTACTCATCAAGATCATGTGTGTGCATGTGAAATGAATTACCTCTTGAAGGAAAGAGTCGATAGACAGCAAGTGAATACACTAGCTAATGTGTAGGAATGATTTAGTTTGAAAGGTGATTTGTGAATGGATTGTGAAAGGAGATCCGTACATTTCTCTGCCGTCAACCAAGCATCTATCGACAGAGATTCATTTGATTTGAATCGCAACATTTCCCTACTACCAGTCAAGAATCCATATCCCCAGTAGAGATTATTGGAAATACCCCAAGAGAGAGTTATATATCAATTTTCTTTTGCTTTGTTGATTGATTGATTTTGATTCTTTTGCTTTTTGAAAACTTATTTCAGCTCTCTTGTTTGACAATGGGTTAAGAACCACTTATGGCTTGATGGAAGGATGTGGAAGTGATTGTGATGATGAAATTGGCTAGTGTCAACAAATACGCCCAAAAATTCTTCCCAACAAGTTTATTATATGTAGATAGCGATAGGATCTCTAAGAGGTTAGTAGTTCTTTAATTTACCAAGGTAATGAAAGACCAAGGTCAAACGGATACCATAGAGATAAATGTCATAAAATGTGTAAAAAATAAGCTAACCAAAATATCATCAAAGGGATGAAAATGGTGGATGACTTGCAGAGGAATATGAAAGAAAGGGAAGAAAGAACATCCATGTGTATGCAATACCTGATTGCAATGTTTGATCTTTGTACCTTTGATTTTTTATTTTTTTTCTCAATTTTTTGTATTTTTGAAATTTTTTGATTTTTTTAGGATTTTTTTAGTGTTTTGGGAGATTGGGACTAACCATGTCACTCTATGTGATAGGATCCAACAATGATGTTCACGATTTCCTTGATAAGGGATACTAAGCATGTTTGTTTATCAAGAGTGATATTATCCCCGATCTCAATGATCATGGTGAGTTCACACTCAACAAATGACTTCGATTTGTTTTGAAACATGGGTTTCGTAAGTGGGAGTTTGAGTTCCCTATCCATAGGTTTTTACACTTTGCGCCATACTTGATGGGTACGTTGGTATGCATTCTAGAATCGACATTTGATTTTGGATTTTATAATCATGTTTGAGTTGTTGGGAGCTTTGAAGCTCTTCGTCAGTGTTGGTCTTAGCTTGATGCAAAAAACTTGTTTGGGGTTTCTTATAAGCTAATGCGTGACTTGTTCTGATCCCGAGAAGTGGGAGAATAATGTAGACAGTCTAAAATTGATGGGAGGAATGTGAGGAATGATGGTGGGCTTGCCACAATCATTTGATTAAAAGGAATAATGTGATGGTTGAAAAGGGCATGTGTCTGAGGAATTAAAGAATAGGGGGCTACCAGAAGGTGAGCCATGAATAGAAGATGAAGGGATACTAGGATGTGGCCCAAGAATAGCAGAAGAAGGGCTACTAGGATGCACGACCCATAGATAGTAAGATTATGGATCTACTAGGATGTGGCCCAAGAATAGAAGAATATGGGCTACTAGGGGGTGACCCTTAAATAGAAGACAAGGGCTAATTGGACGTTCCCCAAGAATAGAAGATACTGGACTGCTCAAAAATGTCCCACAAATAGCAGGGGGAGGGATACTAGGACGTGACCCATAGATGGATGACGATGAAGGGCTACTTGGTGTTGACCCCATAAGAGATTGTGATTGAGGAATTTTGAGAGACGAAGAGTGATTGGGTGATGAGAATCCAGGCCATGGATCAATGCAAGACCTAGGAGTTTCGCCACGTAATGAAGAATGTGAAGATGGAAGAATAAGAGGAGGATCAATTTGCATGATTTGAGGGTCTTCCTCTATTTCTTCATAAAAGGAATTAACCTCTTCCCTATAATACGTGAAGGCATCGAGTCTTAAAGAGAATCCTTTCTCGTAATTTGCTAGAGGAGTATCTTTGTGTGCCCCTATAAATGACATGATCGCTCCTTCATTCTGAAAGAGATCCATTGGTAGGATTTTTTGATCAACCACAGGGGTTAGATTGGAAGAAAAATGCCCAACTGGTATGGAAGATGGATATATAGAATATTTTTTATCATGATTGATAAAAGAAGGTGACGTGGGAGACGAAGTAGATGTGGAGCTAGATGTCTTGTGAGTAGAAGAAGGTGGTGTGGACCTAACTATATGATGGTATATCATTTGTAAACTAGTAGGATCGAGTCCAAAGTCTACAGATTATAACACATGAGTTGACTCAGATATTTGACTAGAAGGACTTTGAGTCACATGAATCTTCAAAGAAGGAAGATTGATGAAGAAGGTCCTATGAAGAAGGGGAGGACCACGATTCAAGAATTGCATTGGATAAATAATAAAATGGGTCCTTCAAACAAAGAGAGGACCATGATTCAAGAATCATATTAGATGTTTTATTAGAGGGAATTGGAGTCGCGCATATCTTCAAAGGAAGAATATGTCATTGAGGTGACTGATAGAAGAGGTCTTGCGAATAAAGGGAGGACCATGACGTAGGAGTCACATTAAATGGATGATGAAGAGGGTCCTGTGAAGATAGGTAGGACCATGATGTAGGATTCACGTTAAATGGATGATGAAGAGGGTTTTGTTAAGAAAGGGATGACTGCAACATCGGATTCACATTAGAAGTTTGATAGAGGAGGTCCTACAAATAATGGGAGGACCACGACTCAAAAGTTGAATTAGAAGTTTGATAGAAGAGGTCCTGTAAAGAAAGGGATAACTGCGATGCAAAAGTTAAATTAGATGAATGATGGGGATAATTTTGAGTGACACGAATCTTTAGAGAATGAGAACGTTGTCTAGGCAACTGATTATTCCTTAGAATAAGGCCAATTGAGTGAAGTTATGGAGAAGGATGAGAATCTGAATAGTAGTTTGGATCAGAATAATCAACGGAAGCATATGAATAGTTAGGATTAGAAGCCTTCGAATTAGAAGAAATGTTTGGATTAGAAACAGAAGAATCATACCACTGAATATGAGATGAAGATGGGGAAAGGTGTAGCTAGATGTGTTCTCTGTCGTGAAGAACCAAATGAGGTTTAGTCATTATGGGCATCTTTTGATATGAACACTGAAACTTTGATTCTTTATTGTTGTATGTATAAGGGACCTTGTGATAATTAGTCATTGTTGGTGTGTGTTGGGTTCAAACATCTATACCTAGATTTTATGATAAAACTTCTTCAAAGTGAAGAAGGTTTCATGTCAATTTGGGCAGCATAACGATAACCAACTAGACATTTCGTAATGATGGAGATGCTTATGTGATTTTCCAAAAGGGATATAAAAAAAACATACATCGTGATAACGCAATTGTGACATTCTAACAAGGTTTGGATAACAAGTTGCAAGTGAAAATGATCGAAAGGATTTTCCTTAGAAAAATAATTCTATAAGGTGAACCATCACAAGGAACAATCATGCAAGGTCAAAACACAAAGCCAATCCAAGAATAAAGTCAAAATTAAGTGAAAAATGATGACCAAAGGATAGTGAATGATAAAGAATCAATGGGTTAAAGTGATTATCCTAAATGGATAAGTCAAAATGACGAATAATCGTAAGACACAATCACACAAGGTTCTTTTTAAATCAATCAATCAATGAACTTAATTCCTAAGTTTTTCAAAATGGTAGTTTGATGTTTTAAGATGAACAAATAAATGTCACCACTTATGTCAAGTTCAAAAACGAACAAGGCATAAGTAATAACAAGAAGTTGAAGTGATTCCCAAACAAAGTATACTCAAAGCGATTTTAAGTCCAAGCAATACCTATATCTCAAAAATAGGGGTTACGAATATGAAAAACGTAACAATACCATTAAGATACATTAACAAAATTTATGAAAAAGTAAGGTATTCGTATCAAAATAATATTAGTACGACATGCACAAAGTAACAACAACACCTTTCAAAATTGAGGTAATGTTTGAAATAAAACCAAGGCTAAAGTATACCAAGAGTTGTTAAGATGCGTGTAGCGTAACGTTACAATCTAAACACTTAGGTCAAGTTTGTAAGAAACAAGACGTAAGTATTTAAAATTTTGTGATATGATATAAGAAACGTAACACTTCAAAGGAGAATCAAGTGAAGAATCAAGCCTAACTACAATGACGATCTCAACTTGGGTATCAAGATCAAATGGCTATCAAGATGTAAAAACATACCCACACACTTTAGACATTTAACAACTCAGCTGCAAACATGGATGAGCATAAAAAAACTTAAAAGTGGTGAACACAATCGATTGATAATACCCGTATAGTTTTTCTTCTTCTGATCAACAAAGTTTCAAAATAAAATAAAGGAAGTAGATCGAGTGGGGTTGAAAAGTTTTTGGCCTCACTTCGGTAGAGTTTCACCTCGTCTTATGATTAGTGAAAAACTAAGAAAAATTAATGTCGTACAAATTTTGTGATGAAAAACATGTAGTTTGAACTTTAATGGACTCTCCCTTTGTTCAAAAAATGAAGTTTTGACTCCGAGAAAGTTCTCCCTTTGCAAAGGCTCTAAAAAATGATTGGTACAAATAAGTTGGCTCCAAGTTAAGATAGATTCCTAGGTGGTTCACTCAACTAGGTGTCACAAGTTATCTAATGCGAGCTCAATTTACCAAGAAAGTCACACTGACTAGTCTTAGGTTGTCTAGGATTTAATTTACCTCCTTCAAACACAGTGAGCAGTAAATGCGTTCATTGTGTGTTCTCACTAGGGTCATGATAAGGATAACTTTGAATCTAACTCACAAAGGTAAAACTAATCAAGTAGGTATGCAAAACACTTCCCATTTCTTCCACAAGGTTCCCTCTTGCATGGACTACTTTAGGGTTCGTAGGACCACCCCCATTGTTGTAGATTAAGGCTTAATCCAAAGGGGTTATGTCCTAGTTAAAGTAGATGGGGCGTACCCTTATCCAAAAATGCATATACAGTGTGATGAATGTGGTGTGTTTTTTAATCTTTTAGACTTAATGTGGTTTAGTCATTCACTATTTGGCAACTTACAATCACACATGTATTAGTAGTTTTTTTCGATTTCTCCTTTCTTTGACAAGCATTTTTAGGTCTTACAAACGAAACATTAGTAATTTTCCACAAGATCAAAATATCATAAAAAGGGGTTAAGTGTTGTTTTTTATTCCCAATATCACCTAAAAGGTGCGAGGGAAGAGCATACATAACGTGAAAACTCAACTATAATAAGAAATGGAAAACACTTTACGAAATTAAAGTGCAAGATAGTTCATTTTAACCAACTTTGACATTCATTCCCTTAGCAAATAAGTATAATGAGAAATTTTCCAAAGCATAGAAAAGATAGAAATTGTTTCTGATTCCCAATATCACCTAAGAGGTGCGAGGGAAGAGCATACACTACTCTAATCTCATAAACAAACATGCAACATTCATTAACTTTAAACAAACCAAACTAGTAAAAATTATGCAAATATACCCTGCAAAACATAAGTTAATCCTGAATGTTTGAGAGAGATGTGCAACTTGGTGCATGTGGGATAAGGGGAAAAGTAACTTTAGTTTAGTTGACCAAAGCTAGGTGAGTTAACATGTGAGTTAGGAATGGATAAGGTTTCTTTAGTTAAGTTTAATTTTTCATTTAGCAACCATGGGAATTAGGGGATGTTTATAATTGATCCAAGATGATTAATTAATAGGAAGAAGGATTATAGAAGTTGATTAGAGGAATATTAGCATGATTTGAGATTTATAAGAAGAATTTGATCCAATATATGAAGATTTATTGATTTAGAGTAGTGGTCGTCATTAATTAAGAATAATTCATTGAAGTAGAAAGAAGTGGTTATTAATTAACAAAAGGTTGTTAATCAACGCATATGAAGAGGAATGTTAGCTAATTAGCGGAAAATTACTAATTATTATGTCAGTGATGGAAAACAAGATAGTGCAGTCTTATCATTAAATCTTGTGTAAGATGATTTTGGGTGTTTACAGTCGTAATACGCTCACGTTATAAAACAAGCTTGATTTTTCCATGTCACATTATAACACACCCAATCCATAATGCGAGCGCGTTATGGAAAAAAATGAATAAAAATAAGATTTTTGGCCACTTTTTGGTCCCCCATCTCCATGCACATGCCCTAGAGGCCATTAGAGAAGAATATTACCCTTTGAAGACCTATGAGAACTAGATCAAGAAACTTCATTGGTTGTGTCAAGGTTGTGGTCAGATGGTGCGGGAATACAACAATGAGTTTCATACCCTATTGGAAAAAGTGGGTTCACGGGACACCAAGAAGCATCGGATTCTCAAATACTGTAATGAGTTATGATATTATATCCATGAAGAGATAGAGTTTACAAACATTGATACTCTCGAGGAAGCATACCGATATTCAGTCAAGATTGAAGAAAGGTTTAAACGTAGGGGAAATAAAGATACATCATATTCCAAGAAAGGGAAAGTTGATACCAAGCAACAAGGAAGGGATCCACCACCACATAGAAAATAAAATAAGAAGGCATGAAAATAAAGCCACAAAAATACATAGGGAGGTGGTATGAGAGGTATAAGAGTAGGTATTGTTGTCCAAAATAACTCCCTTAGTTATTTTGACAACTTACATCTTCATTATGGCTCTAAAATTCAAATGTTGTAGGTTGCATGAACTCTAGTTGTTCCTTTGGCACAAATCACATGGTTGCATTCCTTATGCACGCCCTTTCACACTCTTCTTCCCCCGCATGCCTCCACCTTCCCTTTCATCCTTCTATCTCCTTCAATTTTCCCCTTGCGCGTACTCCCTACGTTCCCTTCTACTTCCCAATTTTTCGTGTACCCTTCGCGTGTGTTGAGCTTGCAAAATGACTAAGTCCCTAAGAAAAAATGTTAGTGAGCTCAAGAATCATTGCATAGTAAAGGAACATGAGGACATGTGCACAAGGATAATTGGGTTTGCGAGCTGAAGTCAGATAGGAATGTGCGCAGGAGACAGACCGAATACTTATCCATTTTAGGATCCGGATTTAAGTATAGACTTTGAGTGGCGACCATGTAAGGTTTTGAAGATAATAATAGGATGAGAATACTTGTGGTTCAATCAAGGTCTATTTGGGATAGTTGGAAGACTAAGCAACATGCGTAGTTCTGAGCTAATAATAGGATCTAAAATAGGAGTTAACTATAGTAGATTTATTATTAGAAAATCTTGCATACTTTTTGTACTTATCTTGTAGTGGTGCATGGCTATTCTTAGCATGTATCCTATTTTAAGGATGCATGGGTGGTGAAGGAAAAGTCCTCACCCCTATATATATATGTATGATCTGCATAGTTTAAGGGGGTTACTTTTGTAATAGAGTTATGCTGCTAGTTTGTGTACGCGTATGAATCAGGGAGAAATTATTATATGTAAGGAGCTTCTATGTTTTACATAAATTAATATAATGATCCTTTGTGGCTAGATATTGATTATTGACATGTCTTGTACTAGTTCATGGATGGTAAAGTTAATCTTGATTCTAGAAAAAGTAAATATTGCATATGATTAAGATCTAGATCTAGTTTATGTTATGCTCTATTCTTGAATGGATATTATGGATCTACAATCTATCTATTTTTCTATTCATCATGCTAACTTCTTGACAATACTTGCATAAAATAGGGCCCTAGTACCCTTGCACGCTTCAGGTGAGCGCTCAGTTCTGGCTGAGTGATGTGCTAGTGTGCCTTAGGCCGGTTGGGTAAAATATAAGAATACATCTTGGTTTCATTGAGCCCATCGAGGAATACAAATGTGTTGGCCATATGATGATCAGTATAAAGAAGGATGGAAGGATAAGAATTTGTGTCTATTATAGGGATTTGAATGTTGCATGTGTAATAGATCCCTTCTCTACACCGTTTACCAAAGAAATTATGGAAGGAATTGCAGGGCGCGAGATCTACTCCTTCATTGATGGATTTTCATGATATCATCAATTGAGGATAGCTAAAGAGGATCAAGAGAAGATGAATTTCACCATAGAGTGGGGAAGTTTTGCATACACAATTATGCCATTTGGATTGAAGAATGTGCCTACAGTCCTTTTGTGAATTATTTTTCAAGCATTCCATGACTTCACTCATAACGTTTTGTAGGTTTTTTTGGATGATTGGACAGTGTATGGGCTAGTTAAAGATCATTTTGATAATTTAAGACTTATGTTTGAGAATTTCCTTAAACATTAAGAAGTGTGTTTTTGCTACACCTTTTGGGACAATGTTGGGACATATTATTTGTAAAGAAGGCTTGTTAGTGGACCCTGCTAAGTTTGTTGTCATTTTGGGATTAGAGGAACCTACTAACCAGAGTGAGGTACATGAATTCTTGGGGCACACGGGGTATTACAGGAAATTTATCAAAGGATATGCATAAATCGTTGCGCCCTTGGAAGAATTATTGAAGAGTAAAGGAAAGTTACATTGGGGTGAAGCGTAACAGTGTGCATTTGAGATATTGAAGGAAAGGCTTACTACAACACCTATTATGTGCTTTCCTTCATGGACCAAACCATTCCATGTTCACATAGAAAGCTCTGGCATGGCAATTGGCGTGGTATTAGCCCAACATGGAGAAGGTATTTTTGATCATCCTTTTTATTTTGTAAGTAGAAAACTAACAATAACTGAATAGAATTATACAACTACAGAGTGCAAGGCCTTATCCATGATCTACATACTGCATAAGTTTCGGAAATACTTGTTGGCTACACCATTTATATTCTATACAGATCACATAACATTGAAGTACTTGGTGAACGAGCCAGTTTTACTGGGGAACATATGCCATTGGATTTTGTTATTCCAGGAATTTAATTTTACAGTGGTGGTGAAGTCAGGCAAGAGAAATTCTGGACCAGGTCATTTTTCAAGGATTAATTTAGGTAAGGATGTGCAGAAAATTGAGGATAGAATGTCAGATGCATAGCTATTTAGATTGAACCACATGCCCTCTGGATTAGAGGAGATTGTTATATTTTTGCAAACTGACATGGCACCTGAGGAAATGAAGAGTATAGAGAAGAAGAAACTTTCTATTTGCTCCACACCTTACATGTTGATTAGTGGAGACTTATATAAGATAGGTTAGGATGAATTTTTTCACCGGTGTGTACTTGAGCATGAATGCAAAGCTATTATGGAGGATGATTATGGTGGTATTGTATGTGGAAATTATGTAGGATATGCCACCGCACGTAATATTTTACTCGTGGGTCTATGGTGGGAAATATTGTATAAGGACTGTAAGGAATATTGTAAGGCTTGTGATCACTGTCAACGCCTAGGGAAGCCTGGGCATAGAGATGAAATTCCTTTGATGCCTAATGCCAGTGCAAAACCTTTTGAAAAGTTGGAAATTGACTTTTTGGGTCCTATTTCACGACCTGCACGTAAGACTAGATCACGCTACATTATCACTTGTACATATTATCTTACAAGGTGGGTAGAAGTGGCACCTACAGAGGATTACATGAAAACTATGACAACAAGGTTTCTATGGGAAAATATTATCAACATGTATGGATGTCCATTAAGTTTGACAAGTGACAGGGGTACTCATTTTATTAATAAGACTATCATGATACTATTGGTAGAATTTATGGTGGCACACCATAAAATAACACCCTATCACCCTAAGGCTAATGGAAATACTGAGGATTTCAACAAGATATTAAGCCATACATTGACTAAAATTTGTGATTTCTGAAGGAAAGACTGGGATGATAAATTCTCTTTTGTACTTTGGGCATATAGGACAACCTACAAGAGGCTGAATAAGGCCACACCCTTTCAATTGGTGTTTAACACAAAGGTTGTTCTACCGCTGGAGGTTATGTTACCATCTTTAAATATTACGTGCGCAAGAGGTTTGGCTGATGAGAGAACACTTAAAGAGCGCATTGATAAACTGGTGCAGTTGGATGAAAGGCACGCCATTTCCAGATGGAGTCAGAAAATAGAAAAGGCCACGCAAAATGCATGACATGATAGGCATATTAAGGATACGAAACTTGAGGTTGGACAGATGGTTCTTTTGTATGATTCAAAATTCTTGCGCCACCCTATAAATCTTAAAGAGAATTGGTTGGGACCATCTATTGTGACTTACATACTTGATTCAGGCATTTATCAGTTACAGGCATTGGATGAGACACGATAGCCCA
Source organism: Taxus chinensis (assembly GCA_019776745.2). Lineage (NCBI taxonomy): Eukaryota > Viridiplantae > Streptophyta > Pinopsida > Cupressales > Taxaceae > Taxus > Taxus chinensis. Next base: position 531,783,949 of record CM034155.1, on the reverse strand, counting down.
ATTACTTTAACGGGAGTATGTTAAAGCCCTGCTATAAATAATTCTTCTTGGTGTTTTTAATAAGGATATATTTCCAACTAGATTAGATTTCCTTTAATGCATTTCTTTATATGTGTTTTCTTTCAATGTTTTTATGCTTTGTCAATTTAGTTCCATGTTTTGTGTAATAAGCGCGCTTGCGCCCCAGAAGCTAGTTAATCCCTTTTTGAGTTCATGCTGAGAGGATTGTACATACCTTTAGTGTGGTGTAGAGAGAGTACAAGTATAGGAAAGAGTAAAAAATTTGATGTTGACAATTGCCTAGGAACATAACAAGAACACGTGTTGGTAGTCCTAAGTATCAAAGGGGCGTGCATAGTGCTGGTGATAATGGTTGAAAACTGATAGTTTCAAACGAGATATGGTGATAATAAGGATGATGCCAAAAGAAAAATCCACATAAAGGAATGAACTCGTAAGGCAACGTGAGGTAGGAAGTGGCAGGGAGAATAAATTTGAATATGAAGTCATGGCTAATGTACTTCGGCGTTAGGAGCACGCGTAAAAATTTCTGCAGTCAGTATAGTTTTGCATGCTAAAAGGTTACATAGGTTATACACGATTAAACAAACGGAGGAAACACACTTTGGAAATAAAAATTTATTGTGGTAGTGTGGTGGTAGGTGGCATTATAATTAATGTGGTAAAAAGTGAAAAAACTATAAATAAGGGGTCATGGTAAATAATTTTTACCTTGTGAAAAATTGCGAACAAGCTTGTGCGAACTAGGGCATCCTTGAGAGTATTGGCGAAGGATCGATTACGAAGGTGAATATTTGCAAACTAGATCGCAGAGAAGAACACGGTCATGTGTAGGGTAAGTTGGGAAAGAATTTCTATACAGTTGACGGTGTAGTGTGAAGGAGAGAAGTTTTTCTGGTTAGGGTTTGAATAATTAGGGCACGGTTCACGAAATTTACATAGGAGAGTTGTAGTTAGGGTTGAGGCACCAAGGAAATCAAAGCATAAGGTATAACTAGCAAGTACCTGACCAAGAATGACACCAAGAAGGGGAGTAACCATTTCAACCAAGAAAAGGGGCAAGAGAAACGACAAAGACAAACCAAGTGAGCCAACAAATGTCAATGAGGAGTGGTATTCTAAGATGCAATACCCAGATGGAGTGTTGATGGGGATGGAATGGGTATCCCATGTAAGGATAATGGTTATAAGTGATTATAACCATCGAATTGACATGACTGAGAAGGAAATGACTTTGGAAAATCTAGTTGACACATTTAAGGCCAAGGGTTAAGAGTTGACATTTGAGGAAGTCAATGCAATGATAAGGGATTTGTTCAAACAAGCATAGAATGAGTTGGAAGAATGGAATGTAATTGAAGCATCATTGAATAAGGAATTCCCAATCCTTGTTCAATAGTAGCATAATTATTTCATTCTTTGGTGCAAGCCAGGTACAGGTTCATTATTCTTCTATTGTTTATTCTTTCTTGGAGAAATCAAATGTTTCTGAGGATGGAAAACACTTTTAGTGTGGGGTAATTTTGAGCATGAAAAATGACTAATTCCCCAAGAACAAATGTTAGCGTGCACAAGGATCATTGCAGAAGAAATGTGCATGAAGACACGTGCGTGATGAGAACTAGGTTTGCACTCTAAAGTCAGATAGGAATATGCGCAAGAGACAAACCGAATACTTATCCATTTTGGGATGCATATTTAAGTATAGACTTGGAGTGGTGACTACATAAGGTTTTGAAGATAATAATAGGATGAGAATACTTGTGGTTCAAGCAAGGTCTATTTTGGGATAAGTATAAGACCAAATGACATGCATAGTGTTGAGCTAATAATAAGATTTGAACTAGGAGTTAACTGCAGTAGATCTTATGTTATTAGGAAAGCTTGCATGATTTTTGTAATTAGCTTGTAGCGACACATGGTTATTCTTATCATGTAGCCTATTTTAAATATGCATGGGCAGTGAAGGGAAATTCCCCACCCCTATATATATGTATGATCTGCATAGTTTAAGAGGATTTATTTTGTAATGGAGTTATGTTGCTGGTTTGTGTATGTGCATGACTCAGGGAGACATTATTATAAGTAATGAGCTTCTGTGTTTTACAATAATTAATATATTGAACCTTTGTGGTTGGATATTGATTGTTGACATGTCTTGTACTACTTCATGCATGGTAAATTTAATCTTGATTATGGCATGAGTAAATCTTTCACATGGTTAAGATCTAGATATGGTTTATGTTATGCTCTATTCTTGAATGGATATTATGGCTATGTAATCTATCTATGTTGATGTTGATCATGCTAAATTATTGACAATACTTGCATAAAAGAGGTACCTAGTACCCTTACGTTCTTCAGTTGAGTACTCAGTTTTGGTTGAGTGATGTGTTAGCACCCCTTGGGCTGGTTGGGTAAAATATAAGACTACAATGCATAACCTTGACTTGCCTTCCAAATTCAGCTAAATAATTCCCATGCTTCTTACGTTCCTGCCTCCTACATTCATCTTCTGCACCTCTTATTTTCACATGTGCGCCTTGTACATTCTTCCACGCTAGTCACTATGTCACGTGGCAACCTGTCAGATTGAGTGTATCACACGTAACCTATCAAAGTACACCAACTGGGCACCAAATCCTTATAAAAACCCAATGCATGACATGTGGCATAAAAGACAAAACAAATGAACAGTCATCCACTCAAAGCATGTCATGTGTCATTTCGTGTTCAGGTTGCACTATAGACTTCATATCATCATAACTTCTTCTACAAAGCTCGGATGCATGCGCTTTTGATCTTGTTGGAAAGCATCTAATGTGGGCTACATGATGGACCATTCAAAATCAGATTTTTTGTGGGATTCAGTTGGTGAGAAATAGGGAAAATCATCCCAAGACATTAATGCACAAATTTGGTTAGCTCAACCACCCATATTTGATCTGATTTGATCTCCTTCCTTCTTCCACAAGAAAAATAGACATTGGGAGTTGGATCTGACATCCTTGTAAGAGTATTTATAGGTAGTTGTTACTTGTTATTGGTGGTTAAAATTTTGAATCTGAATTTCCCTCTTATTTCTCCTCCTCTTCTCTCCTTCTTCTGTAAATTGTAGAATAATTTTAATTTTAAAGGGTTGGACTCTTTCACTTTGCATGAGAATTATTTAGGTAGTGCCTTGTGTTTTTAGTTGCAAGCCATTGGATTTGGTTTTCTGCATGTGGATACTCACCTCTTCCACCATTATAATCAATTGTGCATCTTTTAAGAGCAATAAAATTTTGTTTTGTGGTTATTCTCTACCTTAGCTCATTTTGTTTCATTTTTTTTCCTTTCCCTTTACGTTGATGGTTTGTTGTGCGTTTTCAAGTCCCTTATAGTTCCCTTTTCAATTATGCTCCATGAAAATTGATGTATAAGTGCATTTCAGACTGTGGCATGCATGTCTTCCCTCTCTACCTTCATTTCTCTCCATTTTCACTCAAATTTGATTGTGTTCATGACCTATTTTAGGTGCTATCACCTCCTTTTATTTTAGATTTCCTTTTTTCATGCACCTTCTTCTCACACTAGTCCCTTGGAATCATAGAGTAGTGATAGGTAGTTGCATTTCCCTTCCTAGGAGTAGTTTTAGTAGTAGAAATAGGTAGAGGAAGTGGCCTTCCATGGAGTTTTATATTGAGTGTGCAAGGTCCCATAACTTGGAAACAGTCCCATGTTTCCTTTAAAGCCCAATTCATCTTGATCTAGGACGGGTGCAATTTTGAGCTCTAATAGTTTTTTGTAAGCCCGGTGAGACCAGTATTAAAAGATTAAATTTCATCATTACTAAATTTCAGTGTGTGACTTAGTGATTTATAGCCTTTGGAGGTTTGTTTCAACACATCTGACGACTCCCAACTTCCATATTTACTATTTTTAGTAGTCCAAGCATCATTTTCATAAGAAGAATACATACCAGATGAAGCACATCAGCTAAAGAATCCTTTGAGTATCTCTGTATTTCTCCAAGAATAAGAGGTAGCAGAACAACCACACATGCATCTCTATCTCCAGAACACCATGCACTTTCCACTCCTCTCAGTAGAGCTTCTGTGCACTCCATCATGGTAGCTCTGCCACCACAAAGAAATTTTCCATTTGTTAACTTTACTGGTGGAAGTCCTCTCACTCTAAATGCGCAACATGACATGCTTGGAGCCGCGCTCAAAAGTATTCAATACTTCACCAGTGAGAATCAAGTTACTCCTTTTGAGCATTTCTAGGATGTTGTAAATGTATGCTTTGTTTATTTGGTCATACATGATGATGTAGCAGTTAGGATGCTAGCGTCTTCACTCAAGGGCAAAGCTCTCCAATGCTATAAGAGCTTAACACCTGCATCCATCACCATATGGGATGACCTTGGCACAACACCTTACTATTATTTTAAAGATAATTTAGATCACCTATCATTAGTTGAGAAGCTAACAAAAACAAAGGGAACACCCAATGAGTAGATGACTGATTTAAATATCATATTTCAAAATATTTGGGATAGGATTTTCGAAGTGGTAATGCCTACAGCCCAAAATTCTTTCCTATATTATCTAAAGGATTTGAATAGTGAAATTTTATTCATGATTTAGTTTATGGGGGTAGAACCTTACCAAATTCTTATAACATTACTATTAGGGCAGAAAAATAGTCTTATTCAGGTAGGGAAATCAGCCCCTAGACCACCTATGCCCTTGTTTCCTGAAATGTCTCAAGTGTCCCATCCTTCCATTTCTCCCATTCCTGAGTAGAGCTCTTAACCCAATACATTCACATCCTATTCTCCTGCCCAACAAAAGGAGGATGAAGAAATGAAAGCCCTAATTAGAAAATTTTCAAATAAAGTCATATCTTTAGAGAAGGAGTAGGTGCAAGCCTTCAAAAATAATTATAATCAAGGGTATAATCAAAGCCATCAACCCTTTAGAAATTAATATCCAAATCAAAGATATGGGAATAACTATAAAAATGATAGATGGCATGATAATGCTCACCTCTCATTGCAAGAAATTCCTCCTACGCAACCTCTTCGAGTGCCCAGCGCAAGACAAACACTAGTCCCAATACATAACAATATGGCTCAAGATTCAGAGTGGTTCTTTCCTTGTAACTTGCTTCATAATTAGTACAACTACACCAATTCCTTACACGCACAAGCCTATATGATCTAGACTGCTTCAAAATGTGAACCTTCCTCTTGTGCGTGCAAACCATAAAATCAAGAAGTTTCAGAGGTTTCTCCTAAGACCAATCTCATGTTCTTTGATGTTGAAGAATTCTATGTAAGCTATCAAGTTGCGGATAACCTAAATGGACCGTGTGACCAAATTGCTGACAATACAAGATACAAGAAGAGAATGCTCAAGTCTAGCGCGCAACCTTCCACTCCTATTACACAGGCTGATTCTTAAAAATAAAGAGATGCAGCTCAAGCACCCAAAAATTTTGGCACATAGATTCCTATGCATGAGGTTTCATGTAATGTTTCAAGAGGAATGACATGCGCCCCTCATTTGGTAGGTCAAGTCTCTGTGCAAGCTAAGGCCCTTGCCTCTACACCCCAAAAAATCAAGAAAAATTCAACATTGTGGACCAGAGGAATAAGAAAAGCATGAATGTCATAATGTGGGACACCCTGGCCATTCCATCTCAATGCGACCTATTGCATGAAGCTTTGGTGCAACTCCCACGCACTAATCCATCTATCCAAAGATCTCATGTTGTTGTCAACATTTGTCGTGTAGAGGAGAAGCAAGTAAGCAAGGTTTTCAAAACCCCACCTTTTTATATGTCCTTGATAGTGGGAAAACACCTTGTGCACAATTGCATGATTGACTTTGGCGTCAATACTTCTGTTATGCCTAAGAAAATTTTTGATTTCTTATGTCTTAAGTATACCCGTATGTCTAAAGGATTCCTGCAGCTTGATGGCTCAATTGCCACTACCCTAGGAATCATAAAGGATATTGATTTTATCTCTCCATGCATATCCAAGCCTCATGATGACTCAATATGTGTCAATTATTGACCTACCTCATATGTTTTCCCTTTTCCTATCAAGATATTTTACTTCTAAAGTGGGTGGTTACTTGTCTTCTGATTGGTCCCATATGTTACTAAGAACGAAGTATGGTACTAGGTTTACCATACAAGCTGAGCCTATATTTTCCTATCATGTTGATTCATATGACCCATCACCTCTCCAAGTTAATTTCCTAATCCAAGAATCCCAAGAACAAGTTTTAATTTTAGAAGAAAAGCCTATTTTCCCTCCCATGCCTGATATATTGCTAGATGAATGGGCCAAGAAGCGCTATGAATTTGATCCTTATGCCGAATCCCTTGAAGCTCTTGAAATTGGTCTTGGTACTTATTACATCCTTGAAGAAGAAGAAGTGCTTCTTAGGGCGCTCAAGCAAGATGAAAAAAAACGGATTGTGGAAGTTATATTTTGATGGCTCGAGAAGCAAAAATTGTGAAGGTGAAGGTGTTGTTCTGATTTCTCTAAAGGATTAGAAATTATTTTTGCGAAGAGGCTACAATTTACATGCTACAACAACGTAGTAGAATATGAAACATTGGTGCATGGTCTTCCAATTATTGAAAAAAGATAGATTAAGGCACTATATATTTTTGGGGATATTAATTTGGTCGTTGATTAACTAAAAATAGAGAAATGATTTCTTATTTTATGAGTTAATATAAAAAAAAAAAATGCTATAGTAAAATGTTGGGTCCAAATATTGTACTGTTTTATTTGAATATTTTGAAATAATGGAAGTAGTAGGGATATGGTACTAAGCTCAATTTGACTTACCTCACTATGTGCTGGACTGAAGAAGATTGTGTGTAGACTAGGAAAGTTGTGACTGAGTGGCCTCAAGAAGGGTAGGATTTGAGTATATGACTAAAATGAGGTTCTTGGGAGGTTACTAGAGCGTTTTGGGGTGCCCTTGTCTGTGATCTGGGCACTGTAGACTATAGGAAAACTCAGAACTTGGGTTTGGGAGTGTCGTAATATCTCTGTAATATCTTCTTCTCTATCGTATGGGTGTCGCAATAGTTTCACCTATGTCACTGTAAATGCAATGTGAAGATCCACCTACAAAACCCTATTTAAAGCATTAATTCTTAAGAAATAAAAAAAGCATATGAATAGGTCACACTGAACTTAGCTGTCATAATGGTGGAATTACGACTAAGCATTGCACTACATTTCATACCCCTTGTAGTTTTGTGTGTGTGTGTGTGTGTGTGTGTGTAATTGTGTGCCTAGGATGCCCTGGCACCAATGACATAAAGTTAGGGGGCAATAACTAGATGTAAAAATGCAAATAGTGGATGGAATAGATAGAATACAACCCATTCCCCCTATGTTGGTGTGACGCAAATGTAGAAGATACCCAAATGTAGTCCCTTGCCTTAGTAGATATCTTCCCTTGATAGTAAGATGTCCACCTATAATGTAGTGAGTATGATATGTTTATATAGGGATCTCTTATTCAAATTTTGACACTAGTGACCCGAAACTGTCAACTACAACCTAGGGGAATGCATGGGGTAACAACAAAGACCAACCTCAAACAAATTACGAAAACATGGGTGCCTAAAATCATGGACTAGAGCACACCAGGGAACCCTAGTACAACCATAGGTACCCCAATATATAACTGGAGATGAAAACTGAGCAAATTACGACACCTAAGACTCCCTAGAAGAGGCCAAAAACTGTATAAGTAAGTGACGACTGAACTAGACAAATAATAGTGAAGACTGATAAACTGACCACAAGACTAAGGGATGGGTCACTAGTGAATACTTTTATTATGCAAGATCCATATATAAAATAATATACCCAACGTTATAAATGTAATAGTAAGTGCGTGATTTTGTGACTACAATTTTGCACGAATAAGTGCAGAATAAAGAATAAGCTTCTTAAATATTATAAACATAGATTTTGGGACCTCTTAGAGAACTTTTATGCTTTAAATTTGCAAGTGGTGCCAAGAAATATGAACAAATAAGCATATCAGATCGCCGCATTTGGTTTGCAATTCTCACATGTTGAGGATTTTGTCAAAGGAAATGCACAACACATTAAAATAGTGATCATGCCATCTATTCTAGACAATGAAACCAGCTGGAAAGTGTTTGATAGTGACACACAAATTTTCCAGTTCATTCATAATGAATCTGAGTTCTCTTCAAGCATGCAAGCTCACTTGCATGATAGTTATGGTGACTAAGTAATTCAGTTGAAGACAAATACGTTACCTAAAGAGATGATCACCTTAGAGAAGATTTTCAACCCTAATGACAAGTTCAAGGGTGAAGAAAATAATATACATACAGCGCAAGAAGACAATACTCCAATCACTATTGCACATGACAAAGAGTTGTTACTTGGTAAATATTGTGTGCACGATGAAAATTAGACCTTCATCTCTCTATGCCAGAAATAAAGTGACATCTTCTCATGGGAGTATGAAGACTTGAAAGGATTTGATCCAAGTGTTGCTCAACACTCCATTGACCTTGATCCCAATATCAAGCCCATCAGACAAAGAAAAGGCCAGTCAATCCTAAGATATAGACCCTTTATGAGGAAAGAACTATCCAAACTCGTTGAGGTAAAGATAATATTCCCTATCAAGTACTCTACTTGGGTCACGAATATTATTCCAGTGCGTAAGAAGAATGGTGAAATAAGACTTTACGTCGATTTCATAGATTTGAATAAGGCATATTTGAAGCATCATTATCCTTTACCTTTTATGGAGCAGATTCTATAGACTGTAACTGACACACAAAGATTTTCCATGCTAGATGGGTATTCTGGCTTCAACTAGATTATGGTCAAAGAAGAGGATCAATTCAAAACAACATTTCCAATCAAATGGGGAACATATGCATATCAAAAGATGCCTTTTGATCTTTCAAATGTAGGTAAAACATTCCAACGATCCATGGACATTTCCTTCAAAGGATATATAAATAGGTTCATCCTAGTGTACTTGGATGACATTACTGTTTTCTCAAAGCAGAGTGTAGATCATATGACGCATTTGGAAAAAGTATTTGAGAGACGTAGAGAATTTGGGGCATCTCTTAACCCTAAGAAGTGTAACTTTTATGTTGCACAAGGAAAAATTATAGGCCATGATGTGTCAAAGGATGACATTTCCATTGATCTTGAGCGCATTTCTACCATCCTTTCTCTCTCTTTTCCATCACATAAGAAGGCCTTGTAGTCATTCCTAGGGAAAATCAATTTTTTTAGGAGATTCATTCCTAACTTTGCAAGACTGGTTAGGCCCATCACCCTCATGCTCAAAAGAGATATAGTCTTCAAGTGGACAACAAAAGGAAAAGAGATCTTCAACAAAATCAAGCAAGAGATTTCTTGCGTGCCAACACTCATCAATATGGATTACTCCAAGGATTTCATCCTTTATGTTTATGGAGATGATGTGAGTGTTGTTGTTGTCTTAACACAAGAAAATGAACAAGTATTGGAGCAGTCAATGGATTTCTTCAGTCAAACACTGAAGGATTATGAATTGAAATACAGCCACACAGAAAAATAGGTCTTTACCATCATGTGTGTGCTAAAGAAGTTTAAAAGTATGCTCACCACAAATCATGTTAAGGTGCTAAATTCACACTTTGGTGTAAGGGACTTCATAATGGGAACATAAATCAGAGATAAAAGAGTGAGATACGTGAAAAAAATTATGGAGTTTGATGTGACTATCAAAGCCACAAAGCTAGTTAGAGGTAACCCACTCTGTAAGAAAATTGTTGAGGACATGCAAAATGGTAAATAAAATTCATTGTTTCCCGAGGAAGAACCCCCACACTCTGAAACTGAGCAGAATGGTGATCGTAGCACACGTATCTAGATGGAAGAAATGGTCACATTCCTTTCCTCTGGCGCATACCCTCCTAGTTTGAAAAAAGTAAAGAGGCGACATCTGAGGCTGTAGTCTATTCCACATGTGTTGATTTATGGGATTCTCTTCAAAAGAAATATTGATGGCGTGCTATTGAGGTGCATCAATGGCGTGAAAATTAACAAAGTGTTAGTAGAATTTCATGATGGATTCTTTGGGGGACACTTCTCTGCCAAAGAAATAGTGATGAAGCTCATCAAAACATGATAATTTTGGTCTACCCTGTTCACAGACGCACTAAGTGGGCTGTGAAATGTAAAGAATGTGTTTTCCTTGCAAGAAAGAAGAAATTGGCAACACTTCCCCTCTAACCAATCCAAGCAGATCATCCTTTTGCATAATAGGGTCTTGACTTCATAGGTATGATCCATCCTCCCTCGAGTGTTGAGCACAAGTGGGTGTTGATAACAACAGATTACTTCACCAGATGGACATAATATTTCACGCTCAAGGAATCAACCGATTCACTCATCCTTGACTTTATCAAAGGCATTGTAACAAGGTTTGGAATTCCTCAGACCATTATCTCTCATAATGCAAAATCCTTCCTTGGTACTAAAATTTCTAATTGGGCACTCAGCCTTTGCATTTATTTGAATACTTCTTCCAAATACTGCCCTCAAGGTAATGTTTTGGTAGAGTTAACTAATAAGAACCTAATCAAAATCATGAAGTGAACAATGAATATCAACTAGAGGTAGTGGTACACAAAGGTCTCGCATACTTTGGGAAGATAAAATCATGATTAAGATAGCAATAGGAACTTCACCTTACAAGCATGTTTATGGAAAGGAAGCTAAACTTCCTTTATCTCTCGAGTTACCTTAATTATAACTTTCCCAATAGTTGAAGTTTGAGGGCGCAGATCAGAGAGAAATCAGAATGATAGAGTTGGTTGAACTTGAAGAATTGAGAAACTCTGCCATGATCAAGTTAGAACAAAATCAGAAATTGACAAATACATCATTTGATAGAAAGGCTAGACCTCAAGCTTTCAAATTTGGTAATCTGGTCTTAAAATAGGATGTTGACAGAGCCAAACCAGGGTGTCATTCAAATTTTTATACACTTTGGAGTGGCCCATACATCATCAGTTATTGCAAGGAGGCTACTTGTCTCACCTTGATGGAGGTATGCTACTAATTCCAGTCAATGAGATTCATCTCAAGCACTTCCATTAAGTATTATGTATCATTTTATATATTAGAATAGTTTAATTCCTCCAAGTGCGTTGTGCGTCCATTTTTTGTTTGTACATAGTTCTTTCATTTCGTGTGCTCCTCGCATGCTCTCTTATTTTTCTTCCAGGGTATCAGTTCGTTTCAGGGATCTTCCAACATTTTTCAACAGTCTTCCACTCTCATGAAATCTAGATCATAACATATTCACATGAGAGTAGTAGTTGTTCACAGTTTAGACAGTGCTTAAAGATGACTTCAAGGGTGGTTCTTCAAGTTGCAGATCAAAATTTCTTGTTTTTAAGCGGATTCAATGCCTGATGAATGCCTCAAGGCTACTACTATCTTTCATCTAGTAGGAAGATGGCCCTGAAAATTTCCAAATTGTTGTCTAAAATAACTCCCCTAGTTATTTTGACAACTTACATCCTCGTTATGGCTCTAAAGTTCAACTATTACAAGTTGCACGCACTTTGGTTGTTATTTTGGCATAAATCACTTGGTTGCAGTGATTCTATGAGCTGTAGTATGGTCTTCTTCTCTGCATGCCTCTACATTCCCTTTCATTCTTCTACCTCCTTCCATTTTCCCCTTGCACGCACTCCCTGTGTGCACGCCTGCTTCCTAATTATTTATGCATCCTTCACACACACCCTTGACTTGCCTTACAAATTTGGCTAAATAATTCCCATATGCAACCCTCTTGCGTGTTGCCTCCTGCATTCCTCCTCCACACCTCTCGCTTTCGTGCACCCTCCTTGCACATTCTTCTGTGCCGATCATTATGCCACATGGTAACCTATCATATTGAGTGTATCACATGCAAGCTATCAAAGTGCACCAATTGGGTGCCAAATCCTTACAATAAACCAATGTGTGACACATGGCAGAAAAAATAAAATGAACATTCAACTGATCAGATTGCGCCACGTGTCATTTCATATTCATTTTTCACTGTAGACTTCATATCGTTATAACTTCTCATACGTATCTTAGATCCATGTGCTTTTGGTCTTGTTGGAAAGCTGCTAACATGGGCTACACGATGGAACATTCAAAATCATATTTTTGGTGGGATTTGGTTGGTGGGAAATAGGGAAATGCGTCTTATGACATTAATGCATAGATTTAGTTATCTCAACCACCTTGACTTGATTTGATTTGACCTCCTTCCTTCTTCCACATGCAAAACAAACATTAGGAGGTGGCTCTTACATCCTTGCAAATGGATTTGTAGGTAATTATTACTTGTTGTTGGTGGTTGAACTTTTAAATATGAATTTCCCTCTTCTTTCTCCTCCTTTTCTCTCCTTCTTCTATAAACTGCATGAGCATTATTTAGGTAGTTCCTTGCATTTTGAGTTGTAAGCCTTTGGATCTAGTTCTTTGCATGTGGATACTCACCTCTTCCACCATTACAATTGACTGTGCATATTTCAGGAGCAATAGAAGTTTATTTTTTGGTTATTATCTACCTTAGCTCGTTTTGTTGCATCTTCCTGCCTTTCCCTTTGCGTTGATGGGTTGGTGTGAATTTTCAAGTCCCTTGCAGGTCCCCTTTTAATTTTTCTCCATGAAAATGGATGTATAAGTGTGTTTCAGACTGTGGCGCATGTGTATGACCTCTCTGCATTCATTTCTCTCCATTTTCACTCAAAGTTATTTTGTTCATCCCCCTCTTTTTGGTGTTATCACCTCCTTTTAGTTTATATTTCCCTTTTTCATGCATCTACTTCTCACCCTAGTCCCTTAGAATCATAGAGTAGTGATAGGTAGCTACATTTCCCTTCCTAGGAGTAGTTTTAGCAATAGATATAGGTAGAGGAAGCAACCTTCCCCGGAGGTTTGTCTCAAACGCGTAAGGTCCCACAACTTGGAGACAACCCCATGTTGCCTTGAAATCCTAGCTCATCATGATCTGGGACATGTGTAATTTTGAGCACCAACATGTACCATGAAATGAAGGACTGTCGAGATATCAACAAAACTTTACTAATAGAGTCGAGGGAGGCAGATACATGAGAAGCCTCTACAGAGAACCAGATTACACATGAATAATAGGATTTAATTGTGGGTGCAGGTCCATATACCAATGTTGTCATTGCATGAATAATATCTCCACCAAAAGAGGATGTAAAACATTTGTTCCACTCGCAGATGTGGGTAAATGGTATGGATCTTCGCTTTATTCTAGATTGGTAGTTAAAAGAATCTAATATATGTAGAAATATTAAAGAGGATAATTTTGGTAACAACTCTTGACCTACAACCATACTTTACTTGTTGGGTTAGTGAAGGAGGAGACATCGATGTGAATCGATGGTGTCACCTTCCCTATTTAATCAAACCATTCAAAGATGTGGTGGTATGTGATGTCACACCACTAGATGTCTGTGATGTACTTCTTAAAAAACCACACATGTGGGATTACAATGGTGTCTATGAGGTGAGGCCTAGGAGTGTCATCATTAATCTACGCCGTAAACACTACCGCATCCCGAATATAACCCGTACCGAATTAGTGGTTCTGATTAGTGTAAAGTAGTGTCAAAGGTTGATTTCTCAAAACTAAGACCTTTGTCCTACTAATGATCAAGCTTAAGGAGAAGAAAACAGTCGCAGTAACCATAAGAGAAGTGCAATGAGTCCAAATTGTATAGTAAAATCAAATAGATTAGATGATACATAAATATGTAGATGTATTCATACCAGTGACATGTCTACCTCGTCTTTGATAGGTAAAAAATATAAGCAGTTTGGTCCCTAAAATACTAATCCCAAATGGGCCCTTGTATAGGAACACAATAATTGAGAATGAAGAGATCAAGCATCGGATTCAAGAGTTGATTGAGAAGGGGCACATTGGACCAAGTGCATCAACTTTTGGAAGTCTTTCTGAAGAGAAATATGGGACATAAAAACTTTCCATTGACTATCGAGCCTTGAAAAAAATCATAGTAAAGAATTGATACTCGCTTACATGATTTGATGAGCTCCTAGATCAGCTTAGGGGAGATAATTTCTTAACTAATATTGATTTAAAGTCAGGGTACCACCAATTTTTCAATGATCCCATATATTTTTGGAAAACTACATTCAAATCCAAGAAGGGATTATTTGAATGGTTAGTCTTGCCCATGTCATGAATTTTGGGCTCATGAATGCACCTGCAACATTCATAAGGACGATGAACAACATCTTGCAAAAATTCATTGATTCATTTGTGGTTGTATACCTGGATGACATTTTGGTCTTACTGGTAAGACATGGGAGGAGATTTTTCAACATATCCAACAAGTTCTTCATACCTTGCATCAACACGAGCTCTATTCCAACATAAATTAGTTTTTTGTTTGTATGGAGGGTATCCAATACTTGGGATACATCATAAATAATAAGGATGTACATGTGGACCCAGAAAAATTCCAAGTTATCAGTGACTGACCAACATCAAATATCATCGCTGAAATCTGAAGTTTTTTGGGACTAGCCATTTTTATCGTAGGTGTGTACTTGGTTTTTCTAACATTGCATGGCCTTTGAATCAAGTAACACATGAATGAGTAAAAGAAAAGATCATATGGATAGAGGAAAACAGAAGGCATTTGTATGAATGAAGGAGACACTATGATCTCCATCAATTTTTTCTTTCTAGATTTGCAACAGTCATTTGAGATTAAAAAAATGCTCCAAAATATGTAATTGGAGCAGTCCTTACCCAACATAGGCATCCATTGGAATACTGTAGTGAGACATTCTCTGACATAGTGTGCAGGTACCCGACATATGATAAGGTTTTTATTCCATCGTATAATCCTGTAAACAATGGAAGCACTACATTTTAGGAAAAAACTATTAAACACACCTATCTTAAGCCTTTGCAATTCATGTTCACCCAAGGCACGTTGTAGAATGATCGTCATCACAAGTGGTCCACATATATGTAATAATTCCATCTCAACATCCTACATAAAAAAGAGAGTACAAATTGGGTTGTTGATTATTTGAGTTAGCCCCCAATTACCTCCCTGATAAAAATCCTTGACTCATGTGGACATGAGACATCAGAGCAGTCCCAAAAGTATGCACGTGATCTTGAGTTTTCTGACCTCTATCAAAGGCTTAGGGATGGAAAAAATGTTTTGGACTATCATTTACATGAAGGGATTTTATGCCACATGGGACACCTCTGTGTTCCTATATAGGAACGTCACAAATCGATCTAGGAGGCTCACTAGAGTACGCTTGCAGGTCACTTCGGAGTAGAGAAAATAGTGGCAATCTTGCATAATTATTTCTACCCACCAAATATCCATCATGATGTTACCATATACATCAATTATTTTACATCATATGTGATTTCCAAGCTAATTAATCAAAAGAAGGGCCTTTATACCCCTCAGCCAATTCCAGGAACACTGTGAGAGTCTATCTCAATGGATTTCATGTCAGGTATCCTTTCCACTAGGGATGACCATGACTGTGTTTTTTCGGTGGTTGACAGGTTCTCAAAAATGGTAATCTTGGCACCTTGCAAGAAGATAATATTTTTGGATAAGACTAAAAAACTCTTCTTTGAGAAATTTTGGGTTCATTTTGCCTTCCAAAAAGTATTGTATCAAATTGGGGTTCTAGGTTTGTGGGGGTATTCTGGTTTGCACTATGGTCCATGATGGACATAAACTGAACAATTCCACTGCATTCCACCCTCAGAATAATGGAAAAATAAAGGTATTAAACCATATTATTGTGAATATTATTCATATATATCACTCCAAACATCCACGCACCACATTACAATTGTGTGAATAATGCAACTGAGGTTGAGTTGATGTGTCTAAGATCAAAACTCTGCAATATTTAGGGGTGAATCTTGATCTTTAGACAAAGAACGATGGCATTGAAGATCGATATGGGGGAAAACCTTGACCATGGTCAGAACATGATGGTCCGGATGGGTGTCAACTCTCGAACCTATTAGATATTCTCCATTTTTTTATTTCGTCCCTTTGAGCTCATATTATACTCACGTGAATAATGTAAATGAGATTGAACCTCTATTTTCATACAACTGTTGAGCTTATGACTGAAAAAATAGGTTCTTTGCGCCACATTAACTAACCTATGCGGATGGGTTTCGACGCTTGAACCTATTGAATTTTACCCTTTTTCAATTTGACCGCTATGAGCTCATATTGCACTCACACAATGGTATAGAAGATCAATCACCACCATATGTATCTCCTTACCACATGTAGAAAATTTGCATTGTGTAGATTTGACCTTTGGTCAAAACAAGATAGCCTTGAAGATTGACCACCATCATCTATACCTCCTAGCCACATGTAACGAACGTTAACTCTATATATTTCAAAATTTTGCACCATTTAAATGCCAAGATTTGGGGCATGTGAGAGCGACGGGCTTCGATGTTTTCCACTTCGAACTAGTCAGATTGCCAAAACTCATATGGCTCAGTTATAGCTCAAACCATATCACTAAACTTTGGAAGGTTGATGGCTACCATGTTTCACCTCAAACCACTTACCTCGATCGAGGTAGAGTAATGTTCACCAAATTTGAAACCCCCTGCATTGTTTTGAATTTTTTTATCATTGTTACTTGGTGCACATTGCAAATGTTGCACCATTTAAATGTCAAGATTCATGGCTCTTGAAAGGTTCAGGATTTGATGTTTGTTAACATTTTGAGCACATCGGTCAATCGTCAAAACTCTTATGCCTCAGTTATGGCTCATGTAACCCACCAAACACTAGAACACAAATGTCAGCCATGTTTCACCCCAAGCCACTTGCCTTGCTTGAAGCTGATCAATGTTCGCCAAGTATGGATTCCCCTTTCACTATGACTTCATTGATCATTCCCACTTGGCATGCACCAACATCCTACAACACTTTTAGACTTAGAGTGAAGTTTAACAATAATGGATGTCCCACATGGTATAATCCTTTTTAACTATAAAGTGAACCAAAAATTAAGTTCCACTCGATTCATCACCTTTAATGCTTCCATCGTACATTTCACATACAATTTTCTAAGTTATTAATTTGTGTGCATTAAGAGTTCCATGTAGAATTTGGACAGAGTTGCAGTAAATTAAACACGGAATAATATCACTGTATTGAATTCTATTACATACATTGAAATATATATAAGAGACGGTGGTCCTATATTTTAGGAAGTGGGTACAACAATTTCTCCACAAATATCTTGCAATCTCCTAAGATCGTGAGTTGGGTGAAATATTCCAAACTCATGTTCAAAACTATTATAACAAACTAATAATATATTATTGTTACACAAAAATAATATATTATTAACATAGCAAAATAAAACTTACTGAAGTAAATACTAATACATTTCCTAACATTCCACCAACATCGGCCTTTACAAATAGGATATTTTCCACAAAAACATGGTGTATGAATAATGAGCCCACAATGGAGAGGATACACTAGGGAGTGCATGGAAAAACAATTTAAAATTATATTAGATGTACTTACAAAAAAATCCCACACAAATTTCGAATCAAATCGTGAAGTCCAATCTTGAAGTGACATAGAGAAAGACAGGGGGTTGTCATCAAGTGCGGGTTACTACTTTTCTTCCCAATGGCTATTCATAAAGGGAAAGGAGCCAATGACCATGAATGGTCCAATGGAATAAAGTATCATTAGTTGTTTGAATTAAAATGAGCACATGCCACTTTTAAAATTAAAAGTTAAATATAAACTAGTCAATAAAACAAGTCACATCAATAAAACAACTAATGAAGTTGTGACACATAAATAATCCATAAATTGTGACTTTATTCGTAAGTAATGGGTCACCTTAAATTTATTTATATTCAAAAATATTTAATTTAAATCCCTTAAAAATATACCTTCCACACAATTTTAATGCTCAAAAATAAATATTGTATATTGAAAAAATCATAAGAAGGTATTTTTCTTTTAAAAAAATATGATAATTATATATTCCATACGTAATATGATATGATCGTTCGTTCGATTGTCATTGTTTGTTAGTCGATTGCAGCCAGCCAATAGAATCTGGGCCCAGATCTATTCTCTGGCGGCACGATCACATCAGTGCATGTGAATCAATGTTATTACATACGTAATATGATCGGATCGATTGCAGCCAGCCCAGCAAAGAGAATCTGGGCCCAGATCTATTCTCTGGCGGCACGATCACATCACCACAGATAGGGTAGATAGGCCAACCCAACGAACAAGTCTATCGTCCAGTCTATCCATTGGACAAGTCTATCCAGTCTATAGATGAACCTCCATATAGAATAGATCTCTATTCTAAATATAGATCTATTCTATATGGATAGTCTATATTCTGTCATATATATGTAGAGTATAGTACGATACAAACTCTAGATCTATCCAACTAACAGATCTATATTCTATAATATGAGATATTATAATACTATAGATGTGATACGAACTATAGATCTCAACTAGATCTCAACTAACCAACTCCCCCCTCCTCGATCTCTCGCCATAGAATATAGATTCTATATAGTGCAGATAGAGAACAGATATCTATATATAGGGGGCCCCCTATCTATATATGGTTGGTGCTCCCTTTCTATCTATCTATCTATCTATCTATCTATATCTCTATCTATATCTCTATCTATCTCTCTCTCTATATCTCTATCTATCTCTCTCTATATGGCCCCTCGGGTATATATAGATAGATAGAAAGGGAGAGGGCCTTGATTCGCCATATGATATGGCGCCCATTCTCAATTATTCGGCTTGGCCCCTATAGAATCTATATAGGGGGTAGGGGGGCCCGGCGATGGCCCCATCTAGAGAAATCTATATGGGCGGCCCTTCTCCTCTCTCCTTCGCCCATCCCGCAACCATCTCACCGGCATCACCCCTCTATATGGATCATCCGGCATCACGCATTGTCACCGGCATCACCCATTCTCTATATAGATCATCCGGCCTCCCCTTCTCTCTATTCTATATATCTTATATCTGTCCGCCTTCTCCCTTCTCCCCTTCTCTCTCTATTCTATCTTATCCGCGGACCCGTACGATCTTTACGATCTTCTGTCCCCTTCTGTCTCCATCACGAACTATGGATAGTTATCCGGCATCACTAGTGTGAGTGAATGATCAAGATATGAGGGATTCTATAAGAG
Source organism: Taxus chinensis (assembly GCA_019776745.2). Lineage (NCBI taxonomy): Eukaryota > Viridiplantae > Streptophyta > Pinopsida > Cupressales > Taxaceae > Taxus > Taxus chinensis. The sequence goes on along the minus strand of CM034155.1, from coordinate 531,764,564 downwards.
TCCCAGTTCATGTCCAATCCCAGTTGACTCGTTTTCCACTACATGCGATTCTCCTCGTCAGTCGGAACTCTATAGCCAACCCCGGGGTGATCCACGGCCAATCGGGGAGGACTATACTATATAGAACCAGAATTCCGTACGCGGTAATCCGGCCGTACCCGTCATAACCATGCATCCATACAGAATTCATACAGAATTACGATCCAGCCCCATCTAGATAGTTCAGGGCTCCCCCCTCCAGAGTTCAGAATTCTAGATAGGGGGTCCCCAGTTGTGTTGCCATATCTATAGTTCAGGGGGGCCCCAGATGGAGATATAGGCTTCACTCCACTTCACTCTACTCTCTAGTTCTAGTATAGGCGGCCCTATCCCCCTCTAGATCTTAATCAACCGTCACGATCCGGACTAAATAGAAGAGACCGTACGAGATACCGAACTGCAGAAGAGACCGTACCGTGACGGTTGAAACCGGGGAGAAGAGACCGTACTGCCCCCCCTCTCTATATAGATCGATCTGCTCCGACCGTCACGATCCGATGGGGAACATTAGAGAGTCGCAATCTCAATCTATATTGGTCTAGTCTCCGTTCGAACCAAGCACCAAACTCTATAGATATAGAGATCTATAGATCTATATACATATGGATAGGACACGAAGTATGTATATAGATCTATAGATCTACTCTCTATTCTATATGCCCTCTATATTGATCTGGCAACCGCCACTCCGAGAGAGAACTGACTAGACTAGAGAGAGTCAACCGTCTCCGCCTATACCTATATAGGCCGCCGCACCAAACATAGAGAGTCGTCCGGTCTAGTCTGTATTGTATATGATTGGTGGCCCCTTAGCCTCTTATCTGCGGCTAAAGACTGAACTAAGTGGGCCCGACTGGGCCCTCGCCTCGGCAGGAGATGAGATTAATACAGAATTATGAACTATGGAGGGCCCTATCCATAGATATAGAGGGGGGGGCACCCGCCCTTGAAATCTATAGGGATCCGTAGATCAATCCTCCCGGCATCAATCGAACCGTTACTAAATGTATACAGTCGCCTATAGAGATCTAGGGGGCGCAGCCATCTATCTCCATCTCCCAGTCCCCATAGATAAGATATAGAGAGAGGGGGGGGGGGGCGTTCCCCTAGAACTATATGGTCCAAATGACCCCGGCCAGGCCGGAAGGATAGGGGCGCATGTACTGAATGACCTGCCTGCCAGATCTATAGGGGGCTATCTAGGGCAGGCTCCCTACCTATATACGCTCAGGGCTATGGATTGGATAGTCATTGGATAGTCGGCCAGGTTTGGGGGGAGAATAGACACAAGGAATGGATGCAGCCACCCTCCTATATAGAGTTCATCTATCTATATCTCTCTCGACTCTATCTGTATCTCTCGATCTCTCAGATAAGATATATATCTCTCTCGACTCTCTATCTGTATCTCTCTCTCTCTATCTCTCTCTATATCTCGACGAGACTCTATCTGAACTCTGAAGTCTCTCTCTCTCTATCTCTCTCTCTATCTCTATCTATATGGCAGAACCCTCTATATATAGATTCTCTATATGGCAGCTGGCCCCTATATATCTGTATATGGCCAGCCCCTCTATATCCCCTATATAGAGAAGGGGGTTCTCTCGGCTCATATATAGATAGGGGGATCGAAGCCTCTCTATATGATATGGCAGCTGCGCTGGGATCGAAGCCTCTCTATATGATATGGCCGCTGGGGTCCGAAGCTGGGAGAGTCCCTCTATACTCTATATATGGGATGGGTTCTCTCGGCCCATAGAGATATAGGGGGATAGTTCTCTATAGAGGGCTCTAGAGATATAGGACGCACTGGTCTAGTTCTCTATATAGGGCACTCCCAACTCTATCTTATCTCGAGTTTAGTCTAGTCAGGGCGAATGGTCAGATATCTATCTATATAGGGGCCCAAGATCTGGGATATGGCGAATGGTCAGATATCTATCTATATAGGGGCGTTCTTAGCTCACAGAGTTCTTAGCTCACAAAGTTCGGTTCCTAAGATATCTATATAGGGGCGGTTCTATAATCAGGCAGATGGCTAGTCCCCTATCTATATAGACTCCCCCTCCCCTCATATATATAGGGCCCATATAGATAGCCAGATATAGATAGGGGGGGGGCCATCTATCTATGCCGCGGACCGCTGATAGATAGGAGCGGAACGGTTCTCTTCTCTCCATCTGGGGACTCCATCTGTTCTCTCCATCTGGGCCCCTCTCTATCTATATGCCGACCATCTATAGTTCTGCTGATAGATAGGAGCGGGGGTGGGGAGTTCTCTCCATCGGCCCATATCTAGACGGCAGATAGGGGTCCCCAGATAGCCAGATGGATCTATATATATAGTAAGTACGGAAGCCGATTCCCCTATCTATAGATCCTGTCAGATCGCCCATATATATGGATAGATAGGGCCACAAATCCCCTATCGGCCCCTAACCACAAGATCAACCTAATATCGTCCCCCTCTATCTATATGGCGCCCCCCCTTGAAATTTCGAGGGGCACGTGAACCGGGGAAGCTCGCCTTAGCTTGGAACCCTCGGGTCGGGGCCTATCTAGTTATAGTTCAACCCCCTACCACCCCAACCCGCCCCAATAGTATATACGGGTAGGAATGAAACCCCGCCCCGAGGCCTACAGGAACATAGCCGCAAGGTCGCCCCTCCCCCTATGACGATATGATATGGTTGCGACGCCTACAGTTGTTATTAGGTTGTTGGATAGAGGGAAGACTTGTCCTCCTCCGCCCCATATATCTAGAGGGGGTCGGGGGAGTGCGGACTGACTATAGACTAGACTAAAAGATAGGCGCCGCCCCTATCTAGAATTCTGAACTATGGAAGGGGGGGGCCCATATATCTATATAGAGATATCTCTTTCTATATCTCTCTCTATATCTCTCTCTATATCTATATCTCGTTCAGGGCCCAGCTAGCTATATAGAATAGAGAGATCTATATATATCTATATATAGAGTAGGCCGTCGGTTCCTCTCTCTCTAAGCTATATAGAGTAGGCCCCCCCCCATCTCATCTATATATGGGTAGGCCGTCGGTCCCCTATCTGTATCGCCCCATCTAGATAGAGGGGCCCCATGGGCCCAATCCCATCTAGTTAGAGTTAGATCCGGGGTCCCCTATATCCCCTATCTATATATGGGTTCGCCGGGGGGGCTCACCCCAACTAAAACTATAGCCGCCCCCATCCCATATATAGATAGGGATAGGGGCCGACGGGACGGCCTGTCGCCATATCTACAATCTAGAATCTATTAATATATATATAGGGGTGGGGGGGGGGGTGCCTCGATCTCTATCTATATCTGGGGGGCCCATCCCATCTAGAATCTATATAGATGAGATAGAGGGGGTCGAGCTACACTGCACCGGATGCATCCGTCTACCATCTATTATATACGTGATACAACCAGATACTCGTGATACAACCAGTCATCCTATTCATCCCGTGAAACCCCCGACTGCAGAATGAGGCGAACAACCTCTCCGACCGCCACCCATCACCCATATATGGAGAGGGGAGTGGAGAGCTGCCCTATATCTCCATTCTCGAATGCGCAAGCAAGCAGTGGTGTTTGTTTTCCCTCGTGGATCTATCTATATAGATATCTGGTCAGGCCTATCCTATCCATATATGGGGATGGGGAACTCAACCCCCCTCTCTCTATATCTATATGGGGATAGCCATATAGATAGGGGGACTCCCCCGCCCCTACCCCCCCCCCCCCCTATCCTGAACTATCTTATCTATCCGGCTATCTGGACGTAGGTCATTTATGCCGATGAAAGGAGGTGAGGTCAAGGTTAGTAGAGGGGGTTGGCCGAGTGGCGGCTAGGGCCCATCTATCTGCCCGAGAGGAGGCTTCTATATCCATATCTGGGATGAGAGACGCTTTCGCTCAATTAAAATGAAGAAGGGATATAAATTACGAGGAAGGAGAGAGGCCGATGAGAATTGGAGTTGATGAAGAGAGTTGATGGAGATTTATAGCATCATTCGGGTGAATACAAATTGAGATTGCAAAGACATAAGCTTGTGATATCGCTACACCTAATTCCAGACCGGTCGGTGCGAAAACGATTGATAGAGGACCGGGATCTCCTATGAAATACATGATGTTCTTCATACACAGCATAGTCCGAGCGAACCCACTTAAGATCTTGACTGAACTATGACCAGCCATCATATTAGCGAATGAACGTATTCCTGAGCTTAATGCGCGGAAGCGATAAGGGATTAGCTCAGGGAGTACTGAGAAAGGTGCTGACGGCAGTGGTACTCCCGCGGGTAATGAGAAGCTGGGAAAATGAAGCCCATTTCTTCGAGATCCCACTATAGTAATTCCAATAAAGAGCGAGAAAGAGAGACCCGAAGTAATGATGAAATGACTTGTCACTGTGGAGCTATATGGTATCATACCTTGGGGATTACGGAATAACAAAAACGTGAAAGTGACCGGGATGCAGGGGGAGGACTTTTGCTTCACATTTCCAGAACGACCGCCTATTTGTTCGTTCACCGGGTTCAGCACGAAATCATGAATAAGCTCTACCACTGATTGCCAAGCATTTGGTACTAGGTTCCCTCCGTTCTTAGTGGCGGAATGAACCAAGAGCAGGACTAAACCGGTAGTTGGCAACATGAACAAAGGGGAATTTGTGAATGAGAAATACGAGTTTCCTATCTTCATAGGAATCAATGGGATAATGGCGAATTGCTCGAGTGGGCTGTTTAGCGTAATAAATACTTTTATCTCATATACATCTCGGGAGGGGGAGGGCACTCGACCAACGGCCCTATCTAGAATTCTGAACTATGGAGGGGGGGGGCCTATCTATATCCATGCCCTCGGCCACCCCCAGATATAGATAGGGCCCCCCTATATAGATTCTAGATGGGGGCCCGGGGGCCGAGTGCTATATCTATATATAGCCATAGAGCCCTCGTCCTGAAGTCGGTCGAGTCCCTCGACCCCAACCCAACTCCATCCAATCTAGAGAGACCTGGGATCTGGGCGCCTACTCTATATATAGGGGAGCCCCCACCCCCAGTAGGCCGTCGGGCCATATAGTTCTAGGGGCCTCGACCCCTTCTATAGATGAGATATGGGGTCGAGTGCCCCGTAGATAGATAGGGGCCCGCCGGGGCGGGAGAGTGCCTCCCCCTCGACCCCAACCCAACTCCATCCAATCTAGAGAGACCTGGGATCTGGGCGCCATAGATTCTCTAGGGGAGCATAAATGCCCCCGTATAGAGAGTAGGCCGTCGGGAGAGTCCCTCCCCCTCCTCGACCCAACCCCCCCCCCAACCCCCCCCTACCCTATAGCTATAGGCGGGCGGCCTATAGGGTAGGGGCGCACGCAGAAATGACTCGATAGATAGGGGCGGGGGAGTGCCCCCCCATATAGAGAGGGGCCCTCGACCTCCAGATATAGCCCCTCTAAATTGAAAGGGGGGGCGCCATATTTACTATATAGGGGGGGGTGCCCCCACCCCTTCCTATCTTATCTTAGAGTTCTAGATAGGGGCCCTCTCGTCGCCATATAGATATATATAGGGGAGCATGCTATAGTCCCC